>CM053586.1:337331747-337349290 GCA_028646515.1 Pseudochirops corinnae
GAGTTTATGTCATTCCTTCTCTAAGCCAAGTTCAGTGAGAGTAAGGTTGACTCTTTCCCTTTTGCCTTCCTGCTCTCCCCCTCTATTGTAACAATTCTCTCTTGCTTCTTCCATGAGGTGATCAACCCCATTCTGACTCTCCCTGTCTCCTCTCAATCTAATCCTCTCTCACCTCAGGATTTCACCTTTTAGAGTATTGTCCCTTCCTATTCAATTGATCTTATGCCCTCTATGTATTCATATATACACATACTCAGATATGTGCTTGTATGCATATATAAACCCTCTTATATAGATATATGTGTATGTATATGTACATATATATTTGTATTCCCTTCACCTATCCTCATACTGAGAAAAGTTTCATCAGTTACTATTGTCACTTTTCCACGTTGGCATGTAAATAGTTCAACTTTGATTATAGACCAATATCTTACACCATTTATCAAGATAAGGTCAAAATGGATTCATGACCTAGACATAAAGGGAGATATCATAAATAAATTAGAAGAGCATGGAAAATATAGCCTATCAGGTTTATGTATAGGAGAAAAATTTATGAATAAACAAGAGATAGAAAGCATTGTGGGAGACAAAATGGATAATTTTGATTATATTTTAAAAGTTTTTGTAGAAATAAAACCAATGTAGCCAGGACTAGAAGGAAAGTAGAAAATTGGTAGGAAAATTTTGTAGATAGTTTCTAAGATAAAAGTTTCATATCTCAAATATGTAGAGAACTGAGGTAAATTTACAAGAATATGAGTCATTCCCCAATTGATAAATGGTGAAAGGATGTAAACAGTTTTTGAAAGAAGGAATCAAAACTATATGTAGTCATGTGAAAAAAATGCTCTGAATCATTATTGATTAGAGAAATGCAAATTAAAATAACTTTGAGGTACCATCTCATACCTATCAGATTGGCTAAAATGATAGAAAGGGAAATGACAAATATATGAGGGGATGTGGAAAAATTGGGAAACTAACACACTGTTGGTGAAACTATGAAGTGATCCAACCATTTTGGAGAGTAATATGGAATTATGCCCAAAGAGTTATGAAACTTTATATACCCTTTGATCCAGCAATATCATTGTTAGGTCTGTTTCCCAAGATGATCAAGGAAAAAGGAAAAGAACCTATATATTCTAAAATATATATATAGCAGCTCTTTTTTTGGTAACAAAGAACTAGAAATTGGGGAATGACTGAATAAGTTGTGGTATATAATTGTGATGAAACATTACTGTGTTGCAAGAAATGAGCAGGTTGATTTTGGAAAAAATACAGAAAGACTTGCATGAAATAAAGCAGAGTGAAATGTGTAGAATCAAGATAACATTGTATACAGTAATAGCCATATTGTTCAAAGAGTAATTGTGAATGACTTGGAATGACAACTTGAAACTCAAAAAAGTAACAAAAAAAATATAAGATAAAAATAGATTTAGACAAAAAATATAAATAGTTTCTCCTTGTTTAGTTCCCTTTTGATTTCTCATTCATTTTACCTTTTATGGTTCTCTTGACTCCTGTGTTTATACTTCAAAGTTTCTATGTAGCTCTCTCTTTTGTATCAGGAATGCTTGCAGTTCTTCTCTAAAGGATCATTTTCCCTTGTAGGAATTTTGCTAGGTAAGTTAACATTGCTTGTAACCCTGTAATTTTGGAATATAGAATTCTAAACTCTGGTTTTTTGTTTTTGTTTTGTGTGGGGGGAAGGTGGGGGTTGGCAGCTCTATTGAAATGGCAAGTCTTGACAGTGACCACAGAGTCCGAATAAAAAGTTTTAGGAGCTTTATTTTGCCAGCTGGGGCTGTCCCATGCCAATCTGAAGGGAGCAGCCCCTAGCTCAGGGGTGCAGAATCTTTTATACAGTCACTGTTAGGTTTATGTATCCAACTAACATAATTTGTTACTAAGCAGGTGCAAACAGAAGCTGTTACTATGGCAAGGAGGGGGGGTGATTACATCTGTAGGCAGGGGGTTGTGAAGGTAAGCAGAGGGGCACAGAGCATGACGACTAAGCAAGAAGAAAAATGAAGAAAAAGACAAATTACTCCAGGCCAGTTTCCCGACTCCTATCTCAAGTTTATAAAGTTTTACTTGGCTGGTTTCTAATTTCATAAAGTATCACTTAACTAGTTCCTGGCCATTACACTATCATCTGTGCTACTGACTATGGCTCCTCACTACTTGGATTCTGTTGCTTGCAGTATTTTTTCTTTGACCTGGTAACTCTGGATTTCTGGGAGTTTTCATTTTGGGTTTTCTTTTAGCAGGTG
Source organism: Pseudochirops corinnae (assembly GCA_028646515.1). Taxonomy (NCBI): domain Eukaryota; kingdom Metazoa; phylum Chordata; class Mammalia; order Diprotodontia; family Pseudocheiridae; genus Pseudochirops; species Pseudochirops corinnae. The sequence continues at coordinate 337,334,036 of CM053586.1, forward strand.
GTGAGTGGATTCTTTCTATTTCTACTTTGTGCTCTAGTTCTAAGAGATCTGGGCAGTTTTCTTTTATAACTTCTTCAAATATGATGTCTAGGCTTTTTTTTTTAATGGTGTCTGGTAATCCAATATTTCTTAAATTATTTCTCCTTGATCTGTTTCTAGGGTCTAAGATACCTCAAATTTTCTTCCCCTGCCCCCTATCTTTTGACTTTGTTTCAGTATTTCTTGTTTGATGGAGTCATTAGATTCTACTTCAAAGAGTTTGTTTCTTGGGAAAGGTTTTCTACCTCTTGTGCCAAACTGTTCATTCCCTTTCTAATTCTTTCTTCCCTAGCTGCCATTTCTTTTCCATTTTCCTCCCTTTAACACTCCCATTTCATTTATAAAAAACATTATCAACTAAAAAAAGCCACAAAACTTCTTGCTTTTTTTCTTCCAGGAGTTGGACTTGAACTTGTGTCCAAGTTATATTTTTCTTCAAGGCTTTGCTTGTAGATGCTTTGGAAGGAAGGAATCAAGCATTTAGTAAGTGCTTATTATGTGGTAAGGACTTCATAAATATTTTCTCATTTGATCTTCCTGACAACCCTGGGGAGTAGGTATTGTTATTACCCCTATTTTATAAGTAGGGAAAGTGAGACAGACACAGGTTAGCTAACTTGCCCAGGTAAGATGGTTAGTAAGTATCTGAGGTCAGATTTGAACTTAAGTCTCTCTGACTCTATTTACTGTGCCACCTAGCTTCCTGTTTAGGAGTCTTTCTCTTCTAGTTTTGTGTGTTGAGTATCCCTGTCACCATAATAATCTTTTTATGGTGTGTCATGATTAAACCTCCTGAGAGACAGAGTTTCTGGATAATTAATAACTGCTTTATTAATTAGGTTAGCTAATAATCAATAAGTTGATGATCAGTGGTTTTTCCCAGTAAATCTTATGTATATCTTCAGACAGGGAGCTCTCCTGGCAAGGAAAACTCAACCATGATTGGTGGACATTTAATGAGGAGGCGAGCTAAAAGTCTTCAGCTCTTCCTGCTGAGAAAGTGGCTTGAGCATAAGACTCAGCAGCCTCCAGCAATTTGGGCAGGGAAAACCATTTCCATCCTGGTCTTTCTGGCTAGGTTCTTCCTTTATGAGCTGGCTTACCTTAAACTCTGATGGAGGGGATCAAGGACAGGAGTTCCCTCCCTAGGCAAGGGTCTCCCCAAAATTGGACTCTGTTAATACTGTAAACCGAATTTAGGTTTCCCAGTTGGGTGGCGTCTGGCCCAACTGAGTTAAATGAAGGTAGGAGTAATCTCATTACTTAGCCATGCCCTTCAGAGACTGACTGACCTTTTCAGGAGTTGGGTCCTAACAGAAATGGAAGTGAGTGGCTCACAAATTAATAATTAGTTATTAATAGCATGATATTTATTTCTTTCGGTTGGAATTCATTTTTTTATTTTCCTGTTTCTTGACTTTGGATTTTATGTTAGTGCTGAGCTCTGTGCTCTTCTGGAGGTGATGGGTTGAGGTTCTGAGAACCCCTTTGAATCTTCTCACTTGATGAGGCATTTGCCTGAGGCCATAAGGCTTTCGTTATAGCTAGGCCCAAATCTCTGTTACTCTTAACCTAATCTAGCCCTCCATTGTCCAGCTACTTCCCACCCTTGATCCTATCAAAATATCTATACCCAAATCTGTTACCCTTAAACTAGCCTAGCCCTCCACAGTCTGTCATCTCCAGGTAGCCTTCAGCTACTCCCCACCCTTAATCCCCTTCCTGGAGTCTGACTTCAGTCCTGGTCAAGGTCTTCCTTAGATTCCTCCTCAAGACCCTCCCCAAACCGCCTTCTCTAGACCACCCCTAGATCCCTCCCACTGTCTCTTGTGTATAAGATCTTACCTCCATGAAGGTGCTGAGATTCAATCTAGCACAGATTCACTCTGTGTGAGATTGTTCTGGCCTGCTTATGTTGACAAGTCACAAATACTTAGGCTCCTTAAGAGTCTACCCATTATGAGGAATCTTTAATAAGCTTTGTTTTATTCTGACTTCAAGAAGGCTTGAGATGAATTCATTTGACAGGACCCAGCGTGTTGGTATTTTGGCGTCTCAAGGGGTCTTATCCCTAAGCCCTAAACCTCAACAGAGGGAATGCCTAGGCTGATCTGACTACTTTCTTGAAGTTTTCAAGTGCTGTATGTTATTCTAGGATTTTAGGGACAGCTAAGGCTAGGGACCTGCAAGCTTTCAGTGTTCCCAAAGTGGTCTGATCCTGGACCCTCGGTTGGAGCTTTGCAAGTTCCTGACCTGGGTTTGATTCTGAACAACACTCCAGTTAACCATTTGGAGTTTCAGTAGATTGCTGCTGGACTCAGCTACTATCAGCCAAATGGAAAGCTGAGCTGGATCAGCAACAGACAAAAGGAGTCCTTTAGGTTTTGCCTAAATTTTATTGAATTTACTTTTACATTTACTTATATCCATTTCAATCTACCTTGCTTTTAAGCTGCCCTCTCAGCCAAATTGCTTAACTGCTTATGTGGGGTTTGTATGTGGCTACCCTCATCTAATCCCTGTATAATCTAAACCTAGAGCCTGGAGAGACAGAACCACAGCTCCTTTCTGGCTGGCCCTCCTCTACCAGATGACCTAATAAATTCCTTTGTAATACTCATTCAGATTTTGGATTTTCTTTTTCAAATAACAACAACTTGGGGCCCATGATGACTCCTCACCCTGAAATGCTAAATCTGGTTGAAGGTAACCTCCTACATCCTCCCTGGATCTGTGACCTGAAACTAGGTAGTGAGTGACAGTTGTCAGTTGGCACCTGTCCTTGTGCTTAATACAGGATTAGGTTCCTCTGTGCTAAATCTTTCATCTCTTTCAGGCTCTCCCTGAGATGGATTGCTTTGTGTGGCATGTGATTGGCCAGACCCGACAACCCTGGGAAGTAGGTATTATCTCCATATTATAGTTGGTGAAAGTGAGGCAGGCACAGGTTAACTGAGTTGCACAGGGTCAGATGGTCAGTAAGTATGTGTATCCACAAACCTCTCTGTTTTTCTCTTTTTGCATACCTAGTGATTCGTGGTGATTTTTTTTTTTTTTGTATTTCTGGATCAGGATTTGGTCTGGTGCATTTTCTAGAATCAAGGATCTGATTTCCAGGATCAAATATAAAAATCTTCTCTTGGACTTTGAAAGCCTTCCATAACCTGGCCCCATCTGACCTTTCTAGTTTTCTTACTTCTTTTCTTTCCCTCCACCCCATGTGTAGTGTGGGTATAGGGGAACAGGGTGACGAGCACCTCTAGTGGGAGGGCTTGCGGAGCCCTTTTCAGGCCTGCTTTTGGTTTCACCTGCCACTTGACTCTCACCTGTGGCTTCAAGAAGCTGTAGTATGCACAGTGGCCACACCCCAGTAAAACTGTCTTGGCAGATGGGTTCAAACTAGGTTGAGGGTAAAAGATGGGTGTCAAACCTGTCAGTAAATTAGGAGAGTATCTACCCCAAGCATATGAAGACTTCCCTGGAGGAATAGGTGGATGTGAAAAATTTGTTCCAATGGCCATGGAGGCAGAGGAAGCAGGTTCTGGGAGAGACACAGAGCTTGGCTAGACATTAAAGAAGCCAGGGAGCCAGGGTCCACTGCATCCCAAGCCGCTTTTAGTTATCTTGATTTTCTCTTGCCACTGGACTCTGATAACTGTGGAAGAGAGAGGCCAGCAACTTTGTGCAACTCTGCATCACTTAAATCTAATTCATGCAGAAGCCAAAAAACATCACCCATACCATTTTATCACTTTTACCCACCTCAGAGTTCTGTGGCAATAGGCAAGTGATGAAGCGGCAGGGAATTGTAGTCATAACCCTACATGCAGTGGCCCAGGCCATAGAGTCGTCTTCTCCCTGGACTGAGGTAGCTGTGGAATTTAGCAGCCCCCTAGGTGTCTGAGCATAAGGAAGTGGCTAGCAGAGGTCCCTTAAAAATTGTGTGCTTCATCTCATCTAGCCCTGGCCTGCTTACTGCTGCAGGTGGGGATCCTACTCTGCAGTCAAAAACATCTTCATTCCGAATGTGTCCGACCCGTGGTAGAGCCTTCTGAGCTCTTATTGGTTCGATCAGCCACAGTCAGCTCTATACATTGACCAGAACATAGGAATGTCATGTTGGTCTTCTTTGGCTGGGAAGGACAAGCACCAACCCTATGCACTCTGCAACCCAATAACACTGACCACTGACCATCTTGCTGTCCCTTACACTAGATCCTCCACTTCCTGACTGGGCATTTTTATTGGATGTCTCCAATGCCTGGAATTCGCTCCCTCCTCATCTTTGCCTCCTAATTTCCCAGGCTTACTTCAGGTCTCAGTTAAAATCTCACCTTCTGAAAGTATCCTTTCTTGTGTTCCCCCACCTCCCACCTGCCAATGTCTTCCCTCTTTTGGTTATCTAATTTATCTTGCCTGTGCAGAGTTGTGTACTGTCCCCTCTGTTAGACTGAAAGCTCCCTGAGAGCTGGAATTGTCTTCTACCTTTCTTTGTATTCCTTATACCTAGCATAGTGCTTGGTACAAACTAGGAGCTTAGTCAATGCTTGTTGACTGACTAATTGGAGGAGTTATGGGGCAGGAGTGTGTGTGTGTGTGTGTGTGTGTGTGTGTGTGTGTGTGTGCATGTGTGTGGGCATGCACATGTGCGCGTGGGAGCTCTATTTCTTCCCACTACTTCACCATCTTGGCCCTGTCTTGTGCACATCAAATTTGAGGATGACACCAACCCAAGATGGGGTGGCTAATACACAGGGTGAGAGAGGACAGTCAGGAATCATAAGAATCTTGGCAATGGGAATGAATTTTGCAATATGCAATCCTATAGAGATAAATGTCGTGTCCTAGAGCACAAAAATTCAACTTCTGAAGTTAATATGTCAGATGTGTGAATAGATAGCAGTTCTGGAAAAGATATGGGGGTTTTAGTGGACTTAAAGCTTAATTTGAATAAGGAGGGGGGAATGGGCCATCCACAGTAGCTAATAGGATCTTGGGCTGCATTCAGAAGAGCAGAAGTTGCAGGAATAGGGAGGACATGATCCCACATTTGTGGGGTGTCACATTTTTAAGGACATTGACAAACTTGAGTAAATGTGTCCGGGGGGGCGAGGCCATCGGGTGTCGGGGGCGGAGCTAGGTCCGTGCGCGTGCTCCAGCTGCGGCGGGGCGGGGGCATAATAAGGCGGGGCCTGAGAGGCAGGGAGGGGTCTGCGCGAGCGCGCGTGCTCGGGGCGGGGCGGTTTAGGGGCGGGACCTGCGGTGCTGGGCGGGTTTTTCCCCCTGCGCGTGCGTACGAGAGGTCCGAGGGCGGGTACGGGGAGGGGCCTGCGGGTCGGGGGGCGGGGCTCCCGGGCCCGGCGCCGGTTGGGAGGGAGTCGGGCTGCCGAGAACGAGCAGCAGTTAGGGAACCTGCGAGAGACGGTGCTCGCTCTCGCGTCCGTGCCCGCGCCCCGTTCCAGGGGCTGCGGGTTTGCGGGACCGGGAGGGGAAGAAGGAGAAGGAGAAGGAGGAGGAGAAGGAGGAGGAGGAGGAGGAGGAGGAGGGGGAGGAGGAGGAGAAGGAAGAGGAGCGGGAGGTGGCGGTGCCTCCGCCCGCCCGCCCGTGGGCCGGCCAGCAGCCCGGCGCGGCCATGGTGGGGGGGCCTGAGGGCTCGGGGCTGTCTCTGCCTCCGCCCCTGCGGGTCGAGCTCGGGGCCGTGGTCGGGGCCGGGGCTGGGGGGCCGGGCGACCAGCAGCCGCCTCTGCTCCCATGAAGCGTTTTCGTGCCCGGGACAAGCCCGCGGCCCCCGGGCCGGCCCGCGCTGAGGGGGGGGCCCGCAAGGCGCCCGGGGGCAGGGTCCCCCCTGAGCCGCGAGCCCCCGGACCGTCCTCCGCGGCCCCCGCAGCCCCCGCGTCCCAGGAGCAGGTAGGACTGAGGCCCGGCAGGATCAGGCCAGGAGGCGGGTGGGGGTTGGGGGAGCGGAGCCAGGGGCTGGAGACAGGGGGAGAGGGCCTGGCGTGTGTGTGTGGGGGGGTTGAAGGAAGGGAGAGGGCATGTGGGAATCAGGGTCAGGGGGCAGGGGCTGGAGGATGCAGGGGAGAGAGGGGCCCGAGGTTGGGGGGCAAGGGATTGGGGAGGCAGGGAGAATGGAGAAGGGAGTGACTTTCGAGGGGAAGGGGGGGCCGTGGCCTAGGGGATGAGGAAATGGCATAGTTAAGGGAGTTACAGCTTGGTGTCCTCCTGGCTTCGGGAATGACATTGGGAAGATGGGCTGGGCTGCGCTTGGGTTGGGTGCTGGATCCCAGTGGATGGGGGGTGGGAGGGCAAGTTTGGTGGCTCGTTGGATGTGAATGAACCTGGATAAGTCTGGAGAGAGAGCTATGGTGTGTGTCCCTGCTTCAGACGGAGTTGGATGGGAGAGAGGGGCTCAGAATAAAATCTTATGTTTTAGAGGCAGATCTCAAAGAGACTGGATCACCGCCCCACAGTGTCCCTTTGGGGCCCTCTTGTAGGTCGGTAGTTGCTACGGAAGCTCCTCAGCCCTCTGCAGCAGCAATCCCAGATGGTGCAGTGCTCCTTATAAAGGCCATTCTCAAGGAGATCTGCACAGGCACATTTCTTACCTTCGGAAAGCTTGTAGTCTATGAGCCTGACACATACAGTATAATACACATATTACATTCAGTTATGAATGAACCATAAAGTGTTGAGGTCAGGTATCTATAGGACTGCAGCATTAGGGCTGAGAGGGTAGTTTGAACTCTGGGAGCGGGTAGAAAGAAGAAAGAAGGACATGTCAGAGGTGGAAGGGACTGCAGACAGCCCCTGCCAGAAGCATCAAACCAGGTTCCCAGCATCCTGGACAACAGACTGAATGTCCCTGCTGCCTCACAAGACCCCCTTGCATGGTTGGCCAGCTCAGCCAGATTGTTAAGACATGGTACCTTCTGAACTGAAATCTCCTTCTCTGAGGACTGCCTATTGCTCCTAGTTATCAGTATTGATTGAGGGCCTGCCATGTACTAGGTATTCTGCTGCCTTTATCATTTCGTGCCCTCCTCAGTTATGGCACCTAGAGCTGAGGGCTAGCCTCTGGGTGGCCACCCTCCTGGGTGGCAGGAGTCTCTTGCCTTTCTCCTTCTGAATATTAGGGTTCTTTCTGTTCATGTAGTCCTCCTCTTTGAATAGTGGCCAAGTCCATTCACCTCTGAGAGCTTCAGGATCTGGAGTGGGAAGGGACCTTTAGAGGCCATCAAGTCCCAGCTCCATTTTACAGATAAGGAAACTGAGGCCCAGAGAAGTGAGTGGGCTGCTCAGGTCACATAGGTAGCTGGAGTTTGAGCCCAAGGCCTCTGACTTCACTGTTAGCGTTTTTTTGACTGGTTTTCTCCCAGTTGTGGCAAGGAAAAGGCTGTGCAAGCCATCCTTCTTTGGTCCTGTGGCTTCATCTAAAAGTAATGAGCTCCCAGGGAGGGCTTATCTTTAACTTTCTCTCCTAGGAGACCTTTAGAGCCCCCAGAGCCCTTCTATGGTGACGGCTGGACTTGAGCCCAGATGGTCTTAGCTAAAGTGCTACTTCAGCGTCAGTGATGATTACTTATGGGAATGGGCACGGTCCTGACACGTCTTGCAGTTATGACCATTCTTGGCCCAGTATGTCCTTTCCTACAACCCAGCCCTGGACTATTATCACCTTATAGAATGGAAGCTGCTTGAGGGAAGGTCTTGGGTCTCTGTAGTGCTTTGAAATCCTATGATGCTTGACTCTGGATCTGATATCTTTCTTAGTAACTCACTCTATAGTGCTTCTGTCAGAGCAGGAAGAGATCTCAAAGGTCATTTAGTCCAACCTCCCAGAGTCCAGGGAGGGAGAGTAAGGGTCTTGGCCAAGGTCCCGAAGGTTGTAGGTGACTGAGGTCCCCCTTCCTGAGCCAGTGGCTCCTCCTCTGTCCCGCTTCCCCTTTGGTTGCTGCTGACAAAGCAGCTTGGATGTTGGAGTCGGGGATGGCCTGGGAGCAAGGGTTCTTGGGAGAAGGGAGATGGAAGGAGGGAAGGTTAAGGTCTGGCCTGAATCATGCTTCTTGTGACTTGAGTTCTTTGGCATTTTCTTGGCTCTCTTCCTGCCCTGACCCAGGCTTTCAGCAACTCCCATAGACCATGGAGGCTGCATTGATGGGATTCTTTTCAGACTCCTACTTTAACCCTGGCTGTTCCCTGACAAGATCTTCTCAGGGTCTCTCAGCTGCAGGCATTTTTCCTGGCTGTCCCCCATATCTATGATGCTGTCTCTCACCTCTGCCTCCTGGCTTCCAGGAATGCCTTCAGGTCCCAGCTGAAATCCTTGTCTTCTGCAGGAAGCCTCTTAATATTAGTTCCTTTCCTCTCTTAATTATTTCCTATTTATCCTGTATATTGCTTCTTGGTATATATTTGTTATCTCCCCTGTTAGATTATGAGCTCCTTGAGGTCAGGGGACCGTCTTTTGTCCTTTTCTGTATCCCCAGTGCTTAACCCAGTGCCTGGTACACATTCGGTGCTTAATCAATGTTTATTGACTGGCAGGGTGGTTCTCTTTGGCTCCTGCTGAGCCCAGTGCTGCTCTGGGCATTGTAGGGGATCCTGAAAAGTAAGGTACCAGCCTTTGCCATGGAGCCCCACCCACAAAGATGCAAAGCCTGCCTTTGCATTGGCTCATCCCAAGGGGAGGAAACCAGAGCCCAGTGTCTCCCGCCCTTCATTCTCCTCTCTCTCTCTCACCCAGCCAGTTGCCAGGTTTGCTGGTTCTGTTGGGGCAGCATCCCTCTTCTACCAGGTCTCTTCGATGTGTCCTTTTCTATCACCCAACACAAACGCAAACTCCCCTCAGGCCTTTGTCAGCACTTGCCTGGACTATCGGAATTTTCTTCTCCCTGCCCCACATCTCTCTCTTATCTAGTCAGCTGCCAGAGTGATTTTCCTTAAGCCCAGGTCTGACCATGTCACTGTTCAGCTCAGAAACCTGCAGTGACTCCTTGTTCTAGGATATTATAACAAAACTCCTCCCTCCCTTTCACTCCCTTTTCACACTTATTTCCTGTTCCTTCCCTTTCTATCCCCCATGCCACCCAGACTGGCCTGCTGGCTGTTCCCTGAACCCAGAATTTTCATGGGCTGCCCCTTAAAGGGATAGCTGAGCTTGCTCTCATTTATGTGGACATGGTAGATGCACCTTCATTCTTGAAAGTGTTTTTAGATTTTTAATTAAGGCCCTGGAAGAATCAGAGTTGGAAGGGACCCTTGGAGCCTTTAATCCAGGAATTCTTAACCTTTTTAGCATGTGTAACGTACTCTACCACCTACCAGCAGTCTGGTGAAGCTTATGCTCTCTTCCCAGACTGAAGTTTTTAAATACATAACATAAAACTTATAAGCAAAGTCAGTTATATTGAAATACAGTTATTGAACCAGACAGATGACATTCATGGACTCCTTGAAGTCTCTCCATGGACCCAGCTTCACAACTTCTGATCAGGTTTCTCAAAATCAGTCTTGCTGACCCAGGGGAATCAGGCCACCTTGGTCCCGCTGCTGGGCAAACAAGCGGTCTGGGGGGTTGGGGGTGGTGAGTGGCTGTGTTCAGGGCTGGTTGGGGCAGAATGAGCTGAGCTGCAGCCCAAGTCCTTGTCACACATGGGCCTCCTTATCCATACACAGAAACCTTGATTTATTGTCTGTTGCATCCTCTTAAGTGCTGGAAGGGACCTAGTGTGCCCTGAAAGATGTGCCCACTGTAATATCCCAGACAGATGATCTGGCCTTTGCTTGAAGACCTCCAAGAAAGGGCAAACCCTTAAGGGAGAGGTCTGTTAGGATGTATCTCTTTGTATCAAGCCCAGATTAGCCTGTCTGCAGCTGCCCTTCAGGGCTTCTGGCTGAGTCTTCTGGAGCCACACAGAGCTCCCTGCCAAGAGAGCCCTGCAGACACTGCAGGCTCACCCAGGGGGATGGTGAGACATCTAGGCCCAGTGCTCCAAGTCAGCCTGATGTGGGGTCATGGGAACCTTAGGCAACTGTGGCTTTAAGAAGTGAGTCCCATTTATTCAGTTACTTAAAGAAAAGGGACCAAGGCAGTTAACTAATTTAGGAGCTATTTTTAATTCCATGAATGATGACTTTATTGTCCTGATTCTCGAATTGAATGGTCCAGTAAAATGAAACAATTAAGTTGAGATGTTTCAGTTTGACAAGGTTCTATCAAGTGCCTGCTGTATGCCTAGCACTGTGCTAGATGTTGTAGGTAACAAAGAAAGAAACTGTTTCTGCCCTCCAGGAGCTTATCCTCTATTGGGGGAAATCCACTGTATGCAACTAGGTCCTTACACCTCCTTCTGGAAGCGGTCTTTCTGAAAGTAGTCTCAGCATTTAGGGCTTCCCTGTCACCCTGTGGTGTCCTACTGAGCTTGTCACCAAAACCCCAGTTCATTTTCCTACTAAGTTGTCTTTAATCATCCATCTGTTCCGAGTTCTGTGCTTGGGGACTTGATTTCTTTGCAAGACTTTACACGATCCCTGCCAAATTTCATCTTATTAGATTCAGCCCAAACGCATGCTCTAGTCTAAAGCCTCATTGGCTTTTTGGATCCTGCTTGTCATCAGGTGTTTTCTTAGCTGTGTGTCATCTACAAATTTGAGGAACCTGCTCTCCATTCCTTTTTCCTAGTCCCTGATAAAAATGTTAAGCAGCCCAAGTTTAAGCCCAGATCCCTGGGGTGATCCAGAGGCCTCCTTCAGAGTAGACATCAAACCTTTAATGCCTTCTTTGGATCTGGCTGTTTTGCCAACTTAGATGCTTTCTCATATCATTTTAACCCTAAATGCATTTGTCTGTGAGAACAGTGTAAGAGACTTTCATGAGATGCTTTGCTAAAATCGAGGCTTATTATATCTTTGGCATTTCTTTTATTAACTGTTAGAAGAAAATGCAGTTTGCTGAATGTTGCCTTCTCTAGAGGAAGCAGGCTGGCTCTTTGGGACTTGTGCTTCCTTTTCTAGACATTGCCTTACACGCCTTTAATCATTATGTTCTACAGCTTGGCCAGGCGTCCAGTCCCAGTGATCTCTGCTCTCTGGAGTGGGGACCGAGCTTGTGCTTGCGCTTGCGCCTCTTCATTTGAGGCCGGCTCGATCCTTGCATTTTTGGAGTGGCCTTGTGGGTGAGAAACAGGCCTGTTATTGTGCCAGGAGCACTTGGGCGACCAGGTGTTCTGTCGCAGGGACAGTGACCTCCGCTAGTGAAGCGGAGGCTGGGGATTGTTTGGGATGGTGTAGCTCGTGGAGCTTGTCCGGAGCATGGGGTGTTGTCCTTCGGAGGCTCGCTCATCGCCCTGATGTGAAGCTGGGGATTGTTTGGGACGGTGCAGCTCGTGGAGCTTGTCCAGAACACAGAGTGTTGTCCTTTGGAGGTTCGCTCATCATCTTGATGGAGTAGGCTGCTGTCCATAGTTTTCTTTTTTCTTCTTTTCCCTTTGAAAACAAAAAAGAACTTTAATTTGGAGCTACCTATAGAAGAGACAGTGTATTTACCATACTTTTTTCATTTAGCAGAAGAATTATTGGTCTTAGTGGGTTTTGGCTTCTTGTCCCCATGACATGCAGGGTGTTGGAAGATAAAGATGATTTTCCTTAAGCGTTCTAACATTTGTAGCTTTCTCTAGCTTGGAGAGGCAGCATGGGGCGGTAGAGAGCAAGCTGGCCTTGGAGGCAGGAAGACCTGGCTGGCATCCCTGTTCTGACACTGGCTGCCCGTGCAACCTGAGCAAAGGCCTGTAACCCTTCAGTGCTTCAGGCAGCTGTCCCAGAGTCTATGTCCAGAGGGAGCTGTGTCCAAAGAGGAAGGAAGGAAGGAAACAAGCATTAAGTACCTCCTGTGTGCCAGCTACTCTGCTAAGTGCTTTGCAAATATTGTCTCATTTGGTCCTTGTGGTAACTATGCTAGGTGGATGCTGTTATCATCACCCCCATTTTACATGAGAAGAAACTGAGGCAGAGAGGAAGCGACTTGCCCAGCGTCTCGTAGTGATTATGTGTCTGAGGCAAGATTTGAACCCAGGTGTTCCTGACTTCAGGCCCATTGTGCCACTAGTTATTACTCACTTGTAAAGGTCCGTATCAGCATAGCATCTGCAAAGAAGTTGGGTTGGTGGACAGTCTAGTGGCCTTTGAAGTTATTACTTATTTTGATGGAATCTGCAGGATCTGGATAGAAATCATGTAATTTGTCAGACTGTGGAAAAAACTGAGACTGTTTAGTTTGGAGAAGAGAAGACTCGAGGGAACAGGAGAGTTGGGGCTCTGTGTCTGAAGGGCCAGCATGGGGAGCAGAAAGAGATTTGTTTTGTGTGTGTTGAGTGGGAGATATTGCATCAGTGTGTGCAAACTACAGCACAGATTGGGATTCTTAATAAGGAAGGAATGTTTAGTCAATTCAACAAACATTCATTTTGTTTTATTTTTTTTTTTCAAAAAATTAAAAACTGTTCCTTCTTCTACCCTCCCTCCCCCAAGCAAATATTTAAAAAAAGAAAAAAGAGAAACTCAGCCCTCAGTACATAGTGGCACAGTTCTGCCAAACGTTCCCACATTGACTTCATCTGAAAATATCTCTTTCTCTCTAATTTTACAGTTCCAGTGTTTCATCTTTATTCTTTTCATGTTATGATTTATCATTGTGTTGATCAGAGTTGAAGAGCCTTTCAAAGTTGTTTATCCTTTTTGTTGTTGCTGCTGTTTGTTTTCGTCGGGGACATCACCACATCAGGGAAGTGACGCCGTGACATGCCGGTGAATTGGATTTAAGTGAGGGAGGGAGGGCTTGTGGAAAGTCACCAACCTAATTTTCTCCTTTGCAGCCATACGGGTCCAGCGGCCAGCTATAGATCAGGATGACTGGAGATGGCCCTGGGTGCAGTGGGAGGCGCTGGCCTTTTCAAGCCAAGGGTTTGTTTTTTTGACAGTTCTCAGTTGGACTGAGGCAACATCTATTCAGTGGTCAGGCTAGGTAAGAAAAGAGGCAGAGAATGGCTTCTGTTACCTAGTGAAAAAAAATCAATCTGGGAGCTGAAGACCCTCAAGGTTTCTGACCAAAACAGAAACCAAACCAGACCCAAATAATGTCCAAGGGGGGCTTGACCTGGGACCTACTGTTGACCAGTCAGTGAGAACCAGAGTGATTTGGGTTTAAGGCAAGGTCCTTTAGAAAAAAAATCTAACCCGTATCTGGCAAGGTTTCAGTGATCAGTGGGCAGAGTGCCTGAAAGTAAGGGTATGATACTTGTTGTAGACTGGGTGAAGGGAAAGAAGGAAGGAAGAAAGAAAAAAGAAGAGGGAGGGAGTAGGAAGGAAGGGAGGGAGTGGTATTGCCCAATGGGCCAGTTCCAGTTGAGTTCCTTGTGGGGCAGCTCCTACACACTCAGAGAGGTGGCCGTTTGTCCATACAGGTCTCCCCAGTTTCCTCTGAAACTGTTCATTTTGTCATTTATTATTGTTCAATAATATTCCATTGCATCCAAATACCATAATTTGCTTAGCTGTTCTCCAAAAGGAGGATACTGTTAGTTTCTAATTTTTTGGCTACTATGAAAAATACCTCTAAGTATTTTGTACATATAGATCCAAAACATTTATTTTAATAATGTAATAATGTATTTATTTTTATTTTTTTAATGAACAATCATTTCCCTCCCATCTCCCACAATTTAAAAAAGAAAAACCAAATCTTTGTAAAAATATGCTAAAGCAATAATACTCATTAATAGACTACTGTTTGTTCAGTCATTCCCTGATTAACAGGTACCCACTTTGTTTCCAGATTTTTTGCTGCCACAAAAAGTGCTGCTATGAGTAATTTGGTGTATATGGGGTCTTTTTTTTTCTCTGTATTTGACTTTCTTGGGATATGAGATCCTTTGCAGTAAAGGCATGTTAACAATATAGTCACTTCTCTTGTAGAATTCCAAATTATTTTCAAAAACGTTTGGGCTCATTCACAATTCTACCCACATTGTATTCACATATCTATTATCCTATAACTCCAGCATACCTTAGTCTTTTATTATCTGTACAACTTTGGGTGGCAAACCCAGGATTGTTTTAATTTGCATTTTTCTTATTATTAGTGATTTGGAGGTTTCTTCATGTGGTTGTTCATAGCAGACAACTCCTTTGAAAAGTATTCATGTCCTTTGACTACTTGGCTATTCAGGGAATCATTTTGGATCTTCTCTTCATTTCATTTTCCTGTATATCTTGGATATCAGACTATTGTCAGAGATATTTGGTATAAATTTTTTCTTTCTCGGTAATTTTTCTTCATATTCTGGCTTCATTGATTTGATTTATATACCAGCTTTGTGATTTTATGGAATCAAAATTGATCTTTTTTTCTCTTTTGTTATCCCTCCATACCTTGCTTGGTTCCAGGGGTGGGGAACCTGGCTCAAGGCCATGTGTGACCTTCTAGGTCTTTGGGTGTGGCCTTTTGACTGAGTCCAGGTTTTGCAGAACAAATCCTTTTATTAAGGGGATTTGTTACATGAAGTTGGGATTCAAAGAGCCCTGCACTAGAGGACTTAGAGGGCCACATTTGGTCTTGAGCTTGCTGATTTCCCACCCCTGGTTTAAAGTCTTTTCTCTAACCATGATTGTGAAAAGTACCTCCTTCCATTCTCCTCAATTTTTTAAAAGTGAAGAGAGATCTTTTGTATTTAGATTGCTCATCTGTTTGGAGCTGATTGTGTTAAATGGTGTAAGATGATGTCCTTAATTCATCTTCTGGCAGACTGCTTTCTGCTTTTCCCAGAAGTTGTTGTTGAATAAGGAGTCCTTTTCTCAGTGGTTTGTGTTCTTGGGTTTATTGAACATCGAACTGCCACATTCTGTTGTTTCTAGAAATAGAGAAATTTATGGGAGGTGAAAATTTAACCAATAAAATGCTGGATTCCAATTTGGACACATTGAGATTGAGATTTAGGTAGAGATATTCAGTCAGTATCAAGGTTATCAGTCCAGCAACAAAATACTCATTATGCACTTACTATGTGTAATGCCATGCACCAGCAGATTCCCAAAGGAATGCTACTGTGAACAGCTTTTAGAGTTCAGATTACAAAATATAGTGAACACTCTGTTTATTCCATTTCAAATCAAGACAAACATTCAAAACATTATATCACAATATAATTTTCACAACATTACATT
>CM053586.1:337349790-337369366 GCA_028646515.1 Pseudochirops corinnae
CAGAGACTGAAGCATAACATGCTATCATTCTTTTTCATGTTTGGTTTTGCTTTTTTTTTCCCAGTGATCACTCATTGGTTACAATCCTTCTATATAACCAAACTATTGTACAATGTGAAAGTATTTGCAGATCCTATACATGATTGCAATCCACCATGGCGGGAAGGGGGGGAGGGGAAGGGAGGGGAGAAAATCTGAAACTCAAGTGATTGTGGAACTGAATCTTGTAATCTAAAAGTAAATAAACAAGTCATTCAAAAAAAAAAAAAAGAAAAAAAAATGAAGGACAAATAGCAAAAAAAAAACAGATAAAATGACATGTCATTGTAAAAGCTACATTAAAACCCCAATGAAGAAGAGTGTGGGCTCCCCGTGTCCAGCCCAGTCCAAGGAAGACCACAAGGCATCCTTCAAAGAGTCCCTCCCTGTGAAAGGTGACTCAGGTTATCCAAAATCTTGCCAAAGGGCTTTTTACTCCAACATCCTCCTCCTGAAGTGAGTGTGGCCACCCACAGCCTCAGAGTGCCAGAGCCCAATTTGATTTGCAGAGGCCACAGTGGTTCGGGGGCCAGGGCATTCAGTCATGAGCCCACAGTGCACCAGGCCTGGCAGGCAGAGCAGGCCAGAGAGAATAGGCACATGCTTTCATGCCCCCTAGGGATGGGCAAGGCATGGGATCAGCCAGGGAGACTGAGAAGCCTCTTTGCCAAGTCAGGGGAGCCCAGAGGTTGTCCTGGGCCCTAAGTACTGAGTCAAAGACAGAGGGTGTAGAGAAATTACAGCTGATCACCAGCATTGAGAGAGAGCTTTGAGCTCTGCAACTGCTTTACAAATATCTCATTCTGTCCCCAAAAGCCTGGGAGGCAGAGCCTGGGCATGACAGGACTCTGCAATACTGCCCAGTGTTAGTCTGTGAGGCCAGCAGAAACACAAGAGAAGAGGATATGGCTCCCTCTCACCCCACCCTGCCACAAAGCCCTGCCTCTTGGGGCCAGAGGGCTGACCTCTGCTGCCCTCAGCAGGGCTGCCCCAAGCAGGAGCCCAAGGTGGAGTGAAGGGCACAGGGGTCTTTCTCAATGAGCACCTCAGTGCCCATCTCTGGGCCCCTCATCCCTGGACAACCACACACAGAGGCTAGGCTGCTTTAAAGATGTGGTGAGTGGAGAGCCCAGCTCCCTGTACATGTAAAGCTGACCCTATGCCTCCCATTACCACACCATGGGGGGGACAAAATCATCAAACTCAAAGTCCTAAGGAGAATGGAGAACTTGGGCATACTCACCAGGCCAGCTGTCAGCGATGGGGCAGACTGTCCCAGAGACTGGTTTCGCATGCGGACCAGGTTGGAGGCTTCCCCTGAGCATTGCCAGGCCGGCTGTCCCATGCCACTGTGCCCTCCACTGGACAATGGCAGCAGCTGCTTGCCTGCAAGAGGGAGAATCATTACAGACTTATAAAGAGGTCTTAAATAAACCCATGGCCTTGGGAGGAGGGGGGAGGCATGGCCCCAAAGGGCCTATGAGCACCACATTCAAGAAAAGGGTCCAGAAAGAGAAATGTGGCTTGGACAGAGAGCTGGACACCTGTGGCCTCATAGGAGCCCAGAGAGAAGGGCTCAGCGAACTTCCCACCATCTGAGTTCAGTCTGGATGGAACTGTCCTGAGCTCAGGCCAACAAAGGCCTCAATAGCCCCCAGGCAGACCAACAGGCCCCAGCACGACTCTGAGTGAGGCCTGGACTGTCAGCAGGGGATGGACAGAGGGGCCTCTCTGGCCAGTCAGGAAGCCTTGGAAGGATTCTGCTGCTGGGAAGCCCTTTTCCCTTTTCCAAGGGAGTGCCTCATTTGGTCCACAAGCATCTCTTATAATCTCACTTTGTGCCAGAAATCATGCTGGTCACTCAGGGCACCACAAAGTTACCCAGCAACTCTCTACCAGAGCCTTCCAGAAGCTCCTCTCTGACTCATCTGTCCAGCACGTACTCTGCATGATCTGACCACACACCCATTGGCCATGGGGGCTGCCCCCTACAGCAGGGGAGGGGTCACTCACTAAGGCAATCCCTGAGCCTGGGCCACAACCAAGGTCATGCCATTTATATGGCATCTCCTCATCTTTAAAATGGGGGTGTTTATACTGGCTCTGTCTGCTTCACAAGGCTATCTGTAACCTTGCAGGGATAGGCTGTGAGCCCACGAGGAGCTGTGGTTGCAATGACACAAACAAACATAGCATCCGCCTTGTTACCCTGGGTTTATCTTGGACACAGGCATTCTGTGCATGGATCTCCATTGCCTAGAACAGTACCTAGCACACATGAGGAGTGACATGTGTATATGCAGAGTCTTCCCCACCAAGAGTACGTAAGCTCCCTGAGCTCAGGGACTGCCCGCATTTTGTCTCTGAATCCCCAGTGCCCAACACAGTGCTGGGCTCATGACAGGTACATGATGAATGCGTGCTAATTGCTTGACAGAAACATCTGGAAACAACTTTGAAAACCAAGTGGCCAGACCACAAGAGCACAATGGGGTCTTTCAGGAGCCCAGAACAAATGAAAATCTACCTGTGGAGATGCCTCATTTTCTCCAGCCAAGACCTAGACAGAGAATCAGGTTAAACCCCCCTCCCCGAGCCCACCTGACAGGTAAAAAGAAGGGACTTTTGGGCCCAAGGCCACAGGCCCAACTGGGGGGAACAGCTGGCATGCCGAGCCATGTCCTCAGGCCCACCTGGCCAGAGAGCTCCCCCAACCCCCACACAACCTCCAAGAAAGGCAGAATCGAAGGGTCGCTGCCCTTGCAAGGAGAAACTGTGCTCAGCTAAGGTTCCTTGCCTGACCCAGGCACCGGGGGTCCTCAGTCTGCCCACATGCAGCTGAGGCTGAAGAGAGCTGACTGCTAAAGTTCAGAGACAGCCAGGTGGCAGAGAAGAAAGAGCACTGGAGTTGGGGTCAGAAGCTCCAGATTCAAATCTGGCCTCACACAGACGCTAGCTGACTTCCCTGGAGAACTCACTCTGCCTCAGTTTTCTTATCTGTAGAGTGGGAACAAGAGCACCTCTCTCCCTCATTTGTGAGGATCAAACAAAAGAGTCCTTAGAAAAGCACTTTGCAAACCTTGACATATTCTAGAAATGCCAGCCGTGGGCCCAGAATGCTCTCCCTCCCAGGCTTCCCTCTGCGGGAGCCCTTTGGCAGTCCCCCAGGAGGCTCTGCCCTCTGAGATTGTCTGCCAGCTGTGTCAGCTACCTGGTTCACACCCGGCTACTGAGACGTCATCTCCTCAGAACAGGCGCTCCCTGGGAGTAGGGAGCTTTTTCCTTGTTTTGTCAATGTTTATTAGCACAGACCTGCACGGAGGTGCTTAATAAAGGCTTGGTGACTGGTCAGTTGATTTCAGAATGACCCAAAGACTTCAGGGAAATGCACCAGGGGACTCTTGGCCCAGCCGCAGGACTCACCTGACAGAGACAGAGCCGTGGCCAGGCTCCCCCGGCCCCGCAGTCTGCCATCGTCCTGACTCAGCTGTCGATGAAGCTTGGCTTTTCCACTTGAAGAAAACAGGTCAGGATTGCTGAGCTTCCGGAAGATCAAGGGGCTGGCTCCTCCAGCTGTAACATCCTGTTGGAAAAACACCAGCACAGAGGTCTTATCGCCATACTTGGCTGGGAAGAATGAGAGTACGACTGTCCTGCACCAAGTATCAAAACGGACCACGCCCACGTCCCAATGCCTGCACTGAAGTTGGCTCATTTGTGTCCCTGTGTCACTCAAGCCTAGCACAGAACCAGGCATACAGTGGGCATTTAAGCAATGCCTGCTGAACTGAACTGAACCAGACAGGTAACCTGCAGTGGGGCATGCGCTGCATTGGCTGGACCTGGACTTAGAGAGATCCAAGGAAGAACAATGGACACTTGTCCTTAATAACAAAGCCTGGAGCCCAGGAAGGCGACTGGTCTCAGGATGTGGGCAGAAAGTCCTCTTTGTTGATTGTTTTGGTCATCAAAATGAACAGCCCTGTCCCCCTGACAATCCTGGGACGAAATCAGTACAAGTTCTGATGCTTCCATACTTGAGAGGGAGAAACTGAGGCCTAGAAGCTACACGGTATGCCGAAGGACCCAGAGCTAGCAGATATCATCAGGACCGGGATTCACCCCAGTCCCTCCCTGCAAGGCCACCATCTTGTCCCTAGTCCAACAACTCCTGGTTCATGAGGATGCTGTCCTGTTCATTTGTTTTAAAAGTGCTCCTGGCGAGGCGCCTTCCACATAGCTAAGAAACCAGAGCTGCCAAATAAAACCACTAATAATGCCTCTTCCTCTGCCCATAGCCCAGAGCACTAAGAAAAAGCCCAACACTGGACAAAGCTGTCAAAATCTCCCTTTGTAGCCCAGCAAAATGTTAAGACTTGAAAGTTAAATGTGCAAAAGCATTTCTGATACGGTCCAGGGATCCAGGGCCACGGGGAATGAGTGAGAAGACCTCCCTGCAATGCTCTGCCAATCAAACTACCAAAGAGATCCTTTACAGAACTAGATGAAATAATAACAATATTCACCTGGGGGAGGACAAGAGCTAGAACAATGAAAAAAAGGCAGGAATGAAGGGAAACAGCACCCAGCTGTATTAGAAAGCAGCAAAACCACTTGGTACTGGTTTGAACAAAAAAACAGAAAAAGAGTAGACAGGGAACAATCAGAAGTGAAACTCAATAACCCAGTGTCTGATTCTCAGAAACTCGGTGCAGCAGAGGTCTGGGCAAGTGCAAAGCCCATCAGCATGCCTGACTGACACAAGCCCTCCAAATACTGGGAGGGAGAGGGAGGGAAGACACACTCCCAGAGTATTGTGATGCACTCTGGGGGGACTAGAGCACCTGCAGACATTCTGTAAAGTGGGCTGACCCTGGGAGGAAGGGGAGGATCTCGAGCCATTCAAAAGAGCCTCTCAAGTCCAGCCAGGCCTCCTTTGCTCCTGACAGTAAGGGAGTAAGTAGCTAAGACTTTCCCCTGTTTTGAGGTTATGAGACCCCAAGAAACAGGCCTTAGCCTTTCAGTTTGAGGTGGAAGAAGGGGAATTTTAGCCTTGTGAGTATCTGAAGGGCTAGACCCTGATAAGTGGGAGACAGTGTCCAAGGCAGGCTTTGTATCCAGTGGGGCACGGGAGCAAGGATTGACCTTTCGGAGCAACGCCTGGGACTTAGGGATCATCTGACCATCTTTCTACATCTGGACACCAATTTGGTGGAGTCAATACCAAGAAGGAACTAAGAGCTAAGTTAAAAGGGCACAGCCCCAGAGGCCAAAGTGGGAGAAGGGAGAGTATGCTCTGGGAAATGTTCAGGAATGTTTGTTCTGAAGTAACCACCCCTCGGTAAAAGTCAACCGATAGTGAGTGAGTGATCAAACAGAACTGAAATGCTAGGGCTTGGCACCTGATAATGGAAGGAGCAGAGCCAGTGAGCGCTCAGGACAACCGAGGAAAATACCCTCCAACCCCAATTACCACCCCTACCACCGAGGGCCAGATAGAGCAGCCTGGCCAAAGCACACACACTACAATCAACTACCTAGCCTTAGACCAACACCACATCACACAATAAATTCAAAATGAATACACGAACTGAATATCAAAGATTATCATAAAAAGATTAAGCAGAGTATAAAGTTTTCACAGCAATAGGTAAGAGATATATTCTTAGATAACAAGAGAGACACAATTATAAAAGATAAAACTATTTTGATTATATGGAAATTGGGAAACTTGTGCAGAAAGAAAATTTATGCATCAATAATAAGGAGACAGGCAGTCAAATTGGGGAAAAAAATATTTGTATCAAACATCTCTCATAAGTGCTTGGTGGTCAAGATATACAGACAACTGACAGAAATAGACACAACCAAAAGCCAGTCTCCAACAGAGAAGTGACCCAGGAACAGGAACATTTCTAAAAGAGAATCATCGGTGCATTGTCCCCGGTTGTTCCCGATGCCTGGAACTTCTCTATCTTCATTCTCAGCTCTCAAGTCCCAGCTAAAACCCCTCCCTCTACCAGAGGTTTTTCCTGGTCCCCATTAATGCTAGTTGCTTCCCTCTGCTGAGTCTCTTCTACTTAGCCTGTGGACAGTTTGTTTGTACAGAACTTTTGGGGTCTCCTCCATTAGACTACAAACTTTTTGAAGACAGAAACCATCTTTGGTCTTTCTTTGTATCCCGGCGTAGCACTTAGAACAAAGCCTAAAACAAAACAGGTGCTTAATAAATGCTAGTTGACCAACTAACTATTAAAAATCATATGAAAGAATACTCAGAATCATTTGCAATAAGGAACACGCAAATCAAGTTTTCAGGATTTCTCTCCCTGCCCAAGAAACAGAAAAAGTGAACAAAAGATGGAAACAGCAGATGCTAAACAGGAGGTGGAGCAGACTAATGCATTGTCAGTGGAGCAGTCCCTTAATACAACCTTCCAGGAAAGCTATTTGTAACTATGCAAAGAAAGTAACCAAATCACCCATATTCCTTGACTAAGATATCCAACTGCTGGCATATACCCCAAGAAGGCTACTGAGAAAAAGGCTCAACGAATACCAAAATATTTTTAGCAACACTTTTTGGTAGCAAAGAACTGGAAAAAGTCCATGCCCATCAAGTGGGGATTAACTAAACAAATGGTGATACAAGAATGTAACGGAATCTTACTGCACCGTAACAAATGACAAATACAATGAACACAGAGAACTCTAGAAAGACTTTCACATAAACAGATGCAATACGAAGTAAGCAGAGACAGGAAAACAACATACACAGTGACTACAACAAAGCAAATGGAAAGAACCATCAAATAACTGAAACTAAAAATTTCAAAAGTATAAAAAACAAGCTTGGCCCCAAAGAGATGTGAAGACACTTCCCCAAGTTACTTTTCGGAGGCAGGAGGCCTATGGGTATAGAACGCTGCATAAAAAGTTATTTTTCCACGATATTTCATCTGTTTTTGCTGAATTTTTATTTTTACTCTATTTAATTCTTTATTACAATAAGTGGCTACCCGGAAGGGAAAAGAAATAAATCTGAGAGATGTAAAGAAAAGACACCAATAAAACTTTTTTTTTTTCAATGCACCTCCCTCCTTTCATTGAAGAGGTGGGGAACTAAGGGTATGGAATGCTACATATACCATCTAACAGCTACGATCTTTGTTATAAGGAAAGGGTCCTGGGCCAGGGGGTGAGGTGGGGGCGTGTCAGGGAATATATCTGAAATAAATGTGACATAAAGCTAAAGACATCAAAAATATTTGTGTTAAACAGGTCAAACAAAAAAAATACAATGTCATCTATGCCTTTATCCAAATCATTGATCAAAAAATTGTTAAAAAGGACAGAATTAAGCAGAGAAAATTGGGGTACTCCTCTGAAGACCTTCTTTTACATGGATATCAAGTCACATATGACTTCTCTCTCCAGGTCTGGTCATTCAACCCCAGGCACTCGCTCCCAGGGAACCTAACTGAACTTCTGTCCAGCCTATATTTCTCTATCTTTTCTTCAACAACAGTAGGAGATTTGATTAGAAAATGTGCTAAAAAATTTAGATAAATGAGGCGGCTAGGTGGAGCAGAGAATAGAGCACCAGCCCTGGAGTCAGGAGGACCTGAGTTCAAATCCAGCCTCAGATACTTAACACACACAAAAAATAGCCATGTGACCTTGGGCAAGTCACTTAACCCCAACTGCCCTGTCTTCCCCCCTCCAAAAAGCAAAAAAAAAAAAAAATCTAGATAAATATTGTGTTAATGATAACATCACTTACAAGGCAGCTAAATACTCAGATTAACTGCAGTGACCAATCTTGGCCCCAGAGAACCTTCCTTGGCTTGGGAGAAAGGCAGGAGATACAGGTGAGGGGCTCTAATACTCAATCAAAGACACAATCACTTGGTCAGTTTTGAGCAACAATTTTTCTTTGCTATGAGATAAGGTTCAATAATGGATTGACTGGAAGGCTGGGCATGAAAAAAGAAAAGTCAACCATAAAGCTTTTCAATAAATGGTAAAAATAAAATACAGAAAAACAGAAATGAAACTTACATAAATTTAACACTAACCAATTAAATCTGGCTAAGTTATGTTTATAGAACTCTACTACCATGACAATTTAGCAATTCTTTCCAAAAAAGAACTGAGGTAAGACTGGGATAGCCTGCTCTTGGGGAAGCCCTTCCTTTTTCCTAGAGGATCATTAACCATCCTTTTGGGACCACTAGGTAGCGCTACAGCATATAGAACATGGGGCCTGGAGGGAAGAAAACTTTTTCGGGAAATGAAATCTGGCGCCAGACACTGACTAGCTGTATGACCCTGGGCAAGTCATTTCACCCTGTTTGCTTCAATTTCCTTATCTGGAAAATGAGCTCAAGAAGGAAATGGCAAACCATGCCAGTATCTTTGCCAAAAAAAAAACAAAACCCTCAAATGGGGTCATGAAGAGTCAGATGTGACTAAACTATCCTTTTAACCATATTCTAAAAGAGTTACCAAGAATCCAAGTCAAGCTCGCTGACTGCAACCTACAGACGACTCACTCCTTTTTTTGAAAAGTGAAGTGACCCTACTCAGTGCAGTGGCAGCCCTTCTCATTCCACAGCAATCAGCTGTAACCCCCGATGCCCCAACAACCACGTCAAAGGGACTGGCATTGATCTTGGCACCATCTATTCCTGTGCATTAGTCTTACAACATGGGAGCTAATGACCGACCACCCCAAGCTATGTCACCTTCACCAACATAGAATGTTTAATCAGTGATGCTGCAAAGAATCAAATTGCAATGAACCCCACCAACACAGCCTTTGATGCCAAACATCTGACTGGTCACAGATCTGATGATAAGTTATGTCAGACATGAAGCATTGGTCTTTTGCGGTCATAAATGACACAGACAGACTTAAGGTCCAAGTGGAATACAAAGGAGAAGTAGTGTCTTCTATAGTCTTGACCAAGATGAAAGAAATGCTGAAGCTTCCCTTGGAAAGACCATCACAAATACTGTCCTCATGATACCAGGCTACTTCACAATCTCCAACATTAGGCCACCAAGGATGCTGGAAACATCACTGGGCTCAACGTGCTCTGAATCATCAATGGGCCAACTGTTGTGACTATTGCTTATGGCTTGGACAAAAAGGTTGGTGGTCTTTGACCTTGGAGGTGATACTTTTGATGTCTTCATTTTTACCGGTGAAGATGGCATCTTTGAAGGCAAGCCCACAGCTGGGGACACCCGCTTGGATGGGGACGACTTTGACAACGGCATGGTCAATCATTTCCTTGCTGAGTTGAAATGAAAACACAAGAACATCAGTGAGAACAAGAGGGCTTTCCACCATCTGTGCTCTGCTTATGAACGTACAAAGCACATCCTCTCTTCCAATGCCCAGGCCAATATTGAAATAAAGACCCTTTAGAAAGGCAATGACTTCTCTACTCTATCACTGGGGCCCATTTTGAAGAGCTGAATGCTGACCTCTTCCGTGGCACACTGGACCCTGTGAAAAAGGCCATAAGAGATGCCAAGTTAGACAAATGACAGACTCATGACATCTTGGTGGATCCATTCCACTTGGATGCCCCCCGTCCAGAAACTTCTGCAGGAGTTCTTCAGCGGCAAGGAGCTCATCAAGAGCATCAATCCTGATAAAGCTGTCTAAGCTGCCGTCCTGTCTGGAGACAAATAAGAATCTGCAGGCCTTGCTGCTGTTGGACTTCACTCCTCTTTTCCTGGAACTGAAAGTGCTGCTGGAGTTCTGACAGTTCTGATCAAACACAGTACTACCATCCCCAAGTAGACACAGACTTTTAACACCTATGCAGATAACCAGCCTGGCACGTTTATTCAGGTTTATGAAGGCGAGAGTAATGACAAAAGATAACGACCAGCTTGGCATGTTTGAGCTCACAGGAATCCCTCTCTACCCCCAGGAGGCATCCTAAATGTTTCTGCTTCAGATAAGAGCACAGGCAAGGAGAATACGTTCACCATCACCAATGACAAAGGTCGTCCAAGCAAAGAAGACACTGAGCATATGGTGCAGGAGCCTGAAGATGAGAAGCAGAGAGACAAAGTATCTTCCAAGAATTCTCCTGAATCTTATGTTTTCGACATGAAGGCAACCTTAGAGGATGAGAAACCCCAAGGCAAAACTGGTGACGAAGACAAACAGAAGATCCTTGACAAATGTAATGAAATAATCAGCTGGCTAGAAAAGAACCAGAATGCTGAAAAGGAAGCATTTGAGCAACAGCAGAAAGAACTGGAGCAGGTCTGCAAGCCCCTCATTACTAAGCTGTGCCGGAGTGAGACACGCCTGGTGGATTCCCCAGGATGGAGCAGCCCCCTCGGGAGGTGCTTCTTCCAGACACACCCCTGAAGAGGTAGACTATAAGCACCAGAAGAGCTAGCATTCCAGACGTGCTTTTCAAAAGTGAAGGGCTCCAATTTACAGCCAAGGCAGTAGCAGCTTACAAATAACATTGAAACTACTGCGTAAATGTGGGCGTCCTGAGTACCCGAAAGTGTGCAGAGGGAGAGAAGTGAGAAACACTGAACTTTATCAGTTCTGTAAACTAGGGGAAATGTAATTCTTGTCCTAGAAAATGAAATCTATTTAAAATTGGCACCATTAAAAAAAAATGGGGGGGGGGGGCGGCTAGATGGCGCAGTGAATAGAGCATTGGCCCGGGAGTCAGGAGGACCCGAGTTCAAATCCAGCCTCAGACACTTAACACAAAAACTAACCATGTGCCCTTGGGCAAGTCACTTAACCCCAATTGCCCTCCTAAAAGCAAAAAAAAAAAAAGTGAGATGACTTTTGCCCCTCTCCAGTGTTTCTAAAAATCTTTTTGAAAATATTTTAAATATTCTTTTCTTTTTAAACTTTGAATTCCAAATTCTCTCCCTCCATCCGACTGGGAAGGCAATCAATATGACATCAATTATACACGTGAAATCCCACAAAACACATTTCTATATCAGCCATATTTTTTTAAAAAGGCAAGAAAAGTAAAGAAAGTGAGAAAATTATGCTTCAAATTTGCACTCAAGAGTTCATTAATTCTCTCTCTGAAGGTGGACAGCATTTTTTCATCATGAATCCTTTGGCATTATCTTGGATCATTGTACGGATCAGAGTAGCCAAGCTTTAATAGTTGATCATCATTACAACACTGCTGTTACTATGCACAATGATGCTCTGGTTCTTCTCACTTTACTTTGCATCAGTTCATATGGTCTTTCCATATTTTTCTGAAACCACGCCCCTCATCATTTCTTACAGCACAATAGTACTCCAACACAATCATATGCCACAACTTATTCAGCCATTCCCCAATTGATGAGCATCCCTCTATTTCCAATTCTTTGTCACCACAAAAAGAGCTGCTATAATTTTTTTACATATAGGTCTTTTTCCTTTGCTTTGATCTTTCTGGGGTACAGACCTAGTACTGGTACTACTGGGTGGAAAAGTATGCACAGTTTGACAGTCTTTTGGGTCTAGTTACAAATTGTTCTCCAGAATGGTTGGACCAGTTTCACCACTCCATCAACAATTCATTAGTGTATCTATTTTCCCCTCATCCCCTCCAGCATTTATTATTTCTGATAGGTATGGGGGGAAGAAGATACCTCAGAATTATTTTAATTTGCATTTCTCTAATCAATAGTGATTTAAAGTATTTTTTCATAGACTATGGATAGCTTTCATTTCTTCTGAAAACTGCCTGTTTATATCCATTGACCATTTATCAACTAGGGACTGATTCTTTTACAAATCTGACTCAATTGTATACTCAGTATATATATGAAAAATATATACTTTATCAGAGAACCTTGCTATGAAAATGTTGATATTACTTCATTGTCTATGGCAGGGCTTTTTAAAACATTTTCCACTCTTGACCCCTTCAAACACTTCTTAAACTGTGGGTCACAACCCGCAGTTTAAGAAGCACTGGTCTATGGTACCTTTTAGCAAAATGTAGTTTCCCTGATTGTAAAATGAGCTAGAGAAAGAAATGACAAAACTACTCCAGTATCTTTGCCAAGAAAACCCTAAATGGGGTCACAGAGAATCAAACACACCTGAAAACAAATGAACAGCTAACAACAAAGTTTCCCTGATTATCTCTTTTAATTAGGTCATTTTTGCTTTGCCTGAGATCATGATTGCTACCCCTGTCTTCTTTTTTTGTTTAGCAGAAGCATATTAGTTTCTGCTCCAGTCCCTTATTTTACTCTATGTGAGACTTTCTGTTTCAAGAATCTCTAGTAAAAACAACATATTGTTGGTTGCTGGTTTCTATCTGCTTCCATTTGATGGGTAAGTCCATCCCATTCCCATTCACAGTTACAATCACTGTGTTTTTCCCTCCACCACATCTTCTCTCTTTTTATCCTGTCCTTCCTCAAAAGTCTATTTTGCTTCTAACTACTGCCTTCTTTAATTTTTCCTCCCCTTCATTCCCCTTCCCTTTTCTCTTATCTTCTTCCCTTCCTATTTCCCTATTTGTTAAGTTACATTTCTTTTTTTTTTTATTTTTGCTTTTTGGAGGGGGGAAGGTAGGGCAATTGGGGTTAAATGACTTGCCCAAGGTCACACAGCTAGTTTTGTGTTAAGTGTCTGAGGCCAGATTTGAACTCAGGTCCTCCTGACTCCAGGGCTAGTGCTCTATTCACTGTGCCACCTAGCCGACCCTGTTAAGTTACATTTCTATACACAATTGAGTGAGAGTATGTGTGTGTGTACATACATATTCTTTATCCCTTTTTGAATCAATTCTGATGAGACTGAGGTTCAAGCACTGCCTGCCACCACCACACCATTTTCCCCTCCACTGCAGAAGTTCTCTTCCACACCTCTTTATATGAGAAAGTTTTTCCCATCCTCTCCCTTCTCCCAGGTCATCCCTCTTTCTCATCCCTCCATTTTTGGGGGGGGAGGGAGAGGGAATCATTCCAACACAGTTGACTCACGTCCATGCTCTCTGTCCATGTAAACTTCTTTTAACTGCCCTAACGCCAAGGAAGGTCTTAAGACTTACGTGTATCATCTTCTCACATAGAAATGTAAACAGTTTAGTTTTATTGGGACCCTTAGGATTACTCTTTCATGCTTACCATTTTATGATTCTCTTGAGTCTTGTGTCTGAATGTCCAATTTTATATTCAGCTCTGCTCTTTTCATCAGGAATGTCTGAAAATCCTCTATTTTATGAAATATCCATTTCTTTTCCCTGAATGATCACGCTCAGTTCTGCTGGGTGGGTTATTCTTGGCTGTAATCCTAGTTCCTTTGCCTTCCAGGATAGCATATTCCAAGCCTTCCACTCCTTTAATGTGGAAAATGCTAAATCTTGTGTGATCCTGATTGTGAATACACAATATTTGAATTGTTTCTTTCGGGCTGCTTGAAGTATTTTTCTTTTTTTTGTTTGTTTGGTTTTTTTTTTTTTTTAGGGCAACTGGGGTTAAGCAAAAATATTTTTCTCTTTAACCTGGGAATTCTGGAATCTGGCTATAATATTCCTGGGACTTTTCGTTTTGGGATCTCTTCCTACTTTACCCTCCAGTTTGAGGATATCAAGGCATTTTTCCTTGATAATTTCTTGAAATACGATGTTTAGGCTCTTTCTTTGATCGTGAATTTCAGGTAGTCCAATAATTCTTAAATTATCTCTCCTCAATCTACTTTCCAGGTCACTTATTTGTCGGATGAGACATATTTTCTTCTTTTTTTCATTTTGTTTTTTCTGTTTCTTGATGTCTCACAAAGTCATGAGCTTCCACTTGCCTGATTCTAACTTTTAAGGAATTATTTTCATCAGTGACCTTTTGTACGTTGTTTTCATTTTGGCCAATTCAACTTTTAGAGGAATTATTTTCTTCAGTGAATTTTTCTGCCTCTTTTATCATGAGGTCAATTCTGTTCTTTAAGGTATTATTTTCTTCAGTAATTTTTTGTGCCTTTTATCAAGATGTTAATTCTTTTTTCATAATTTTCTCGCATCACTCCCATTTCTTTTCACAACTTTTCCTCTACCATATTTATCTCTTTCTTTAACTCTTCCAGCAATTCTTGTTGGGCTTGGATCCTATTAGTATTTTTCTTTGAGGCTTTGTTTTTTGTAGCTGTTTTTGCTTTACTGTCCTCTTCTGAGTTTGTATCTTGGTTTTCTCTGCCACTATAGTAGCTTTTTATGGTCAAGTCTGTTTGCTCATTTGCTGAGACTATTTTTTCCTCTGAACTTTATGTTAAAGTTAGGCTCTGCTCACCTGGGGGCAGGAAGATATTGTACCAAGCTTGAGGCTTTTTCATGCCATTGTTTTCATAGCTAGTTTCCAGAGTCTGCAAATTTTTGGTGATTCCAAGATGGTGTGATCTTGGGAAAGGTATGGTCAGTGTTCTCCTGGTCTGTACTCTGGGCTTTATCCAGGAAGGGGACCAGGTCCCCTGCAGCCACAAGTGTTCACACTCTCTTTTCCTCGGAACTGTGACCAGGTCTCCTGCTCCCTTGTGACCAATCCCCAACACTCCTCTCCACCACAGAAGTATGACACAGAACTGCATATGGGCCACAGAGTTCCCATCAGTGCCACCTGTAGCCAGTGCCAGCAAAGGGTTCCCTATAATCTCTTTCTGACCAGTTGTCAGGCTAAGAACTCCCAGAGCTGCTGCCACTGTGTGGTCTCCAGAGAGGCTTTCATCCCAGTGTCACAAACTTCTCCTGCCAACCTGATGAGCTTTCTTAGGCCAGAAAAATGTCTCACCCTGACGTTTTGTTGGTTCTGCTGCTCAAAAATTTGATTTGAAGTGCTATTTTAAAGTTCTTTGGAAGGGTTACTTCTAATCTGCCATCTTCCCTCTCCAGCATCAAGAAAAGTCCCTGCAAGCACACGAAGTGTACTTTCAATGTTACCACAATCTCACCAGTGCAGGTTTTTTATCCAGCCTCGCAGATTACAAATTGCCTCACCTGGGAAGTGCTTGTCCGTGCCCTCCCATAAATGCTCCACAGAGGGACTATTCCATTTGCTGAGAACTTTCCTCAAGTGTTCTTGACATCTCAAGGGAAGTAATGGAAAGAAAAAAAAAGGAAAAGAAAGGAGACCACTAGTAACCAATCTCAAACTGTACCACAAATCAATAATCATCAAAATGATTTGGTAATGGCTAAAAAGACAAAGGTCCATCAGTGGACCAGATGAGGTAGACAATATATCAAAGCAAATAAACATAATTAGGCTAGTGTTTAATAAACCCACAGGCCCCAGGTAGAGGAACAAGGACTCACTACTGGACAAAAAATGCCAATGAAATGGGGCATGAGTCTGACAAAAATTAGGTCTAAACCAGCCTCTCAAATCAGGTAGCAAGAGAAACACAAAATGAGTTTATGAATTAAATATAAAAAGAGGATCAAGGATGATTACCTTTTATATCTGTGGATACAGAAAGAGTTTATGACCAAACAAGGATAAGAGAGGATCAAAGATAAAATGGACAATTTTGATTACATAACATTTAAAAGTTTTTTTGCACAAACAAAATCAATGCAATTAAAATTAGAAGGCAAACAAGGGGGAAAATTTTTATGGTGAAAGTCTCATTTCCAAGACATAGAAGAAACTGAAGAACAAGAGCCATTCCCTACTTTGAAATGGTAAAAGGATATGAACAGTCAGTTTTCAAAGGAAGAAATCCAAACTGTTGAATGAAAACTGCTCCAAATCACTAATAATAAGAAAAAATAACTTAAAACAAGCTTTGACATTCTACCTCGAGCCCATCAGACTAGCAAAGAGGACAAAAAAAGAAAATAACAAATGCTGGAGAGGCTGTAGGAAAAGTCACAATGATTATCTGTTCATGGAGCTGTGAACTGGTCTAAACATCCCGGAAAACAATCTGAAATTATGCTCCCAAAGTGATTAAACTGGACTTACTGTCTGACAGTAACAATCCTACTAGGTCTCTGCCCAGAGAGAGCAATAAAAGAAAGGGACCCAAATGTACAAAAATATTTACAGCAGCTCTTTGCATTGTGGCAAAGAACATGGTGGAGAGCTGCCAAACAAAATCTTCCTCCTTCTTGACCTCTCTTCCCGCTCTAACACCATCAATTACCATCTCCTAGATCTCTTCCCCCCAGACTCCTGTGCTACTACTACTCTCTCCTACCTCTCCCCTGTCTGACTACTCCTTCCCGGTCTCCTTTGCTGGATCTTCATCCAAGTCACACTAACCATGGCTGTCCCCCAAGATTCTATCCTAGGCCCTCTCCTCTTCTTCCTCTATACCAGAGATGTGAAATTGGAGGGTACAGTCAACCAGATTAAAATGTAATTGGGAAATGTTTAACGAAAGAAATAAAAATATAATATGGCATAGTTACAATGTTATTTGTGTTTTTCTAAGTCAATATGCAGCCCACAAGAGATCAGTTTCTATTTGAGTTTGACATCACTGCTCTATACAATATCACTTGGTGATCTCATCAGTTCCCTCCAATTAATTTATCCTCTCTATGCTGATGATTCTCAAATCTACTTAAGCAGCCCAAATTTCTCTCCTAACCTCCAGTTTTGCATCACCAACTATTTATTAGATAGCTCAAGCTGAGTGTCCTGTGGACCTGTTAAATGTCTCAGGTCCAAAATTGAACTGTCTTTCCCCAAAACCAGTCCCCTTTTCAAACCACCGAGTGCACCACCTCCCCATCACCAAGGTTCACAACCTAAGTGTCATCCTTAGCTCCTCACACTCTCATCCCTCCCGACCAATCTGTTGCTAAGTCCTATCAATTCTACCTTAATAACATCTCTCATATATGATTCCTTCATGCCTCTGATACTGCCATCGTCCTGAGGTATATCTGGCCACTGGACCCCGATGGCTCCAGAAGAGAGTGAGGCTGGTGACAGCACAGCCCTGCCTTGCTTACATCCAGTTCACTTGCAAGTCGTGGCATCACCTCCCTGATGTCACTGTCCTCTTCAAGAATGAAGGACAAACAACAACTACTGGCACTCTGGGGCAGGCCCTTGTCACTGTAGCCTAGACTACAGCAATAGCTCGCTGGTTTCCAATAAATATCCTGTTTACTCTGTATTTATCTTGCTTGTAGATAGTTGTCTACATGTTGTCTCCCCCATTAATCTCATCTCCTTGAGAGCAGGAGCTAGCTTTTGTTGGGGTTGGGGGGTAAAAGGAAAGGAGAAGCTACCTTTCTTAGTTTCTCTAGCACTTAGCACTGCCTGGCACACAGTGCGTACCTAATAAGTGCTTGTTGAAAGTCAATGCAATCAAGATTAGAAGGGGAGCAGAAAGCTGGGAAACAATTTTTTAGTCAATGTCTCTGCTAAAGGTCTCATTTCTCATATATAGAGAGAACTGAGTCAAATCTATAAGAATACAAGTCATTCCCCAACTGATAAATGGTCAAAGGATAGGAACAGGCAATTTTCAGATGAAGAAATTAAAGCTATCCATAGTCATATGAAAAAATGCTCTAAATCATTATTGATAAAAGAAATGCAAAGTAAAACAACTCTGAGGTACTACATCACACCTATCAGATTGACTAACATGACAAAACAGGAAAATTATAAATGTTGGAGAAGATATAGGAAAACTGGAATAGTAATGCATTGTCAGTGGAGTTGTGAACTGATCCAACCATTCTGGAGAGCAATTTGGAACCAAAGGGCTTTAAACTGTGCATACCCTCTGATCCAGCAATATCACTACTAGGTCTGTATCACAAAGAGATCATAAAAAAGAGAAAAAGACCCACATGTAAAAAAATATTCATAGCAGCTCTTTTTGTGGTAGTAAAGAATTGGGAACTGAGGGGATACCCATCAACTGGGGAAAGGCTGAACAAATTGTAGTATATGAATGTAATGGAATACTACTGTACTATAAGAAACGATGAGCAGGAAGATTTCAGAAAAACCTGAAAAGACTGAACTGATGCTGGTGAGGGGAGCAGAACCAGGAGAACATTGTACACAGTTACAACCACAATTATGTGATGACTTTGATAGACTTGGCTCTTTTCAGCAATGCAAGGGTCTAAGACAACTCCAAAAGACTCAAGGTGGAAAATGCTATCCACATCCAGAGAAAGAATTATGGAGTCTGAATGTAGATCGAAGCATACCATTTGCTCTCTCTCTTTTTTGTTTTGTTTCTTCTTTCTGGTAGTTCATTCTGCTGGTTCTAATTTTTCTTTGCAACATGACTAATGTGAAAATATGTTAAATGTGAATGTATACATAGAGCCTATATAAGATCGCAAGCTGTCTTGGAGAGGGGGAGAAGGGAGAGGAGGTAGGGGAAGAAGAATAAGAACAAAAGGGAAAAACTACGAGAAAAAAAAAAAAAGAGAAAAAATAGTCTGCTTCGATCTGCATTCAGACTCCCTAGTTCTTTCTCTGGATGTGGACAGCATTGTTCATCATTAGTGTTTTGGAATTGTCTTAGATCACTGCATTGCTGAGAAAAGCTAAGTCTATCAAAGTTGGTCATTGTACAATGTTGCTGTTACTGTGCTCAGTGTTCTCCTGGTTCTGTTCACTTAGCATCAGTTCATATAAGTCTTTTCAGGTTTTTCGGGAATCCACCTGCTCATCATTTCTTTTTTTTTTTTTTAATGATCTGTTACCTTTTTCTTTTTATTCATATCATTAACACAGTCATAAGAAAGTTACCAAAACTTAAAGCATGAAAGAACTCTGTACAACTGAAATCGTTAGTTTATGTATGTTTAAAATAGCTCTACTTCCTCCCCCCGAGTCATTGCATAAGCTATAATGAGAACAGGTAAATTTACATAATAAAAATAGGAACAAAATTTTAAAAAGCTTGTGGAATTAAATACTGTAAACTAAAAATAAATAAATAAATTTATTTCAAAAAAAGAAATGATGGGCGGGAGGCGGAGGCGAGGCCGCAGCTAGAATTAGCTGGAGGAGCTTGGAGGATTGCTAAAATGAGTCTACGGAAGCAAACTCCCAGTGATTTCCTAAAGCAGATCACAGGAAGACCAGTTGTAGTAAAATTAAATTCTGGAGTTGATTACCGAGGTGTCCTGGCTTGCCTGGATGGCTACATGAATATAGCTCTGGAACAAACAGAAGAATATGTAAATGGACAACTAAAGAATAAGTATGGGGATGCATTTATTCGAGGAAACAATGTGTTATATATAAGTACACAGAAGAGAAGAATGTGAAGATACCAGGAAAGGAATAATTTTTGTATTTTCATATATTTTTTAAAATATTTAAAATTTTGTTCCTATTTTTATTATGTAAATTTACCTGTTTTCATTATAGCTTATGCAATGACTCGGGGGGAGGAAGTACAGCTATTTTAAACATACATAAACTAACGATTTCAGTTGTACAGAGTTCTTTCATGCTTTAAGTTTTGGTAACTTTCTTATGACTGTGTTAATGATATGAATAAAAAGAAAAAGGTAACAGATCATTAAAAAAAAAAAAA
>CM053586.1:337369866-337389219 GCA_028646515.1 Pseudochirops corinnae
CACTTGTTCTGTTTTCTACTTTGACCCTGTCCCTTTTCAAAACTGTGTGCTTCTAATTACCCTCCCCACCATCTGCCCTCCCTTCTATCATCTCCCCTCTTGTCCCCTTTCCCCCTACTTTCCTGTAGGGTAAGATACCCAATTTAGTGTGTGTGTTATTCCCTCCTTAAGCCAAATTCAATGAGAGTAAGGTTGACCCATTCCCTTTTGCCTTCTTGTTCTTCCCCTCCATTGTTAACAGTTATCCCTTGCCTCTTCTATATGAGATAATTTACCCCATTTTGTCTCTCCCTGTCTCCTTTTATTATATTCCTCTTTTACCTCTTAGTTTTATTTTTTAAATATCATCCCTTCCTATTCAGTTGATCCTGTGCCCTTTATGTATACCTGTACACATGTATACACACACTCACATATGTATTCGTATGCACATTATACCCTCCTATATAGACATATATATATATTTATATTTATATTCCCATCAACTATCCTCATACTGAGAAAAGTTTCGTAAGTTACAATGATTGTTTTTCCATGGAGGTGAGTAAATAGTTCAGCTTTGATAAATTCCTTATGATTTCTTTTCTCTGTTTACCTTCTCATACTTCTCTTGCTTCTTGTATTTGAATGTCAGATTTTCTATTCAACTCTGGCTTTTTCATCAAGAATGCTTGAAAATCCTCCACCTCATTGAATGACCATATTTTCCCCTGAAACAATAAACTCAGTTTTGCTGGGTAGGTGATTTCTTGGTTTTAGTCCTAGCTCTTTTGACCTCTGGAATATCATATTCCAAGCCCTTCGATCCCTTAATGTAGAAGCTGCTAGATCTTGTGTTATCCTGATTGTGTTTCCACAATATTCAAATTGTTTCTTCTTGGCTACTTGTAATATTTTCTCCTTGATCTCGGAATTCTGGAACCTGGCTATAATATTCCTGGAAATTTTCTTTTTGGGATCTTTTTAAAGAGGTGATCAGTGAATTCTTTCAATTTCTATTTTGCCCTCTGATTCTAAAATATCAGGGCAGTTTTTCCTTGAGAATTTCTTGAAGGATGAATTCTAGGTTCTTAGTCTTTAGTTTTTGTATTCCCAGCAGACAGTCAGTAAACAAACATTGATTAAGCACTTACTGTGTGCCGGGCGTTAGGCAAACTTGGCAATACAGAGAAAGGTAAAAACAGGATCTCAGGCCATGAGGATCCTGTGTTTTATTGGGGTAGAGAACATGTAAATAACTGTCTGTATCAGGTAAAAGTAAAGTAGTTGGAAGGGGAGGCCCTGCCTGCTGGCTGGGAGCAGGACCTCTGGGGAAGGTGGGATCGGGGCTGAGGCTTGAGGGAAGCCAGGGGCCAGGGAGGAGGGGTGGGGGGCACGGCCAGCAGGGAGGCTGGCTGCTCAGAGGAGAGGCAGGGGAGATAGCCAGGAGGTGCACGGGGGCACGGCCAGCAGGGAGGCTGGCTGCTCGGAGGAGCAGCAGAGGCCGCACTGCCCAGGAGTCATGAGGGGCAGTCACATATCAGGAGGCCTGAAAGGCAGGAGGAACGCTCTGAAAGCCCAAGGGAGGATCTTCTCTTTGGTATTGGAAATGTTAGGGAGCCACCAGATTTTATTGAGGGATTGTAGGTGGGGCGCTCTTTGGGAAGATCTCTTGGGCATCTGATCAGATGATGACCTGCAGAGGGGGCCCCCATTAGGCAGGGAGATCAACCAGAAGGCCATGGCTAGCAGTTAGGCCACGCAGTGTGGTAGTAGGTTTTGCGTGACAGTGTATATTTGTTACCAAGATTTTTTGTTTTCTTTCTCAGTGAGAGGTAGTTAGGAGATAAAAATAAATATTTGTTAACCCAAAAACAATCATTTTAGAAAATAGTGCATCCATGAGGTGATGAGGGTCTGCACCACAGGGGGGTTGTTGTCAATGGAGGGAAGGGGGGATATTGGAGATGCTTCAGACCTGCTTGGCACCTGCTTGGATCTGGAAGGTCAGAAAGAGGGAGGGGTCCAGGATGACATCAAAGTCTTGAATCTGGGTTACTGAGAAGATTTTGGCACCCTCAGCAGTAATAGGTGAGTTAAAAAGGAGGGACATGTAGAATTTAAGGTGTCTATGGCAGAGTCATGAAACATAGGCCTGAGGCCTCTGTGGTGCCCACACCATGCCTGGATGTGGCTGAAAAAATGTTACCCTGTCTGGTTTCAGTATCTGGATGCATGTACACACACACACACACACACACACACGTGTGTGTGTATATATATGTGTGTGTGTGTATATATATATATATCTATATATTTATCTATATAAACATTTGTGGTCTTATGAATTGGTATGATCCTTACATACAGTTAGTGGCTGTTTCTGACCTACAGGATATTTAGTTTGAATTGTTTAGTGGGCTGTTGGAGATGGGACACTAGATGTCGGTGGAGAGGTTAGGACAGATAAATAGATGTGAGCGTCTTGTTTGTAGATGGCTGCTGACCATATCAGGCCAGATAAAGTACCGGGAGAAGAGGAGAGGGCTGAGGACAGAGCACTGGGGTCCATCCATAGGTGGCTGGCAGGATGTGGAGGAAGAGCTAGGAAAGGAGAATGAAAAGGAGGGGTCAGAAGTCCAGAAGAGAATGAGGAGAGAGCAGAGGGTATCTGGGGGGTGAGGACCTGAAGGACAAGGATTGAGTCATGACTGTTAGGCTTGATAATGACTTTGGAGAGAGTACTTTTGGTTGGGGGATGATATCAGGAGATTGCAGAAATGTAAAGAAGAGGGGGAGGAAAGGAGGTGGGAACTACTGTGGTGGATGTGGCTTCTGTAAAGAAGGAAGGGAAGATATGGGAGGAAGGGATTACGTGATGTGAGGTCCTGCTTGTTGGCAGCAGACAGTGAGTGAGCCAGTACACACACAGAAGGTTAGTGAGAGTAGTTGTAATAGAACATCTGGTCTTAGACTCCTGTTCTCTATGTGGACTCCTTCTAACTACCCTAATAATGATAAAGTTCTTGGAAGTTACATGGATCATCTTTCAACATAGGGGTGTGAGCAGTTTGACTTTGTTGAGTCTCTTGTGATTACTCTATCCTCCTTTCCTCCAGGGGTCTTTTGACAGGGTCAAGGTGCACCAAGGCTACCAGGCTCCTCCTTCCCTCCCTCTGGCTCCGTGGCTTCTAACGGTACAGTGGGAAGTTGACTTAGCTTCCTGGCTGCTTTTCCATGATGCCTGTGGAGTTGACTCGAACCCCTGGGCTTTAGCCTGTGGATGAATGTGAGATAAGGGCATCTCCTAACCCTACTTCTGCAGTCAGGTTTTTGGAACCTAGCTGTATTATTGTGTTTATCATACAGAATTTCATTGCATTAGTTTGGGCCCATGTCTCTCGCCAGTTGAAAACCATTAGGACCTTGATCCGGTCACCTAGGTAATGTCTTAGCCACGGCCCCTAGCTTTTTTTCCACAATGCTAATTTGATCTTTTCACCTTTAGGCCTTTCTGAAAGTCAGGGATGGGAGTGTAGAGCAGCCCCCACCCAAGGAAAGAGCTCTGAGGGTCTTACCAAGGTTTCCCTGTTGACCATCTAGTCATCTGGGCTCTGCCAACCCCCTCTCTGTGCACTCTGCTAGGAGACTGACTTGTTTTTGCCTACTTCTGCCGTGTTCCTGATGTTTCCTAGGGAAGACTTTGAGGGCAGTTAGGCAATATCTTACTGTCTCTTCACTAGGCTTCCTTTTCTGTTCACTGTTAAATACTTTCATTTTCCCTATTCTGGTCTGAATTTTTCATTGGCTGATGAAACAGAAGCAGAATTCTGGCATGTTGGCCAGAATGGGAAATGAATTTCAGCTTTCTCAGCTGCTCTCCAGGCTGAAGACCTGCTGGGTAGAGCGCTGGGACTCTCACATTAAAAACTGCCTTCCCTGGCTTTGTGTTTCTCCTGTGATTGGCCTGTGTGGGCAGACTCCCTGACCTCAGGGCTCTGAGGGGGTCAGGGTCATGGTTAGGTGCAGGGCAGAACCTTGGCACCCATAGAAACAGAACCTTTGGACCATGTCAGCTGCCCCTAGGCCTTTGTCCTGCATGTGAGTTTCTCAGCCCCAGTACCATCTCTGATCTTTGTGGTTCCGTGGGCACGTCCTCACTGCTGCCACATTCTTGGTCCGCCTCTACTACTCAGATCTTCTGAAGCTTCTCTGGTGCAGATCCCTGTCCTCCCTGAGCACCCATTGGGCCACACTCACGGACTGATTCCCTTTTCTAGACACAGCTGCTCCTTGTGCAGCTTATCTGATGTTTAGCAGAGAGCCTGATAAGTCTCTTGTGCTATTTTATGGGCCAGATGAAGAGGACAGGATCCTAGGAAAAAACTTTTTGAGCTTGGACGAGCCTTGGAGCCTCCTGTTTGAGAGATGGAAACTGATGCTCATGTGGCAAAGTGACTTGCCCAGGGTCACACACCTAGTGAATATCAAAGGCAGCTCTTTTTGACCCCAAGTCTGATTTCATATCCCAACAGTACAGTTAGCATCAGAACTGAAGGGCATGGCCCCAAGGTCAGCCATCAGTAACTGAATTCCTGACTGCTCCCCCTGGACCCTGGCTCCCCTTTCCAGTTCACCTTTCTACCACCATAAACTTCGTAACACACAGGGATGCCTTTGTCCCTACCCGCCCCCGGTCAAGAAGATTCACTGGCTCCCTTTTACCTCTAGAATGAAATGAAAACCCCTCAGCCTGGCACTGGAGAGTCCTCTCTAGGCTGCCCTTGAGAATGATGTGGTGGTCCTTTCTCGCTGTGCCATCCTCTTAGGTCTGTGTTCCCATTTTCCAGGTGCTTGCTTGTTCAGCCACCCCCTCTGTTATTTTTATGTTGTCTCCCCAGCTCCTTCGCTGCTGCCTACAAACATGACAAGATTCCCCCATCATACACCATAACTCGTTCAGCCATTCCCCAATATTTTGCTACCACAAAAATAGCTACCATAAACATTTTTGTTGGTATAGATCTTTTCCCTTTTTCTTTGATCTCTTTGGGATGTAGACCTGGTATTACCTGGTCAGAAAGTATGCATCAGGGGTTGGCTTTTGGGGGCACAGCTCCAAATTGCTCTCCAGAATGGTTGGACTAGCTTACAGCTCTACCAGCAGGGCATTTGGGAACCTATTTTCCCACATCCTCTTCAGCATTTGTCATTTTCTTTTTCTGTCATCTTAGCTAATCTGATGGTTGTAAGTTGATACTTCAGAATTATTTTAATTTTCATTTCTCGAATTATTGGTGATTTAGAGCATTTTCTTCGTATGACTGTTGATAACTTTGATTTCTTTCTCTAAAAGCTATCTTTTCAATCCCATTTATCAATTAGGGAATGGC
Organism: Pseudochirops corinnae; assembly: GCA_028646515.1. Taxonomy (NCBI): domain Eukaryota; kingdom Metazoa; phylum Chordata; class Mammalia; order Diprotodontia; family Pseudocheiridae; genus Pseudochirops; species Pseudochirops corinnae. Next base: position 337,375,239 of record CM053586.1, read on the forward strand.
TCTTACTCTTACAAATATTGTTCAATTTCCTGTATATTTGAAAAATGAGACTTTTATCAGAGAAATTTGCTGTAAAGATTTTTTCTCCTCAGTTTCCTGCTTTTCTTCTAATTTTGGCTACATTGGATTTGTTTGTGCAAAAACTTTTAAATTTTATGTAACCAGCAGCAAGTGGATAGAGTGTAAGACCTGGAGTCAAAAAGATTCATCTTCCTGAGTTCACTTAGTAGCCATGTGACCCTGGGCAAGTCACTTGACCCTGTTTGTCTCAGTTTTCTCATCTGCAATTACAAAAACAAAACAAAACTGATCTGGAGAAGGAAACAGCAAAGCAGATCTTTGCCAGGAAGATCCCAAATGGAGTCCTGAGGCGTCGGACAGAGTTGAAATAACTGAAGAGCAATAAACTAAAGTTACCCCTCTTACCTCCCGTGGACCCGAGATCTCGGGCTTCTCGAACACCGGGTTACTTTGCTCATTTGCTCCTGTACATCCTCTGCCTAATCTGTTCCATTGATCAACCACCCTGTTACCCAGGAGCAGATTGTTTGAGCATCATTGCTTTGTAACGTAGTGTGACATCTGGCACTACTATTGGACTCCCTTCTTTCGTGTTTATTTTTCTTGACCTTTCTTCCTTCAGATGAATTTTGTTTTTATTTTTTCCAGCTCTATAAAGCAATTCTTTGGGAGTTTGATTGACATGGCACTGACTAGGTAAATTAATTTAAGTAGCATTGTGATTTTTAATATATTGGCTCGCCCTAGTTACGAACAATTGATATTTTTCCAGTTACTTAGATGTCTTTATTTTTCCACTTCCCCTCTAGCATTTGTCATTTTCCCTTTCTGTCTATGATTTCTTGAAATATGATATCCAAGATTTTTTTTTGTTCATGGCTTTCTGGTTGTCTAGTGATTCTTAATTGATCTCTTCTTGATCTGTTTTCAAGGAGTTATTTTCCTCTGATGTATTTTAAATTTTTTTCAGTCTTTTGACTTTATTGTTTCTTGATGTCTCATGGAGACACCAGGTTCCACTTGACCTATTCTGATTTTTGAGGAGTTATTTTTTGGGGAGGTTTTGTGCCTCTTTTGCCACTTGGCCAAGTCTGGTTTTTAAGAAGTTATTATCTTTGGTATTTTTTTGTGCCTCTTTTACCAGTTTGTTAATTCTCTTTTCATAATTTTCTTTCACAACTCTCATTTCTTTCCCTAGCTTTTCTTTCACCTCTCTTGTTTGAGGTTTGAAATGATTTATTTACTCTTTTAAAAACTCTTTTTAAGCTTTTCTAGAAATCCTTGTTGGCCTTATATCCAATCAGTATTTTTCCCTACAAGCTTTGCTTGTGGATATTTTTATGTCATTGTCTTCTTCTGAGTTTGTGTCTGGGGCTTCCCTGTCACCAAATAGTTTTTTTATGGTTGGGGGTTTACTTGTTGTTGTTTCTTTGTTTGCTTGTTTATTTTTTGATTTATTTTTATATTTATTTATTTTATATATATTATATATATTTATTTATTTTATATATATTTATTTCTTGATTTTGGGTTTTATGTTAGTGTTGGGCTCTGCTTGCTTCTTGGAGTGGGGATGTCTGGTTTGAGTTTTGTTCTTTTATGTTCTGCTGCTTTCAATGCTTGGTCTGGGGTCCTTGGAATTTTTGGTGCTTCTGATATGGTGTTTTCTGGGGAGAGGTCTCTTTATTGCCCTCCTGGTCTGTGCTCTGGGTCCCTGCTTGTGACCAGGACTGCTCTTCTCTGCCTTGGCACAGTGACCCAGAACTGGCTAATTGGTGACAGAGCTACCAGATGACACCTGATCCTACACCCAGTGCTAGTATAGGGGTCTCTTGGTATCTCTTTTTGCCCAGGTTTTCAGTCCCTCCCACTTCCTGGGGCACTGAGCTGCTCCCTGATGCCACTGCTGCCACCACCCTGTCCCACTTCCTTCCACTATACTGAACTCCTGGCCATCCCCCGTCCCAGTGTCTACAGACCTCTCTGTCTGTCTCCCTAAGCTCTCCTGGGCTATAAGAATGACTCAGTGATTTTTTTCCTGGTCTTTCTGCTCAGAATTTGGCTTAGTGCATATTTTTAGGTCTTTGAGGAAGAAGTTCTCAGGGATCTGTGTCAAAGTTGCTAAGTCCTTACTCTGCCATCTTGTCTCTGCTCCTCCAGGACTGAACTTGTCCCAGAGGACCCACGTGGCCCTTCTTCTGGATGTTAGGACTCGGTGACTGGTTGGAGAGATGAGTGTATGTGGCTTGGCCCTTCACCTTCCCTGTCTCTAGGTCAGTGCTGCCCTGAGCAGCTTGTACTGCCCAGAACTGGAAGCCAGAGCACATTTCTGAGCCTCACATCCCGTAGTGTTTGTGTGCTTTTTAAAGAGACTTTCAGACAGATATTTCACTGTCATTGAACACTGCTCAGTGAGCCTCAGGGAACCGGAGCTGCTGGCTGGCTAGACCTAAGTGATCCAGTCCTCAGGGCCTCAGTGGCCCCATTTGGGCAGCTCTTCCACTTTCCCTGTTTTCCCAATCTCCCAGCACTTAGAAATGGGGCTTGTGGAGCTGATCCCTGGCAGCCTTTTCTTGCTCCATTTATCTTACTGGGATGCAGGGGAGAGAACATGCTTAGCTGTGTCCCATTTTCCAATGTGCATGGTTGTCTTTCTTCACATCTCTATAGTATTTCCCCTGGGGATCTCATCAGCTCCCATGGATTCAGTGATCATTTCCATGTTGATAATTCTTAGACCTATTTATCCAGCCCTCACCTCCTTCTTGACCTTCAGTTTCATTTTTGTGACAGCCTGTTGGGCAGAACATCTTAAACTCAACATGTTCAAAACAGATTTCACTATTTTCCCTCTTTCCTCAACCTCCTCCTCTTCCTAACTTGTCTCTTCTTGTTGAGGGCACTGCCATCTTATTCTCAGCCCCACAGACTTGCTTCCTGGATGTCAGCCTTGATTCCTTGCTCTCTCTTGTGACTGTCCTCAAGTTCTCTCTGTTCTCCCCTGGAACACTCCCTCATACACACCTCCTTCTCTCTTCTGCTGTTGTTGTCCCCCCTGGTCCTTATCACCTCATGCCTGGATTATTGCAACATCCTGCTGGTGGGTCTGCCTGCTTCCACTCCCTTCCATCCTTCCCTCAGCTTCAAGAGTGATCTTCTTAAAGATTCCATCTGACCATACCTGCCTCCCGCCTCCCCCCTGCTCATTAAACTCGAGTGAGTCGATCTTCCTTCCCAAGATCGAATAGAAATTCCTCTGTGGCTTTTAAAGTCCTTTCCAACCTTTCTGGTCTTTGTGTAGCTTGTGGCTCCCCACCCATTTGGGGTTTTCCTGGCTGTTCCTCGGCACGTTGCTGTGTGCACCCAGTATGGTGTGAGCTTCTTGGGGCCAGGCATTGTTTCTTTCTTTCTTTGTGTCCCCAGCACTTAACACAGTGCTTGGCACAAAGTCAGTGTCTAATCAGTATTGGTTGACTTGACCTTAATTCTGTGCTTCTGTGTGATTTTCAGTCCCTTTACCATTTCTTGTCACTCTCCTCTAGGTGTATCTGTTTCCTTCCTAAGCTGTGGCACCAAGAAGTGAGACCAGACTCTGGATGGGAGAGGAGCAGGGCAGGGAAAAGCAGGCTCATTGTCTCCCTCTGCTGTCTTAATGAACCCAAGATCACATTTTTTTTATCCCCAAAAGCTAGGCATATTTTCACCTTTTCACTTCTTTTACCTAGTTGGGAAAAAAACCCCACCTTTTTGGATATCTTTTAGTTTTATTTTGAAGGCATTTCTGAATATTAAGTCACCACTGCCCCATACCCATTGAACCCTTCCTTATAAGAAAGGAGAGCTGTAACTTGGGGCTGCTGATGTACATGGCATTCCAGACTGCCCCAGCCCTGATGCACCCAGGATTTCTTGTTCTCTTTTCCCAAGGTCACTTTGCTTTGAGGGAGCTCTCTGTGTATGTGCCCAAAAGCAGGCCCCTGACCCTGACAGTTCCTGCTGTATAGACTCTCCTCTCCTGTGTAAGAATAGTCCATCAGGATAAGACATTGGGCTTCAGCAAAGCGCTTGAGAAAGCTTTCCGGCAGGTCTTGTGGAACAGGTAGAAAGATGGGCATGGGGATATGCTGTAAAACGGGGGATGGAACAGGAGCAAAGACCCGCCCTTGTGCCCAGAGTAGTTGGCCAGCGTCCTTGTTGAGCCTCTCCGGCCCTTGCTTTTCAGAATCCCTGAGATACTTCCTTCTGTCCCCCCCTGGTGTCTGGCCCAGGGCTCAGAGCCTGGCGTCTGCTCTCCCAGGCCTCCCCACCAGGAGCCCACTGTTTATTTAGCTCTTTTTAATGTTGAAACGGCCCTTTGCTTTCACCCCAATCTGGTCGTGTCAGTGAAATCATCAGTTTGGCATTTCCTTGATTTGTTTACATATTTGGGTCATCCACTTAATCCTGTCAGGAGCAGCCATGTGGTGGGGTGAGAGGCTGTGCCCCTCACTCCTGAGTGGGCTTCCTTCAAGCCGCCGTGGTTTCTCTTCTGATCAGCCTCTGTGGAATGGCCTAGTGGGCCGTCCCCCTCTTCCCCTGTTGCCCTGTTCTTGTCCCCGTGCCAGCTAAATGAAGCCATCTCTTCTGTGCCAGATAGACTGTCATAGTGTCTGGATAGTAGCACCCATGTGTGGGATTTAAAATTCCCCCACCTAGCCTCCCATTACCAAGGGGAAATGCAGTACAGTGAAGGTAGCAGCAGGTTTGGATCCTGGCTCTGCCACTCAGTGACTGTGTGGCCTCCCAGGGCCTCAGGCCTGGACTCTGGTGTGGGAGGGCCCTTCCAGCTCTGGATCTCCAATCCCTGATCCTGGCAGCAGGGGTTCTAAGGCAGAGTGCATTCTTTGAGTTGCTGTGAGGAGGATGAGCCTAGAGTCTGTGTGGGTTATGCACTTGGCCCTGAGTCTTTGCTCATGTTTCTGTATAGTTCACCTGACTGGGCTATGGAAGAGACATGTTTTTGTGTCCAGACCTGACCTTTACTAGAGCAAGAACATGCATCATTCATCTGCTTCCTACACAGAACTCAGGGCATGGGGGGGTGGGTGTGAAGGGGGGCAATGAGGGTTATTGTGGCTCAGGTCCAAGAGAGAGAGAGAAAACGAGAGAGAGAATGAGAGAGAACGAGAGAGAGAAAGAGCATTCCCAGCGGCTCATTCTACTGTGGCAATCAGAGCACCCTGTCTTTGGGGTCCTGGATGCTCTGGAGGGGTCTGAGGCCTTGAATGTTGTTATCAAGTGACTGTGGCCCGTGGGTGAATATGCTTTGTTTTCTCGGGTCAGATTACTCATAGCCATCTCCAGATGGGCCAGAGATGTCTACAAGTTCCCTGTTTGTCCTTTTGATGCCCCTTGGCATGGCTGGAAGTCCTCTTTTTCCCAGTGACAGGGCTCACTCTCTGGCTTCTGGGTGAGGCGGTCTGGCCACATTCCAGGCTGTGCTCTGAGGGTGGGATGTCCGAAGGCTTGTTCTCCTCTGCCTTTTTTCCCAGAAGCATTCTTGGCCCCAGAAAGACAAGATGACTGACCTTCTCTGAGGAGTAGGAGTTCCCAGGGCCACGAGTCCAGAGGGGGCTGTGGCCTGGAATGTGATTCTCCCAGTCTGCTTCATTCCAGGCATTTTAGCGGTGTTGATTACGTACACTGGGCACGAAGCCTTTTCTAAGAGACCATCCAGTCCAGGTCAGTGGGGGGCCTTTTTGCCAGGGATAGCGAAACCCATCACTCAGAGGCCGATGTGATGTCACAGTGTCCTCCATGCTTTCCTGGGTGGCCTTTGAGCATGGAAGCCAGACAAACAGCAGTACATGTTCTTATGACGCAGGTCACTGGGTTGTTTCACAAAATGGCCAAGGCCAACAGGAGAAGAACAGTCCTTTTCTTCTCCTGCTATCGTCTTGGAGGTATTTAGTATTCCTCCTGTTAACTGTGAGTGGCAGAGAATTCGAGGCTTACCCTCCTGCTGCCTCTGGATGTGTGTGGCCCTGCTAAGCAAACCAGAGCCAGAGGCTGTGACCCCACAGTCAGGAAGCTCTTTTTGTTGTTGACTAGTGTCTGCCTCCTTATGACCCCTTTTGGGGTTTTCTTGGCAGAGATCCTGGAGTGATTTGCCATTTCATTCTCCAGCTCATTTTACAGATGGGGAAACTGAGGCAGACAGGGTGAAGTGACCTGCCCAGGGTTACCCAACTGCCCCTAGTTAGGAAGGACAGAGACAGATTGAGGGTACAGAGTCCATGGTATATGAGTAACAGGGGCTGGTGACTCTTGAGAAGCAAAGGCTGCATTCTCACACTTACAGGACTGTCATAGAAGTGGGGAGGGGGGTGTCAGGCTTGTTCTGACCTGCTCCCACAGGGCGGAATCCGAAAAGTATGTGAAAATCTCCCAAGCTGATGTAAGTGCGATAAAAGAGAAAACTTCCTGGCAGTGAAGGCGGCTGTGGTATGTAAAGACCCTAGGAAGGTCTTGTGTGGTGTAGCCTGTCCTGGGTGCGTGGTCATGTAGCTGGGGCTACCCTGCCCCCTCCTCAGTTATTTAAGGTGCTTTTGTCTTTGTGTGTCCCCATCAGTGCTGGCTGCAGTCCCAGTGTGCAGGGGCCGCCCTCTTCCTGAGAGGTCTTCAGGCAGAAGCAACTTGCAGAAACATTGGAGGCATGAGGAGAGGGGGCTCTGCTGGAAGGCTGGTTGGGGGAGAGGAAGCCCATTTGTGGAGGGCCTTGAATGCCAGACTGAGGAGTCTGTTTTTGTCTCATGGGTTTCTGAGTAGAGGAATGAGAGGTGAGGCCTGTGTCTTAGGATTCATCTAGCTTGTGGTCAGATGTAGAGGTTCTAAGGTATGTTCAGGAAGGATGGAGACGGAGGCCCAAGGACTTGCTTGACACCTTGTGTTTGCTTTTTTTCTTTTAGAGGTTTTTTGTAGAGGCCAGAGAAGAAAGGCTGCAGATGTGCCATCCCTCATTCACTGTGTCTCATGACCTCCCTGGGTCTTGGTCACTGAGCTTCAGGAGCTGCTTTGGGTGGCCTCTGCCTAGAGTTCTCTTTTATGGCCTCCTTGTGCCTGGTGTTGGTGGCTGTGAGCTTGGGCTGGCGGAGAAAGTGGTTACCCTTCTTCCTCCTGCAGCGGAGTCTGCCCAGGCTGAAAATGCTCTCTGCTGCCTGGAGCTGGGAAGCTCCCTTGGCAGCCAGGCTTGTCAGGGGACACTCTCTGCAGTGCCTTCCCAGGCTTGCCCACCCCATTTCAGAAGTCACCCCAACAGCCACCCCCAACAAGATCCCTTGCTCTGGCTGTGGTCTTGCATCTTCTCTTTCTCAGAAACAGAGAGGTTGTCCCAGATGCCCATTTTTCACATCAAAATCCCAAATCTGTTTGAGGCTGCTCTGTGGCAGAACTGTGAGACCTGGAATCAGGTGAACCAGAATTTATTCTCTCTGATGCTGGCTGAGGCAGAGGGAGTGTGGCTCATGGCCCCAGTGTTAGGACCCAGGATCATTCCCATCTCTGGGGCGTCTTCCCTCTGGGGCTTTGTGTAGGGCCCTCACTGTCCTCAGTGGTGAAGCTGTTGGGTTGGCCCAGAGCAAGTTGGGGAGAGGTCTTGTATTACAGCCTGTAGATTTGGGGACTAGGGAAGGCCTTGACCATCTAGAACAATGACCCACATCTGATTAGATGAAATGTAATCAGGGCATGCTGATGGCAGAGCACACCCACACTAGCTCCTACAGAGGCATCTCTCAGTACTGGGTGTGAGCTGCAGGATTAGACAATTGTTGGTTCGAACAAGGCTGCCCCAAACTCCTGGCATCTTGGGCTTATAGTAGGGGTAAAGTGCCCAGGACCACAGAGGGTTCCTTCCCACAACGGGTAGAAGATGGCACTCCTTTGGGCTCTGGGTCGACAAACTGTCATCTCTTTAGAGGAGTCGCCAGGAAATGAAGGGGGCCAAGCCCTACGGGGAGCAATTGAAGGTAGGATGGGGAGCCTGCAGAACAGGAGAGGTATCCTCAGGTGTTTGAAAGGCTGTTAGTGGAGGAGAGGCCCAGTGGGGCAGCTCAGCGTGTGGGCCAGCTGTGGGGTTAGCACCATCCAGCCACACAGCAGATTTCCCAGGGAGGCTACTCTGGGAATGGCAGTGCTACATTAGACTGGGCTCCAGCTTTCCTTCTTTCCTCATGACTCAGATTCTGTGGAAAATCACAAGGCTTCCCCCTGAAGGGAAAGTTGGCATACCCTCTGTCTCCCGCCTGAAGGGTCCGTCAGGAAGCCTCTGATGCTGCCCCTGGTTCTCTCCCTGTCCCTGTCTGATGTGGACACAGGCGTCTGTGAGTGCTCGGGTCTGCCTGTCTTTGTTGCCCCATTGCTGGGCACATAGTTGGCACTTAATTATTGCTCATCCCCCGACTTCCATCTCAGCCACCATGTTGCTCTCTCCATCTGCTGCTCAGTAAAGTCTCAGCTCCTTTTCTTGGCCTCTCAGGCCCTCTCTGATTTGGTTGTGGCTGACCTTGCTAGCCTTCTCTGAGGCTGCACCCTCACTGCTCCCTCTGCCCTCTTCCCGTCCATGCCTGGGTTGGACTTGACGCCTCTGGGACTCTTCCCATCTGCCCTTAGTGCCCCCACTTCCAGTAAGCTTCCTCAGATTGCCTCCCTTCCACAGAGTGCTCCCAGCCCTTTCCGGACCCTCTCTCTTGCACCTGTCACATCGTGCCTTGTGTCTTAATTATTTGTGTCTATCATTTCCCCCATTGGGTGGGAAGCTCCTTGGAGGCTGAGCTTTATTTTCTGTCCCTCCCCCTCAGTGTCTAGCACAGAGCTTTGTAGAGAGGAGCTGCCAAGTCAGTTTGTGGCATTTAATGTGGCTGCTCAGAGTCAGAGGCCCCTGATCCTCAGGAGGTTACCAGGGCCAGGGTCTCTTCTCTCTGGGATCAGGGAGTCAGTTCCGCCTTTACGGAGTGAGTACTCACTGTGCTGTGTAGCGCCCAGCCCTGCCCAGGGGAGACGGAAGGACCACAGATGGGACAGTGGAATGGAGAGGGTGTAGTGGGGACAAGTAAATGTATTATGCAAGGGAATGTCAGGGCCAACGACACAGCCAGCAGGGGCTCGGTCAAGATTTGAGGGATGTGGACATGTGGGGGCTGCAGAATTGTTAGGTAGTATGTCGAGGTTGGCACAGTTTTGTTATTGTTTGATTCGTCATCCTGACACTCTGTAGGTCTGGCCTTCTCAGAAGCCTGTATTGCAGCTTTCTCTTCCCTGCGTGTTCTCTCTGCTTTTCTCCAGAGCTTTCTCATTTTCTCTCAAAGTGAAGAGTGGAAGAGTTATGTCCATTTAACAGAAAAGGCCGTTGAAGCTTGAAGGGTGGCAGGCTTGTCCCTGGCCTTACCCAGAGTGAGAATGGGTGACTAGCCCTGGGCTGCCAGGGCTCCTGCTGGGCTTTTCTTCTCTGGTCGCTTATTCCTGAGCCTTGCAGAGATGTATGAAGCCGCCCAAGATGTGCTGGCCTGCCGTCTTGTGTCTTCAGGACATGGACTTCATTAATTTCCACATGAGCAGCCAGAATCGTCTAAGGCTGCTTTTACTTAAAAGGGAAAAGCCAGTGAATCTGTGCTCTGATTGGAGAAAGCGGGCTGGGGTGGAGGCCTGGAGGCTGGTGATGTTTCAGAGGTGGAAAGATGCAGGGAAAGCCAGCTTTGGTCCACGGCTTGGTCCCGGGGCTGTCTGCTCAGCTCCCTCCTCCCCCGTCCCCCCATCCCCCACCTGGGCTGGGGATTCGCTCTGGCTGTGCCTTCAGTCGAGGCTGAGTGGCTGGCTGCCTTCTTTCAGGCTTGGTTTTTTTCCTCTACTGGTTGTCTCTCTTCCTTGCCCAGTCCTGGCCACTCCTGTGGTGACCTGCCCTCCTCCAGTCCTTGGCTCTAGCCTCTGCTTGTCACTGCTCCTCTTGTCAACTCAGTTCTTTGGTAGAATGGGTCTGTTATTGTTTGCATTGCCTGCCTCCCAAGGTGGTTGCAGTGGTGTGGGTGCTCTTCTTGTGGCAGGAGATATGGGGGTGCCTCTTGGAGGCTTGTATAGTCCAGGCTTGGGTTGGGTTTTGAACCAGACCTGGGATATCTCTGGTAGGGAGCACCTAGGGTCATGTAGCCGCCAGTAGGTGTCAGAAGTGGGACTTGAACTCTGCACTTTCTCATGCCAAGACTGACTATTCACTTGGCCCCACTGCCTCTTGTCAGATGAGTTAGTCTAAGTTGTTTTTCTTTGGATTAGAACTGTGGAACTCTCCTAGTGGGTCAAGTTCCTTGAGTGTTGCTGGTCAGCACCCACTCTGTAGTGGCTTGGGGCACTGGGAGGTGCAGGGTCCCAGCATGGTGTGGTCAGAGGGGAGGCTCCTGCTCACTGCCCCTCATTGTTTCTTGTGAGCCAGGCCTGTGATTTCAGGGTCTCCCAGGCAGTGTTTGACAGAGAGAGGCTGTGAATCCAGATCTCTGACTCTGGAGACTGGCTTGCATACAAACACAGTGCTCTCATTTTGACAGCTGAGGCAGCTAAGACTCAGTGCAGTGAAGTGACTTGCCTGAGGTTTTACACTCTTGTCACAGTTGAGATTTGAACCCAAGTCTTTCTGACTGTTCCCAGCTCTTTTCACAGCATGACTATTCCTTTGGGCCCTTTGGAAAGCAGTTTGTGGGTTGTAGGAAGCTCCTTGTGGAGAAGGAGCTGGTGACATGAGAAAGGACACTGTCCACAGGCTCCCTGGGAGGCGTCAGGGCCTGTGTGGGACCTCTGCAGGACCCTGACTTCCTGCTCCTGCCCAGTGTATTCTTTCACTTTCAGAGGCCTTTCTCTCTAGACATGGTTTCTTGTAACTGCCTTGCATGTAGTGCAAGCCATGGGCCCTGAAGGCTGGCCTTCTGGGGCTCTGAGGATGGGGAAGGAGCTGGGTTTGACGTCAACTCTGAGGTGCCTCCTAGCTGACTGGGTTCAGGCCACAGACAAAACTTGCCTGCTAAGATCAAGCCCTTCCCCTGACCTTTTCCTTCCTCCGCTTCCAGATCCCAGACCCCTATCAGAACTGGCTTGTAGGCGGATTCTCTGATGTTCAGCCTGGTGATACTATACTGGATGCTAGGGGTACAGAGACAGGAGTGGCAGGCCCTGTCCTAGAGGCATTTACATTCTTTGTGGGGCTTGATAGGACATCCCACATGCACAGATAAGTCTACTACACAGAAAGTGGAAGAAAGAGAGGGCATGAGCCCCTTGGGGCATGAAGGGGCAGGCTTCTTGGAGAAGGGGTTGAGCCTTGAATACAAAGACTCTGAGAGATGGTGGTAAAGGAGGACTTTCCAGGCTTGGGCGATGGCCTGGCTGACTTCAAGGAGGAAGGCAGCGAAGAGCAGGAATCATGACCAGTAGCAGTTCAGCTTGGCATAGAACACAAAAGTGCAGCAGAGTGTGAAATGAGGCACGAAGAAGGGATAGGAGGGCCTTGGATGCCTGGCTAAGGAGCTTGTCATATTTGAGAAGGTAATGGGGAGCATCTGAATTTCAGGCTTTGGAGCAGAGCAGAGAGTATGGTTCAGCCTGGGCTGGAGGACAGCTATCTTGCTAGTTCTGCACCAAGGGAGAGCCTGGCAGCAGGAAGAGCAATGAGAAGGCTATTAGAGTAGGCCACAGTGCCTGGCACATGACAGGTACTTAATAAATGTTTGTTGACATGACTAATATGAAAATATTTAATGTAATTATACATGCATCACCCATAGCAGGTTGCATGCCCTCTTGGGGAGGGGGAAGGGGAGGAAGTGGGGAAAAATTTAGAACTTAAAATCTTATAAAAGTGAATGTTGAAAACTAAAAATAAACAAATAAATTTTAAAAATAAATATTGGGGGGTGGGTAGGTGGTGCAGTGAATAGAGCACTGGCCCTGGAGACAGGAGGACCCGAAATTTGGCCTCAGACACTTAACACTTACTACCCATGTGACCTTGGGCAAGTCACTTAACCCCAATCACCCTGCCTTCCCCCTCCAAAAAAAATATTGGTTGATTGATTTTGTCTCTTTGTAAAATTATATTTTATTTTTTAAAATAAGCAGAAAATAAGCTTTCTGTCTCTCCCACTTCATCCCCTCCTCCCCAATCAAGAATGAAAGAGAAACAAAACCCCATTACAAATATGTATTCAAACAACAGATTCCTGTCTTGGCTATGTCCAAAAACTGTAAATCTAAATCTATACGTTTCTGCTGCATTCTGAGTCCTTCGCTTCTCTACCATGAGTTGAGTGATGCTGTTTCATTATCAGTCCTCTGGAATAGTGCTTGGCCATTATGTGGATCAAAGGCCCCAATTTTTTCCAACTTGTTTGCCTTTATGGTATTGTTATCGTTGCATAAATTGCTCTCACTTCATGCAGCATCAGTTCAGTACAAATCTTCTCAGGTGTCTTTGAATCCAGCCCTTTGTTTCTTACATCCCAGTAGTATTCCATCCCATTCATAGACCGTGACTTGTTTAGCTGTTTCCCAGTTGATGAACATCCCTTCAGTTTTCCATTCTTTTGGGAATAGGAATGAGACTTTGAAAAATACAAAAAATTTGTATATCCTTGGTTTTGTTTAGGATTAATCCCACTTTAATCTGCCCTCTCTCTAATTCCCTCTTTCCCCCTTACTCTCCCATTCTCTACCGAGTGAAATGTATTTCTGTTCTGTGTGTGTGTGTGTGTGTGTGTGTGTGTGTTCCTCTCTTCTTTGTCTAGTTCATTTCCTCTCACCTTCCTTTCTCTTTCCCCACAAGTGTATTCCTCTCCTCTTCTTTTTCCATTCATTCCTTAGAATCCTCAAGACGTAACAGAAGCATTCCAAGGCCTCCTCTGACCCCTGATGGTGATAGTGATCAGAAGGGGCACACAGATCATCTCCTCATTTGAATGTTGTTTCATTCTTTATTGTTCATTCTGTTTCTCTTTCTAAGTCTCTCTTCTCTCCTGGTTTTGAGTAGTCCAGAAGAGAGGTGTTGTACTGAACTGGGGTCCAGGGCATGGCTGTAGAGAGAAGAGGCCAGATTAGAGGTGCTGTAGAATTGGAGGCAGCAGGAACTGGCTGCCGGCTGGATATTGGGTGAGGAAGAGAGACAGAAGCAGCAGCGTTCAGTGAGGAGAGGAAAGAAAAGAGAAGGGGGTGAGCATTGATACAGCTCCTACTCTGGGCCAGCACAGTCATAGGTGCTTCACAAATATTATCTTAGTTGATCCCGGGAGGTCGGCAGCCTTATTATTCCCTTTTTACAGTTGAGGAAACTAAGGCAAAGAGAGGTTGAGTGGCTTATACGGGGTCACTCAGCGAGGAAGTACGGGTCTGGGTTGAGCTCAGGTCTTCCTGATGTCAGGCCCAGGAAATCTGTGCACTGCACCACCTGGCTATGTCAGGAACAAGTCCTGGCTCTGGATTCAAAGTTGTCTAGGACTTGGGCAGCTGAGGGGCCTGGTTGATAGTGTTATTTGGATCATTCTTTCTCTGTAGCTCTGGTCTTTTTAATCCGGAATGCTTAGAAACCCTCTATTTCATTTTTCCCTTGTGATTTAAGTCAATTAATCCTGATTGTAACCCTCTATCCTTTACTTTCTGTAATACTGTGTTCCCCTACTCTTCACTCCTTTAGGTGGCGGCTGTTAAATTGTGTGTGATCCTCACCATGATTTCTCAGCACTTGAATTGCTACTTGTAGTATTTTTTATTTGACTTGAAATCTCTGAGTTTTTGTCTATAATGTTTTCTTGGAGTTTTTATTTTGGAATTTCTTTCAGGAGGTGACAAGTAAATTCTTCCTATTTACATATTGCTCTCTGCTTCTAGGAGATCTAGGCTGTTTTCTTTTAAGATTTCTTGAAACACAATATCTGACTCATGATGAAACATG
>CM053586.1:337389319-337588854 GCA_028646515.1 Pseudochirops corinnae
TCTTCTTCTGGGTTTGTATCTTGAGTGTCTTTGTCACCGTTTTTACGGGGAGATTTTTTTGTTTGTTTGTTCATTCATTCTTCCCGCCTATATCCTGACTTAAGATTTAAGGTTAATACAGAACTGAGCTCACTTCTGGAAAGAAGGTCTAGGCTTGTCTTACTGTTACCAGTACAGGTACATCCTCAATCTGCCCTGGATCTCTGCATTGCCAGTGGCCAGTGCAGGGCTGGGATGTCCTCTTTTCCTGGAGCCCCAGCCTCTTCCTTAACCCCAGAGTGCCCATCACCTTATGCTGACATCTGGGCCGGAAAAGTGACTTGGCATTATTTTTTTTACTTGAACCTCCTCATTGTGATTGTGCCAGTAGATTTTTGGGGTGTGTTTGGAGATGTTTGGGTAGGGGAGCCAACTGCTGCTTCCTGCTCTACCTTGTTGGCCCCGTCTCTCTGATTCTGTCTTGGTGTCTACCCCTCACACAGTTCCTGTTTAGGAATGTCGCCTGTTAATATCTCACAAGAAGGGGATCTCATGCTTCCCCTGAGCAGCTGCTTGTCCCTTCCGGGGAGTCTTCCATGAGGTTGGGCTCCTCTCTGTGGCTCAAAATATGGAGTCAGCCTCCCTGGCTGCTTTCTTTCTCTCTCTGTCCCTGACTTCCCCTTAGTCCTGGGCTGGGCTCAGCCAGGCTATGTTGTCAGGTCCAGTGGCTGCCCAAAGGATTTGGGGTGAGGCTCAAGTGGAGGCCTGAAGGGGCTCAAAGACCCACATTGGACCCAGATGGGTAATGCTGGGAACCAAGTACTTTGCTTCTGGCAGTCTTGGCTTGTTGTCCACATTTTATGGAGGGGGAGATTGAGGAACAGAGAGAGATTTATTAAGCAAGTGGCCTTTAAGTCTGCTCCCATCAAACCAACAGTATTTATTGCATGCCTACTATGTGCATACTTTGTGCCTACTGTGTTTAGTATTGGGAGTCCAGGGCTCTCCAGCCTGCCATGGGCCTGCCCCTCTAGTGTCAGCCACAGATGAGTGCAGACCAGAGTGCCCCACCAGGCAGGCTGGAGCCCAGCCAAGGAGGTAGGGCCAGGTGCCAGGCAGAGGGCTGGAAGCTGATGATCAGCGGTCGCTCCACATACCCTCTGTGCCCATTTCCCCAAGACAGTAGTTCTGCCTGACTTTACAGAAGGCCTGTGACTTTAAGAGCTCCGCCCCTCCCTGCAGGGCAGGCACACAGTCTGCAAATGGACTGTCTTCTCCGGCAGCTGGCAGCAGCCTGGGGAGGTTCACAAAGACACAGGCAGATGGAAGGAAGCAGGCTCCAGAAGTGGGACTGGGAGAGGAGGAGGAGGCAGCGGAGCCAGCGGCATCCTCAGCCCTCACAATGAAAGCCCTCCCTGGCCGGTCCCCACGCACTGAATTGCCAGCAATGTTGGACTGATCAAGGCATCTTTAGGAGCTAAAGGCTCTTGTTTACAGGGGCACCCTGCCTGAGCTTTTGGAAGTCCCTCTCCCCTGAACCTCTGGACTCAAGGCTGGGAGGAGGAGGAAGAGGAGGAGGAGGAAGAAGAAGAAGAAGAAGAAGAAGAAGAAGAAGAAGAAGAAGAAGAAGAAGAAGAGGAGAGAGACTGGGGCATCTTCTGTCCCTGGCCAGCCCTGACCATCCCCTTGGAGCTGGGCTTGTCTGTCTTTGGAGGGTGGGTGTGGGTGTGTGTGGGGGCGTGGCTTGGTGGATGGCTCGTGTTCCGAAGAACAATGATGAGGGAGTGGAACCAGATCTCTGGCCGACTGCTGAGACTCCAGGAGAGCTGACCCAGCCTGGCTGGCTGCCTTTTTGATCTGCTGCTGGGACCCCAGTGATGACCATCAGCCTGGGGGCTTCTTCACTGCTGCACACTTGGAATTCTCTCCAGAGGACTCCCCTCACTTTGGAATTTAACTCCTCCACTAGGGACTGGCTTTGAAGGGGACCCAAGGCATTTCTCAACTTGGCCCAAGTTGAGAGGGCTGGAGCCGGGCAGCTGATGACCAAAGAAAACTGGGAACCATGAATGCCTCAGCAAGCCATGGAGACCCAATTTCTTGTGCTGGTGGAAGGAAAAAGGCTTCCTTCCCGGGGTGGCAGGAGTGATTGACTGAATGAATTGTGGCATGCTCAGAGCTCACACTGCACGTGACCTCAGGGACCAGGGGCTTCTCTGCTGGGCTCAGGCCAGCTGCCTCTGAAGATGCCTGAGATGAGAGCAGATCTAGAATAGAGAAACAAAAGAGTGTGCTGCCAGAGTGGATGGAAGGGCTCTGCCTGCTCTGGACTTTTTCTGTCTAGAGGATTCACGGGAGACCATCCTTTTACCTGTGGATGGATGTGACCAGGGCTGTATTCTGGCTTTGGGAAGGTGGGCTTCCGTGACAGGGGGACGAGTCTTGCTTCGGAGGTGAGAAGTGGGTGGGAGAGTCTGGGGTGCTTTGTGGCCCCAGGAAAGGGACTCTAGCCCATCACTGTTGGATTGTATTTCCATTTGGGGACATTTCCTTAGTTTGGGGTCCCCGCTTCCTGATATTAACCATATCAGTGATTCAGGGAGAAAGTACTCAGAAGAGAAGAGTCTGGCCGGGTCTGCCAGCCCTCGGGACGTGACCGAGCCCTGCTGGTGGGGGGGGGGGGCCGGGAGCTGAGTCCTGGACAGACACAGTGAGGAGGCCCGGGAGGCCCGAGGTGGCCCAGGTTTGCATGATGGCTGACTCTGGTATTCTGCGCAGGAGAGGGTTGCAGGTGAGTAGAAGAAAGGCTCTCTGGAAAACTTAGGGCACATGGGAAGGCCTGGGAGGGGAGTGGTGCTGACTTTTGGGGATTTCTTTTAAGGGGGATATTCCACGATGTTGAACTAAGCAGGCCCAGGACCAGAGTCACTGCTCTAGACTGCTTTGGAAGCTGCTGCCACCAGGCCATGTCCCTGTGCGATCAGCTCCTCGACTTTCTCCCTGCCTTTCAATCTGATTGATCTGTGGGGCATTCTCTCCCAGCCGTGCCTTTTGTCTCTTCTTCTTTAAGAAGACTTCCCCATAGGTTTCTTTTGCAGAGGTCAGATATCTGTGAATGGTGTTTTACAGACCATATAATCTGAGTCGTTGAGTTCTTATGTATGATTGTGACCGGCAGAGGACCAGCCTGTGGAGGGCAGGACCTGAGGGCCCATGGCTGAGCCACTTTCTCCTCCCCTGACCTCAGCATCTCCAGTAAAGCTGATGCCTCCCTCTCATTAGGCCACCACATACTGTCCTATGTCCTGGTCTCAAACCTGCAGTTTACCAGCCTCTCCTAAGACCTGCTGCAGAGCATTTAACTGGAGCACTTATTTCAGATCTGCAGAATTGTCAGAAATTCTTCAGGTCTTTGTCTCCTTGCCATATGTTCTCTTCTCACCATTTTTTCTTTCTAATCCAACAAATGTTTATTATGTTCTTACTATAGGCTTGGCCCTGGGTTACAGAAACCTAAGGAAGAACTGTAAGCTTGCCCTCAGGGAGCTTAAGTTTTCCTGGGGCCAGTGAGGGGAGAAAGGGGTAGATTTAAAATACAATGGTACTTTGATGTTTCCTCCACAATTTCAGCCTAAGATGTTGCCATGGTTCTTTTAGGAACAAGTCCACCTTTTCCAGGCACATATAGCCCTGAGGTCTGACTGCCTGCCAGCAGCATCTGGAATCATATTTGATTGATTGATCTGACTGCCTGCCGGCAATGTCAACACTCAGGCACATTCCTCGTGGGCACTTTTCTTGTCCTGTTGACACAGGTTTCAAGGGTTAAGGGCATAGAATTTTGAATCACACTGCCCTTTTTCAGTCTCTCCCATGCTACAGTTAGATTAATGAGGCCCCCAGGAAGGGGTACTCACCCCTTCCCAAGGAGTAAGTGGTTCACTCTCTTGGTTAGTAAGTTCTTTTTATTAAGTCTGAATTGGTCTCTTTGGCAATCCCTTTCATTGTTCCTAGTTCTATCCTCTGGGGTCCAGTGGAACAAGGCTAATTCCCTTTTCCCCCATGACAACCCTGCAGATACGCAAAGGTAGGCATCCTGTCTTCTCTGAATCCTAATCTTCTCTGGCCTCAGCAGCTCCAGCTCCTTGTACTGGCTGTCCCCTGGCATGCTCAGGGTTCCAATGTGATCATCCTGAATTCCTCCAATGGTGGAGATCAGGGTCAGTGGGATCCTGTCATGGTTTGAGCTCCCCCAAGGTGCCAGGAGCTGAAGAGGGTGTTTTGGTGGGTTCTGCTCCCAAGGTGCATCTTGGCTGCACTGTGGTCAAGCTCTATCTCCCTGGGCACCGTGGATGTTTGAATTCATAAGCTTCTTGGAACCCTGCACCTTTAATGGCTCTGAGCTTCCTTTTCAGGCACAATGAACAGCCTTTCTCTCTTGCAACTACACATATCTGTGGGAGCAATGCTGCTTTCTCTGTAGGATTGCTGGTGGCCAGAGTTAGAGGGCTCCGCCCCTCCCCTTATCCAGCCTTCATTGGCTTTCTTCTCCATCCAAGTGCCTATGGAATCTTCCTGTAACCCCTGATGGGGTCAGTGTTTGGCTCAAGGCCTGAAGATTTGAAGGTCTTTCTCCTGCCATCATTGACCCTTCTGAGTCTGTGGGGTGCTTTAACATGCTCTGGGAGCCCCAGCTATTCTCCTTTCAGGGTACAGTGCCTTGGCCTAACTAGGAGCAGCTTCATGCCCATATCCTTCCCCTACCCATCTTTGATTTCATTCCAGCCTGATCCCCTTGGCCTGGAGGTTGCTCCCTCTTTGGTTCACTTTCTGTTACTGTGGCCTGACCCTGCTGGGCAGGAACTCTGGTTTTTCGCGGATCTGAGTCTCGCCGCAGGTCATTCTCAAAGAAAGATTTTCCTTGTCTTCGAGGAAAAGGGCTGTCGTTTGGTCAGTTGGGAACCCTTGGCCTCTTCCGCTGATGGCCTCCTATTGGAGCAGCTCTGCCATTTATAATTAGGAAAAACTCAAATAGGTGAAATCCTCATTCCTTTAGGCTAATTTTTAACCTGTGTCTGACTAAAAGTCAAATAGGAGCAAGAAGTACATGGAGAGATGACAAGTCCAGGCCAGTACTTGGGTAGAGAAGGACCTTTGGAGGAGCCAGGACGGGGCCAGCCCAGGCTCCTGCACCCTTCACACCCTTATCTCCTCCCCCGGTTCCTGAAGAAATGAGAAAGCTCCAGTTGTACAGGAGGAAGCCTGCTGACTTCCCACAGGTCGTGGCAGAAGGGCAGGATGTGGATGCACACAGATTTTCAGCTAGATAAACAAGCAGCTTTTCTATTATCCAGGAAATTCAGACCATAGCCTACCTTTACAGCCAGCACCCTGGACAGAGCCAGGTGAGGCCTGTCATTGCTGGCAGTGTCCTGTGTTCTCTCTGGGCTGTGCGCCCCCCCCCCCCCCCCCCCCCCCGTGTGTGTGTTCCTGTGGGGGCAGGTTGGGGCTGGTAAGTTCTTTCTCAGACCATACCCTGACGACTTCCGGATCTTTCCCCTGGCCCTGGACTCCTGGGCTCCTCCCTTTCCATCAGGGTTATTTCAAGCTTCTTGACCATGTAAGGAAATTCTAGGGAACCTGCAGATGAATAAGGGGGTCCCCTCTACCAGGTTGGTCCCATTCTTCAGCAGGCCCTGCTTGGAGCATCAGAACTAGACAGTCCTTTGAAGGTCAGCCAGTCCAAGCCTGGTTTGTGGTTTTTCCTCCATGGTTTCCACGTTCCTTCAGCTGTCTGTTCTGTCTTTGAGCTGGTACTTTTGGCCTGCCCTCTTCACTACCTGGTATACTTTTGGCTTCTGGCAGGAATACTTTTAACATGTGTCCCTTCTTAGTAGCTTTTTTGCAGAATCTGCCTCTAGGCTTTCATACCTTCTTGTAGAATGCTCTCTCCATACCTGCCCTGGCTGGGTGCCCACTGCTGCTGCCCTCTTTCCTCTAACTCCCACAGGACAGCTTCCACTCAGGGAGGCCCTGGTTTTCCCTGAGTCTTCTACTCAGTTGGGGTTTTCTGTGGCACAAGTCAGAGCAGTGGCTGCTGACCTCGATTCTGTGCCTGAGGCCTTCCTGGCACTCCCACTCCCAGCCTTCTCTGGGATGCTGTAACTTGCCCAGCTGTTGGATGAAGTGTTGTTTGTGCCGCCAGCCTTGGTGTCCTGCTGTTGCTATGGGAACAGCCACCGCCTAAGTCCCACGGGAAATCCTGTTGGGGCTTGTGGGAAGTGGGGAGAATGGGCTTCTTTCCAAACCTCTTCCTTGTGGTTCAGAGATGTCTTAATCTGAAGTCTTCCCTTAAGGGCTATGGGTGAGGTGCGTCTGCATGGCTATACCTGGAATTGTGCCCTGGGGCTCTGCCCATCCAGCTTTGACTCCGGTTACTGGCTTTGGCTCGGAGAGGACCCCAGTCTGGGCTCTTGGACCTTCCGCTTGTAAGAACAACTGTGACCTTACGATTTCTTCACCTCCATAGATTCTCTTGTGGGTTCTCCTAAGAAACAGTGAGGGCTGCTCCAAAGTGGGATGGGCTGCCTCTGGAAGAGGTGAACTCCTCCCTATTCCAGGTCCCCAGTCGGAGGCTGAGCAGCATTGGTGGGTGGAGAGGGTTCTTTTCAAAGTGATGCTTGGACTAGGCCACTTCTGAGGTTCCTTCCTTTCACTTGAGCAGGAACAAGGGCAAAGTGTTTGAGTTTCAAAGGGTTTCTTGTGCCAGCACAAAAGTTGCCAGAACAGCCTGAGTAAAGAGAGGGAGCGAGATTGGCCAGGCCCATGATAATGATGATCTATTGTCAGCAAATCCAGAAGACACAGTTGGGGGTGCTCACACCATGTGTGTGAGTGTGTGTGTGTGTGTGTATGTATGTATGTACGTATGTACATGTACATTTACGTGTGTGCATGTGTGTGCTTGCCTAAGTCTGGTGCTGATAGAGTGCCCAGGCTTCAGTAAAGGGCTTGAATTGTCCATGTGATGCTGAGTCTATATTTTGGTCTTAGGCCTTCATTAGCTGCAGAATGGTTTTGCCAAGTTGGCCACACAATAATTTAGGCCTACTTTTAGTTCAAGGTGATCTACCTGTCCCAGGCTACCAGACTGTTACAGTCCAGGGGGAGGATGCCTTAGGGAGGGCTCAGCCTCAGCTGCTGCTGTTGCTTCCTGACGTGGGTCAGGCCCAGACTCCCGGGACCCCAGAGGCTCATCTATGAGTGGAAGAAGGATGAGGGGAGAGTCTGAGTGTTGCTGAAAGAGTCCTCAAAGGGACAGAGCCCTCGCCATTGGTGCTGCAGGAAAAGTTGTGACAGTGATTAGTAAAGGTAGATGGCTGGGATCATCTGGTGGGAGCAGGGGTCAGCTGGAAGAAGGGCCATGGGTGGTGGCAGCTTCCTCCTCAGCCCCCTGTGCCATGTTCAGGCAGCACTTGTGCCTGCTCAGGGCTCTCTTGGCCTTGTCTCTGACATCAACTGCACTTGCCCAGGTACTTATCACCTCTCACTTGGACTATTGCAATACTCAGCTAACCTGTCTTCCTGATGTTTTTTCCTCCTCTCACCTCAGATTAGTCCTTAGGAGTCACTGTTTTGTTCCTGGTCCCAGCCAAGTTTAAAAGCACCCGTGGCTTCCCCTTGCTTGGGGCTCTCCCTTCTTGGCTTGACATTCAGGGCTCTGTAAGATAGAGCCCACAATACCTTTGAAGTGCCATGAGCCACTGCCCCCTTGAACTTCTGGGCTTCTTTACCTTTGTTCTTGACATTCCCTCCTCTTCTTCACCCACATTTCTCCTGTCTGTTGGAGGCCTTCCCATTCTTCAGTACCCAGGTCAAATGCCACCTCCTCCAAGAAGCTATCCCTGATAACACTCAGCAGAAAGTGATTTTTGAGCTAGTGGAGGCAGGGAGAATAGAAAGCATATTGTGCTTGGAGTCAGGACAGTCCTGAGTTTGAATCCTCACTAGCCGTGTTACTCCCATTTCAATCTCTTCTAAACTTGGGCAGTATTTTATCTGTGGGATGGCTCATCCCTTGATATTATACTTCACAGTTATTGACTGCAGCCCTGAGAGCTGCACATGTAATTGTCTCCATTTACTAGGTCAAGGGACTTGCCCAAGGTCACAGGGCTGCTAGGAAGTGCTGGGGTTTGGTGCCTTCTGGCCAGGATCTTTTCCCTGGGCCAGGCTGCCTGTTCTCCTGCCTACTACCTTCTCATGGGCGGGACCCTTCTCTTGGAGTTGGTCAGCAGGCATTGATGAGGCTTCTATGTATACAGGGCTCTGTGCTAGGCACTCTGCAAGCATACTGAGACAGGGCTTGCTTTCTTGGTGGTTGTGGTGGTAGGAGGTTATAGCATGTGCACAGTAATGGGAAGAGGCAGAGGACAGAAAGAACTGGGAAGCTTTCAGTGAAGTGGCTCCTCCCAGGTGGGAGGAAACACATTCCAGGTCTGGGAAATGACTTGACCAAAAGTGTGGACGTTGGAGATGATGGGACGTTGAGCTCTGGGAAGGCTGTTTTTTTTTGTTTGTTTTTTTTTTTAATTTGGCTTTTGTGTGAATGGGAATTGTGAAATATGTCTGGTGAATGAGGCTGGAGTCACATTGTCAGTTCTCAGCACTGGGTCAGGATCATAACATATGCTCAGGAAATCCCTGTTGATCATAAAAGGGTCCTGAGTGCCAGGTGAAGGGCCTAGGGAGCCATGGAATGACTTTTTATTGGAATGCCACTATCAGACCTGTGTCTTAGGAAGAATCTCTGGGCACTTGTGTGAGGAATAGTGTAGAGAGGAGACAAGTCTGAAACAGGAACTCTTAGGAAGATTTTAAAACCCTGAAGGTGAAAGGCAGTGAGGGTCCGCATTTAGGTGGTGGTCATGCCAGATGGAAACAAAGGGTGTGGCGTACGTAGCCTCAGACAGACCTGGCAGTCCATCAGCTGTGGGGGTGGGGCAGGGGCAAGGAGACAAGAAGGACTCCCAGGTCTGGAACTTGAGGGATTCAGAGGATGCTGGTACCTTCGGAACCAGTAGGGAGATTCAGAGAAGGAGCCATGTTGGAGATGTCAGTGAAGCCTTCAAGTGGAAATGATTGGCAGACATGGTAGGACTGAAGCTTGGGTGGAGAGATGGCACTGGAAGCTGTACCATGATTTGAACCCATGGAGGCTGATGAGGTCATCCAGAATGCCAGGAGAGGAGAGGGCTGGGATAGACCCACTGGCCCAGTGAAGGGGCCTCAGAAGGGGCTGAGGGACAGGTGGGAGGGAGAGAGCCAGGTTGGGGGGGCAGTGCTCAGCAGGCATGGCAGGGAGGATGAGGGCTAAGAAAGCACTTAGGGTTTAGCTATTGAGGGATAGTTGGTAGGTGTAGGCAGAGGTCCTGCTTGGACAAGTGTTCTTTTTTAGCTCTTTGGGGAACCCTGTTATGTTTTGAGCCCTCCCTCAGGGTGCTCCCTAGCGTCAGACAGGGAGCAGCCATGGGACGTGCCTCTCACCTAACCCTCAGAGATGCTGAGTGGTGATGCTGAATGGTTCCATCAGGTCTGCTGGGTGTGCGGTACTGGCCAAGGTCTTCTCTGCATTAGGTAGGAAGCTGTCTTTTCAAATTGCTAGGACTTAAATTCCTCCTGGTGGCATTTGTGCTGGTTCTGAGCCTCCCTCAGACACCCCACTTGTCACCAGACCCACACACTTTCAAGAGCCCAAGGTTGCCTGCACACTATGATAGCTTTTGAGTAAGGACAGAGCAATGCATTCCCTTGGGAAACTTCATTTATTATCTACAGAGAAGAGTTAGAAAGTTGGGTTGGATATTAGTTGCCCAAATAGGAGAGCCCTGGGGGTTGGGCTTGGATCTGGCAATCTTAGGTGGACATTGAGCTGTCTTGGTGCTACTCAATGGTACCTTAGTTCTCCCTGGAAATATACTTGGAGGTGATGGGAGCATCTGTTCTTCTGTCTCCATGTCAACCCTGGATTAGCTTGCAGCAGTCTGGGATGGAGGCTGTGCTGGGATGGGGAACGTTGTAGCATCACTGGACCTGAGTTAACGGTGGCCTCTGTGTCCTCCTGGAGTGGCAGGGACACTGTACAGAGTGGAGCCCACAGGCTCCCAGGCTCTGGGCTCCCTCTGGTCAGACACACACCATAGGCACCCATGACAACATTTGCAGGTCACAGGAGCCTGTGTCTTTTGGGGTAAATAGGAGATAGATGAAGGAGCAGAGTCTCAGTTAGGGAGAGCTAGCCTCTGCTAAACAAGATGGAAGGACTTAATCCCAGGAAGTTCCTTTGGACTGGGGCCCTTGAGCCGGTCCAGAGTGCTCAGTCAATTTGTTGGCTCTGTGTTCTGCATAGACAGACTCATCAGTGAAGGAACAAGTCAAGTGAACAGGCGTTTGTTAGGCAGCTCCTGTGTTCCAGGCCCTGTGCTAAGGGCATAGCAGCATCACTGTTCCCCTATTGAGTGCTGAGGCACTAGAGACACCAGGGTTGCCTTGTGGCTGCTTGGACCCCAGCTCCCTTATCTGGGGCAGTGGTCAGCAGTGGTAGGAGGTAGCTGCTCCTACACCTGACAAGGACATTCTGTGCCTTGTCATCATGGACATGGACAGTGGTCAGAACTGCGTAAGCATGACTTTTCTGTACCATTCTTCACCTAGTCCTGGCTCTCCAGTTTCCTTCTCTCTTTGTCCCTTCCTCCTTCCAGCTGAGCCTGAGTCTTTCTTGCCAGATGGACAGAGGGAGCCAAGTCTGAGTGACTTGCCAGCGTCTGGTCCCTTTCTGTTGATTTTAAGATCTGGCTGGTGTTGGCAGCTGAGCTCACCCTGTGTTTCCATGATCTGGGGCTCCTTTGCTCCCCCTACCCACTTAGCTGAAAGAGGACCTTGGGAAGTTCAGAGGATGGGAATATTTTAGACTGCCTCTGTTCCCTTTAGCCTCCTAGCAATGCCTCCGGAGCAGCTGGTGGCAATGTCTGCATTGGGAGCCAAGGACAGATGGGTGAGGTGGCATGATCCAAAGCTCTGCAAGGAGCCCAGCCAAAAAAACTACACCAGACCTCAGGGGAGCACTCCACCTGGAAGACTCCAGCAAAAGGCCTTCCTGGAGCTGGGAGTCACTCCTTTTCTACAGGTGGTCTCTCAGCCTGGGACCATCTTCTTCTGGATTTTATATATATACGTGGGCAGGAGTGGTCCAGACCTTGTCGGGGATGGGGTGGAGGTGTACTAATTTCTTGCTCTGCCCCCTCAGTTAAATACTCCTTTCTAAAACCTCTTGAGTCTAGATAGCTAATTGACATTAATTGACAGTCATGGGGGAAGCACACTGGTAGGGGCTTATTTGCTTTGCCAGCAGAAAGACTACGGGAGCTTCTTGGGGCCAACCCCAGAGCTGTGAGAGGAGGTAGAGGTCATTTTAAGGATCCCAACAATGTTGAGAACTGGGTTTTCTTATCCTGTAGATTTTCTGATCATCAGCAACAATAGACAGTAATGCTTTAGGCAGACTCTTGTGGAGAAGGAGCTTCCATCCCCCTCCTTTATCCCTGTCCCCCACTGCCCACAGCAGGCGAGAGGAAGTTTTGCTGCCAGCACTTAGGATGTTGGGAAGCCTCATTTGGAAGAAGCCACTTGGTAAGGTCAGGTGGGCTTTATGCAGCCTAGAAAGGAGCCCCAAGGAAGGCTCCAGATTTCCTCCTTTGTCATTGGAGTATTGGTTTCAGCTCTCAGCAGGCTGAGGACAGGACCTGGGCGTGTGCTGGTCTTCACCCAAGCTGCCACTTAGACAATCTCTTCTCTCCCCTGAGTTAGCAAGACTGTGCAAAGGTGCAGTTACGCCTTGCCACTGGCCACCAGGGAGGCGGGCGAAGGGTGCTAATTGGACTTGGTTGGTGACCACTGGTGGTGGGCATGCAGGCAGCTGGCAGCTGTTTGAAATGGGATAGCCCAGAACAGTCTAGTCCAGCCTGCATCTGAATTCAAGATAGTCCAGCCTTCTTTGGCTATCTCTGATCCTTCCTGTTCTTCCTACAGCACTCATATTCTGTCCTCTAGGGCCAAGCATAAGGAGACTCATCTCATTTCCACACTTGGACACTGCAGCCTTTCCCTGCCCCAATCAGGTTTCTCTCTTTTGGGCCGAAACATCGCCAAATTTTTTTTTATAAATCGTTTGCATTTGCCATGATTAGTCTAGCCCACTGAGGCCAAACCGAGCTGGTTATATTCCTTTTCCACGTGACTCCATTTCAGAACCCAGCCATCTAGCCCCTCCTGAATCCTTCAGATAATCAGTCCTATCAGTCATAATCACCAGACCTTCTTGCCATCTGGTCATACTTTTCTGGGATGTGGCCTCCAGAGAGATGAAGTCCTCCCAGGCAGAGGGCAGGAGCCAGCCTCTTGTGGGTCCTGCTCTTCTCAGGTGTACCCTGGACCTGGCAAGCTTGGCTGCTCCTTGAGTGGCCATACAATTTGTACTCCAGCCTTGTTCATTTTGCTAAGGCTTGCCAGAGAGAGCTGGCTGTCTTCTAGGATAACCTTGTAGACCTTGGCGTCATTCTGCATCATGATGAGGCATCTGCATAGCCCTAGACAGACCTCCTGGAAGTCAGAGCTGGAAGGAAGGAGCCTCTGGCATCTAGGCTCATCACACCTGTACAGAAAGTCTCTCAGCTGGGCACTGTATGTGCTAAGAGCCACAGAGCCGCAGATAAAAAGAAGGGCAAAAGATAATCCCTGCGCGCCCCCCCCCCCCCCCCAGTGCTCCCAGTTCCCCTAGGAGGTCATAATCTAATGGGGCAGGCAACTTGTAAACAAATATGTGCAAATAAAGCTATTAACAGGATAAACTGGAAATAATCAGCAGAGAAAAGGCCCTAGCATTAAGGGGAAATCAGGAAAGGCTTCCTTGAGAAGGTGGAATTTTAACTGGGACTTGAAGGAAGCTCAGAAGTGAAGATGAGGAGGGAGGGCATTCAGGCTCAAGGTGTAGTCAGAGAAAATGCCTGGAGCTGGGAGATGGAGGGTCTTGCTCTAGTTTGGTAAGATCAGTTTGACGTGTGGGTGGAGGGTGGATGGCAGTGTGGAGAGATTCCCGGCAGGCAGGACCCCCCCACCCCCAGCAGCTATGGCAGTAGCCTGGGCAGGAGGTGATGAGGGTCTGCACTGGGGAGTGTTAGTGTCAGAGGAGAGAAGGGATAGTCAAGAGATGCTGTGGAGCTGAAATCACCAGGCCTTGGCAGGAGATTGGATGGGGGTGGGGGTGGGGTGGAGTGGAAGGTAGTGAAGAGTCCAGGGCGATGACACCCAGGTAGTGAGCCTGGTGACTGGGAAGATGGGGCTGCCCTTGACAGTGATAGGAAGTTAGGAAGAGCGGAGGGTTTGCAGGGAGGGTAATGAATTCCATTTGGGACATAATGAATCTGAGTTGTTTATGGCAACTCCAGTTCAAGATGCCTAAAAAGTCATTGGAGGTGGGAGGTTCAATGTCAGCAGAGAGGCTAGTACTGGAGTGTCATGATTAAATCCATGGGAGCAGATTGGATCAGCAAGTGAAGAGGTCTGGAGGGAGAAGAGAAGGGGGCCAGGCCAGAGCCCTGGGGGATAACTAGGGCTTCTGCTTGGAGACTGCCAGAGAGATAAAACCCAGAACCCCCCTGCTGCAGCCCATTCCCCACATTCATTGTTAGCAAGCATTCTGTTTTGCTACAGAAAGTGTGTCCTGATAGCCAGCTTGAAGTGACTCCCTGAGCCCCCTCCCCTCCCAGCCCTCTTCCCTTCAGGCTCTTGCCCCCAGCTATCATCATGCACACTCTCTACCTAGCCTTCCCTTCTCTCTTCAGGCAGTTGATGATGGTCATTAGGTCTTGCAGAATACCGTGGCTTTGTGGTAATTTCAACTGGTGGCTCGTCCCTGGCCAAGAGCCAGCCAGCCTTTGGGTCAATTTTTAAACTTTCAGAAGTAATTTAATGATGATAAACATGATTCAGCAGGGAAACTTCTCTGATGGCTTTTTCTGGTGGAATGAGCCCCCACCTGTGGCACCTTCCCTCAGGAGCAATAATGAAGACAACTCACCTATCCGGACCCCTCTGGGGAGATGTGTAGACAGGCTCCTGAGATGCTGAGATTTCTCCTAAGTGTTGGGACAGCTCTAGCTCGTGCCATTCTACATTTAGAGGTCTGTTAGGAGATTCTACAGCATTTTACAGAACTCACCCAGTTACCATGACAGTCTCCTTGGGTTTCTGACCCTGGACTACAACCTTGCTGCTAGCAGGGAAGGGGAGGGGTAGGTGGTGTCAGCGGACAGAAGCAGCACCAACGCAATCTCCTACTCCCCCCCCCAACCCCTGCCTTCCCTCTCAGGTGTCAGGCTTTCTGTGGAGCTTTGTTCTCTCCCTAACTACACCACCTGCAGAGCCTGGCTGGAAGCTTCCCTGAAAGGCCTGCTCTGGCGGCTCCTCACTGGCGGCCTTGTCATTGGACCTGCCTATATTAGGTCTCCGTTGGTCTGAATGCCATTTGTTTCCCTCCAATAGAACGTAAGCCCCTCGAGGGCAGGCCGAGGGGTCACTTTTATCTCTTTCCACATCCTTTCCACATAGAGCCTGGCACACAGTAGGAATTTAATGAATTCTTGTTGAATTGACTTGAGGAAAGCGCCAACAGCAACTGGGGGGCTTTTTGATGCCCGGCCCTTGTGTGTAGGGGGAGGAGGACAGGGAAGGCACCAATAGGTTGTCTTGCCCTCCTGCCAAGAAGGACTGGTCAGGGGGGCCGAAGGAGGAGTGTGTCATTGTGCCTTTACCTGGCCTCCCCTCTGCACAGCTGCCTCTGGGGCTCTGTAGGGGTTCACATCCCAAGGGTCTGTGTCTGCTTCCTAAGTGCTGAAACCTCAGGGGGTTTGGAAACAGGTCCTGCAGGGCTAGGGGCAGGGCAAACCTGGGTACCATATAGGGCAATGAGATTGGTCTCTTTTTCCTGGCCACCTGAGGATTGCCTCCAGCAGATGACAGGGAATCTGAGATGAATGGGAATCTGGAGTAGGAGGAAGCTGAGGAGACAGGCTGTGGTGGAAGGAGCTGGGACTTTGCAGGGGCTCTGACCAGGTGCTGGGCTGGGGAGGGCCAAGGCACCTGCTGGCCTATTTTCTTCTCTTGTCAGTGAAGGTAGAAACCCATCAGGTGGAAGTAATTTAACCAGGATGAGGGATTTGGGTGCAGACCCCTCAACCTGGCCTGCCTTTGCTCCTCCTGTGCACTCCTCCCCTTGTGTCTCTAGCTTTTAGCCTCGGGCTGTACCCTGGGGGACCTGGGGATCTGGTCCAGACCTCTCTTCCATCTGGGTTTTCACCAGAGCTGCCTCTTGTGCCTTCCCTGCACATATGGCTTCAGTAACTGCTGTGTGCCAGGGCCTGTGCTGGGCCCTGGGGACACCTTTGTCTGTAGGCACTTCCCTTCTCGTGTAGATGGTATACACAGAAATAAATTTATGCAGAATGAATGTGGAATCTCTTGTATTTACCTGGTAGCTTGGACAAGCAACTGCATTCTGTATGGTGACCAAGCACACATTCCTCAGGGTTTCTCATTCTTAGCTGGGGGCAGAGCAGCGGATCTGCCAGGCCTGTCCAGTTCTGGGTGCCAGGTTTCATAGAACCATAAACTTAGAGCATTCAGGGTGTCTGGGGAAGCTCTTTAACACCCTAAGGAAGTGGGAACAAAGCTCTAGTTGATGCTGAGAATTAGGAGACAGGAAGTGGTCAGCTTCTTGTGAGGAGGGGGTCAGTGTGGCTGGAGGGGGACCCTAGAGCCTACCACGTGCCTGGGACAGAAAGGTAAAGACCAGTCCCTGCAGCCCAACAAGGGAGGCAGCATTCAGCCACAGTGAAGGCACCAGAATTATGGGGGACTGGGAAAGGCTTCCTGTCAGAGGGAAATTGATTGGGGACTTGAAGGAAGGGGGGAGGTAGAAGTATAAGGGGGGCTCAGCCATAGAGGAAAACCAGTGAAAATTCCAGGAGTCAGAGATATGGAGGATCTAGTCTGAAGAGTGTCACTGAATCACAGAGTGTGTGTGTGTGTGTGTGTGTGTGTGTGTGTGTGTGTGTGTGTGTGTGTGTATGTGTATGTGTGTGTGTGGGGTATTATGTGCAGACTAGAAAGGGGGGGCAGGTTATGAAGGGCTTTGAATGGCAGAGGATTTGATATTTGATCCTGGAGCCACTTGAAAGGGGTGCAGGGGAGAGGGAGAAAGACAGAGAGAGAAGAGAAGATGAGACATGGGCAGTGCTGTGATTTAGGAAAATCACTTTGGCAGCTGTGTAGAGGATAGCCTGGAGTAGGGAGAGACGTGAGGCAGGCAGACCTCAGAGTGGCTGGTGCAGTAGTACAGGTGTGAGGTGACAAGGGCCTGCATGGGGGTGGTAGTGTCAGAAAAGGGAGGGGCTGGTATTGCAGAGATGTTACAAAGGTAAAATCAATAGACCTTAACAACAAGTTGGGTGTACAGAGAGAAAAGAGGTGAGAGGGAGGCAGAGAGAGAGAAAGAGAGAGAGTCAGAGAGAGAGTGAAAGAGAGAGATATGAATGTGTCAAGGTTGCCTGGGTGTTCCTGGACAGTAATAAGGAGGTTAGGAAGAGAGGAGGTTTTGGGGTAAGTTTTGGACATAATGAGTTTGAGTAGTTTATGGGACACCCAGTTTGAGATTTCCAGTAGGCATTTGGAGATGGGAAAATGGTGGTCAGCAGAGAGATTAGAATCGAATAAACATATTTGAGAATCCTCAGCATATAGAGAGGGTATTGAATTGATTAGTATAAAGGGAGAAGAAAGGATGGCCCAGGTTAGATCCTCCTGGAAAACCTCCAGGTATCACGTGTGACCAGGACGAAGGTCTAAGAAAGGAGACTGAGGGGTCCTCAGATAGGAGAACCATGGGAGAGCCATGTCACAAACACTTAAAAGAGAAGAGAGTATTGATGGTGATCAGTAGTATCCATGGCTACAGAGAGGTCAGGAAGGATTAGGACTGTGAAAAGGTCACTCACTTTGGAAATTAAGAGAACCGTGGCAACTTTGGACAGAACAGTTTCAGTTAAATGATGAGAAGATAGATTATACAGATTTGAGCAGATGGCAAGAGGAAAGGAAGAGGAGGCGTCATTTGTAAATGGCCTTCCCAACAGGTTTAGCCTCAAAGGTAGAAGAGATATGGGATGGTAGCTGTTGGGGATGGCTGGCTGGCTGGCTGGAGTGAGGGTTTTTAAGGATGGGGAAGACATAAGCATGTTTGTAGGTAGTAGGGAGGGAGAGATGGAAGATTAGTGATTGTGTGGGGTTGCGGGAAGGGCTGATGGGCTAGAGAAGGTGGATTGGAATGGGGTCTCATATGTATGTGGAGGCCACCTCTTTGTGTGAGACAAGAGTGAAGGATGAGATAGGATCAGAAGGCACCCGTGCAGTGGGAAGAGGGATAGGAGTAGAGGAGCAAAATCGATGATACAGTAAGACAGCAAAGGGGGTGGACAGTGTAGAGCTGAGCTGGTTCACCAAGGGGTCAGGGTGGGAAAGGTAGGAACTAGTGCAGGGGAGATGGTCTGGGAAAGAACTGAGGGATTGGAGGAACAGCTAAAAAATTGATTTGGAGTGGCGAGGCAGAGGAAGAATCAGAATGCCAGCAGTTTGTGATTGGAAAGGGGGCTGTCCCCTGTCCCACTCTGGACAGTGTGCCCTGCTAATGTTCATGAAGTAATTTGTCCCCCTTAAACACAGTAGCAATGGGAAATCTTTGTCCCCCTCTTTCTGTTATTTAGAAAGTAAATAAAGGGGAATGGGACCCTTGGTCCCTCAGGCCTGAAGCCTAGCCAGCCTTCCTTTGCAGGATCCCAGGCGGGGACACTGGAGGCAGCTAATTGGCATTTTGACCTTTCATTAGCATTGCCAGCAGTGCTGAGCCCAGTGGGCCCCCATGGCTTGTTTGCTCAGGTGGCAAGTAAGGGAGATTCTGGGTAGTTGGCCAGTGTGTACAGTTAATTAGATTTGTGCCCATCTGCCTAGATTCTGGGTGCTGTGCACCACGAGCATGAGGAGGAGTGACCCTGATAGGCAAAGAGACCTCTGAGCATGGGGGTTGTGAGGAGCAGAAAGGGAGTGACCTTTGGAAGGGCTTGGCCCAGTTAGGAGAGCAGCCCTGAAGCCTCCCCAGGGCTCCCTGGGTGTCCAGCACCTTCCTCTTCAGAGATCACAAAGAAAGGGCTTCTCTGTCGAACTCCTTCTCACCCTGGTTACGCTGCCCCCCTTCCATCTTGCCCCTTCTGGGTGCTGCTGTTTACACTGGCATGTGCAATTGGCTGATTTCCTTGGGGAGGAACATGTTGGTTTACTCTCTGTGATTGCCGCTGGTGGGAGGGAAGCCGAGTTGGCTTTGACGAGGTTAACCAGGCCCTGTGCAGTCTGGAGAAGGACTCCCACGCACCCGGAGGACCAGGCAGAGTGGGTTTGGTTCTGACCCTCTTGGCATCGTGCCCCTAGACTGCAGGTGTTGGATGCGGCCTCGGAGTGAATAGTCTGAGGCTCTTAGAGCTAGGAGAAGGAAGCAGTGATCACCCAGTCACGTCCCCCACAGTCTTTCTTGGAGACATTGAATGGGGCGTTCCTTGTCCAAGATCTCTGTCTGTCTGTTCTACTGAGGCTTTCCTGGGCAAACTTTTATGTAAATAAATAATTTTTTCATTTACATAATGGTTCAATACAAGGAGTACAAACGGGTGAGGAGATAATAACCGTAAATAATAGTAAGAATTTTTGTTGTTTAGTCATGTCTGACTCTCTGTGGGTTTTCTCGGCAAAGATACCAGAGTTGCCACTTCCTTCTCCAGCTCATTTTCCAGATGAGGACACTGAGACAGACAGAAGTGACTTGCCCAGGGTCACACAGCCAGTAAGTGTCTGAGTCTTCCTGACTCCAGGCCTGGTGCTCTGTGCACTGTGGTGCCCCTGGCTGCCCCAATAAGAATAAGTCGGTGCTTGTAGAGCACTTTATGGTTTGCCGAGCCCTTGACAAATGTGGTTTCATTTTATCCTCCTGACAGACTGGGAGAGGTGCCATTATGGTCTCTGTTTCATAGATCAGGAAACTGAGGCAGGTGGAGGTTCAGTGAGTTGCCTAGATCACCCAGCTAGTAAGGTCTGAGGCAGGATTTGAACTCAGGTCTTACTCCAGGGACTGTGCTCCATCCACTCTGGCACCATCTGCTCAGGAAAGGGGCACACAGATGGTGCTGGAGCCGCAGGAGTGTGAGGGGCTGCCAGTAAAGAGAGAGAGGGCATTACAGGCTCTGGTCAGGCCGGGCCAGCTGCCAGATCTGCAGGGTTCTTGGCCGGGGAGATGCTGCCCCCTGGTGGCCAGCCAGAACCCTGTAGCTTTCTGACCATTTTCCTCTGAGCTCCCTAGGAGGGAATGAGGCGCTCCATGGTTTGTTGGGCCTGCTTGGGCTCTGGCCTTCTCCCTGGGGGTCTCAGCACCATCAAGTGCAGCCCAGGCCCTCAAAGCATCCCTCCTCATGTACCCAGGCACCCCCCCAGGACACCCCCCACCCTGGAATAGAAGTTCTTCCTGAGAGCCAGATGGCTTTTCTGCCTTGGCCCCCACCCTCCTTCCCTCTCTGGCCCTCGGGCCCCAGCAGGCGCCCTTCAGCTCCAGCTGCAGTGTCTTCTGTTCTCCAGGCTTCCTTTCTCTGCCCCTTTTGAGAGACACATGTGGCAGCTGGGTGGAAGACTGGTAATCCTGGCACCTACCTCCCAGGGTGGTTCTGGGAAAAGAATGAGATCATATTCGTAGAGCACTTTGCAAACTTTAAAAGACTATCTAAATGCTAACCATCATGACCATCTGGATGACCCCTACTTCTCTAACTTGGGCCTTTCTTTTGTTTTTCAGAAGGAGCTGAGCCTTCCGAGAAGAGGCAGCTTGTGAGTACCTTCTTCTTTGTTTGCCTGCCTCCCTCCCACCTGATGCTGGGGGGAGGCATGGGGGAGGGTCAGTCTGGCTTGTCCCAGGCTCCCTGCCCCCACCATCTGGCCACCACCAGGCCTTGGGACCCGTTGTCCTGCCTAGACATGGCCACTCATCTTCTCTCAGTGGGCCCAGAGAAAGCTGAGCCACTCATGGCCTTGGCTTCTGGTGGTCTGGGGATTCTCTGCATGTTGCCCATCCTCCACGTCCCTGAAAACTGTCTTCAGGATGGTGTCTTGGATGCAGGACATGTCTGGCTCCGGAGGCTCCAGGTGGTTGGGCAGTTAGCCCTGGCTGATGGGGAGGCAGGATAGGGGCTTCTCTTTCCACTCTGCTCCTTGTCCTCCCTGTATGACTGACCTTGCCCTGCACTCGCCCCATGGCCCACCCCTCCTCTCAATGTCAGTTCCCTCCTCTGTGGTCTTCCTTTCTAGCTGTCGTTCTTGGGAGCTGTTGGGAGGCATCCGCTGCATGTGGTGGGTGGGCCCCAGATGGCCCCTGGGCTTGGCCTGTGGCCTTGTCTGCTGCTCCAGACAGGAGGTGTTTTTGGGAAAGCCTGGGGCCAGGGGGAGGTGTCTTGTTCCTCCTGGAGAGTGGAGGTGACTTTGTACCCGGAATGGTGCGTGTGGCAGGCAGAGTGCTGGACTCCATGAGTTCAGCCCCAGGTGCTCTGGAACTGTGTGACCATGGGCAAGTCATTGACCTTTCCTCAGGCTCAGTGTCTTATCTGTAACATGGAATGGTAATGCAATCTACCTCACACGATGGTTTGTGTGGATCAGTATTCATGAGGTGCTTTGTGAACAGATAACAAATGCTAGTGATTATATTAATACATAGTGGCAATGTTATTTTTCCCCTCGTTCTCTGAGACTTCTGGGGATTGGTCATCCATAGTGATTTTTGGAAAGCCAGGGGACCCTTTGTTCCTGTGTCCTTTGGTTGGTCTGCCTCCATGGGACATCCCCCCAAAGCCACCATGCTCGGGAGCAGACATTCCTCCTCATTGGCTTCCGTCCTGGGCTGTCCAGCTTCCAGGCAGCAAGTCCTAGGCACAGGGCAGTGGGGTGGCCAATTCTCACTTGAGACTAGGCTGGGTGTGTTTCAATGGTCACCTTTTCTCCTTCAGATCAGCAAAGCAAACCTTTATGAAGCATCTTCTCCCCTGCTTTCTCCCTCATGTCTGTTGTGTTGAGGAGGTGCTGAATTGGGGCACGGGCCAGGCCAGGCCTGAACGGGCTCTGAGGCTCTTCCTTGGCAAATTCTTCATGGGCAGCTCAGTGGGAAGGCGGAGAACCAGGAATTTCAGTCCTAGCTTCTGTCCTGAGGGGCAGGCAGCATGTACACAGATGAATCCTTACGGAATCTTTATGATAGAAACATTACCTAACTTTTGGAGGGGCGGGGAGAGTCCTGGCAGCTGGTGGTGGCCTCAGGTGGGAGAACTGCCCCTGAAAGGAAGGGGACACAGGGCAAAAGCAGAAGTGGAGGGGTGTGTGTGCATGTACATGCGTGTGCATATGTGTGTGAGAGCACATGTGAGTGTGTATGAGTGCGTGTGTGAGTATGTATGTGCACATGTGTGCGCGCGTTTGTGTGTGTGTGTGTGTGTGAGTGTGTGTGTGTTTATGTGTGCCAGTTGGAGTGTAGATTGGGTGAAGGGAAATGGTATGTCATCACCCTGGAAAGATAAGCTGGAGCCAGGTTGGGAAAAGCCTTAAATACTGAACAAAGGAGTGTCTAGTTGATTGTGGAGGTCAGGGGATAAAGTTTTAGGAAAACCACAGTAGTTGCTGGGTGGAGGGCCGAGGAAGGCTGGAGGGACTGATGGTGATGGCTCATCTTTTCAGACTTTGTGATTATCATCAATTGGTTGTGCTGATTTTTCCCTTTTTTCTTTTTTTTACCTTTAAATAGCCCTATCTTCTATATGGGATGGCTGATGGGGAGAGGGGAGATGCTGGGAAACTTGAGAGAGATGTAAAAAACCAACCGATATCAATGAAAACTTAGTTTAACAAAAGATGGTGGTTGGGGAACAAAGAAACCTGAGCTGGCCTTTTGTGCTGGCTCCTGAAATCTGTACCTAGACTGAGAGCCTCCTGACTCCCAAGCCCAAGGCCATGTCTTGGTTTGGCTGAATTCACATGGGAGCCAATAAATGTAGTTAAACGGGATCCCAAAAGGAAGAGCAAAGCCACATGTTTCCCTGCATCCAGGGAGGGTCTCGTCCCCTCCATCCCCCCAAAGCCAGCCTGCTGACTCCCCCTTGAGCTGCCCACTCTTCCCTTTGGAGCTGTGGGTGTGTTCCGGGCTTCTTTCTTCATGTTTTCATCATCTGCGGTTTCTCTGCCAAACTGCAGTGACAGGATTTGGGGTGCAGAGATTGGCCCTGGCACCTTGTGCTCTTGGTGAGCTGGCTTGGCCATCAGTGTCCTTGGATCAAAAGCCAGCTGAGTTGCTGGTCGTTTTCACCACGTCATGGATCGGACATTTAGGGCTGCAAGGGATTTTGTAGGCTAAATAACCCATTTAACAGAGGAGGAGATGAGCCCAGAGATGGGTAGTTACCTAGGGAGCACCTGGTAGAGCCTGAGTTCTAGCCCAGGCAGGTCCCCATGCCCTCCGATGTCATCCTGCTGCCAGGACTCTAGGGGCACCCCTCTCAATGTAAGATTCCTGATACCCACTTTGTTTTTTTTTTTTTTTAAGTTTATTTAGTATTTTATTTTCCTTCCAGTTATGTGTAAGAACAATTTTTAACATTAGTTTTTAAAACTTTGAGTTTCAAATTCTCTTCCTTCCTCCCTTCCCACCTCCCACCCCCCCACTGAGAAGGCAAGCAATTTGATGTAGGTTATCCATGTATAGTCATGCACTCCATATCCCTAATAGATTGTGAAAGAAAACATAAACATAAAAAACCTCAAGAAAAATAAAGTTTAAAAAAAGTATGCTTTCTGTTTGTATTCTATATCCAGACTCCACCCGTTCTTTCTCATCCTACGTCCTTGGGGTGTCTTGGGTCATTGCATTGCTGAGAACAGCTAGGTCATTCACAGCTGATCAGCTTACAGTGCTGCTCTTACTTGTATGCGGCACATTTAATTTTGCATCAGCTCATGTGAGTCTTTCCAGGTTTTTCTGAGAGGGTTCTGCTCGTCGTTTCTTGTAGTATTCTATCATGATCACGTACCACAACTCGTTCAACTGCTCCCCAGTCGATGGGCATCCCTTAATTTCCAATTCTTTACCCCCACAAAAGAGCTGCTATAAGTATTTTTGTACATATAGGGCCTTTTCCTTTTTGTTTTTTATCTTTTTTGGTATATAGACCTAGTAGTGGTATTGCTGGGGCAAAGGCTATGCCTGGTTTTTTATAGGCCTTTGGGCACAGTTCCAAATTGCTCTCCAGAATGGTTGGATCAGCTCACGACTCTACTAGCAGTGCATTAGTGTCTCATTTTCCTCTCATCCTATCCAGTATTGACACCCACTTTGAAGAGGGAGTCAGATAGCCATGATTAACCTTTTATGCAGTTGAGGAAACTAAAGCCCTGGCAGAGATTTCAGTCACCTAATTGAGGCTTTGAGCCATAGCCTTTGCAGATCACATGTGAAGAGCTCCTTTTCATTCCATGACACGGATTTCCACATGACTGGAAAACCAGTAAACCCCCTGGAGCAGCAACCTAGTGGTCTGAGTGGACCAAGGAGGAAGGAGTCGCTGCTTGCTACAGGTTGTGGGGTGAGGAAGGCCCAGATGAGGAAAAGGCTTCTTGGGTCAGATGGGCCTTGAAGGTGGGAGAGTCTGTTCCAGGCTTGGGAGACTGTGGACAAAACATTGGAAGTCATATGGGCCACAAAGACCTCCCGAATCACCAGAGGCAGTGACCAGATTCATCCTTTCTCCCTTCTCTCATCTCTCCCTGCTGGGCCTTGTTCCTCCCTTCCTAAAGTCAATTGAGAAGGCTTAGCTGGGCCTTTCCTAGTCCCCCATGTGCCATGCTCAGCATTAGGGCTGGTGCAGCAAGCCAGGGCCTGTGGCAAGTCCTTGACTGGCTGCTAATGCCTAGATTGTTCAAAGCTGCACAGGACAACATCATAGCATGTTGAAGACAGTGCGGCCTTCCCTGCTCTCTAGGCTGAGGACACTGCTAATAAAAAACAAGGACAGGACTGGAACCCTCTTGAACCCTCCTTAGGCTTGCGTCCAATGGTCTTGGCAGTGATCCCTAGCCTGTACTTTTAGGGACAGAGGGCTCACCACCAGTTACTAATTAACATGGTAGCTAATTATTAGAAACTGAATGCCATCTGCCTCCCTGGAGCTTCCCCCCTTTGCCCTGGTCCTGCCCTCTGGGGCTGAGCAGAGGAGAAGCGATCCCTTGCCCAGCTTCTGGTCCTTCAGACACTTGTAGCCCCTCTCTGCTCCGAGGTGACCTGACGTAGCTCTAGGCCCCCTTGTTGTCTTGTTTGCCCCAGTGTGGCATATCCCTTTCTAAGATGCGATCATGTGCTGTGTGGTAGGAGTCAGGGGTCCTGGCTTTCAGTGTTTAAAAAAAATATGCTTTCTGTTTGTGCTGTGCATGTGCTGCCCCCTACCGTATGAGACCTTGGATGGACATGTCTTTTACTGGCCTCAGTTTCCTCACCTATAAAGTAAGGAATTTGGTTGGATGGACTCATTCATCTCCAAGTTCTCTTCCAGCTGAGACTGTGTAAGGTTTTCTACGATGTTTAATTGTGTTCTGTTTCCTGCTCCTGCCTAGCCTGTGGTCGTGAGAGGGATGCCAAAGGCACATAGCTTTCCTATTTAGTTTAGGACTGTTCACCTCCATTTCTCATTCTTAGGGCCAGGTTGGGCGCACTCAAGACTCTTGGAAGCCCTTGACAAAGCCAGCTTGGAGTCCCTTTGTCTCCTGCCTGCAGTTCCCTTTTTTGGGCTGGGGGCTGCTTCATCTAGCAAAGGCTCAGCTCTCAGGCCTTATGCTTGGGTCATTCTCTAAAAAAAGGCAAAAGAATGGCCTACACTTGGATGGACAGACAGTTGGCTTCATTTTAAGTCAGAAGAGAGAGGGGAAGGGTCCCTCAGTGCGGGTGAGGCAGCTGCTGCTCTGTCAAGCCCCGCCATTGGTTGTCTGTACTTGCCTATTCATGGCATGTCGTGGCCAGCCTCAGCCCAGATGCTTATCCATATTGAGCTGCTCTTTGGACCCACCTGAGTTTTCTCTTGGTTTTCAGCTGTAATATTGGCCAGAGGCCTGACTCCAGCAGGAGAAATACAGATCATGGCCTTCCTTCTTGGCATCGCCACCATCTTTGCCTTCATCCCTACATCATCTTTGCACCTTAGGGTTCTCTCAGAACAGCGCTGTTGAGTCGGTGATGGGTGCAGACCCTCAGAGAATCCTCCAGCTTTCACTGGAAACCCTCCATTGATGGTGAGCTCACTATCTTCCACAGCAGCCGTCTCATTTTCAAACAAGTCTCAGTTCTTCTGTGGAGTTGAAATCTGCTTCTCAGCTGCTCTCACCTGCAGCGTGACCCAGCAGAACAGAGCTTAGCTCTCTTCATGGCAGTCTCTTCCTCCTCAGTGTTCTTTCTTTGTGGCTCAGCATCCTCAGCTGTCTGCTCCATCTCCTGGGCCCTCTCCAGCTTGGGGGGGTCTTTCCTAAGATGGGACCCCCAGAGTTCTAGCTGTGAGCTGATCCCAGATTTGCAGCCCTCTGCCTCAGTGAGCAGCCTAGGACATGTGGCACAGCGTTGACCTGGATTCTGCTTGTGGCCCACCACACCCTCTAGATCTTTTTCAGAACTACCGTTGACTGCCTATGTTTTTCCCATCTGAGTTTTGTGAAGCTGGTTTTTTCAAACCCAAGTTTGTCCTTACTCAGTTTCATTGCTGTAGTTGGGACTTTTTCAGCTTGGGCTCCAGACGCCAGTGTGTTAGGTATCCCTTCAAGCAAATAAGGATAACAATTTAGGTCACCAGTCAGTGAGTTCTTAATCTGCCTGGTTCTGCTCTTCTTCAGACTTTGTCCCTCCTGTCATTAGGGGCTCCCCCCACACAGAAGTGCAGTCAAGTGTCCCTGTATGGTGAAGACACAGAGCTTGGGGGTCAGGGCATGGAGGTTCTGACCCAGCTCTGTGGTTCTTTTGGCAGAGGTTCCTTCTGGCCGTGAATCCAGTGGCTCCTGATGGAAATAGTGTATTTGGGGTCATGCTTGCCTGCCCTAGTGATTGTGGGGCAAGAGCTTTGGGGGTTTCTCAGCCTGAAGAGACAGAATCATCTTGGACTTTTAGAAACAATGGGGGGGCAAGAGCAAGACCCTCCCAAAAAAGATGTGTGTGGCCAGGTCATAGAAGCCAAGTGTTGGCATGGCTTGTCATGTGCCCTGGTGTGGTGGATCTGCCAGGTTGTAGCTACTGCCCTGTCTCCCCAGAGAGGCTTCTGGGAGGGCAGGGC
Organism: Pseudochirops corinnae; assembly: GCA_028646515.1. Lineage (NCBI taxonomy): Eukaryota > Metazoa > Chordata > Mammalia > Diprotodontia > Pseudocheiridae > Pseudochirops > Pseudochirops corinnae. The sequence goes on from CM053586.1 coordinate 337,415,842, forward strand.
TGTTCCATGACAGTGTGGTAAGAGGCTCCTTCTCTGCCCCATCCCTAGCAACCTGGGGTGTGGGATGAGGGTGCTGGACTTGGGGGTGGCAAGACCTGAGTTCAGTCTGCCTTAGGCAGTTGATTCCTTGCTGTGGACCCTGGGCAAGCGTCTTAACTTCTGAGTCCTGGTTTCGTGTTCTATAAAATGGGGAGAGAGATAGCACCTGCTTGTCCAGGTGATTGTTAGGATCTGATGAGGCCCCCGAGGAAAGTGCTCTGGGGGCAGGAGCTGTTATTCACTGTTAATCAGTTAAACAATACTTTCGAGCCCAACCCCTGGGCTGTTCTTCAGTCTTCGAAGATAACTGACCCTGGACCTGCTGCCAAGGGGCTTCCTGTTCCCCAGAAATAAATGGCATGGGCATGAACAACCATGACGCAAGAGCCAAAGTGCCCTGGGGCATTTTGGGGGGGGCCCCAAGGACCCACTCCAGAGGGGGTAAATTAGAAGAGAAGGGGGTGAGCCAAGAAGTCTGGGTTGGCTGGACACATAGCACATCAAGGGCAATGGTGTGACCAAAGACTGGGAGGCAGCTTAGAGCCAATCCTGGAGGGCTCTGAATGCCAGGGTCAGGGATGTCTGCTTCACTTTGCAGGCACATTGAAGTTTCCTGGGGGATTGTGGAAAGGAGAACTGCCATGATCTTCTAAGTGCCTCTTTGTGGGCCATACTGCCAACCACCTCATGGCTGGTGAGCTCCTTCCTGTTCCTTAGGGCCTTTACTCTGGCTAGGTCTCATCAGGGGCATTGTGTTCAGCTGAGGATGTTGGAATACAACCAGGATAGGGAAAAGTCTGGAGTCCGGGTCACCGATGAAGGACATGAAGGGTGTTTGCCTGGAGCCTAGAAGGACCATCCTCACTTGTTTGAAGGACTGCCCTATGGAGGAGGGATGGACCTTGTCCTGCTTGACCCAGACGGTAGAACTAGACGCAGGGAGAAGGTACAGAGAAAATCCTAACAATTAAGGCAAGTCTGAGAGAGGAATGGAAAGATGACAGCACCACTTACTGGAGGTGATGAAAGGGAGCCCATGTTCTGGGAGCTATGGATTAGGCTATCTAATTCATTTCTGGCTCCTGACCCCAACCTCTGGTTCAGTTAAATCTGATAAGTCCCTTCCATGTTCAGAGCCCTGTGTGAGGTGCCTGACTGGCCAGCAGAGCTGTCCCCTGTGTTTTCTGTGGTGGTTTGGAAAGCCTGTCCTATTCCTCATTTTTGTTAGCCCTAGTGCTTACGTGGGAACTGAAGGCTCCTTACCTTTTCTGTAAAGACCTAGACATAAGGTACATACTGATGTTGCCTGGGGAAAACTAGTTGAGGGGCACTCTACTGAGGTTCAGATGTTCTCAGATATGAGCCCCAAAGGTGTGATCAGTGAGAGGCTAGCTGTAGACCCAGGGCTTAGCTTTGAGTTCACATGGTTTATCCGGAGCTGTAAGGGGGTTGATTGATTATTGATCAGATTGTAGGGAATAAGGGGCAGTTGATGAGGCATTCCTCCTTAAGTGCCTCCTCAGGGAGGATTATATGAGGCTTTTGGGGATTGTGGAAAAGAGAGCTGCTATGATCTTCAAGTTTCCTTGTCTGTGGGCAAGGAGGTAGAAAGTCTGTTATACAAAGCGATTTTGGGGGTGAGAAAGCACTGATCTCTCAGGGGGATCTGGAAGAGCTTGCTGGAGGAGGCAGCCCCTGCCCTGAGCTCTGGCCAACCTCCCCGCCCTCTCCCTGCCCCTTCCCCGGTAGGTGGTGGGTCAGAGAGCCCAAACCAGCCTCTGGGGTCCTGCTTCTCACTTTGTAATGACTCCAAGAGATCTTCTGGAAGCTGGATGGAGCCTCTGAGGCCATCCGGGCCAGCCTGCTTTCACAATGCAGCCTACAGGAGTGTTTGATGCCTTTGCCAGGCTCATTACCCACAGGCCTGCCTTTGGGCTTCTTCCTCTCAGGGGGCCCAGGAATCCTGTTTGTGGTGTGAGATTGTCTGGTCAGTTTGGAAAGGCCCATGTGGCTCTGGCCAGTACTGTGGGCCTGTTGGTGAGCTTGGGTGTGCAATGGCCTGGTACCAGCCTGGTCTTTGGGAACATGGGTCTGTGTGACTGCGTGGCCTGGAGGAGCAGCAGTGTGGGCCCAGTTCTCCTTTCTGCTCTCCTCTCAGTGTATGTATTTAAAGGTGCCAGTGAACCTGCTGGGGTCATGTGGCTGGGAGGGAGCCCAGGGGTCTGTAACGTGAGCAGGGGGTGGTGATCACTGGGATTGTTGTGGTCCCTGCCCAAGGCCACCAGCCAGGGTTATTTTTGGGTTGACTATGTTTGGAGTGGGGGGAGGGGAGGTTATTAACCCTTCGACAACCAGATTTCAGGAGATTGAAATTCAGACCCTAAGCTGATGATATTTACTGTCTGTATTGCTAGAAAATATTGGTCAGCACTGAGCCTATTGGCACTGGCAAGTATTCCAGGAGTGGGGACCAAGGTCCAGGGTTAGGGGCCAGTCGGGGCCCGGTTGCCTCTCTGGCGTGCCCTGCATAGCACCAGGCGGAAGAGGTGATGGCGGCCCTGGCGCCCCTGCCTCAAATCCACGGGGCTGGGAAGCACGGCGTCCTTCTGGGCCTCACTAGCTATAGAATGGGAGTGCTATGGTCACCACTGCCCTTACAGCTATTAAATCATGGAATCGTCAAGTTCTGCCAGAGCATGAGTGTTCTGTTGTACGCATACACATGTAAGAGTGAATGAACCAGAGTTGAGGTTTTTCTGCCAGCCTCACTTTGTCATTCTCTGGCCCTGAGCCCCCTCAGGGTCAGCCCCTGCCTCTCTTCTCTCCCTCCGACAGGAGCCAGGGGCCCAGTGGGTCCCTGCCCGGGGAGGCTCAGATTCTTAAGCACTTTGATTTCCAAAAATGGCCTGATGAGCATGCTTGGTCCCCGGTTCCCCCAGCCCCTGCCTGGAGCAGCTGTTCTGTAGTCTGCTCACAGCTCTTGGGTTTCTGTGAGTGATAACTGTATTTCTGTGCCAGTGTGAGTCTGCCTGTCGGTATGTACAGTCTGTGCCAGGCCTCCTCCCCCTTTCCCTCCCCCATGGGAGCTTGCCTGACGTGTGGACAGTGGCGGGTGGCACAGAGCTGGGGACATGTTACCAGACAGACCCTGGCCATGGGTTGCTGCTGCTGCTATCGCTGCTGCCGCCGGCCAGAGTGAGTGATGTCAGGAGGACCCTGCCGGCAAATTCGTGCCTTCTCTTCTAAATCATTGTCATCCAGGGCTACCTTTCCATTTTTTGGAGACTCCAGGGCAGTGGCTCTTAGGTCCATTGGACACAGGAGGTTGAAGTCAGGAGGGCCGGCCCTGTGAAGTCCCTTGGATTGAGCCCTGGGGTGTCTCGGAGCTCAGTGTGTTGCTGCCTTGGCTGGGTTCTGCCCCACACCCTAATCCCTGCTCTGAGCTCGCTATAACCAGGGCTGGAGGTGCCCAGGCAGCTGCCATAGCAGCCGCAGCAGCAGCAGCATGAAACGAAGGCGAGAGAGATTGGGAGCCCCATCTCTTCGGATCCAGTAAGGATTTGGCGGGGTGGGGGGCTGATGGTGTTAGCCTGGGGCTCCCCGGGGTGACATGGCTGACAGATATCACCCTTTTGTGGATGGGCAGGTTTTGGTGTCAGGGTCAGGGGAAGCCACCACTTGACTGAGCTGAAAACCTTGAGGAGTGGGCACTCACTGCCACAGGCCTGTGGTCCTTGGCCCCCTTGGCTGTTCCCACCAGCACTGGGATTTGGTGTCCCTCCTCCCTCCATTTCTGGCCCCAGTTAGACTGAGGGGAGGCTGGCTCGTTCCTCTCTGCCTGCAGCCAGGAGAGAGGTGTGAAATTGATTCAGGAGGCAGTGGAGTGGGCCCACCAAGATTGGTGGGTTGTCTGGAGGAGGCCAGAAGGCAGGCTGTATGTGGGGCACTGCCTCCTAAGCTGCTGGATTCTTTAAGCAGAGATTACCAGGCAGGGAGCTTCTGTGACCTTACTGACAAGATGTCCCTGGAGCCTTCAGGGAATTGTAGATGCAGAAAATGAGGGGCTCCAGCTCCCAAGTTCTGGTGTTTGTAGAATGCCCAGGGAACGTACAGGTGCCTCCTGTCCTTCTGGGTCCTGCCGAGTGCCTGGGCTTAGCACGAGATCGAAAGTACCTCATGAAACAGAGGCTGGGGTTGGTCCCCTATGCTTCAGGAGGGCTGCCTTTGTTCCTCCCCCCAGGTTCACTGGGTGCGTTAATGATTCCCCGAGGTCTTAGATAACGGCCCAGCTTGGGGTGGAGTTGTGCTGGGCCAGCCCTTGCATTCACCGTGCCTGCTCTGGCAGAATGGAGCTCATTGGCCATGTGAAATGTTTAGGGGCAAACGCCAATAATGGGGAGGAGAAGGGACCAAGATCCAGCTGGCGGGAGGGGAACAGCGTTGGCAGGGGCCTCAAGGAGCCCCCCTGCCCACCCGCGGCTCCAGCCATCAGCAGGGTGCCCTGGGAGGGGCTGGGGGCCTCCTGGGTGACACTGACAAAACCCCAAATGAGTTCAGACTCGCTCGCTGTATTGGGGTTTCCTGCAGCTGACGTGGGAGTGTCCTTCTCTCCCCTGGCCCGAGGGGGAGCAGTTCCTTAGTGGCTCCTGGGGCCCCCAAAGCTCTAGAAACTCCCTGCCTGACCCTGCAATCCATGATGGGCAGCACCTGGACCTGGTGGGGGGGGTAAAGGGAGCTGATGAGTTTGAAAGTGACTGAAGTCACTGAGTCTAGTATTTGCTTTGAAAGATAGAGTTGAACTTTTAGCTGACTGAATGCTCGATATTTGGGCCTGTCCCTCAAGGATCAGCCAGTTAGGCTGTGACTGTGTTGATACGTCTCTTTCTAAGCCTATGGCTGACTTAGGGAGTGCTCTGGGGTCCCAGAGGCCCCCATCCCAGTGCTTGTCAGGACCTCAGGGCCTGGGCTTGCACAGAGATCCCTGCTTGCCTGGTGCTCTTCTAAGCAGGAAAACCACTAGTTGAGTAACAGGCAGGTCCTCCTGGCTGCCACGTTCTGGCACAGTAACACGGCCCAGGACAGGCAGGCAGGCAGTTAACAAGCATTGATTATGGGTTAGGCAAACAAAGAAGGGCCAAAACAGGGTCCATGCCTTCGGGGAGCTCACGTCCTGAGGCATGATGCTGCTCCTGGCTCCCCTTCCCAGCTTTAAGGCTCTCCCTCAGGCCCAGGGCTCTGCTCAGAAGCTCTTAAGAGCCTCTGCTTTGGCTGGGTTGGGGTCTGGCTCTGAATGGGCCCTGACCATCCAGAGCTTGTCACTGACCCTGCCTTTTTCTGCTGGGATGCCTCGGCAGAATCTCTTCTCTTGGTCGAGGAAACAGCGATGTCCATCCACACTTACCCTCCTCGGCGTCGGTGCCCGCCCTGTGCCACCCCCAGCTTCCTCTCAGTGCTGATGGGGCCTTTGCCACAGCTCCTCCGGTCTTTTTCCTGAATCTGCCAGCCCAGAGTGGCCCTGGAAGCTGCCACCCGTTCCTGTGGAGGTAAGGACTTGAGCCACTGCTCAGGATGGCCAGGCAACTTCCCCCAGCTCCCATAGGCTCTGTACTGGACTGTGCCAGAGGCCAAGCTGGGAGGGGACCTGTGCCTGGCAAGTAGGCATCCAGTCCCTGCTTGGAGACTTTGGGGTGGGAGTGGGGAGGGGGAGAGCTCTCTGTCCTCTAAGGCTTATGACCGGTTCCCTAGCACTGGAGCTCTTGAGGAAGAGGATGGAGGACCCTTAGTTGGAGATGTTTTCATGAGGATTCTGGTCCTTGGGGAGCTGAAGCCGCCTCCTAGAGGCTGTGAAGTGATAGACTGATGTGGGTTCTGGGTGAGGGAGAACTTCCTGGCCCTGGAGCTGGGCAGAAATCCTGTAGAAGTGCTAATTATCATTCAATTGCAGTAGTAGCATTTGTTGTAATAACTTATTATGATGATGGCTTTAAGGTCTGCAAAGCCGTTTAGAAATATGATCTCACTTGATCCCCACAGGAGCCTGGGGGGTAGGTGTGATTATTATCCCCACTTTACAGATGAGGAAGCTGAGGTCTAGAGGACTGACTCACATGGGCTTACTTGGCTATGGAGGCTGGGCTTGATCCCAGATCTTCCTCCCTCCAGGCTCAGCCCTCTATCCACTGTATTCACTGCACCACCTCCGAAAAAAGAGAATAAATCCAGTATGTGCAACGTAGTTAAATATAGGGCAGGGGAAGAGGGGAGGGGCACGTTAGGAGCAGGTGCTTGTTTTTTGGGCCAGGAGCAGAAGGCCTCTTTGGCTTGGTCAGGCAGCATGGGGAGGGGAGTCGTGGAAAGCTAGGCTGGGGCCAGGCTGCGGACGGCTTTAAAATTAAACAGGAATTTCTGTTTGATCCTAGAGTCAGTAGAGAGCCAGTGTCAATTAAGGAGGGGGTAGGTACCATGGTCAGAACTGTGCTTAAGGAGAATCCCTGTGGCAGCAGTGTGGAGGATAGAGCTGAAGCAGGTGGTGATGGGGGCCTGAGCTAAGGGGGTGGCTTTGTGAGTGGGAGATGTGGAGAAACAACAGCATTTAACAACTGATTGGTTAGGGAGTGGTGAGCTCCCAGACTTGTAGCGTGTACCGTGGCCACACCATAAAACCATCTCTAAAGCCTGGTAAAAACCAGGCTCCAACCCATCAGTGAGGTAGAAGTGTGTCTACCCCAACCATGTGAAGAGTCTTCCGGTTCAGTGGGCAGATGAGAACAATATGTTCTCGTGGCTGTGAAGGCAGCTGAAGCAGGTGCTGTGGAGAGCTCAGAGCCTGGTCAGACATGGACGATGGCAAGGTCATCTACTGCATCCTGGGCCATTGGCAGCTGCCCCGACTTTTGTCTGGCCACTGGACTTCCATGACTCTGGAAGAGAGAGTGATATCATTGGTCCTCTTGGAAAACACCTAAAGCAACATGAAGGGGTAAGCAAGAGTGAGGAGTCCAGGATATTATGGAGGCTGGGAAGACGGTGGTGCCATTAGCAGTGTTTGGGATGAAAAATATCCTTCATTCTTAATTTAGTGAAAAGAAATAAACACAGAGATCTCTTAGGATAAGAACAGGACTTTATTCTCTTCCCCGGGAGAAGAGGGTGATCTTCCTCATGACTCATCATGGAGAAGAGGCAAGTTATAAAAGATAGTGCTGGAATTTATAACCTAACTTAGTCAAGACCCCTCCCTTACTGTTTCCCCTCTCATTGGTGAAGAGGCATACTTCACCAAATACTTCCCCAACTGGGACAGCAAGGAAAGATAAGAGGAGGCAGGAAAACAGACAAAGGAAGATAAAAGTGATTGACAGAAGCAATTTGAAAAGTTAACCACCCCAAATTGAGAAGTTTTCACTCATCCCATACAGCAGAAATAAAGAGGTTAGGAGAGGGAGGGCAGATGTTGATGTAAGACGTCTGTGGGGCATCCTATTTGAGACACCCAGTAGGCAGCTGGGAACAGGGACTCGGGGAAAGTCTGGGGTTTATAGATCTGGGAATCTTTGACATAAAAATGATAGCCTTTTCCCTCAAGGAACTTAGTCTAGAGGGGGGTACGGTGGGGGAGAGAAGACCACCCACAAAATAAAGCTGAATCATGGCGTGGTGGGGGGGTGGGAAGACCCAGATGAGGGTACATGGGTAGGAAATGAGGAGATGTCCATTCTGTTCCTCCATTTTTAAATGGAGAAGGTTATGACCCCGACTTCAGTCATGGGGCAGAGGGTACCATTGAGCAGCTGGAGGAATCCGAAAGAAGGAGAGCCAGTGGGAATAATACACTGTTGTGTTTGGAGACTTGCAGAAGAGTTCCCCCACAGCGACCCTCTGAGGTGGCCCTCACCATGGCAGCTCTCAGCTTCCAGGGAAGCCTGTATCTGCACAAGACTAGGGACCTCCAACCCATTGAGTGGCAAATTGATTGTTAATGTAGGAAATTATAGGAGCAGGCACACCCAGTTCTTTGGGTACTCACTGAGAAAGACTGTGACTGGCAATGGGAAATAGGGCAGCAATCACAGTTAATAATTTTGACTGAGTCCAAGTTTTGCAGAACAAATCCTTTTATTAAGGGGATTTGTTCTGTGAAGTTTGGATTCAATCAAAGGGCTGCACTTGAGGACCTAGGGGGCCACATGTGGCCTCGAGGCTGCAGGTTCCCCACCCTTGCATTAAACACAGAGAATAGGACAGAAAGCCCTAAGAGGCAGATGGTGGTGTGGGGGCCAGGTCTTGTGAGGAATAGGTTGGAGAGGCTGAGAGTCTCCTTCACATTCCTGTGGGTCAGAATTGGGAGCATGGGACAGCATGGACCCCAGGGCTTGAGGGGGCAGGAATTGGAGGGCTCCTTTTTATGGGGGTTTTTGGGGAAGTAGACCATCTCTTTTCTGTGACACCTTAGAGTTCATTAACATGCCCACATCTTCTCAAGGTCATCACCTCAATGTTGTCGACACATTTATGATGTTTTCTTGGTGTGAATTTTGTCTGAAATATACAGATCATAGACGCAGAAGCCTTGGCAAGTGATGCCTAGATGGGGACTCAGGAAAACTACCTATGTAACTTAAAGAAACTCTCTGAGCCTCAGTTTCCTCATCTGTAAAAAATGGAGATTTTCATAGCTGCCTTGGGTAGTTGTGGAATGGCCCAGCTGAGGTGCTGGGTGATGTGCTAGGTCAGTGTCAGTTATGAGAGCCCCATACAGTCACTTATTCTTTCCATGGGGTACAGAGGTGGGATGCTGCATGGGGCCAGAGGTAGAGGCTGACTCTGGAGTCCCAGGAGCCTGGGCCACATCCTGCTTCTGACTCTCCCTCCCTAAGTGAACTTGGGCAAGGCCCTGTGTGTCTCTGACCCTGTCCTGCACCAGACTTCAATCCTGGCATGCCCAGGTGTAGATTCCTTCTGGTTAGATTCTATTTTGTTTTCTTCCCCCAAATCTGTCCTGTTTGCCATGTTTGCCCCTCTTGGCCCCTCCCTCCCAGAGCTGGTTCATTCTATGGTTCTTCTCCCCAGCCTCAGGTATTGTTGGGGCCTCTTGGGTCAGTTGGCAGTCTTAGGAATGGTCCTTCTGCATGACCCATGAGGGTGCTGCCCCCTCCCTGCCTTGGGTCTGGCTCAGGGCCTCTCCCAGCACAAGGCCCTGGAGGGATGTCCTGTCAGGGCTATTGCCTAGGGGTTGGGTCCTAGAGGATCACTTTGGAGCTGGCAGGGAGGACCTCAGGACCACAGGAAGAAGGTGATCTGCAGCTGCAGGTGGCTCCCAGGCTGAATAATTAGGTTTCTGCAAACACAGGGGATGGGAGTAGGGGGAGAAGAGAAGACAAGACAAGAAAGGAGTCAAAGAGCACAGCAGGGAGCTGGGGGCAAGGGGAGGAGGGAGAGCATTCCAGCATGAGGGAGCAGTCAGAGGCTCGTGGAGGAGGACAGTAAGCCAGCCAGTGAAGCTGGGTCTTGCAGGATAGAGAGAGGCAGAAAGTACAAGAGACCAGCCCAAAGGCTTGAGTCAGAATTGGGAGCCAGGTGCTCTGATTCCGGGGCCACTCTGTTTTCATGGCCCGAGTGCAATTTGGATTGGCGGGAGGAAGCAGAAGCCGGCTTGTTGCTGTGTCCTTACAGGGTCACTTCTGAAAATGGGGCAGAACCACCCAAGAAATCAGCACTCAGAAACGATTTTCAAACAGAGAAGGGCTAGTGGGGTGGCCATAGTACTTTCTAGCGACTTGGTGTGGCTGGGTCCGTGCTGAGCACTCCTGAACATTGGTGCAAGTGAAGTGATCGTGTTGAGGTTGGGGAAGGCCAATAATGAGTGAAGTAAATGGAATCGTAGTGTCTGTAAAGGAAGACTGTTTGTGCAGTCCCTGAGTGTAGAGGGAAGAGCAAGAATCCACAGGCCTGTCTGCCCTGGCCTTCCTGGGCCAGCTCCATGGGGATCAGGTGAAGCCTGAGTGCCGAGGCAGGCACTCCAAGGGATTTGGTACCAGGGTGTAATTCCTAGTGTCCTCAGTTCTTTATGGCCAGGGGCCTGAGAGAACACAAAGCCTGAAGCCTCAGGACCTGGAGGAGAAACCATGGCCTGGGAGCGAACAGTAGGAAAGAACTCTGGATTGGGGAACCCTTGGGAGAGACCAGGGGTGATGTGAGGAGGTGTCTACTTCTGGTGGGCACAGTGGCTAGGGAGGTGAGCAGTCTAGATGCCAACTTTGACTTTGTCCCCGGCTGTGTTATCTTCCATGGGCATATAGCATCTTTTGGAAGGGACCTGAGAGCCCATTGAGTCTAACCTGCCTGTTTGACATATGAGGAGACTGAGGCCCAGCTAGTGAGTGTCAGGTGGCATCTGGCTCCTCTTTCTAGCTCTCAGGGACACAGTGGGATATTTACTGACTGGTGTCTGGCCCTGGAGCTCACTGGTGACCTTGGGCAAGTCCCTTCCACTCAGGGTTTCTGCATCTGGGAAACAAGGGGGTTGAACTGCACCGGATGGTCCCCAGTATCACCACTCCATGTGTTCTCTCTTCATTCTAGTACTTTTTTAAAAAGCCTTCTTTTTTGGTCACTCTGGTAGCAAAGTGTTGGAAATTGAGCTCCTGGAAGGACCTGCTTTCGGGGATGTTTTGATGCTTCCATAGGTCTGAGGGGAGATGCTCCGACGCAGCCACTGCCTGCCTGGCCAGGAGAGCAATCTTCTATGTCCTCCCACAGAGCCTCTGCAGAGGCTCTGTGCAGGACCCTGGCATCCTTCCTCTGGGCTTCAAAGAATTTCCTGGACAACAGGGGAGTGCTTGGGCAGCCCACCTGTGAGCCATCGTTGTTCCTTCAGGCATGGAGTCTGGGAGACCTGGGTAAAATCTGACCACCGACATTCAGCAAGTCACTGTATGACCCTGAGCCTTGGTGTCCTTATCTGAAAAATGGTGATACCAGATAGGGTGGCTGTAAGACTCTGAGTTCATGTTATAAAGTGTTTCACAAACGCTAAGTGAATAGTGTTGTTGCCAGCAGCAGGAACTCACCAGCCTGTCTCCTCTTCTCATCGTGTGTGCCATAATGATGTGTGCATGGGGGCATTGGTGGCCTCTTGGGATCTGAGAGAGAGAGAAGCATTGAGCTATTGTGTGTGCTAAGTGCTGGACGTAGGCCCTGCCCTTTAGGGACATTCTAAGGAAGACTGGACACAAAAGAGAGATGGGGGGGGAGGGGCAAGGCTTCTGAAGGGGAAATTCCTAAAGTTGTGAACATACATGGCTGAGGCCCCTTCAGAAAGAGTAGTCTGAGCAGGCCATAGCCACTAGTCTGGAGAACGGGGCCTCAGGGCAGAGCTTTGTCCAAGATGAGAAGGTGGCTTCGTGGGGGGTATCAAAATGGGAGTGAAGTGAAGCCCAGTTTCACCTCATACTTGGAAGGGCACTCAGAGGTCATCCAGTCCAGCCAAGGCCTGAAGCCCAGGGTACCACCGGGGTGTCCAACAACCTCACCTTGCCCTTGAGGCTCCCAAAGAGTGGGAGACCACGTCCTCTGGGGTGGCCAAGCCATTGGGAGCTGACTGCTCCTGATCTCCAGCCTCAGTCTCTCCCCATCTCCTGGCTCCACCTTCAAAGGCCCTACCAATCATCTTTGCTCCAGGCTAGACGAGCTGGTTCCTTCTGCTGGTTCTTCTCTGCTGTGTGCTCAGGGCCCTTCTGCAGCCTGCTTATCCCTGTTCTTCCTAGAGCCCAGAGCTGGACACAGGGTTCTGGGTACAATCTCCCCAAGGCAGAGGACAGTCAGCAGGGCTGTCCTCTCTTCTTCCGGGATGCAGCCCAAGTCTCCATGAGTTTTCTGAACTGCTTTCATCCTGGCTGCCATGAGCTGGGGGTCCACTCACAGCCTCAGATCGTCCTCAGACAAGCTTCTGTCTATCCATGCCTCCCCATCTCAGATCCAGGAAGTTGATTTTTTTGCACCTCAGTGTCAAATTTGAGATTACCCTCATTTTGGTCCAGGGTTCTGGCCTGTGCAACCCCTCTTGGATTGTGACCCTGTGAAATATCTCTTATCCCTCTCGGCTTCTTTGCATCATCTGAACATGCAGGCCCACAAGGCCTGGAGAAGGAGGAGGAGGAGGAAGAGGAAGAGAGACTGTGTTAAAATCCCCTGATCCTCGATGAGGTTGGTCTGGCATGACTGCTGCCTCTTTGGAATCACGACCTCTCTTTCTACATTTCACTAACTGGCCCCATTGAAAACATGTCCCAGAAAATTTCTGGGAATCTAATCCATACTCACTGGCCTAGAGTTGGAAGACTCTGCTCTTTCCTTTTTAAAAAAATCAGGCCATCGATGCTTGTCCAGGCCTTTGGTACAAACGCCTTCCATTTTCCGTGTCCTTCTCTGGCCATTGGCAGTGGCGGCCCAGCCACGTCCCTGTCAGCTCTATTGTCAGAGCTCTGGGTGCCCGAGGACTTGACCTCAGCAAGTCTGAGCATTCCCTTACTATAGACCCTTATTCACTGTGGTTGTGTCAGCCCTTTATTAGACATTTTTGTCTGATCATTTCCAGTCCAGAGATCATCTCCTTGGCAAAGAAAATGAAAGCAAACTCTTAATAAGAATGAGAATAAACATGGTGCCCACTTCTGTAGCGCTTGGAGATTTGGCAGAGTGTTTGTCTTTCCTTTGGGCCTTGGGGCAGCCCTGCCGCGCAGGGGTTGTTGTGTGCCTTGGACAGAAGAGATCACTTCATTCATCAGGCACTGCTTGCGTGTCCACGGTGTGCCCTTTTGTGTGTGATGGGTGCTGGGCAGACCAAGAGACAAGCGACAAAGAGCCTGCGAACCTATAACATACATAAATACAGAGTTATTTTGTAGGAGTGGGGAGAGAGGCTAACATCTGGGCAAAGCAGCAGTTTAGTTGAGCAGATGGTGCTTGAACTAAACCTTTAAGAAACCTGAGACTTGTGAGGCCAGGGTGAAGGGCAAACTCCCTCCAGGCATGAATCCTAGGCAAAAGCATGGAGGCAGGAAATGGAGACAGTGAGCATGCAGGAAGGGGACAAGTGCGAATGTCTCTAAAAACTGATCCAGGACCAGGCAGTCAGCCCTGGCCAGAGACGGGCGAAGGTAGACTGCAGAAGAGAGAGGCTAGAGGCAAGGAGGCTAGGGAGGACACCAGGGGACAGAGGAGGAGGGCACTGGGGACAGGTTGGAAGAACATTGGGCTGAATTGGATAACATGAGAAATGTGAAGTCTCACCCTTGGACTCTTGAGACAGTGTGGATGGCTCTTCATTCGCTACGTTGTCGGGTTGTTGTTGTTTGGGTGCTTCTGGTGTTGGCCTCCTCATCTCCCCCTGGACTGTGGCAGTAGTGGCTGGTGCATCTGCCTGCCGCAAGGCTTGCCCTGCTCCAGTCCATCTTCCATCAGCCCTACTCAGTGACCTCCACGGGCTCCCTCAGGCCTCTAGGAGTAGATAGAAAACACTCTCTTTGGCATTCAAAGCCCTTCACACCCCAGCCTTCTCTACCTGTCCAGTCTCATTACACCTTTCTTCCTGACACATCCCTGTGATTCAGTGACAGTGGCCTCCTGGCTCTCCCACCAACAGGACCCACCATCTCTCGGCTTGCAGCGTTTTCTCTGGCTAACATTCAGTGATTCTGTGAGTCTGTGCCTGGATTGCTCCTCTGGGCCAGGCTTATGGGTTGTTGCCCAGATTTCTCAAATGTTTCCCTTTTCAGCCTAGGTGGTCAATGATACTGGAAAACCTCTGCATAGCAGGATAATGGGTATCAGGAAAAGGCCACTTAGAGTGAATCCATTTACCATTTCATAAGAAATAGTAGGACAAATGGTTGGATTGGGATTTCATCTTAAAAAATTAAATTAAAATTGTCAACAAGTTTTTTGGTCTTCTGGTTTACTGTAGTTTAGCACTAATCCTTAGAACAAAGAACACATTGTGTAGTTATAATAATAATAATAATAATTTTTGGTGAAAGTCTTCTCACAAAATCGTGTGCCATTTCACCACCGTGATTTGCATTCTCTGCTTTATTGGCCCAGCATGATGCTGAAGAGGGCCTTTGTGAAGGAAGGTTTCTTCTAGTTTTCCCAAGGACAGCCTTTTTACCTTGTAGCCTTTTAGTGCTAAAGTCATTCTCTTGTAAATTGGAGGTGGGCCACAGGATTCAGAGGAGAGGGGTGTGTGAGTGTTGTCAGATTATCAGTGATTTTTTCCTTGTTATGATGACTTGGGGTAAGGCATAGATGAGGACAAGAGGAGGGATCAGAGCCCAGATGTTCTACCTGGGACACATAAGAGCAGCTCTGAGAATTATGGGCCTGCAACTGAGTTTTGACTCAGATAGAGTTTCCTCACTAGGATCTCTCCTAGCATCAATAATAATATGATCTGGGACAGAGGTGGAAACCTGTGACCTTGAGGCCTTTTGGATGAGTCCAAGTTTTACAAGAACACATCGTTTTATTAAGGGGATTTATTCTGTGAGGTTTAGATTCAAGCCAGAGGACTGCACTTGAGGACCTAGAGGGCCATGTGTGGCCTCAAGGCCACGGGTTCTCCCCCCTTTGGGTCATTTAAAAACCCAAAACACTCCAGTCAGACAGTCACATCAGCCATTGAATCATTCGTGAAAGTGGTATTTCCTAAGCTCCTCTGGTGTGCCTGGTACTGCCATAGGCCTTGGGAATCCCGAAGCAGTCAGAAGAGTATTCTGCCCTCAAGAAGCTTGGGAGGGAGATGGAGAGGTAACGCTCTACACCCCAGTAGACACACAGAGCACCGGAGAGTCCAGAAAGTTCTCTTTTAGAGAGATGATGGTATGTGGGCTGAACTCTGAAGGAAATGGGCAGTTGTAAGGGGCAGAGGTGAGGAGGGACAGACGGCGTGGTGACGTGAGGGAGAGGGCATAGTGTGTAGGGAATAAAGCCAGAGCCAGGTAGTGAAGATCATGAAATGTCAGAGAGAGCAGTTGTGATCCTAGAGGGAGGTCATTGAGTAGGGGGGGGTGACAAGGTCAGACCTGGCCTTTGAGAAATCCCCAGAGTGGGGACAGACTGGAGCCAGGGGTTCAGTGAAGAAGCTCTTCTAGAGCTCTCAGATAGATGTAGTGGTTGGGGGAGATGGGCACAATACGAAGGGGAGATGAGGGAGACAATGGATTGAGGAGGACTCTGAAGTTAGGAACCTGAAGTTCAGAAGGGGAAGGTGGGGTCAGGGAAAAGGTAACAGATGAGATGAGGGTTGTCTGGCTGGAAATATCCTGTGCTGGATCTCAGGAGAGAGATGAGGTCTGGATATGGAGATCTGGGCCTCATCTGCTTGGAAGGCCATGAGCCCTTGGTGGCCGATGAGGTTGCTCCAAGAGAGCGTGGTGGGAGAGAAAACCCAGAGCAGAGCAGATGAATTGGTTTTGTTTGTCGTGGTTGTTCACATGCTGTTTCCTCCATGAGCTTGTGAGCTCCTCGAGAGTGGAAGCTTTCTCTCTTACCTTTCTTTGCGTCTCTGGTGCTCATAGTAGGTGCTCAATAAATGAATGCTAGTTGACTGAGTAGAGAAAAGTGATCAGAAAGTCATTGTCTTGTGTTTAGCATCATCAGACTTGAGGCTTACTTCTTTTTCAGGACCCAGGCCCAAATAAAGATACCCCTGCTGGTGACTGAGCACTTGGGCATCTGTCGGGGGCACCTGGATTATTTTTCTTTTCTTTTTTTTTGTGGGGGGGGGAAGATGACTTCATCCCCCTGTTGTAGGAAAAGCCATTTTGGCCCTATGGAACGTTGAATGTGCCCAGAACCATCATGAGATCATTGGATTCTTAGGTTTCTTCCATCCTGGCAACCCCTTTGCCTTAGTGCCATTGTTCTTGGCTCCTGCGCTCTTAGAAGAGGCTGTGCATCTGGATGTGGCATGAGAGTATTGTCCAGGGTGCCCAGTAGCTCTGCTCGAGGGGGAAGAGGGAACCGCTGGTGCCAATGACGAGGGTATTCTGGTGTCTGTAGCCACCATTACTTGTTGCTTCTTCCTGTAGCCATCCCAGGATGGTTCATTGCACGTGGAACTGTAACATTCACTCTGCTTTCTCCAGGGATGTCTGACCCCAGCTGCCAAGGATGACCAGGTAGAGCACCCAGTAGAAGGGCAGAGGTGGGATTTTCTCTGTTTCATGTATACCTGTGGTCCAATACAGATCTCTGTTGCTTGAAATTTTCACATATCCTAGGGATTTTGCAGAGGTTTAGGCTTTGCCTTCCAGCTCCGAGATTCTCTAGGATTGAGTCCTTTTCATCTGTGAGAGTCTGTGTTGATCAGTGTTTTGGGAAAGCCCATTAGCTTGTTGGAATGTGCTCAGGGACGCTCTGTGCAGGATGTTGCAGGGTGTCCTTGTGGGGTTTCCTAGTGATGGGAGCACTTGGCACATCAGCCCTGTGGGCTGTGGACTTTGGGTCTGCCCGCTGCCTTCTCATCAGCCTGGGTTCTTGGATCTCTGCTAGCGTGGGATTTATCTCATTCTCTTTTTCTCATCTTAGGGAATTTTGTCCGTGTCTTTTTGACAGTCCCTCACACATCACTCAGTAAATGTTTATTAAACCCCTGCTATGTGCCAGGCTCTGTGCTAAATGCTGGGGATACAAAAAGAGACAAAAGACAGTTCTGCTCTCAGGGAGCTCACAACCTAATGGGAGAGACAGAAGATGAGACCTGTGGATGTACAAACAAGCCACATACTGGACAGAGGGGGCATAACTCAGAGCAGAAAAGCATTGAAAGCCAGAGAGGTGGAGAAAGGCGGCGCCTAGGACTGGAGGACTTCTCTGGGTCAACTCTCCATCTCACATGCCCAGAAGCTTTTTTACTGTGACACTGGAGTGCCAGCCCTGGTCCACCATCAGTCAGCAGCTCCTCATGGGGGCCTAAAGCTAAAGACAGGGTTCTGGATGTGGATTGGGAAGTGAGGGCACTGTGGCCTCTCTTGGGTGTGGCAGGTCATGAAGACCAGCACACGCCCTCTGCCACTTCATACCTGTGTGGGCGGCCTCTGGGTACACAGAGAAGGTGACTCATGAAGGAACCCTAGAGAGAGGATGGCAGTGTGGCCAATGGTCCTCAAGATGCATTTGGGCTGCAGGATGTGCACAGGACAAGATGTTTCCCTTTCATTCTGTCAGTCTGAAATTTTCATTAGTGGACACTGTGGCCTGTTGCCAGGACTGTGATGCTTGCCTGTAAGGGTAGGGCCATACTCACAGGCTGTGCATGCTGTGCCACAGACAAGGGGACAGACACCTCTCCTTGGGACCACAATCTTGCCAGTGGCTGCTCTTCTTATCCTGCGCAGAACTATCCTGACAGCTTCCAAGGCTAGAAGTGTTTGGGCTGAGTCTAATTCAGCAAAGTTTAATAGGAATAAATATTAAATCTTACATGGGGGCTAAAAGAGTCAGTGTCACGAACATGAGATAGGGGAGGGGTGGTGTGGCTACATAGCTATGCATCTGCAGGAGATCTGGGGGTCTTAATGGACCACAAGTTCAACATGAGTCAGCAGTGTGGTCTACCCCCCAGCTAATGGAATCTTGGACTACACTCTGTGACTTGGCTGAGCTTCAGTCTCCTGACCTGGGAAGTGAGGGGGTGGCACGGAATGACCTCTGTCTTCCTTCCACCCTTAAACAGATGATCCTTTGAATCCTGCAAGGTCATCTAAGTGATTACGTGTTGAATTAAATAGTGTTTCAGAGAGGCGACCTGGAGTCATGGGCACAATGGGCTTGGGCTTGGAGACAAGAGCCGCCTGCTTAAATGTTTGTTAGCTTTGTGATCCTGAGCAAGCCGCCACCCTGCGCCTCAGTGTCCTCCTGCATAAAACACGAGCATGGGGCTCCATGGCCTCTAAGGCTCCTTCTGGCTCCACATCCATTTCAGGAATAGGTTGGAGAGAGCCCCTCTGTCCTTGGCCCTCATCAGCACCTCCCGTGCTCCGGACACCACAGCTTGGAAAAACACTGATAAACTGGAGTGGCCAATTCCTGGTGGACAAGAGAAGAAGATTGGAAGCTGTTCCACCTCGGGGGCAAGAATTCCTGGGGGGATGGTAGCCGTGTCCAAGTATTTGAAGATCTGCATGTCCCATGGAGGAGGGAGGAGGCTTGTTCTGCTTGGCCCAAAGGGCAGAGGCAGTGTGGCCTAATGGATAGAGGAGTGGGGAAGACTTGGGATCAGTGAGAACTGGGTTTGAATTTTGCCTCTGACCTCGATCCTCAGTTTCCTCATCTATAAAATGGGGCCGATAATAGCTCTGATCTCAGTGGGTCTTTCCGGCACACACAGAAGATGGTGGGTGTAAAGTGCTGTAGACTATAGAGCTTCATCCTCACAATGGCTGCTGCTTCCACGTCTGCTTTGTCTTCAGCCCTCACCGGGGACTATGAGAGATTCAGCCGATAGCCGGGTCCAGGCTGCAGAAAATCTGCCCCACAGGGAAGGGAAGGGGTGGCTTCTCTGTCCCTGGCAGCATGGGCACTCTCTGACCACCTGTTGGAGGCGTTGTCTGTGGCATTCTTGATCGCTGCTGAGGCTTCTTCCAGCTCTTTAATCTTGTGGCTATAGCAAAGCAGCAGTGCCCATCGTTGAGTTCTTGGAGGGGTCCCCACATCCCCTCAGGCTGGCCAGCACTCCTGTCAGGTCCAGCGTGGTTCTCAGTGGGAGCGAGAAGGCAGATTCTATGTCAGATCACCAGTCTCAGGCTGGGCCTCCCGCTGATCTCGGCTGCCAGGATGAGCGAGGCCCACTCAGATGGGGAGCCCTGCTGCCTTTCTTGTGCCCTCCCACCCCCGCAGTCTAGGCTTTCTCCGTCTCAGTGTGTTTTGGCAGCAGCACACACTGATTGCAAACCAGCTTCTGGGGTGGGAGTGGGGTGCTGGTGATTCATCCTTGAGGCCAGTGCTCAGAATGGAGCCTGACGTGCCCTCAGACCCCACAGAGCCTCCTGACTCATCACAAGGGATTTCCTTTCCTCCCAATGTCATCCTCATGTTAAACTGATCCCATTCTTAAGTTTTGAATAACAGTTCCCTATCTCACCACATTCAGCGACAGATATGCACTTGGATCTCATCATCCCTCACAAATGGTCTACTTCAGTGACGTTCTTCTGTCTGAACAGGACCTCCTGCCATTCCATCTCTTTGTGCCTCCTGCCTCCTCATGCTGTCCTTAATTCAGCCTCTCTGCCCTCCCTCCTCCCAGGCCATTGCCCAGATCCGGCTTCACTTTCCTCCCTGGTCGTTAACCAGTTCAGTGTTACACTGCCCTCTGCCCCGCCATTCCTCGTTCCCTTGGCCTGTCTCCACTCATCCCTGGCCAAACCCCTGTTTTGCATCATTCTCAGTATCTGCCTTCTCCACACCTACTCCTGTGGTGCCAGATGGAGCTGAGCTGACTGTGGCCGCTGGATGCTGGTGCTCTCCTGTCTCAGCTAGAGTGTCCTTCTCTTCCTCCCTCGTGTATTCTGCCCCATTGCCCATGCTGTCATTCCAAACCTTTTCTTCTTCCATCCAGCCTTCCACCCTCTCACAGGTCACTGAGAACACAGAGGTCATTGGCCTGCAGTTCTCCCACGTCTCAAGAGCTCTGGACGCCATCTTCCCTCCTTTCTCCCTTTACTGGAGTCACTGACAAAGAGGTGGCTCTTTTTCTTACCAAGGTCATCTACTATCAATGCCCCCTCCCCTGGCTCCTTCCCTTCTGCCTCTCATGCTTACAAGCCTTCACTAGACCAAGCTGTCAGCCTACATCACTCCTGCCTTTCTCTCTTGGCGCTCCTTGGTTCTTCCCCTTCTCTCATTCTCTTCTGACTCTGATGTACTCATGGCTATAGCGTGTGGTAATAATGACCACCTTCCCCTCTTGGACCCTCTCTCTCTTCTTGGTTTTCAAGACCCTATTCTTTCTTGATTCTGCTCCTTCCTTTCTGGCCACTACTTGGTACCTTTTCTGTATTGCGCCTGCTAGCTGTGGGCACATGTCCAGGTCTCCGTCCTTGGCCTTTTGCCTCTCTCCCCTCTCTCATTGACCTCCTCATCCCTCGGGGTGGGGCGGAGGGGGGGGGGGTGCCTGCCAGATCCGTGTCCAGCCCTCGGGCTTCCTCCCGACTTTTCAGTCCCACATCATTATTCAGTCCCAGCATTTTCATGTGGATGCCCTAGAGACATCTCAAACTCCACATGTCCAGCCTAGAACTATCTTCCAAAGCTGCCTACGTGATTTTTCCTTAGCTGAGGTCTGACCATGTCACTTCTCTCCTTGGCTGCTTCATCCGCCTCTGGTCTACCTTGCAAGTTTCCTTTAAGCTGCTCTCCTTCCTGTGCTCTCAATTTGTGCTGAACCAGCCAGGATTCCCTCTAGGCGACTGTCATTTTCCTGTGTCCCTGGATTAGCGCTGCCCATCTTCCCATTTCTGGCACACTGTTGCTCCTCCCCTGGCTCTGGAAATCCCTTTCTTCCTGTAGTACTTGGTTCCCACACCATCTCCTGCCACTTCCTACAGGAGGCCTTCCCTGATTGCCTGTCCCCACTTTGTCTCTGCTTTGCTTTGTGAATGCTATGCCCCTCTCTCTCCCCCCAGTAGAATGTAGGCTCCTTGAGGGAAGGGGATATTCCTTTTTTTGGCTTTGTTTCTCCAGTGCCTAACACTGATGCTTAGTAAATGCTTGTTGATTGAATGAATGTGCCAAGATCATAAAAAGAGCCCTGAAAGGCATGACAGAGAGAGAACTTTGTCCCATAACCCTCTGATTATTAATAATCCATCGAGAGATAAAATAGCAGGGAGCCCTTGCCAGAGGCCTCCTTGCACTTGTTGAGGCTGGCCTATGCAGCCTCCAGCGAGAGAAGGAATCCCTGGGGATGGTGAATTAATGAAGTTCATTATAGGACCTGCTACAATGGGAAAAATAGTTTGTTTTAATGCAGTATTACATTAATCACTTCATAGGAGTATAAATATATTTTCAAATAAAGTTATTGATCTAAAAATGCCCGATTGTTGAAAAACTGTCCCCTCTCTTTTGTGTGTCTCCTCTCCAATATCCACACAGGACTGTGGTCCTGCTGTGGGTGATATTGTGCTGACGGTATTGGGCTCCACGGTGTAGCAGAGCTGCCAGAGTGAAGCCTGAAGCCACTTTCTGTCCTCAGAGGATGAGAAATGCCTGTTGTCCAGGCTATGAGAGGCAGTTGGGTGGACAGCCAGCCACGGGGTTGGTCCGTCAGAAAAGAGACACATGTATGAACTAGGAGCTGCAGGAAGAGGACAAGCTAGGAGGGCATTTGGGAAATGGCACTAAGCCACTCCTAAAACAGATTTTGAGTCACACCACTGTTCTTGGGTGCTATGTGGATGCTTCCATGTCCAAAGGTCTCCAGTTGTGGTGGGCCCACCTGGCGGTGAGGAGTGGGATGAGCTTCAGCAGACAGCCAACAGAGAGATGTGGACAGAAGATGGCCTTGAGCCTACCTTCTGGTGGCCGTGAGCAGCTAATGAGATTCCATTGGTAAAGCCCTTAGCACAGTGCTGCCTGACACCGGCCTTGGATGAGAAGGTGAAGATGGGATGCGATCAGCACTGGTGGAGAGCTGGCGCTGATCCAGAGCCGTCGAGGTGCTCCAGTTCAGTGGCTCTCTTGGCAAGGACACAGGCTTCTTTGGCAGGGCCGGGTGCGGTTGCCAAGCTTGTAGTATATGTTCAGTGCCGTTGATCACTCTGGGACTGTGACGTCCTCTGGATGCTCTCAGGGTTTCATCAGCTCTCTTTGTGCCGCAGCTCTAATGTGGGATACTGACAAGGGGCCAGAAGCAAGCCTCCCTGTTGTCTGAGTGGTGCTGGTGGCTCTCTCCCTCCCCTGGTGCATGTGTGACCAGCACTGCCACCATTATCAGAGACTTTTATAGACCACTTGAAGGTGCGCAGAGCTCTCTGTGCACATGACCTCTTTTGAAGCTTACCGTCTCCTTGTGAAATAGGCATCATTTCCATTTCATGGAGGTGGAGACTGAGGCACAGAGATTCCCAGGAAGAGGCAGGTTTGAACCTGGTCTTGCCCTCTTCCCTGTGGCCTGTGCCTCCTGGGTACATCCTGAGGATCCAGCCCCATTGGTGCAGTACTGGCAATGACAGCATCCTTCAGGGCTCTCTCTGACTCTTGACCCAGCTACCTGCTGTTTCTTTTTCTCATCACCTGACTGACGAGCTGGCTGCCTGGCACCATTGGCCCATCCCCCTCATTTTACAGAAGAGGAGACTGAGGCCTGGAGTTGCTCTGAATCATGCAAGTAAGCCCAGATGAGTTAGCGCAATGCTGCAGTTCAGACACCAACTAGCCAGGTCCAGGTCCAGTGCTCTTTAACTTCATCTGGTAGGCAAAAGGAAGCCATTGAATGCTTTTGAGTGAGAGGGTTGCCTGATTTAAACTGTGCACTAGTGAGATCGGCCTGGCCTGAGTGTCCGTGCAGGCTGAGGTCCTGTGGTAGTGGGGGCAGAAGGAACAGAAGAGAAGGAGGGGGCTGGTGGGAGCATGAGTCACAAGCTGCCAGGTAGAAGGAGCATGGAAGAGACGTGTGGGTGATGGGGATCACGGGACGCTGCCCGACATGTGAGCAGAGGAAGGGCTGGAGGAGGAGGGCAGGCGCTTTGGGACATGAATGGGCTGTCGGCCTGGTTCCAGGTTACAGAGTCAGAGGGAGACCAGCCCTGCCTTGAAGAAGCTTCTGTTAGGTTGGGGGAATAAGACACATAAATGTACGTAAGGTAAAACAGGTCATGTTTATAAGGGAGGCCCAAGCAACTGGGCTCGTGGAGGTGCAGATGGGGGTGGGGGAGAAGTCAGGGAAAACTTCCTGAAAAAGGCAGAGCCTGACAGATTTAAAGCTTAGAAAGGATGGCTGGCTCCTGTCTTCTGGTTCCAGAGCCCTTCAGAGGCCATCTGTGCTGCCCCCTCAATTTCCCCACAAAGGAGGAATCTGGGGTTCGGGGAAGTTCAGTGACTTACCCCATAGTTACAAAGTTACATAGTAAGCATTGGAGAGAGAATTTGAACTTGGTTCTCGTGGCTGGAACCAGTGCTCCTTCCACTGGGCCTTGCTGCCCTTGTTGCTTATGGTGGGCTTGAGTTGCTTGTGGGACATGCAGGTGGCGAGCTTGTCTCATAACAACATGGTTGGGGCAGGGAGGAGAGCTGGCAGTCAATGTAGGTAAGGCCAGAGATGTAGGTTTGGGACCAGTGCCAGATGAATAAGAGTGAGTATGTAGAAAAGATGAACTGAGGGCACTGCCAGAGGGTGACCACATCGAGGCGGCAAAGAGAAGGAAAACAGTAATTGGGGGGAGCAGGAGATGTGAGTCACATGGAGAGCAGAGAAGGAGAACCTGTCAGAGAGGGTCAGTGGCCAGGGCCAAGGAAGAGAAAGACTGAGAACGGCTTTGGATCTGGAGATGGGGGAGCTGGCTCTTTCCATAGGTTTGGTCACAGAGCCCAGCTTCTGTTCTTGAGCAACATCAGTGGAGAGGGAGGGAGAGGATCAAGCCTCATTGAGGGAGACCAAGGGCTGGGTGGCCTGGCAGTATAAACGGGCACTGAGTGCCCAGGCCTGCTGCCCTCTGGACCCAGCCAGACCACATCCCCTCTCTGGGCAGAGTCATATTCTGGGGTTTGGGAGGAGGGGGTAACTGCCCTGGGCGTCAGGGATGAGGGCCCCTAGAGTGTCTGCGGTTAGGTCAGAGCTGTCTTGACTCCATGGATTGAGAGGTTTTGCCTCCTGGGTCTCTCTGTTCCCGTGTTTCTTCCATGATTCTTAGGAGACAGGGATGTTAAATGAGACACAATTGGGCATTCCTGTGGAGACTGGGCAAGACCAGAGGAAATGCCCAGAGCATCATGTGTGGTGAGTTGGCAAGAAATTTGGCCTTGAGTCTTTCTGGGTGACAGTGGCCCCTGCCCCTCTGTGTGCATGTGTGAATCCTGCCACAGGCACACACATGCTTCTTGGGTCTTCCAAGATATGTGGTGACACATGAGAGGATGTGCGTGTGCCACACGCCATGAAGTGATGAGTGCCCTTTTTCCAGTGAAACTCTGCCCCCAGCTGGTAGGGGCTCCTGGCTGCTCTTGTCCCTCTTGAGTTACTTCATAAATGGTCAGATGAAAGGAGTTGACCTTTCCTGACTGATCCCTTGGCGCGGTTTCAGGGGCAGTGAAACAGGAGAACAGGAAAGCATTGGCGGAGGTCAGGGCTTTACCTGGGAGCCAGGAGGGCAGAGTTGGAGAGAGCAGGATACCCAGGACTAGTCCCGCCTGCTGAGGCCTGAGCTGTTCCAGGGCTGGCCTGTACCATGGGGGGAGGGGTCATACTGGTGCCCCTCCTGGATGACTCCAAACCAGGTCATTCCTGGGGGGCTTTTTTGGGGCCTCATCCTCTTGACCTCCCTGGAACTTTAGACATTGTTAACCCCTCTCTCCTCTTGGATGCTCTTCCCTCTCAGGGTTTTGTGGGGCTCTTTGCTGACTTATCATCCACATCATTCCCCCTCCCCAGCTGAGAGTGTTCCCCAAGATTGTGTCCTGGACCTTCTTCTCTTTGTATGTTCTCTCAACTGGTGACCTTGTCAGCTCACGGGGGCTTAATATCCTCTCTCTGCTGATCTGTCCATCCAGTCCCAGTCCCTGTTGCCTTTTGGACATTTCAGACTGGATATCCTAGAGATATTTTCAACTAAATAGTCCAGAACTAAACTATTTGTCCTCTCCCGCCCCTAACCCTCACTTCTCTCCAACATCCCTATTTCTGCCAAAACCACCACCATCCATCTTTCCAAGCATCCTTGCCCCCACTTCCAACTATCACACACCACCTGTGGGCCAGCAGTCAAGAGCCCTGGGAAGACCATTGGCTCTACTTCTAGCCTGGCTCCTCAGCCATCCCCCCAGGAAAGGGACCCTCATAGAGGGGAGACCTGGCAAAAAGAAAATTTTCCTTCCCTGAGTCTTTGGCCCTGCCACGTGTCCCAGCCTCAGAAACCGATACGGTTGGATTAATGGGAGCAGCAGTGTCAGAGATGTGTTCCCATCTGTTCTGCCTGAGGACCACTGAGCTTTTCCGTCTGACTTGAAGCTGAAGCCTCCTCTCTGGCTTGCCTCCCTCTGCCAGACCTTGGGCTCCTTGAGGGCATAGCACTTTGCACATAGCAAATATGTAAGACATGCTTTTTCATTCATCCAATCAATCATTCCTAATAACTGGGGAAACATTCCAAGCTGGGTACAGAAGCTCATGAAGCCAGAGTGGGCCAGATGGTTGATGGGAAAGGGTCAAGGTCACATCTGTTTATATTCTATCAGCAAATCTGTCTTTGACAGATGTTGGGAATAATTAGCTGGGCCTGGAAATATGGTCTTAATAGTGATGGTGATTTGGGAGAGGGCATTGGTGTTGGGGGAGGGGAAGGAGACCCCATTGGGACATCTGGGGATAAGGCCGCAGCTTCCTCCAGAACATGCTCAGTGCAGAAAATGGCCTAGGACAGCAGGGTTCAAGTTCCAGCCCCACCACTCTCCACCTTTCCTTTGCCCAGGTCCTTGCTCTGTGAAATGAGGATACAAATACTTGGACTATTCATCTCTAAGCTAAGTGAGCTAAGTGAGCTGACCCGAGACAGAAGCCAGTGGGCCTGGATGGGGACAAACCTTCGGGCTCTTAACTGGATGCAGAGCCTTCTGGGGCTCAGTCTCCTTTGTGAAAGCAAGAAGGAAGGATGAGAAATCAACATCATTAAGCACCTCCTGTGTACCAGCCCTCTGCCAGAAACATTCCCTGTTCTGAGTAGCTCCCAGTTTAATGGAGGAGACAGGCAAGCAACTCTGTGCTGACAAGGTACATGCAGGTTAAATGAGAACTGTCCAACAGTATGAAGGTGCTAGACTGAGGAGCAGAGAGGAGCCAGCTCCCAGAGCAGTCCCTGGAGGAAGGTGGGGAAAGGCACTGTACCCTAGTGGAGCATCCTAGGGATGGTGGGGAGTTGCTGAGTGTGCTGGGCTGGCTGTGGCAGAGGTGGGAGAGCTGCTCCAGCCCCAGCATCTTCTCTCTGCTGCCATCTGCTGGTGTCCAGCCACCCCCCTTCTTCAGAACCAGCTGCTCTTCTCTGTTGTGTGTGTGTGTGTGTGTGTGTGTGTGTGTGTGTGTGTGTGTGTTTCTTAGAGTTCTTTAATGACTCACTTCTTTGGTGTGTATTAAAGGCAGCTAGGTGGTCTAGTGGAGAGAGCGTTGGGCCTCAGACCCTGTGACCCTGGACAAGTCACTTAACCTCTGTTTGCCTTAGTTTCCTGAACTGTAAAATGAGGATGATAATAGCACCTCCCTCTTAGGGCTGTTGAGGAGCAGCTGAGGTAATGTCTGTCCAGATCTTAGCACAGAGCCTGGCACATAGTAGGCTCTTAATTAATGCTTATTGCCCTTCTCCTTCTCTTTTTCCTTCCCTTTAAGGGCTGTGTGTTACTAAACCCAACTCTGCAGCCAGCAGAGTGCTTCGGGCTAAGACAGAATCTGTTCTGAGAACTGACTAGGGTAATTCAGAGTTCAGGAAGCCACCTAAAGATTCATCTTAAGGTAGGGAAATCCCCTTTAATTCCAAGTCTATCCATGATTTGAAGCCAGGGAACTCCGGGAGCCAACTCAGCTCTGCACTGGCAACCTTTGCACCCTGATTCTGTGTCCGGAGATGCCTTAGATGACCCACCTCCATCTCTACTGTTCTTGTGCTGCTAACCAGAACTTTGGAAGTCGTGCATCTGTGTTGGCCTGCAATCTCCTCAAGATAACTAATATCATTGGGCTCTCACTGCAGCAAGGCAACCTTCCTGCATGTGTGGGATGAGTGAAAACTTCTCAATTTGGGGTTGTTAACTTTCCCTTCCCCCCCCTCCATTGCTGCTGTCAGTCACTTTTATCTTCCTTTATTTTCCTGCCTTGGTGGGACCCCAACCCCTCTTTTCTTACTGTCCCATTTGGGGAAGAATTTGGTGAAGTATGCCTCTCCACCAATGAGTGAGGAGACAATCGAGAAGGGGGCTTGACTAAGTTAAGTTATAAATTCTTACACTGCCTTTTGTAACACGCCTCTTCTCCATGATGAGTCATGGGGAAGACTGCCCTCTTCTCCCGGGGAAGAGAATAAACTCCTGTTCTTCTTCTAAGAGATCTCTGTGTTTATTTTTTCACTAAATTAAAGATGAAGGGTATTTTTCATCCCAAACACTGCACATCCCCAGTCCATTTACTCTACTGTCTATAACAGCTGTTCCAAGCCTTCTCATCTCTCAAGGCTCCTATAATGCCCTCTCCCCTCACTCTCCTGAGACTTCACCTTATTCTTGAACAAAAAAACTAAGACCATTTGCTGAGAGCCTTCCCCTTCTCCCTTCTTCCTCATCCTACATCATTCATCTTCCTCCTCTATTTCCTCTTTCACTTTAGTCTCTGGTGAAGAGATAGCTCTTTCCTTGCCAAGGCCAATCCCTCCCATGCTCCCATCCCCTCCCACCCTTCTTTAGCAGATTGTCCCCTCTGTCATCCTTATTCTCCCTCCAGACTCTCCCTGTCTACTGGTTCCTTAAAAAACAAAACCATCTCCCTTGATCCTATCATCCCAGCCAACTGTTGTCCTGTATCATTCATCTCCTTCTGGTTAAACTCGTTGAGAAGTTCTACAGGGACTTCCACTTCCTCTGGTCCTAGTACGGAGGCTTCATCCTTCTCCTCAAACGGCTCTCTTCCAAGTTAGGGTTGATCTCTTCAGTCTCCATTCTTCTTGGCCTTTTGGAGGCCTCAGATAGTGGTGACCCATCTCCTTTGGGGTGCTGTCTTCTGTGCCAGGCCGTTCATTCTGTCCTCTGCAGATTCTTGGCCCACTAGCTTTGGGTGTCTCCCCAGGCTCTGGCCTGGAACTTCTCTTCCCCTTCTCTGCATGGTGAGCTCACCGGCTCCCATGGTGCTCCTGAGGGCCAGTTCTTCCTGTGTCACCAACTGCCCATTGGACATCTTGGACCAGATATACCGGAAATATCACAGACTCTTGACCAAAGCAGGATTTCTCTTTGCTGTCTCCCAAGGCACCACCATTCTTCTGGTTCCTTAGGCTTTCAGCCTTGAGGTTAATTAGCCTTGACTCCTCACCATATTCACCCTCATTCACATACTGATCAGCTGCTCGGACCTATTGTTTTTTCTTCATTATCTCTCTCCTCCCTACACTTCTCTCTGTTTATGAGTTGGTAGCTCCTCTTAGCCAGACTATTGAAATAGTTTTCAAATGGGCCTCCCCTTGGTTTCTCCCCTTGCTCATCCATCCTCCACTCTGCCATCAAAGTTGACTTTCCTGAAGAACGGCTGGCCATATCTGCTCAGTAAACTTCAGTGGCTGCCCAACACCTCCAGGTCAGACAGAACATCCTTCATTTGGCCTTCACAGCCCGACCCCTTCCTGCCCTGCCAGTCTCCAGGCACTTTGGTGTCCAGTCCAATGCTGCACAGGGCACAGCCTCTCTGTGGCACCAGCCTACCTGACTCGGGGCTGAGATCTGGCCTGGCCTGGGCCTCCCATTTTGAGATTGCCCTCCATCCCCCAGATCTTCCTGTTCATCCCTCATCATTTGTGGGTCATCTTTCTTTGTCTCTTCAGTTTATGTAGAGCCAGTGCTTGGTGTGCCTGACGGAGGATGCCAAGCACGATGGCTGGCCCACGCTCTTTTGATGCTTTTTGCTGATGGGCTGGTTCACCCGTGTAGTTGTCTTTGGGTTTTGCTTCCTTGTCTATTCTGTGATAACCTTCCTGAGGGCACTGTACCTTAGGCAATGTTTGGGTGCTCCTGGGGGCACGCTGGCTTCTGGCTGGGAGGAGAGGGGCCGATGTGGGGTTCTTGGGCTGGGCTGAGTCTGGGGATTGGGAGGTGCTGCCTTCCTGTGTTGGGGGCGGGGCTGCCCCAGATACTCTCCCCCCACACTCTGGCCTCTGGGGTCTCCATCGATCCTGTGCTGGTGGGTTAGGAATGTGATCTAAGCTTGCTAATGTGCTGGGGGTGGGGCAGACTGTGATTCCTGAGCCCCAGGCTGGGGAATGGCCCGTGGGCTGTAGGGGGGAGGGGGATACCGGGTGGGAGGTCCCTCTGGCTTGGCCCACTGCCTGCCCCACCCCCGCCCAGTGTGGGAGCAGTGAGGTCAGGCCCGCAGAAGCGCCAGTAGCCCTGGCAGCTGCTCTGTGAGTGCAAGCCTCGGGGTGCCCGTCCCCAGGGCCACAGCTGGGGCTGCTGCAGCAGCGGCCTATGTTAATGGAGCAGCCCTGGGCCCCCGGGATTGCTGTGGCTCCAGCTCCTCCCTGGCCATCACTAGGCTGCTTCCTGTCCTCTGCCATGTCTGACTCGTGGACTGTGCTGTCTAACTTCTCCCTGCCTCCCACCAGCAGGCTCCGGCGCTCCAAAAGGTAGGAGCCAGGGCCTCCAGCCCAGAGAGCCCCTGGTGTGGCTGCTGGGCCATCTGCAGGATGCTGGGTGAGGGGGACCCAGCCTCCCTCCGGGGGGACCTCTCTTCAGTCCCTGCCTTTCTTGCCTCTTCTGTAAAGTGAGTACTTGGGCTTGGTAGCTGATCTTGGAGCTCTGTCCCTGTCCTGGTGTGAGCAGGAAGGCCCAGGGCCTGACTGAAGATACCCCTTTGGTCTTGGGTGGGTGGCACGTAGAGCAGGAGGGATGGCTGAGGGCTGAAACTGGGGCCTCTCTTTGTCCCTGCAGCCCTGCCAGAGAAGCTGGGGGCCCCAGGGCCTCTGTGTGCCTGGAACTGAGGGCAGCCCTGATCCCAAGTATGTGGGCTGGAGGAGGATCTCCGGCTTGGGTGTCACCCTATTGTCTGGGATAGGCGGGCTCTCCCATGTGCATGGGCCAATGCTGCCTCTGCTGGGGTGTTCCCCAATAGTCCACAAGCACTTACTACGTGCCTTGCACTGTGCTAGGGGCCAGGCATCCAGAGAGGAGCAGGAGGCCTCTGCTCCTCCTCTCCAGCTTGGTTAAGAGGCCTTGTGCCTCCATGCCTGCACCTCACATTCAGGGAGGAATTCAGCACCTGCTAGGCTGGGCCCAGCACCCGGCAGCACAAAAAAGAAAATGAATCAGCCCCTACCTTCAAGCAACTGGAGAAGAAAGGCTCCTGTAGGGCTGGCCAGCTGAGCCTTACAGGAGCCTTACAGGCATTCCTGGCATGGGACACAGCCTGTGCAAAAGCCCCAGGGCAGGAGATGGCTCTAGGAAGCGGCACCCACAGAGAAAGAGCCCAAGGATTTGGGTTTAGAGCCTACTTCTGGCACCTACTGCCTATCAGTGGGGCTTCTTTCAAGGCCACAGTTTCCTCATTTATAAGATGAGGGTTGAGCACTCTCTGTCCTCTGGAGTCTGTTCTTGCCCTCAATCTATGAAGCCACCATCGTTACACACAATGTTACCAGCCAGGAACACTGGAGAGGTGCAGCCTCTGCTGAAATAGAGGCGGAGTCCAGGATGGGGATGGTGGGCAGGAGTGGACAGTGCTGAGAGAGTCAGACTGTTCCTGGGTGGCCACTAGAGGGATTTTTGAGAAGAAAGGAGGATATTCAGTGTGGACAGGATGGATATAACCAGGTTAGAGTGCCAAAGCCTCTGTGCCATACCCCCAGCCTTGTAGGTAGGTCCTCACCAGGAGCCCTGGCCCTAGATTCCTTCTGAGTTTGTGGAAGCAGCAGAAAGCCTATCAGTATAGCTTAAAGCCTCTGAGCCCCCAACCCGCCATAGGACTATTTCTCTTTATACCACCCACAATCCCTGTTTCTCTCCCTCTTCTCTCCTCCTGGCTCATTTCCTTCAAACTACCCCGCTTATTTCTCTTTCCCAACTGGAGGGCTCCCATGAGCCTCCAAGGGCTGGCCTTTTGTAGTGTTGGACCAGAGTCAGGAGAGACCTAGGACCCACCAGAGCATATCACATTGTCTGTCTAAACCTCACTTTCCTCATCTCTGAGGGGGAGGGCAATATTTGCATTTCTCCATGACCTCTATGGCCCTTAGAGAGGGTTGGGAGAGCGATCAATGTTTCTGCTAGACCACGGCATGGGATAAGTGCTGCTAGCCTGGGCACTGTGCTTCTACCATTCACCTCTCTGATGTTACCTGTGGGCTGTTAGCTTGGGACATCAGGTGGTCTGACACGTGTCTGGGTCACTGTTATGTCTGGGTATTTGAAGGCAGCAGCTGGATCTGCAAGAATGCTCTTGTTCCATTTTAGTTTATTGGTAAAGTTCTCTATAGTGAGGGGTTTGACATCTGCCAGCTTGTGAAGCCGCCTGCACATGTCTTCTAGGTTCTGGCTTATTAGCACCATCGTTTCATGCTTCTCTTCTGTGGTGACTTTTGTTGTCCGGGGACAAGACAAAAGCACTAGCTTTTGCGTGAGCCCTCACACCCCAGGGCTTTGTGAACTTCAGAGCTCTCTGGGAATGCTGTCTGTGTCTGTGGGCCCCTCAGGGGTCATTAAGGAACTGAGGATTAGAGAAAAGTGAAGGTCTGGAGTTGTTGGAGCCACTGAGCCAGCTGTCCCTTCCTGGCAGGATTCCGAAGGGACTATGAAGAAAGGTGGCTTGTGGGGATCTCTCCTAGCTCCCTGGGACTCAGAAGAATTCTGACCAGGCCGTTGGCTCGGCCCCGGGGTCTAGACCTGGCAGGGTTAGTGTAGGGATGGGACCTGCAATGTTATTGGTAGGGGGTACTTCCAGAGGAGCAAACTCCCTCCACCTGTGTGGGTTGGCACCTTTTCTACACCACATTCTTAGAGGGTTCTTTGAGGTTCAATGCCTGGGCCACCCAGTCAGTGTAGACCCAAAGTGGGACCTGAATGCAAATCCTCTTGGCTTTGAGACTGGTGCTCTGTCTGTTGGGCCACCCTGCCTTTCCAGTTTTTAATTCAGTAAATATTTATTAAGCAGCTCCTATGCACCAGGTCCTATGCTAAGTGCTGGGGATACAGATAGAAGAAGACAGTCCCTGCCCTCCAGGTGCTCACTTTGATGGGGCAAGACAGCATGCAAAAGGAAGCGGAAGGGGGAGCCGTGTGTTGGGGCAAGATGAGAATCAGCATGACAAGAGCGAGAAGAGTCTGTGATTTCTAGATGGTGGTCAGGTTTGTGAGGCGGAGTCACTCAGCCACAAAGCGAAGTGTCTGAAGCAAGATTCAAACTCAGATCTTCTTGCCTTGTGGCCAAGCACCTGATCCACTGCTTCCATGCTGTCTCTGCCAAAGATGGGTCAAAGGGCAGGGCTCTGTGCTGGCCTTAACACTGCTCAGCCTGAGAAAACAGAGCTGGGAAGGCTGGCTTGGGATCCAGAAAGTGAGGCCAGGGTAGAATGATGAGCTGAAATGAAAGTGCAAGTCAGCAGGGATCATGACTTGGGAACTAAAAGGGGCCTGTGAGACTGTCAAGTCCAGCTGCCTTCACTTAGTAGCTGAGGTCAGACTGAGGCAGCCAGCAGAGAAGTGACTGGCCCAGGGTCACATAGCTAGTAAGGTTCTGAGGTCAAATTCTAACTCAAGTCTTTCTGGCTCTTGTGGTACCACCAGGGGATCCAGGATGTCAACATTCCCTCATAAGAACATGATGAGGTCAGGTGACTAGAAAGCAGGTCACTTAAAAATGATCAGAAAGTTCTAGTGGACCGCAAGCTCAATGCAGGCCAGCCGTGTGCCACGCCGGTTCGCCAGCTGTCTTTGGCTGCCTTGTCTAGAAGCACCACATCTGAGCAGGGGCTCCTTGCCCTTTTATTCTTGTGACTGTTTTTTTCTCTTGGTCTTTTCTGTATCACAGACCTCTTGCGTAGGCTGTTTTAAGTAAGCCTGAGTCAGACTTCTCATATATTCTTTTAAACTAGTAATTAATGAAAGGAAACACTAAATCGTTGGAGGTGAGTGAAGATAAAGATGCCATTTGCTTCCCATCAAAGTTCACAGACATCCCCATCACAAGTGAAGCCTCATTGGCCCCCTAAGAGGGGTGGGGGTGAGTGGGAGGCCTGGTTATCCACTTCCTTTATTAGAAGGACTTAAGTTGAGGGGGAGTTGGGGAAGATGAATGACTTGCTTTGCTTGCCTCTAGGTTAGAGATTCTTGATCTGGAATCCATGAATTTTTTTATTAGAATATTTTAGTTTAATTGATTTCCTTTGTAATCCTATATACTTTATTTTATGCATATAAGCAAATGGTTCGGAGGTGGGGTCTTGTCTCATAGGCTTCACCAGACTCCTTAAGAAATCAATGAGGGTAAAGAGCCCCTGCTCCAGGGGGTCTAATTCAAATCAGTATAAATGACTAACAGTCAGAATTTTTCCAGAAACACAAGTATGCCCAGTGGGAGAATGAGTTCTCTGTCTCTAGAAATATTCAAGTGCAGGCTATTCCCAAGATTGTTATGGAGAGGATTCAGATTCAGGCCATGATTGGCCAGATGCTCTTGGAGCTTTCTCCAGTTGTAAATTCCCAGATTCTATGAAATGGGCCTTCACTTTGAGCCTAATGATAGATTTTAAGCTGAAGGAGCCTTAGGGGGCACAGAGTCCATATGAAAGGAAGGCGGCCAGGATTGTAAAAGGACTCCTTTCTTACCTGTTTGGTGTTTTCTCTGTTTTCACATACCTTAAGAACCCACCAATGCATCCTTTAATCCTTCAGGACTGTGGGGCTCCCAGCGCAGCTTTCTTCTGGTCTAGCTGGCTGTTTTCTCTAGGCCATTTCTGTCTCCTTGTCTGACACTTTGGAGCAAAGCGTCCACAGGTGGTGCTTCTGCTGTCATCAGTGATGAGAACGAATCCTTGTGGAAACGTGGGCAGAGTGGGCTGGTTTCCCTTTATGATTTCTTAAAATATGATGTCTAGGCCCTTATTGTGATTATGGCTTTCTAATGGTCCAATAATTCTACGGACTGTGACCTGTTTTCCAGGTCATTTATTTTTCCTCCGAGGTATTTGACATTTCCTTCTATTTTTCCTCAGTAGTTTGACTTGGTTTTCTGGTTTCTCGATGACTCGTGAGTCATTAGGTTCCCCTTAGCCAGTTCTGGTTTTTAAGGAGTTATTTTCTTCAGTTTCTTGATCCACCCCATCACCATAGTAGTTTTTTATGATCAAATTCTTCTTTTGCTGTTTGTTCATTTTTTTCCAGCCTGTTTCTTGACTTTGGACTTTATGTTAGAGTTGAGCTCCTCCCACGTAGGGGTGGGGAGGGATGTTGACCTGAACTTCTGGTTTATAACCCCTCTTGCTGCTTTGACAGCTTTATTGCCCTCTGGCACTGGTCTGGTCACTGCCCTCCTGGTTTGCGCTCTGGTCCTTACCCAGATGGGGCCCTTGCTCTTTTCCATCTGACACTGTGACGTGGCACTAGGGGTGCCTGGTCCTGTGCTCAGTGCTAGTACAGGAGTCTTTTCTAACCAGGTGGTCAGTCTCCTTACTGCCCTGGGTGTTGACCAAGCTCTGGCCTGGATCCCATTCCAGTTTCTGCAGAGCTCCCTCATTGCCCTCCAGAGCTGCTGTGGGCTGGAAAAATGACTCACTGTCACTTTTAAAAATTATCCTCCTCAGAATTCAGTTTGATCTGCTTTTTAAAGTTGTTCAGAGAGATGAGAGAGTTCAGAAGAATTGCTGACTCCCCACCCCTTCCTAGCTCAAGCCGTCTGTTTCCAGCTCTTGGTTGAAATTCCATTTTCATCTCTGAATGTTCCCGGGGTGATCTGATAGAATTGAATCTCGTGCCGTGCACAGTGCCTTTAATCCTGCACTTAGCACGGTGACCTTAGTCTAGCACACAGTGGCTCCTGATGTTTATCGGTTATTGATTGAGTCAAAGAGCGAGAAAGGTCCTCAGAGGTCATTAAGTCCAGCCCCCGTATTTGACATACAAGGAAACTGGGGCCCAGAGAGAGAAAGTGACTGATTTAAATTTTTTTCAATGAATAAAAATTTATTTTTCTCATACCCATCTTGCCCATGCCCTATTATGGGGTGGAGGTGGGGGACCCACCCCATAATTTTTTTTTTTGGAGGGGAGAAGGCAGGGCAATTGGGGTTAAGTGACTTACCCATGGCCACAGGGCTAGTAAGTGTTAAGTGTCTGAGGGTGAATTTGAACTCAGGTTCTCCTGACTCCAACACTGGTGCTCTATTCACTGCACCACCTAGCTGCCCCCCATTGGAGTTCTTACGTCTTTTCAAGGTTGTTTTTACAGTGTTGGTTTTGTAGAAGTTCTCTTTGTGCTCACTTTTCTCTGTGTTCATCTGTCCCAAGTTTCTCTGAAGCCTTCTCTTCCATCATTTTTTATGGTGTGATACTATTCTACCACATCCATATACATAATTTGTTTAACCATTCCACAGCTGATAGACCCTCCCTTATTGCCAATTTTGGGCTCCCACAAACAGAACTTTTGTAACTACTTTTGCGTATATATGTCTTCCACTCTTTCTTTGCTCTTTGCGGAGTAGGCTTGGGAGGGCATTGCTGGGTCGGTGACTTGTGCTCTGGTTGGTAACTGGTTGGTAACTGGTAACTGGGGTATCCATGGTGGCAGTTGCAGGCATCAGTTGAACTTCCGTAGGGCTTGGTGATCTTCAGAGTTGATGTGTATTTCCTTTCCCTGTTTTTGAGCATCAGAAACTCTCTCGGTTTGGCCCAGTTGGACGGCATATATTTGAATGTCACTTTGTCCTATTGGTTTCTGTGTCTTAATGCAGCATTGTGGGGAAGAAAATACCAGGCGTGGGACTGGGGAGATCTGGAGCATCAGCTGATTTGTTCTGCAAGCCCTTCCTCTTTCTGGGGGACCTTTCTGTGCCTGTGTCTTTCCCCTCTTGCTTAGTGGTTTACACCAGTTTACAGTTGTTTCTGGCCTCGCTTCCTCTTGGCCTGCACGTTCCTGCCTTCTGTCTTGGTCACCCATGACCTAATGTTTCAGCAGGGAGCACCCACCAGAGTGCTTGGGGGCATCAGTGTCCGACCAGCCCTCCTCACATTTTTCTTTTCATTGCAGTTGTAGGACAAGCAACCGGAAGAGCCTGATAGTTCCATCCAGCACGTCCCCCACCCTGCCCCGGCCCCACTCACCACTGCATGGCCACCCAGGTAAGCCGCTTTGTGGGAGGAGGGGACGAGGGGGGTCCTCAAAGGCTAGGAAAGAGGCCCTGGTTAACAGAGGCTGAGCAGAGGCTCCCAAGTCTAAAGTCACCGAGGGATAACCTTGTCTCTGGGCTCCCCTAGATAGAGGGCACTATGAACATGCACAGGAAGGAAAAGGAGGAAATATCCTCCTTGCCCCAGCTCCAGATCAGGGTCCCCTTTGTAATAAGCAAAGAGACTCACTGCAGCTGTGCCCATGATGCTGTGCCCTGGCAGCCCCTGCCTCTGTGCCAAAAGGACAGAAGGTTTTTTTAAAGAAAATATTCTGTGTTTGGCTACCGTGCTAGGCCGCCCCAGTTCACAGGTTTATCAGTTTCCTCTTAGTATGAGTCCATTCCATCCACCTGGGAAAGTTTGTAAAGCTGCTCCCCTGCTGATGGTTCCAGCTGAGGGCTCTAAATAGAGGCTCAGGATACTGAAATTCCTGCGCTTGTGTGGGGCTGGTAGCCTGGGAGGGAGGCCTTAAAGAATGGAGAGACCCCTAATTGGAGAATCTCCCAAGTTGGGGTGACCAGGAGGTTTGGAGAGACTGGACTCTCATGCCTGAGAGCTGCAACTGGACGGGAACTGAGGACATGTGAGCAGGAGGAAAGAACCTCAGGAGGGCTAGGACCTTTGTCTTCAAATACTTAAAGGGCTTCAGACCCAGTAGAGATTGGGTGCCCCACGTGCTACTCCCTTCCCCTCAGCCTGTTCCACTCAGAGAGTCTGCAACTGAAACGCCAAACGTTAATTAAGTGTCTGCTCTGTATAAGATCCTGTGCTGAGCTCCAGGGAAAGACTGAAAAAGTAGTAGTCCTTTTCTCAAGAAGCTTACAGTTCAGTGGGGGTTGCCACATAATGCAGAAATAAGTCCAGAACTTGTAGAATGTGAGAGGACCACAGGAGAGGTGTGCTCAGATGTCCCAGATGCAGCGCTGATACTTGGCTGTGTGGTACAGTCTATGAATGGGGGCTCTGAGCTATTGGAGGAAGCCCTTGAAAGTTGTTCTGAATTGTTTTTAATGTATTTATTTCATAGTTGCATTTAAAATTTGTTTTAGTATTCATTTAAAAAATTTTGAATGCAAAATTCTCTCCTTTCCCACCCCTTGGGAAGGTAAGCAGTTTGATATAGATTATGCATATGAAGTCATGCAAAACAGATTTCCATATTAGCCGTCTTGTAAAAGAAAAAACCCTAAGAAAACTGAAAAGTGAAAAAGGCCTGCTTCAGTCTGCCCTCGGAGTTCTCATCACAGATCCTTTGGAGTTGTCTCGATCATTGTAGCTAAGTCCTTCACAGTTGATGATTACGATATTGCTGTTACTGTGTACAGTGTGCTCCTGGTTCTGCTCGCTTCACTTTGCATCAGCTCGCATTAGACTTCCCAAGTTTTTCTGAAACCATCCTACTCATTATTTTTTATAGCACAGTAGTATTTCATCACGATCATATCCCACAGCTTATTCAGCCAGTCCTCAATTGATGGGCATGCCTTCAGTTTCCAAATCTTTGCCACCACAAAAAGAGCTGCTATAAATATTTTCTACAAACAGGTGCTTTCCTCTTTTTTTTTTTTAACCTCTTTGGGATACAGACTTAGTAGTAGTATTGATGGGTCAAAGGGTATGCACAGTTTTATAGCCCTTTGGCTGTAGTTCAGAATTGTTCTTCAGAATGGTTGGATCAGTTCACAACTCTACCAACAGTGGATGAGTGCCCCAGTTTTTCCACATCCTCTCTTTGTCATTTTCTTTTCTGTCATGTTAATCAGTCTGACAGGTGTAAAGTAGTGACACCTCAAAATTGTCTTATTTTGAATTTTTCCAATCAATAGTGATTTAGCACATTTCTTCATATGACTACAGATAGTTTTGATTACTTCTGAAAACTTCCTGTTGATATCCTTTAACTACTTGTCAACTGGGGAATGGCTCTTAATTTTATAAATTTGGGTCAGTTCCCTATATATTTGAGAGATGAAGCCTTTATTAGAGAAACTTGCTCTAAATTTTTACCCCAGTTTAATCTCTTCTTTGATTTTTAGAATTTCCATTTTGCTGTTTAATTGTCCTTTTTCTAGGTTTTTTTTTTAGTTGCATGCCCAATTTATTAATCTGTTTTTTTTCCTCTTTTGTTGATATACACATTTAGAGATATAAATTTTCCTCTAAGTGTTGCTTTGCCTATATCCACAAATTTTGGTATGATGTTTCATTGTTGGCAGATTTTCTTTTTGTTGTTGTTGACAGATTTTCTATTCTACTCTGGTCTTTTCCTTAGGAATGCTTGAAAGTCCTCTATTTCATTAAATACCCTTTTTTTTCCCCCTTGAAGGATTTTAGTCAGTTTTACTGGGTAAGTTATTTTTGATTGTAATCCTAGCTCTTTTGCCTTCTAGAACATTATATTCCAAATCTTCTGCTTCTTTAATGTGGCAGCTGCCAAATCTTGTGCGATCCTTACTGTGACTCGATGATATTTGAATTTCTGGCTGCTTGAAGTATTTTCTCTTTAACATGAAAGCTCTGGAGTTGAGCTATAATATTCCTAGGACTTTCCATTTTGGGGTCTCTTTCAGGAGGTGATCAGCGGATTCTGTTTCTATTTTACTCTCTGGTTCTGGGGTATCAGGGCAGTTTTCCTGGATAATTTCTTGAAATGTGATGTTTAGGCTCTTTTTTTTTTATCATGGTTTTCTAGTAGTCCAATAATTCTTTAATTACGTCTCCTCAGTCTATTTTCCAGGTCAATTGTTTTTTCCAATGAAATTTTTTCATTATTTTGCTTTGTTTTGTTGTTTCTTGATGTCTATAGAACAATTAGCTTCCACTTGCCCTATTCTGATTTTTAAGGACTTAATTTTCTTCAGTGAGTTTTTGTACCTCTTTTTCCTTGTTCAGTACTGCTTTTTTAGGGAATTATTTTCATCAGTGAATTTTTGTACTTCTTTTTACATGTGACCAGTTCTATTTTTAAAGTTGTTACTCAGTATTTTTTGTACCTCTTTTACCAAGCCATTAGTTGTATTTTTTTTTTTTGAGGCAATCATGTTAAGTGACTTGTCCAGGGTCACACAGCTAGTGTCTAAGGCCAGATTTTAACTCTGATCCTCCTGGCTCCAGGGCTGGTGCTCTATCCACCATGCCACCTAGCTGCTTCTATTAATTGTCTTTTTATAATTCTCTTTCCTTGCTCTCTTTTCTTTACCCAATTTTTCCTCTACCACTCTTACTTGATTCTGGAATTCACTGTTTAACTCTTCAAGGAATTCTTGTTGGACTTAATGTTCAATTCATATTGCTTTCTTTGAGGCTTTGCTTGCAGCTATTTTGACATCATTGTCTTCTAAGTTTATGTCTTGATCTTCCCTGTTACTTCAGTAGCTTTTTATGATCAGGTTCTCTTTTTCTTGTTTGCTCATTTTTCTAGCCTATTTCTTGACTTTGAACCTGTTCTTGGTGGGGAAGGGAACTATCCCAAGCTTCAGGCCTTTTTTGCTCTGCTGTTTGCAAAGCTAGTTCTGGAGGTTTGGAAGTTTTCAGTGCTTCTCAGGTGCTGTCACAGCTCTCTTGGGCTGCATTCTGGTTGTTCTGTAGAAAAGGCCCATGCTCTCTTGTGACTGGAAGTGTTCCTCTCTGCCCATGAACTGTACAGGAACTAAGTTGTCAAACAGTCTCTAGTCCTTTTAAAGTTGTTTGGAGGGAGAGCTGGGCTGAATGCTCCCTCTACTCTGTCTTCTTGGCTCTGCCTCCAGGATTTGTCCCTTGAAAGTTTTTGAAGAGGGGAGTAACATAGATGATTGGGTCAGCTATGTGAAAGCTGCGGTTATGAGGGGAGAGACTATTGTCAGAGATGGTAGTCAGGTGTCTGGGAGAGCGGATGAGGTCTGGATTATTGGGGGGCAGCCCTGTGAATAGGGAGCAAGGGAGGATAGAAGAGAGATTGGAGAGGTGGAACCTTGGGATCTTATCGTCTAAGAGATCTGGGTGAGTTCATGGGTGGGTCCCAGGTTGATGACCTGGAGGGTGGAGCTATGCGGGAAAGATGAGTTGAAGGTGTGGCTGGGCAGCTGTGGGGGTGGAGAGGGGAGATGTAGTTCCTCCCCTTGTCATGAGAGTCACTTCTCTGGGAGGGCACAGGGAGAGAGTCTTAGTACCTTAGGACATTTGGATTCTCCCCTACCCCCCTAGCCTTTCCTTTCTGATTTGGAGGGAACAGTCTGAGTTTTCTGGACTGGAGTTGGACCTTGTTCCCTGAAAAGCTTTTGGGTGTGGCCTAGCTGCCCAGACTAGGGGCCTAGAGACATCTGGCCACTGTGTCCAGAGGTGACCATAGACTCCAGGGATAGCCATTCATTCCAGAAGTGGGGCCAGCATGGCCCAGGTACCTACATGATTTTTCCTGGGCGTAGTATCCTTCTACACCTGGCTGAGGCTTTTCCCACCCCAGCACTCCCCACCACATCCATATTGAGGATGCTGAGGGGAGATTTGTATCAGTGCATTAGCCTAGGGGAGCAGAGTGCTTCCAGTAACCCCCTAGGGAGGGGGTTGCAGCCTCTGGCCATGGGTGGGCCAGCTGAGGAGCCACTCTGAGCTTGGTCTGTATCCAGAGCACCTGGGCTAGCCCAGAATGCTGAGGGGACTGGACAGTTGCCTGAAGGAGATGGGGGCTGTAGGGCTTGATCCAAGAGCCTCTGCCTTCAAAATCAGGGCTCCCTTCTTTGTACCACCTGGGGGTCAGGCTTGTCTGGCAGACTAGACAGATTTAGACCTGGTACAGGAAATCTTTTGCTTCCAGAAAGAATTGGCCGGAAGCTGGCAGCTATCAAGGGGCTTGTGAGGGCCTCCCCCTTTTCCCACTCCACCCCCCCACTCAGGGTCCTGAGGTCTTGGCAGCCTGAGGGAGGCAATCCTAGGAAACTCCTATGTAGTTGGCTTAGTGCTGGGTGTGGTGGAGACTGAGAGGTCCTCCCTTCCCTCAGGGAGCTTCTCTTCAGGGTTGAGGAGCATTGAGGGGATTAACTGGGGTTGGGGCTGAGGAGGTGGCTTGTATGGCAGAGGTAGAGGGGGAGGAAGGGAGAGCCTTTCCCGTAAAGGTGTGGGGAGAGTGGAAATGGAGTGGTAGTACTCAGCAAAGCAACCTGGCCTAAAGTGGGCAAGAAAGGGGGTCCCTGCAGGGGCCCCACCCTGCCTTCCCTGTCATTATCTCCTGTTTATCCTGTCTGTATCTCGTCTGGCCATACTTCTCTGATAGGGAGCTGTAAAGTGAAAGGATCCAACAGACCAGATGACCCCTTGGCTTCCTTCCACTGACCCTTAGCTTCCTCAGTGCAAGCCCTGGGGGCTTAGGCTCCCACCAGCCTTTCTTGGCATCCCTGTGTGCCCGCTTGTCTAGATGCCAGGGGGCATGGTTCATGGCTGTACCTGGACTTTGCCCTCTTGGAGGGTAGGCAGGGACTTATAAAAGTTCCCACCCTGCTTATGAAATGATAATTGTGCTCAACTGCCAAGGCCCACCCTCTCCCACTCTCCCAGGAAGTGTTGGCAGACTGTGTGGTGAGCGGGAGGGTCAAGGCTTGAGATGGCGTCCTCAGAGAACACCTGGTGAAGGAACGGGAGTGTGGAGCTTGGTGAGGAGAATGACTAGGACGGGTGACAGAAGAGCTGTGTTCAAATATTGGAGGAGCTGTTATGCCAAACAGAGATTTGCTTTGTTGGCCCCAGAGGGACCTGCTGGTAGGAGAAGCAGATGTGGGCTCAGTCCCCAGGGGGACGTCCTCGCCATGCGCCCTGTTCCAGAGTGGAATAGAGAGTGAGTTCCCTGGGAATAGAGGCTGACTGGCCACTTGTTGTGAATATCTGCCCAGGTGCAGCTAGGTGAGCTGATGCTGGAGAGGGAAACCTGGGGCCCTGCCCACAGGACAAGGCTGGAAGGCAGCTCAGAGCCTGGGAAGTCTGTGATTGGGAGGAAGATGAAGCACTCTGTGTTCCCTGGGAGATCTTTTGGGCTTATTTATCTGTGTGGTGGTGTCCCTAAGCCAAGCACAGCACTTGACAAGCAGCAGGTCCTTAATAAGATTCTCACTCTGGGCCAGCCCCTTCCTGTTACTTTCATGGAGCTTCAAATCCCTCTTTGGGGGCTGGACTGGGTGACCCTGGGCCACCAGTTATCTGTTCCTTCCTAAGACTTCTTAGGAGGCATACCAGAGTATACATGGGCTTGGAAGGGGCCCTTGAGATCATGTCAGCTAAGTCCCTGTTTTCACAGAGGAGGAAACTGAGGCCTCGGAGCTGAGCTAGCTTGCCCCAAGGTGGCCTGGGTAAACATCAGAGGTCCAAAGTGAATTTGGGTCCTCTGACCCCAGCATCAGGATTCTTTCAAGTGATGTTTCTGCATCACTGGAGGGAATTTCCACATTAGAAGTTTACCCCAGGACTGCGGCTGACGGTCCAGAAGCAGCCGCCATGGTTGTCTCCAAGCCAGCCTTTCTGACTTGGGCCCTGGCTGTCACTCACTCACTCTCAGCCGGGCCCGTGGCCCCCACCCCTCTCTCCTGTTTCCCAGGCTCTCCACTCTTGCCTCCACAACCTGTATCTTCTTGCTTGGCCTGCTGTTATGGCCTCTCATTCCCACCAGGCCCAAGAAACCTTCCCAGGGCTCAGCTCTGATAATGTCCTTCCTTTCTATCTAGGCCTCAGGGGTTCCCCCTTGCTTAGGGCCCATAACATGAAGTTTCATCATGGCATTCAAGGCCTTCAGCCTGGTTCCAGCATCTCTGTCCAGACTGAGTTTGGGCTGTTTCCCTACATGTTCTCCATATTCGGGCCAAACTGGGTTCTTTTCTTTCCCTTGTCTGCAGCTCTAGGCACCTAGGTGATCCAGTGGAGGACTTGAGTTCAAATCCAGTCTCAAATACTGTCTTTGTGACTCTGGGCAAGTCACTTCACCAATATCTGTGTGTTTCCTCATGTGTAAAGTGGGGAGAACAGCCCCTTGCTCCCAGGGTTGTTATGAGGCTCAAATGAGATCCTTTTGCAGAGCATATACAAGGAGCTTAAATGCTTGTTCCCTACTTCTTCCTGAGCCTGGAGTGAGTCCTCCTGCAGCTTGGCTTGCTGAATCCCCTCCTGTCCTTCAGGTTTGGGAGACACCCCCCACCCCACTCCCAAGTCTAACTGTGAAGCCTAGAGTCTGATGCTGCCCCTTCCTCCTTCCTCCCTTCTGGGAACCAGAGCTGTCTTTGGCTAAGCAACTGTAGTGTTGGGCTACCTTTGTGCCTGTGGGTGAGCACAGCTCACTGACCTTCCCTGCATGGGGATCCTATCACTCATTGTCAGTTGAGGGGGCAGTCAGGTTTTTAAGGTCCTCATAGGGCCAGGAGGTGGGCCCATTCCAGACCAGGAGCACTGTGGTGAGCACTGTGGTTGGCTGTGCCAGTGGTCCCAGAGGCTTTTATGCAGGTGGAGTGAACCTTAAGGGCTGTGTGGACGGACTGGGCCTGGAGAGTGGTAGATGGGGGCCTTGCTGCTGCCTGGGGAGGGCCAGGCCTGCTGGGACACGGCCTCTGCTGCTGCAGTCACTGTTAGCCCCAGAGCTGAGTACCCTTTTCTGTCCTCCCTACAGGTGGCAGTCCTCTGGACAGCCCCCGGAATTTCTCTCCCAATGCTCCAGCCCCACACTTTTCCTTCGTTCCTGCCCGCAGGTAAGCTGGCATAGATTGGGGGGGCAGATGTTCTTGGGCCAAGTTCTGTTGGTTCCCTGCCCTGAGAGGGCTCCACTTGGGTGACACCTTCCTCCACCTCCTTGGGCCAGGGCAAAACTACATGTCCTGAGCTCCATGGAGCCCTTCCTTCAGAGTCATTGCAACGACTCTGCTTGCCGGCCACCTCTTTGGGCTGATCTAGAGTAGGATCTTGCATGTCCATTGGTCCCATGTTGCCTTGGAGCCCCCAGCCCTACAGGGCACCACACCTGCCTTGTTCTATCCACTCAACCAGGCTCTGCCCCTCACTGCATTCCATCAGACTCCTCTTCCTGGCTACTTAAATCCTTGAGGGGATGGGACCAAGGCTGTCAGCTGCTCTGGGCTTTCGCTCTCTAGCTTCTGCAGCAGGGAATTGCCTCCAGGTCCTCCCAGGCCCTGTCCTAAGACGAGCAGGCCCTGGGAACCAGGCTTTTTGTTCTCTTAGCCAGACATGTCACCTATAGTCCAGGGCAGGAGTGTGGCTCTTTGGGGTGGGGATGTGGCCTCCCCTGGGCGTGTTCAGACTTCTGGTTTGTCTTGATTCTCATTCCTCTGTCCAATCTCTCCCCTGCAGCCATGGACACAGAGCAGACAGGTAACCTGGGGGCATCTGGGGAACAAGTGAATTGGCCTGGTCAGTTGAGTTCCTGCAGCAGGGAATGGGTTGGGGGAGGTGAGACATAGCCATCTGACCAGTTGGGTCCTTGGGT
Organism: Pseudochirops corinnae; assembly: GCA_028646515.1. Classification (NCBI taxonomy): domain Eukaryota; kingdom Metazoa; phylum Chordata; class Mammalia; order Diprotodontia; family Pseudocheiridae; genus Pseudochirops; species Pseudochirops corinnae. Next base: position 337,460,666 of record CM053586.1, read on the forward strand.
CTCACCTCCCGAGGAGGCTCTATGCCAGGAGCTGGTACCCTGGGGTTCAAATCTCTACTGTGCCATTTGTGACAGAGGCACCGCTAATGAAGCTCTTGTCCTCTTTGGACTTTTCTTCCCTCACCCATAAAATGAAGGCACTGGACCCGCTAAGATCCTGGTCAGCTCTAGGGAGAAGTTCAGGGGTTGTTGGAAAGGCCAGTGGTCAAGGGCATTACCCCCTGCCAGGCCCCAGGAACTAAGCTCTTTGGGATGGCTCTTCTGTCCCCTGGCCATGCCCAGACCCTGTCTCCACCTTGGGGATCTGTCCGCCATGACCCTCTGTGCCCACCTTCTTAGGTCAGTTTCTAAAGGTGGACTGGCCCAAAGTGGGCTTTGGGATCTCCCTCCCCTTTGTAGGGATTCTGTGGAGCATGTTGGTGCTTGTCTGTCCTTGGGCTGTTGTGGCAGGGCAGGGCAGCAGCTTGGACAGCAGGTGGGGGCTGAGAGCAGACTCATCTGCGTCTGCCAGATGCCCAGGCCTTGCCATCTGCCCTGGCCTGAGGACCTGGACCCTTGCTCTCATGGATGGGTGCATTGTGGATCCTGGCGTGGGCTGGTGGGGTATAATGGAATGTGGAGAGACAGGAACCCCATTCAGCCCGTCCTCGGACTGTGGCCTTGGTCCTTCCTTTGTAAACACTGAGGAGGCTGCTCTGAGAAGACCCTTCCCAGCGTGATTAGCAGCTGTCCTATTTCCTGCTCTTTGAGCAGCCATGGCCACTGTGTCCTGGTACTCATGATGGGCAGTGCTTAGGGCCAGGGCTACACAAGGCATCTGGAGGGAGGGAGCAGGGCCAGCAAGTGATAGGAATGCAGCCTGACCTCCCAATGCATAGGTGGCCCACACGTGGGCCTTTGGGTCAGTCCTTCCTGTGTTCGCTGAAATGAGGACTATCCCTCTCTGTTTGAGGTGTGGGGAAGAGAAGGTGCATATAAATGTCCTAGAGCACAGGCTCTCCCTTGCAGCGTCCTCTTCTCAAGCTCTGACGCCCACAATGCTCCTGGTTGCCCTTGCTCTGGTCCTGTTCTTCCTGTCGGCTTCTCACTGTTAGGTGCAGACTCCCCACTCTGGATCGGGAAGGGTGGATGATACTTGTTGCCACAGAGAGGGTAGCAGACAGGGGTGCCACACGAGAGGGAGAGAGCAGACCCTTAGCTGGTGATGAGGCCTTGGTGGGCAGGACACAGCAGGGGGGTGCTAGTGCACTTGGGACTGACTCAGCTGTTGAGATGCTAGTCTTGGAGTGTTAGGGCCCAAGTCTGCCCAGGCCCTGACCCCTACACTGAGCTACTGCCTAGAACCTCCTGGGCAGAACCTCTGGCTCACAGGGCTGCCTGCTAAGCGGTGTCTCACTGAAGTGTCTCTGTCATAGGACGGATGGACGACGCTGGTCCTTGGCCTCTCTTCCTTCCTCTGGTTATGGAACCAACACCCCTAGCTCGACGGTCTCCGTAAGTCCCTAGGCCCGGCTTGCCCCTGGGTTCAGGTGGTTCTCCAGCTTCTTGTCAGCGGATGCCAGGGCCATTTGGGGAGGAGGTGAGGTTGGGCTTTTGTGAATGTGAGACAGGTCACTCCCTCAAGGCTGTGCAAGGGCTTTGGACCCAGGGGAGTAGCTTCCTGGAGAGTGGGACCAAGGAAGGCCGGCAGGCCTCGGGAAGGCCTGAGCCTGGGCAGAGAGGAGCAAGGATGCCCCTTGGGGTGGGATGTCATGAGTGGGAGCAGCACAGGGGAATCTTGGAGAGGAGGGTGGGAGCCTTGCTGGGTATTGGGGGCTTCATGTTGGACTCTCAGAGTGATAGGGAGCTGCTGGGACTTCTTGGGAAGGCAGCTGGGTGGTGCAGCGGACAGAACAATCGATGTAGCTATGTGACCCTGTACAAGTCACGTCACCTCTGCCTCAGCTTCCTCATCTGTAAAGTGGGGACATTGATGGCGCTTACTTCCCAGGATTGTGAAGAATCTAATGAGATAATATTTATAAAGCCCTTAGCACAATGCCTGGCGCATGGTGGGTGCTGTGTGAGTGTTAGCTTTAGTCATGGCTGTTCTTGAGCAGGAAAGTGTCAGGCTTGGTCTTGAGGAAAGTGACTTTCAGAGCTGTGTGTGGGATGGGTTGGAGAAGGACAAGAGCTGGGCCAGTGAGAGCCATCTGAAGGCCGGTGTCCTCGTCCAGGAGAGCAGTGCTAAGAGTGGGGTGAGGGGACCCCAAGGTCTGTGGCCTGGGAGGACAGTCTAGGCAGGTCTGGAAGAGGGCAAGGCTTGGAAGGAAAGAAGAGCTGCATTTTGGGCATATTGAACTTAAGATACATGAGGGACATCCAGGCTGAGATGACTGAGATATAGCTGGGGATGTGAGTTGAGTCAGCAGAGTGCCAAGGGCTGGAGAAATAGCATCTGGACGGAGTTGGTAAGTGAATCCTTGGGAGCTGGTGACAGAGAGCATGTGAATGAGATGCCTCAGAGAGGAAAGGAGGACAGCAGGTGGTCAGAAGGCCAGGGGGCTGTCTCTCGCACCCAGAACCCCACAACAGGGCCAGTCTTCTCCCCACGGGAGGAGGCCAATGAGGCCCAGCAGCTCCACTGAGGAAGGAAGAGGGACCAGAGAAAGCAGAAGAAAAGCAGAAAGTGCCCAGACTGATAAACCAGCAGAGAAGGTCATAGACGTAGGAGGAAGAATGAGGAAATCTTCCAGAGGGGCCCAAGAAAGGCGAACCTACAGACTTATAAGAAAGAAGGTGACCCAGTCTTAGCTGCCGCAGGGCAGAATCCTTGGGACCCTCTAGAGAGCAGGATTATCCACAAGAGAAATAAAGGGCTTGGAAGAAGAAAGTAGGAATGACTTTAGAGCCAAAATTGGAGCTCTCAGAGCTGAGTTTAAAAAGTGGTATGTGAGATGTGGCCCCTCTCCCAGGCAGGCTCTGGGAGGAGTCTGTAAGCCACAGCTTGAAGGTCACATGCCTTCTCTACAGGCCAAAGGCAGCTTGCGGGGCTGCGGCCTCCCAGGAGAACCTGACTTTAGGAATAATAAGAGAACACTGTCCGGCAAGGGGTGGGTGGCTGATGTTGGCTTTGTGCCCCCCATGGAAGTTTGGAACCCACATGTAATGGCCCAGGAGAATGCAGAGGGGGAGTCATGCCTGCAGGCTAGCCCAGGGGCCCTTGCAGACCCATGTAATGGAGCCTTGCAGGGTAGCCGCATTTTGCCCCTCACGGTTCCTGTGTGTACTGGCCTTGGCATCTGCCCATCAGCTGTGAAGAGACTGAGCCAAAGAAACCACTTACTGGGCTGCTTTCCAGGCTGCTGAGGGTTTGGGTGGCTAGTAGCCACAGCTGACCAAGGACCTGAGGACAGCCAGTGCCCAGTGACCTCCAGCAGTGTAGCCCATTGAGGCCCAGGGCCTGCGGCCTCGCTGTCTGAGTAGGCTAGCCTAGAGAAGGGAGGAGTATAAAGCTGGGGGGAAGGTGGTTGTGAGAATGATGCCTGGTATTTGGGACTCTGTGGGAGGGCGGGTGGAAGAGCAGCCTGGCCGTCCCACTCTCGGCACCTGGCCCAGGAAGCCACGGGTGAGCTGCAGCCTGAGCAGCCATGTCAGCGTAGTGAGGGGCTCTACCTGTCTTCTGGATTCCTGACTGATGGGGCGGTGTTTGAAGCTCCCAATGGTCTTCAGGGCAGACTTTTTGGCCCCAAGGCTAAAAATACCTCCTTTTTCCACTGGACTCCTTTGGCTGTTGCCAGACCTGTGTCCCAGGCAGCCACGATCACCCAGCCTCCCCCCAGTGTAGGGCAGCTGTTCCATCCAGTAGCCAAAGGAAATCCCCTGCAGTGGGCATGCTGCCCAGGGCAAGGCTGGGAGGGTAGGGGTGACTAGTGGTAGGCAGGCATAGGGGGAGGCTTCACCACAGCTGACTCTTGAGGCCTGCCTCTGGCCTGGCCAGGGAGGTGGTGCTGGGAAGGTGCCAGAGCCATTCTTGTGCCCATCTCCCCACCCTCCTGGAGGGCCCACACTGGGAGGGAGCTGCTTTAGGCATCCCCTCACTCCAGGCCTTCCAGACTGAGAGGGTGTCTGCTTGTCAGGGCTTCCTGTGATTCTCCTCTGGGGTCCTGGCAGCAGGGCTGGGGGCTGGGGGGCTATTCCTCCGCGCCCGCTCCCCCCCCATCTCCAAAGCTGCACTGACCCACTCTGCTTGTCTTCCTCAGTCGTCCTGCTCCTCCCAGGAGAAACTGCACCAGCTGCCCTTCCAGCCCACTGCAGACGAGCTGCACTTCCTGACAAAGCATTTCAGCAGCGAGAGTGTCCCAGACGAGGAGGGCCGCCAGTCGCCAGCCATGAGGCCCCGCTCACGTAGCCTCAGGTGGGTAACCCCCAGCCTCAGCCCTGGTTCTCTGACCTGCTTCCAGGCAGCTCCTGGGGTCTGGAGGAAGGACCTGGAAATATGGGCAGCTTGGGCTTTAACCTTCCTTGCTGACCCTCCTCCTGCTAGACAGCAGAACACAGTCAGCCTCAGGCTGAGGAACTGTTAGCCTTAGCGTACCTTCTGAGTCATGCCTGGAGATCTGACACCTCCATGGGCATGGCAGTCATACCTCAAAGACCCATGCGTCCTGCCATGTGGCCATGGCGCTAAGGGTCTGTGGGGCCTGTGCATTGGGGCAGGGGGTGGGGAGGCATCTGGGAGCCCCAGAGTCCCCAAAAGGTCCTGATGCAAACCCATACACAGGCCCACATGCTCATGCATGCATCCAGACATGCACCCATGCTCTCACACTTTCTCACACTAACCAATTTGCACAAACATTCTGTCATATGTGTATCATAGACAAGGCTTGCTCCGAGGCTAACATGGGCTTTCTTCATGTGAAGACTCTCAGCTCATGAGCCAGACAGCCAGGGGACATGCTGCAGTGGGCATCCGCCTCTGGTCCCAGCTTTGTCCTGAGGAAGGGTCTGGCCCTGTGGGGGGCATGGGTCCAGTCACCAGGCCATAGCCTGACCATCTTCAGGGATAAAGACGTGGAGGGGTCACTGCTCCCTTCCCCCAAGGTGCTGGGCTGCTGGGCTGGGGATGGGTTTCACCTCTGGAGGATGGTCTGTGCACTCATGGGAAGGGCAGCCTCATTAGCTTGCACAGCCTGCTGCCCAGTGGCAAAACAACCCATCCTTTGCCTTCTCTTTCAGTCCTGGCCGCTCCCCAGTCTCCTTTGACAGTGAAATAATAATGATGAATCATGTGTACAAAGAAAGATTCCCCAAGGTAAGGTGCTGCCAGGGGGTGCTCGCTTACTGAGTCAGTGGGCATCTACTGAGCCCCACTGTGTGCCAGGCACTGTGCCAAGGCCTGGGGATATGAAGAAAGGCATGCAGACAGCCAAGTGTGGCTAAGATACCTACAGTGCGATGGGCACTTAGGTCACAAGGAAGGGGAGGAGGCAGAGGGGATGGCATGTGTGGGGGCCAGCCAGGCAAGAAGCCGGGTGTCCAGAGATGGTGGCCAGCATTAAAGGATCTCGGAGGGAGAAGCCCTGCTGCAGCCACGTCCCTGCGATGAGCCGGAGAAGTTCGGGCCAGTGATCTGGCCGTAGTGGGCTCCTGGTAACTGGGCTAAGGAGACACGGGGCCATCAAGGGCCCCTTGTGGACCTCAGCTGTGTGGTGCCCTTGTTCTCCCAGCCCAAACAAACTGAAGAACTTGGCCAAGGCTGAGGATGGGGATGATGATGAAGGTGGCAACAACGCAGGAGTCCTCGCCATCTGCCAGGGCTGAGTTCTCACCAACATTCAGAAAGAATAGTTCCCATTTCTGTGGTACTTTGAGCTTCACAAAGCACTTAGCAAAGGTTCTCCTTTGGTCCCCTTGGTCACCTGTAGAGGGGCAGCTGCTGTTGTCTCCTTTTTACGGAGGAGGAAACCGAGGCACAGAAGTTGAGGCATTTGCCCCGGGTAGTGCAGATGGTGAGCATCTAATCTGATTCAGTCTTGGGCTGAGGCTCGAAGACCAGGGGTCTGATGGTCCTGCTCAGCTCTTCCCTGAAGCTGGTTGACTTGGCTCTTTGGCCACTATATTTTTCAGAGGATAACCATAACCTAGGGTGTGTGTTGAGGAGGTGCCCCAGGTGGCACAGGGCTTGAAGTCCACACCCCTGGAGGGGGATTGGACAGGGCAGCTGTGATGGGCCAGAGCCCAACTCTCAGCATTGTTCCTAGAAGTTCCAAGCTGGGCAGGGCTAAAGAGGATGCCTGGGCAGCCTCCCCAAGCCCCCATTATTTCCCTGCCCATGTGTGGCCCTAGCTGGGGCCTGGGTCCTCTTATCTGGGGGAGAGGACCCTATGGTTTGGCCCTAGGTCACATTACAGTTCCTTTGAGCACACATACCCACACATATACATGCACATACAGGGGCTTCTGCTGAGGGTGGTGCTGTGTGGTTAGCAGACCAGACAAAGGACACTGGGTGATGCCTGTTCAGAAGACCTCCTCCCCCCATCTCAAGCCTGTGGTGGGCCTTCCTCCTGGAATAGGGTCCTAAACCCTGGCTTCCAGCAGATTGTTGGTGTATAGAGCTGAGACAGCCCTCTTGTAGTATCTGTGCTCCAGTCTCTCTTCATTTACACATGTAGGCAACAGGATGCCTGACAAGGGTCAGGGCAGAGGTGGAGGATGTTTCAGTTCTCTGCAAGCTTGAGATGAGTGGGGAGGGGTCTCAGTGGGACCATGTGGCAGCCAAGAAAGCTGAAGTAGCCTTGGGCTGGCTGGTCAGGGGAGGAGGGTGGCTCCTGGGCTGTTCCTCTGCACTGGTCTGGGCATTTCTGGACAGCCCAAGCTGTGCAGAGCTGGAGACAACTCAGAGGAGGGAAGCAGGGTCCAGAGAGCCTGTTTGGGCTGCAACCAATGGCCTTAGTTTACCCAGTTGTAACTTTGAAAAGTTCTAAATTCCTGAGAATAGCCCTCCCAGGGGCCCATCCTAATGAGACAGCATGTATTAACAAACTGCATGCTACAGGGGAAGGGGAGGGCAGTCTGTCAGAGGGAAGGCACCGGCATTAAGGAGGACCAGGAAGGGCCCTGTCTTGACCAGGAAGGAGAGGCTGCACCCACCTGAGGACCCTCCTCAAGGACCTGAAGAGGAACATCACAGGCAGGCAGAGAGGCCAGCGGGGCTTCCCCGGGTGTCTGTGGGAAGCAGAGCTGATGGTCTGACTGAGGGTACCAAGCACGCGTCCATGTGTGTCCAGAGGCAGCGGCAGGCTCAGAACCCCTTGTGTCCCTGCAGAGCCGGGATACAGATGTTGGGGAAGCTGGGAGGGGTGGAGGGCAGCCGGCACTACTGGGGCTGGGCCCTGGGGTCAGCCATGGGAAATGGGGGGTGGTGGCCAAGGCCCTCCCTCTCTGGCACCTCACCCTCCTGCTGGCACTAACACTTCTGAGTGCTTTCTGCTCCCCAGGCCACAGCGCAGATGGAGGAGCGGCTGGCAGAGTGCATCGCCTCAAATGCTGCCGAGGATGTGCTGCCCTTGGCGGATGGGGCACTGAGCTTCATCCACCACCAGGTCATTGAGCTGGCCCGTGACTGCCTGGACAAATCCCACAATGGACTCATCACATCCCGCTACTTCTACGAGCTTCAGGAGAATTTGGAAAAGCTTCTTCAGGATGTGAGTGGCCTGGGCCTGCGTCCTTGGGCCTTCGGGCCATAAGGTGGAGAGTTGGGGGCGGAGGGTAGTCCAGAGGAGGAAACAAAGGCCCAGAGAGGGGAAGGGAACCCTCTGTTCCCCAAGATCTCACAGATAGTCAGCAGCTGTGCCATGGTTCAGAGAGCACTGATCCTGACCTTGACCCCTGGCAGGGCTCTAGGGCAGATTCCCCCAAAGGATGGCTAGTGAACAATTGAGAAAGAAGCTGTGCTAGTGTAGGACCTGGAGGGGCTTGGCACAAGTACCTCCTGCTCTGTTAGCACAGTAAGTTTGGGGTAGGCCCAAAGCTCATCCAGGCATTGGACCGGGGTTCCCCAGGAGGGTGGGATAGTCACAAGTTGACACAGCACACCTGGCCAGCCAGCTCTCTCACAGGTTGGGGGAAGGGGCTTTGCCTGGCCCCCACTATTTGACATTTGGGTCACATGATGACAGATGACACCAAGAAGACTTGTCAGACTGGAGGCCTGAGCTGATTCTCCCAAGATGGGATTGAATGAGGAAAATATACCTCCCAGGGAACGGCTCTTGTTCTGAAAGAGATCTAGGACCCTCAGTAGACCACAAGCTCCCTCTAGGAGTTGGCAGGGGGGTGTGGCCACCAAAAAAGCTTGTGCCATGTTGCTGCATTATGAAGCACAAAGCTCAGAGGAGTCTTTGTCCTGTGTCCTGCTTGGCTCTGGCTGGAGTGCTAGCCCCTTTGTTTGAGGAAGGTGGTTCAGTCCCCCTCATGGTGGCACCCAGGTTAGCCAGGGGAGACTGTGGTCCGTGTTCATCATGATGCCTCTTCTGCCCTCTGTACACACATACACTGGGAAGTGCTGCCTTCCCTAGGCCCTCCTACGGCACTCTCTCCCATTCTTCAGGCCCAGGAGCTGCCCCCATCCCTGGCAGGAAGCTTGTGTCCAGGGAGGGCTTCTTAGGAGCCAGGGTGGCTGTGATTCCCAGCATCAGCCCAGAGGAGTCAGACATAGACTGGCCCATGGCACCCCTAAGGCAGCTCCAGTCAGATTAGAGGGGAATTGGGAAATAATGGACAGGATGGAGATAATGGACATAATGTGACATCTCAGAGCTGGGTCAGGGGATCCTTCGGTGTGGCTTGGTGCTCATGGGGCATGGGACGAGTCAGGGAGAGCTGGCATGGCTCTCCTGCAGGTACTTAGAGGTGAAACACGTCACTGACACGTAGAAGGCAATGAATGAGGAGGCTAAGGCTGTGGGAGGTTAGGTCACCCAAGTCACCCAGCTGGGGACCCCCATGACTGGAGCTCAGGCCCCACTCTCCTGACAGCAGGTTGTGGAAAGAGCATGGGGTTTGGAACTGGAACTACGTATGTGATGATTAAGCCTCAAACCTGTAAGATACAGGGACAGCACTGAGTTGGGGGCCCAGTGGACAGAGCACCGAAGCTGGAATCAGGAAGACCTGAGTTCAAATCCTGTCTCAGACACTTACTAGCTTTGTGACCCTGGCAAGTCACTTCAACATGGTCTCCCTTCTCAGTTTCTCCACCTATCAGATGCTTGCCTCTTTACTTAATACTGCTTACCCCTACTTACTGCAAGGTTGAAATGAGATTTGTAAAATGCTTTGCAAATCTTAAAACACCATAGAAACGTGAGATGATGATGATGATGATGGTGGTGGTGGTGGACCTCAAAGGCAAAAGTCAGCCTTTCCCATGAAAAAATTATCTTATAGAGCTTGAAAAAAATATCAGAATTCATTTGAAAGAACAAAAGGTCCAGAATATCAAGGGAATTAATGAAAAGAAGTGCTTAGGGAAGGTGGCCTACCCATACCAGATCCTAACTTGTTTTATAAAGCAGCAGTCATCAAAACTACTTGGTACTGGCTAAGAAATAGAGGGGTAGATCAGTGGAATAGGTTAAATACACAAGAGGTAGTAGTCAATGATTGTAGTAATATATGTTTTGATAAACCCAAAGACTCCCGCTTCTGGGATAAGAACTCACTGTTTGACAAAAACTGCTGGGAAAACTGGAAAATAGTATGGCAGAAACTGGGCATAGACCAATGTCTGACATTGAATACCACAATAAAGTCCAAATGGGTACACAATTTAGATGTAAAGGCTGACACTATAAACAAACTAGGGGAGCAAGGAATAGTTTGTCTGTCAGATTTATGGAGAATGGAGGAATTTATTATCAAACAAGAGATTTATGACCAAACGAGAGAACAAATTACATTAATTTGAAAAGTTTTTACTCAGATAAAGCCAATGCAACCAGGATTAGGAAGGAAGCAGAAAACTGGGAAAGAGTTATTGAAACTAGTCTCTCTAATGAATTTCTAAAATATATAGAGAACTAAGTCAAATTTACAAGAATACAAGTCATTCCCCAGTTGATAAGTGGTCAAAGGATATGAACAGGTAGTTTTCAGAGGAAGAAATTAAAGGTATCCATAGTCATATGAAAAGATGCTCTAAATTACTACTGATTAGAGAGGTGCAAATCAAAACAACTCTGAGGCACCACATCTCACCTGTCAGATTAGCTACGTGTGGGAAAGTTGGAACACTAATTCATTGTTGGTGGAGGTGTGAGCCGATCCAACCATTCTGGAGAGCAATTTGGAGCTATGCCGAAAGGGGTATAAAGCTATGCATGACCTTTGACCCAGCAATCCCACTTCTAGGACTGTATCCCAAAGAGATCATGAAAATGGGAAAAGGATCCGTATGTACAAAAATATTTATAGCAGCTCTTTTTGTGGTAGCCAGGAACTGGAAATGGAGGGGATGCCTATCAATTGGGGAATGGTTGAACAACTTGTGGTATATGAATGTAATAGATACTATTGCACTCTAAGAAGTGATGAGCAGGCAGACTTCAGAAAAGCCTGGAAAGACTTATATGAACTGATGCTGAGTGAAGTGAGCAGAACCAGGAGAACACTGTACACAGTAACAGCCACAGTGTGCGATGATTAACTTTGATAGATTTAGCTCTTCTCAGCAATACAAGGACCTGAAACAATTCCAAAGGACTCTTGATGGACAATGCCGTCCATTTCCAGAGAAAGAGCTGTGGAGTTGGAATGCAGAGGGAAGCAGACTCTTTTCTTTTTTTATGTTTTATTTTTTTTCTTTGTTATGGTTCCTCCCATTTGTTCTAATTCTTCTATACAACATGACTAAAGTGAAAATATGTTTAATAGGAATGTATATATAGGACCTATACTGGATTGCGTGCCTTCTTGGGGAGGGAGGGGGGAGGAAGGAAGAGAAAATTTAAAATTTATGTAAGTAAATGTTGAAAATTAAAAATAAATAAATTAAATTTACAAAAAGTCAGTCTCTCCCTTTCTGCCCTCCCCTGGTGATTGGCTGCCCTGAGTCTTTGGGGGTCCTTGGGTAGGTCACTGAGACACCCTCGTCTTCAGGGCTGCCAACCCAGGGCTAACCAGGGAGTGCATGGCCTGCTGGCCACAGTCCCCTGCCCTGCCGGGCCCAACAGCTTTCTGTGTCCATGACAGTGTCCTTGTCTCCACAGGCCCATGAACGGTCAGAGAGCACGGAGGTGGCCTTCGTAACCCAGCTGGTGAAGAAACTGATGATCATTGTGGCTCGGCCTGCCCGGCTTCTGGAGTGCCTGGTGAGGGTTCTTCCAGGAGGCCAGGGCACATATTGGGAGGGAGCCTCCTGGCTTGGCCAAGGCCACACAGAGCCAGGGCCAGGGCATGAGAGGTAAAGAGGGAGTGTTAGACCAGGCAAGCCGTAGGTGGGCGTGATCCTGGACACTGCCCATGGCTGGGGGCAGGGAAGACCCGAAATGGGCTTGGGGTCTGGGGTCTCATTCTTTCTCCTTGGCTCTCCAGGAGTTTGACCCTGAGGAGTTTTACCATCTTCTGGAGGCTGCTGAAGGTCATGCCAAGGAGGGCCAGGGTATCAAATGTGACATCCCACGCTACATCATCAGCCAGCTGGGCCTCACTCGGGATCCCCTGGAGGGTAAGTGCCTGCACAGAGGAGGCAAAGCCAGGAAATTGGGTGACTTGGTGAGGGCTGACAGCTGTGGGCATCTGGGAAGGCTTCAAGGGGGATGTAGCGACAGAGAGGAGGAGGGCCTGCATTCCAGGCAGGAGGCACAGCCAGTGCAAAGGCACAGAGATAGGAAATGGAGTGTTGAGCTCAGGAAATGGCAAGAAGTCAGCTTGGTTGTAACAGAGCATGTGAAGGGAGGATGGTGAAATCAAAGCGGGGAGGTCTCCCTGCCTGCCCCCAGAGGAGCTGATAGGTCATCCTGTCAGCATGGGGGAGCCACGGACGCAAGGAGGGCACTGACCTGGGCTGCATTACTAATGATGAGAGCCGGCGTTTGTATCATTCTTTACATGTTATCTCCTTGGATTCTCAAACATAACCTTGGGAAGTAGGGGCTGTTGTCATTCTGATTTTATAGATGAGGAAACCAAGGCCCTGAGTTTCAGTGACTCGCCCAGGGTCACACAGCCAGCCAGGGTCAGAGGCAGGATTCATCCCCTGGGCTGTTGAGCTGCCTGCCCCTTCGGTGGTTGTGTGAAGTGTGGATTGGAAGGGGCCAAGATTGCAGCCAGGAGGCCCGGGTGGGGTGGGAGTGGGGCTGAGGGGCAGCTAGGGGCGCGGAGGGGGGAAAGGGTTTGGATAAGAGAGAGGCTGGGGAGATGGGAATGACAGACAGCATCTGGTTGGATCCGGGGGTTAGAGGGAGTGAGGAGGCCAGATGCTCAGGTCCTGAGCCCAGGGACATGGAGGATGGTGACACCTGCTCAGTGATAGGGCTGCCTAGAAGCGGGAGGGTTTGGGAGAAAGGTACCAGGGCCAGTTTTGGACAGAGTGAGTTTGAGGGACCTTGGCACATGCAAACTAAGATGTCAGATGGGCTGGTGGGGATGGGAGATGGAGCCCAGGGAAGGGCTGAGGCTGGCCTTCTATGTCTGCCAGTTGTGTGCTCAATTAAGCCCAAGGGAACTGGTGAGAGGACAGAGGAAGCCCGGAACTGGGCTTGAAAGCTGGACCAAGATCCTGCCAGGGAACCCAAGGAGAAGCTGTTGGGAGTGGCGGAGGGGGCACATCAGAAGAGCTCAGAGAGGGTCCAAGGCTGTGAGGAGATTGAGACATGGTTTGGGTCCAGGGGCCGAATGGGGAAATGGAGGCAGCAGCTAGTGGTTCATCTGTCTGTCATCAGCCCTAGGAGTCCTTCTCATGCAGGAGCACATTCCAGTAGAAAAACACGAAGATTGGGCCCCAGACTCTGATTCTGTTCCATATGGTTGGTGATGTTTAAAATGTAAGGATGGTAAATTAGATCTATTTACTTTCACGTTGTCCTGTGGCAGCAAGACAAAAACCTGGCCCCTGCCCTTAGGGAGAAATACCTGCTGTAAATCTAGACAGGAGAGGGAAGTTCCCAGTATGGGGAGTGGGAGGGGAGACGCCACCCAGGCAGACCTTGCCCCTTGCAGAAGGCCAAGGCAAGTCAAAAAGCATTTATCTATTGATTTTTTATTTTTCAACATTCACATCCATAAATGATTGAATTCTAAATTTTTTCTCCTTCCTTCCCTCCCCTCTTCCCAAGGCAGCATGCATTCTGATACAGGCTATACATGTACTTTCATATTAAGCATATTTATTTTCATATTAGTCATGTTGTAAAGACGAATTAGAACCAATGGGAGAACCCATGAGAAAGAAGAAACAACAAAAAACAGAGAGAAAGAGCAAATAGTCTGCTTTGATCTACTTTCAGATTCCATAGTTCTTTCTCTGAATGTGGAGAGCATTTTCCATCATGAGTCTTTTGGAATTGTCTTGGATCATTGCATTTCTAAGAAGAGCTAAGTCTGTCAAAGTTAATCATTGCACAGTGTGGCTGTTACTGTGTACAATGTTCTCCTGGTTCTTCTCACTTCACTCAGCATCAGTTCATATAAGTCTTCTCGGGTTTTTCTGAAGTCCTCCTGCTCATTTCTTATAGCGCAGTAGTATTCCATTACATTCATGTACCACAACTTACTCAGTCACCCCTCCATTTTCAGTTCTTTGCTACCACAAAAAGAGCTGCTATCAGTGTTTTTGTCTGTGTGGGTCCTTTTCCTGTTTTTAAGATCTCAGAGTTTTGATTTGCATTTCTCTGATCAATAGTGATTTGGAGCATTTTTCATATGACTATAGTTAGCTTTGATTTCTTCATCTGAAAACTTCCTGTTCATAGCCTTTGAACATTTATCAATTGGGGAATGACTTTCAACAGGCATTTATTAAGTGCCTACTATGTGCTAGGCATGGGGAACAGGACCTGGGATTTGGGCTGAGTGTTGAAGGAAGCCATCAAAACTAGGAGGTGGAGATGAGTGAGGGCCTTTCAGGTGTGGGGGACAGCCATGGCAAAAGCACAGAGGTGGGAGGGAGAGAAATTTGTGTTTGAGTGGCTTCCAGGGGGTCAGTATCACTGGAAAGTCCATAGAAGGGAATAAAGTGGGAGAAGGCTGGAAGGACAGGAAGAAACCAGGTTATAAAAGGCTTAAAAACCAAATAGAATTTAATATTTAATCTTGGAGGTGATAGAGAACTGCCCAAGCTTATGGAGCAAGAGGTGAACTGCTCAGAACTGATTTTGGAGTTTAGGAAAGTCACTTTCTGGTGTCTTGGCTGTGGATAGGAGAGAGAAAGAGAGAGAGAGAGAGAGAGAGTGGACAGGGAGAGATTGAAGAGTTGGGTGGGGTGGGGTAGGGGCCATCTCAGGGCATATTTGTAGAGACAGTTAGCAAGGAGGGCACAGGATTGGACTGGGGGCATGGTCAGTGCTGGGAGCGGAGGCAGAGAGGACAAGAGAAGATTGAGGGGTGGGGTAGAGGGACTCAGGGGCTCAGAGAAAAAGGAGTCTTCTCCTGGAAGAAAGGGGGAAAAGAGCCAATTGAAGAAGGATGACTTCTACCTGCCGGGCGACAGAGTGGAGGGATATGAGCAGGGCTCTAAGGGGAGATGACCAGGCTTCCTCAAGCTCTGGATTTGGTCAGATGGGACTTGGGACAGGAGAATGGGACAGGGGCAGGCAGTGTGAGGCTGAGGTTATGACGAGAGGATGGTGAGGCCAGAGCAAGGGGAAAAAATGGACACAGAGGAGGCCATGCAGTGAAGATGAAGACCCAGGCTAGGTAGACAGCTGGGAGGAGGTGGTGATAGGCAGACGGGGCTCTGGCCAGTGCTGGTGACCCATCTTGTTGAGGACTTGATGGACTGGGAGGCCAGGCTGTTTGAGGGATGTGTTGAGGCAGTCAATAAGCATTTATCATAGAGGCCCCTGAGGAGTAGGACAGGCATTGGAGCAGAGAGGGACATCTGTCATCCTTGAAAAAGATGAGATGGGGACACCAGAGGAGATGACCCCCAGGGTCTCGATGGTGGGGTGGACTCTAGTGCCGGCAGTCTCACAGAGATGGAAGAGAGAGGTCCTGGGCGTGGTGGCTTTCTCTCCTGGCCCAGGGTGTTGGAGCCCTAGGAGGGTGGCTCTTTACCAGAGACATCTAGGAGATGGAAATTGCATGATGGCTTGAGGTTGAGGATGAAATGCGGCTCCAGAGGATTTTGGTAGTATTAGAGGAGCAGAATGTGGGCAGCTGAGGATAAGACCAAGCTGTGTGGATGGGGTGGGGCAGGGCCAGGGCCTTTTCCCCTCACCAGGCAGTGATTCTGAAGCCCAGGTATAAGGGGGTGAGGCTCTGTGTAAGCCAAGGGATTGGGAAGGCCTGGGTGGCTGAGCCCCCCAGCCTGAGTCCTTTGGTGATTACAGGCAGCCTCCCCCTTTCCTCAGCCTCAGTCTTCCAGTGCCAGAGGCCAGAGAGTGGGAACAGTAGGATCAAGAGTCAAGGATGCCTCATCCCTGAGGATACCCAGAAGTTGCAGCTTTGGTGTTTTGCCCCCAGGCACGCCTGGTGTCTGGAGTTCAGGCTGGCTGACTGGGGATGCTTGTCACTTAGCAAGGTGGGGAGGATTGTTCTTGGGAGCCATTGCAGCTGGGCCACACAGGGAAGGAGCCTCCAGAGGGGCCTCCAAGTTCTCTCTTCTGATCTTTGGACTAGAAAAGGGTGACCAGAAATGGCAGACAGAGAGTTGATGCCCAAGATGGTGAGGAGGGGGCAGGTCCCAGGCCAGTGGTGCTGAGAGCTGCTGGTGGGTGATGGCCAGACCAGTTGGAGGGAGGGAGTGTGGCAGTCAGGAGAGACACCTCCCAGGTCTGCAGCAAGCAGGCTGGCAGCCTTAGGTCTGGGAGCCAGATACCGCTTGGCCTGGGATAAAAAGGGCAGTGTGCACTGCCACCCCCCCAGTGCCGGCCTGGTCGTGTCACCATGTGTCCTGGGCCTTCCCAGAGCTAGGCCGGAGGCTCAACCGCTCAGCGAGTGCCTGCTGGCCTCCCCTTCCTCCCATAACCCAGACCTGTTGGCAGTTGGTGGGGAAGGTCCCAACTTGGCTCCAGGGGCAGCTGGTGTGTGGGCAGACCCTATCTAGATCAGAAAGAGGCACCTTAGGTGGAAATCTCCTCCAGTCCACAGCTGAAGTCTCCAGCTGCTTCCAACCTCCCACCAGGCTCCCTCCCATGGGCAGTGAGGTTGTGTGGTTTCATCAGACTTGACTCCAAACAGATTCTGCTCTGTCTCTGCTGAAGAGGAGCCTGTGGTCAGGATGGACCCTGGAAACTAACTTGAGCCTCACTCTCACTCAAGCCTGTATCTCCCACCCTCTCTCCCTCTTCAGAAATGGCCCAGCTCAACAGCTACGACAGCCCAGATACTCCTGAGACAGACGACTCAGTTGAGGTAATGACCTGTGGGTGGCCCAGGCTGCCCCCTTGTACTGGAGCCCTGGCCGGGCTTACTGAGTAGGGCGGGGCTAAGAGAGGGATCATAGATTCAGAGACGAAAGGGACTTCACTCCAGCCCTACTCATTTTACCAGAGAGGAAACAGGCTGAGAGGTAAAATGATTTGTCCAGGGTCACACAGCTCATAAGCGTCTGAAGCAGGATTGGAATGCAGGTCTTTCTGACTCTAGCTGCTCCACCATGCCTCTTATAGGCCCTGAAATGAAGCCCTCCCCATGAAGAGACTTGATGCTAGCATGAGGGGCATTGCCACACGTCCCTTGTCTCGTGTGTGAGGGGAGATGGTGGAATGGTGTTTAGTATGAATGAATGAATGAATGAGTGACTGAGTGAGTGAGTGAATGAATGGGCCAATGTCCTCAAGCACCCTTGTGCATAAAGCTCTCTGTGAGGCACTGAGGATCACGTGAAGAAGCTGAATGGTTCCTTCTTTGGGGGTGTGGGAGTCAGTGGGAGTCAGGGCTGTGGCCGTCAGAGGAGGGCTTGGCTGCAGGGCTGGCGGGTGGCAGGGCTGCGGCCTGCCCTGCATCTTTGCCCCACAGATTGTGGTTGGTGATGGGGGTATGAGCCGCTGAGGCCCTGAGGGCAGGTGGCACGGGCCCTGTTGGGCCTCCTTCTGGCACTCTGCCTCTTGAAGCAGGTGGATCGTTCCAGTCTGGGGAAGAGCCAAAGCATCCTCCCTTTTCTCCTCTTCCATTGCAGGGCCGAGGGGCTGTTTTGCAGCCCAAGAAGACTCCATCTGAGGAAGAGTTTGAGACAATCAAGCTGATCAGCAATGGTGCCTATGGGTAATGGGCCCCCTGCCTCTGGCATGGACCAAGCCCTTTTGGCAGGACCAGGGCGCCCTCACTTTCCATGGACGGGCTCAGGGCCCTGGAGTTAGGGCCATGCTGCAGAGGGTATCACCAGGCTCTGATTCTCAGGGGAAGAAAGGGACAGGTGCCTCTGCAGGCCATACAGCACTTCCTGTCAGCCAGTGACACCCAGGGCAGAGGGCCTGTCAGAAAGGTCTGAGGCCGGAGCCCTTAGTGTGATCAATGCTTCCATCCCTTTCTGAAGTTCTCACAGCCACCCCTTTAAGAAAACATCTTAGGAGTTTGCCCAGAACTGAGACCCAGCTCACCAGCTCAGAGCTGGAGGAATCTACCCCGTTCCTCTCCTGGAAATCAGGCCAGTGTTGGCCTGCTTGGTTCCATTCCTGGGAAGACCCAACTCATGTGCTCTCCAGGGTTCTCTCAGGCTCCCAGCCAGTGACCCCCAAGGAAGCTGGTGAGGGTGATCCTGTCCTAGACATATCTTCAGGGCTTCACCAAAGCTGTGGTCCATCCTGTCCCTGGAGCCAGTGGGCGCTTCGCAGTCAGCTTGGTTCTTTTTCCCGAGTTGGGCCTGTACATTTCTGTGGATGAAAACTCCACCTCTCTCCCTTCAGATGTGGTCATATCCAGCAGGGTGTTCTAGGTCCCCCAGGGCTCAGCATGAGTGTCTCATGGTGTGCAGAATCATTGACTTCTCTTGTGGGTCTTGGGCAAGGCCCCACATACCGTCTGTCCCAAGCCCCATGTAGCTGGAACCAGGGGCATCCTGTGGCCCCAGAGCTCCTGTTCTGCTGAGTGACTGGGACTGAGGAGTCTGGCTCCCTGGTGTCCTGGACAGCAGGGGAAGGGGATGGTGTCTTCAGTGGGAGTTGGTCAAAGACTGACTGACCTGAAGGTGCCGTCGATGAGAGGCCCAGAGTCACTGCCTCCTGACAGCAGCTGCTCTGGTCTGGCTTCCCTGGTGCTGCCATAGGCCTCTCCTTTCGGGTTGAGTTGGCCTTGTCTCATGCTTTCCTATAAGCTCTGGAGGCTCTCTTACCTCTTATTCTTCTTCTTGGCTTTTGAAGGCCTTTGTGGCCCAGCCCTGACCTTTCCCTCACAGTCCAGCCAGACTAGCCTGCCTTGCAGGCCATCTCCCACCTCCAGCGGGCCCTCCCTGTGGCTCCTCCAGCAAGAAGCCTCTCCTCCTGGCAGGGGGTAGCCCCCTAAGGCCACATTGTGCCTTGCAGGGCTGTGTTCCTGGTGCGCCACAGGTCCACCCGCCAGCGCTTCGCCATGAAGAAGGTAAACAAGCAGAACTTGATCCTGCGCAACCAGATCCAGCAGGCATTTGTGGAGCGTGACATCCTCACCTTTGCTGAGAACCCCTTTGTCGTCAGCATGTTCTGCTCTTTCGAGACCCGGCGTCACCTGTGCATGGTCATGGAGTATGTGGAAGGTAGGGGCTGTGCCTGTGTGTGGTATGGGGGAAGGAACACAGACCCTGGGGGGTGAGAGGAAAAGCTCAGACTGGGGTGGGGGGCAGGGGATGTGCAGACCTGAAGGAATTGGGGGTAGGGAATGCAGACTGGGGGAGTCGGGGGGCAGGAGGAGCACAGACCCTGGGGAGCAGCCACCTTGAGCCCGGATTAAGTCAGGGCTGTTGGGTGAGATGAGCCTGGGAAGGGTCTTGGTGGCCTCACACAGGAGGCCATAGGGAACCCAGCCCCAGGAAGGTGGTTTGGACCCAGAGAAGGACAGACTTAGGCAGGGAGACCAGTCCAAAGGCTTCTTCAGGAGGCCAGGGGAGAGCGGGTAAGGGCCTGCGGGCCCTGAGGGTGGGAAGGGAGACTAGTCTGGACTTTATTGTGGAGATAGAAACCAGATTGTATGTGGGGGGAGGGGCAATGACCAGTCCAGCCTGGCTGGAGCCATGGCAGTGCCCTTAGCAGGAGGGAGCTGGGGAGTTCAACTGGGGGCCATACTGAGTTTGAGACCCCAAGAGAGGTCCAGGGGGTGATGCTGTAGGGCTGGATCCCCAGAGCTCCTGGAGCTGAGACGAGCCTGGGGAGCCGCTGGGGTCTCCCAAGAGCCAGGCTCCTCAGAGGGCAGCAAGTAATGCTTCTTGAGGTACAAGAACCAGGGGAGGGCAGGGCTCTGGGAGGCAAGTGGTCAGTGGCGTCAGTGAGGCCAAGAGGTCAAGGGTCATGTGGCCTGAGGAAGAATGCTCAACATTTCTCCAGTACCTTCTGTGTGAGGCACTTTAGGAACAGGCCTCATTGTTTCTCCAACAGCCCTTCAAGGTAGATGCTGTGTCACCCCATTTTACAGATAAGGAAGCTGACGCAAACAGAGGTTGTGGCTTGCCCAGGGTCACACAGCTAGGAAGAGTCTGAGACTGGATTTGAACTCGGGCCTTGCTGATTCCAGGCCTGTTGCTCTATCCACTGCACCACTTTGCTGCCTCCCAGCAGCTAACGCTGATATAGCGCCTGCTCCATGCCAAGCACTGGGCTAAGAGCAAGTATTGCCTTGTTCACTGTCACAACAGCCCTGGGCGGGAGGTGCTGTTAGAGTCTCCATTTTACAATTGGAGAATCTAAGGCTGTCAGAGGTCAAGTGACCTGCCCAGGGTCCTGCAGCTAGGAAGGATTTGAGGCCTGACTCCAGCCTGGAGCTCTCTCTGCTGTGGCACATATGGGCAAGGTCCTGCACTCGGCCCAGAGCAGGCACCTGAGGAAGGCCGCTGATGGATTGCCATAGTGGAGCTTTGTTTAGATCTTTGGAATCTCATGATGACCCTGGGAGGTGTCAAAGCTGCTGTGGGTCTGAGCCCAGAGCCAGTGGGGTGGTGTCATTGCAGGGGGTGACTGTGCCACGCTGCTGAAGAACATCGGGGCACTGCCTGTCGACATGGCGCGCATGTACTTTGCTGAGACGGTGCTGGCATTGGAGTACCTGCACAACTATGGCATTGTGCACCGTGACCTCAAGCCTGACAAGTAAGGAGTCTCAGGGGGCTGGCCCCACCCACCCTGACTCCAGTCTGCTGCTGTCTAGCAGCTGTCTTGGGCCCCACCTTTTCTAGCCACCCCCTCCCCCCCCAAGGCCACTCCGCTTCTGCACTGGTGGGTTGGTAGGCTGTGTCTGGAGGGCTGGCCCTGCTCTGACTCCTGCCTGCTGGCATGGCTGCTATGAACAGGCCATTGTCTGTCGGCTGCCACCCAGGTTGGGAGCTGGGCATAGCGGCCGGCTGGGTGCCCCCAGGGAGTGGGGTGAGGCAGGCAGGCTGCAGCCTCTCAGCGCAGGGCAGGTGAAGGTCTGAGCCAGGTTTGGTTCTTCATCTCCAGCCTCCTGATAACGTCCATGGGTCACATTAAACTCACCGACTTTGGCCTCTCCAAAATAGGCCTCATGAGCCTGACTACAAACCTGTATGAGGGCCACATTGAGAAGGATACCCGGGAGTTCCTGGACAAGCAGGTGAGTAGCCCCAGGTTGCCCCACCACAATCATCCTGCCTTGAGCTGGCCGCTGAGGAGAGGGCCCAAGGGGACCCCCACCCCCACCCCACCCGGGAAGTCACTGGCACAGGGAAGTCACATAGGATGAAACTTCTTGGAGCTCTAAGCCATGGGTGGTGATGGGAATGAATAACTGGAAGGGCATCTGGAGGAAAGGGCCAAGAGTCCCAAGACTTAGAGGCTCCTGGCTAACCTGGCATGTGGGAGAAACACCTGGGATTGTTCTGCTTTACTCCAAGGGGCAAAACCAGTAGCATGGGGCAGGGGCTATGAAGAGATAAAGACAGCTCTGCCCTCAGAGTGGAAGGGGGATGCCTGGCTAGGCATAACGGACTTCCCAGCCCTGGATGTCTGCCAGGAAAGGGCAGGTGCCTGCTTGTCCTCACCTTACGGCTGCTCACAGGGTCTGTGGGCAGGCAGGGAAGTGCATGCAGGGGATTCCATGAGGGCTTCCTGATTGCCAAGCTGGCACTGTCTCCACTATGCCAAGCTCCAGGAAGCTCCCAGCTGGAGCACCACAAGGGTCGGTGACTTGCCTGTGGTCACACACCAGGACATGGCTAAAGTGGGACGTGTGTTCAGATCTTCCCAACTCTGAGGTCAGCCCCTCACTGCCTTTTGTGCCAGCCGATTCCAGAATTCAAATTCAAAATTCCATCCAAAGAGAATGGAAAAGGAGAAGGGTTTGAGTCATTACAACCATTCTGGTGGGCATCTCTTAAGCAGCTCTTGGTGCCATCTGCACCTGGGCATTAGCCGAGCAAGGGGATGCCAGGACCATGCTGTGTGGAACAGGTTCACCATAAGCTCGGCCTGAAGCCAGAGCAGGGAGGCCAGGGCTTGGAGGAGCGTTGTGACAAAGTCCCCTTGTGTGGGCAGTGTGGGGTCCTGTCTTCAACAAGGGGCACCAGTGGCCTCTTGAGAGGAGATAGCCCCCCATGCCTGATGGTAGATGGCTCAGAACAGGCAGGCCCCCAGAATAAGGCAGAGCCAGCTTCAGGCTGGAGCCTGGGCCCAGTGTAGGGAGGCTGCCCTGAGGGCTCAGTGTTGAACCCAGGCTATCCTCCTCCTTGTCCTTCCCCTGCCCAGTGCTAACTGAAGCAGATATGATGTAAATCTTGATACTTTGGGAGCTTAAGAGTTGGAATTAGCTTAGGCACCAAGAGATCCAGTGTCCTAGATGGCTAAGTGACTTGCTCACAGTCCCTCAGTGACTTTGACAGGGAGTCAGGATTAGAACTCAGGTTCCTTGACCCAAGTCCAGGACCTCAAGGAGAAGACTCTCCCATGGGCATTCTGACACGTTTGATACAGAAACAGTGGGGCCTGGGGGGACAGGGCCTTTAACTCGCCTGGGCTAGGAGGTGAGAAAGGTGAGCTGGGTGCAAATCCAGGCACTGGAATGAGAGTGATGGAGCTGGTCTGGAAAGCACTTGAAGGGCCTGCCGGGTGCTTTACACGGGGTCTTACTTCATCCCACAACAGGCCTGGCAGGCAAATGTTATTCTCCTCATTTGACAGATGAGGAAACTGAGGGCAGCAGAACTTCAGGGTCTGCCTAGGGTCACACAGCGAGGAAGTGTTGGAGCCAAGATTTGAACCCAGGTCATTCACTAGCTGTGTGACCTAACCTCCAGGCCCCATTGTCCTCATCTGTAAAATGGACATAAGTCAGAGCCATGTTAAGTGATCCTTTTCCCCACCCAGGTGTGCGGGACCCCTGAATACATCGCTCCTGAGGTTATCCTGAGACAAGGCTATGGGAAGCCGGTGGACTGGTGGGCTATGGGCATCATCCTTTATGAATTCCTCGTGGGCTGCGTCCCATTCTTTGGGGACACTCCAGAGGAGTTGTTTGGACAAGTCATCAGTGGTAGGTTCTGGGCCACGAAGCACGGGAGGGGAGGCTGAGAGCAGTCACACCCACTGGGCAAGCTCCCTGGCCAGCGGCCTCAAGCTGGTGTGGGGATCGGGAGGCGGGCTGGGACAAGGCTGAATGCTGGGCAGCCAGCCTGTGGTAGGGCCAGGGGAGACCAAGGGTGGGTGCCCCCTCGCAGGACCTGCCTTCTGCTTCCATCATTCACTCCACCCACATGTCCCTGCTCCTCCTCCCCTCAGATGAGATTGCGTGGCCTGAGGGTGATGATGCCCTTCCTCCTGATGCCCAGGACCTGACCTCCAAGCTGCTCCACCAGAACCCCTTGGAGAGGTTGGGCACAGGTAGGCTACAGGTTATGGCTGGTGCTGGACTGTGAGGGAAAGGGTGTGACTGTGCTGCACCGTACTCTGCTGGCCAGGCCCAGGGCCCACGGCTCCCTGGCCCCCGACTTCCCTCTCTGTGCCAGTCCTGAGGCTGTGGCTGTTCTTTGTCTCCCCTGCCCGCACCATGCCCCTTTGCAGGCAGCGCCAGCGAGGTGAGGCAGCATCGTTTCTTCAAGGACCTGGACTGGACGGGCCTGCTGCGTCAGAAGGCTGAGTTCATCCCACAGCTGGAGTCCGAGGACGACACAAGCTACTTTGACAGTAAGGGGGGGGGGTGGGGGCATGGCCCTGCCTAGTGTCTCATCAGGGCTCAGGTCATCTCCACCTCCCTGCCCGTTGGTTGATGGTGTGAGTGCATGCCTGGAGGAGGAGGAGGAGCTAGCGTTTCTGTAGCACTATAAGGGTTGTCACTCACTTTACAGGCATGATCCCATTTGAACCTCACAGCAACTCTGTTATCCCCATTTCACAGCTGAGGAAACTGAGTCAGGCAGAGGGGAAGTGACTTGCCCAGGGTCCCACAGCTAGGAAGGGTCTGAGGCCAAACTAGAACTTGGGCACCCGTGATGGTGGGCCCAGCACTCTCTGCCCACAGCCCGCCACGGGCTCTTCCCAAGCTTTCTATGGTCTTGGCTTTTCCTCTCCTGCTTCTTGCTGCTTCTATGCTATGACTGATTAGGTGGCATGGAGGGTTCTCAGCCTAGGGGAGGCATTCTGAACTGGGATGGTAGGGAGACCTAGGCCCACCCCCTGCTTCATGGAGCCTCTTGGGACCTCAGGATCCTCCCAGAACTGCTTAATCACTGCTGGGCTGTGACCTGTGTTGGGGGTGTGGGCTTCCCTTGCTCAGGAGATCTGGGGGTGCCAAAACCCATGCTTATTCCTCTAATCCTGGGAGTCCTTTTCCAGTTACAAAGCATGGTGCTTTCCCAGCATGGATAGGCCAAGGATTCCTGTCCCCATGCTCATGGAATCCCAGAATTTGAGAGTTGGCAGGACCAAGCCACACAGGAAAGGAAGCCTCGTGAAGGCAGACCTAACAAAGGACATCCCCCCTCGCTGGGCAGCCCTTTCTACCCCAGAGGTACCTCCCCTGTGTTTCCTGGTGCTGCCCTCCAGCCTGGAGGCCGGCTTTCCTGTACCCCAGCCTTCTCTAGAGTAAACACACCCGATGCCTTCAGCAGATCCTCCCATGGCCTGGGCTCAAGGCCAGTCCTGTCCCTGGTTACCATCTTCTGGATGGTCTCCAGCTTATCAGTGCTTCCAGAGTTGACCAGGGTTCCAGATGTGGGCCTTGATTTTTCTGTGAGCCACGTGTAAGACTTGACATTCATCCCTGTTGAATTTCATCTTCCTCCGTCTGGCCTGGTTCACGTAGGCCTGCCAAGATCCCTTTGGATTCTGACTCATTTGCTGTGTCAGCTCTCCCCTTCCTGCCTTTAGCATCTGCCGAGCTGGCCATCCAGGCCTCTTTTCTGGTCACTGTGAGAAGCATGGGATGGTGCTGGGCCATGCACGCTCCCTAGGGCTCTCCACTGGAGACCTCCTGCCCAGGTAGCCATTCAGACATAGGTCTGAGCACAGTGATGCAGATCTGCTTCCCTCTTCTCTCATCTAGCTTGTCTCCAGCAGCCTGCCATGCTTGGTCCCGCCCCATCCACCTCACACTCCCCTGCCCAGCCTGGCCTTCATGAGCTGGTGTGAATGGAGCCACATGGGCTTGTGGGGATCCCTGGCTTCCTAACCAACCAGCCCCTTAATGACTCTCTAGACTTTCCCCAAGAATCAAGGTCATGCTCACCATCTCTAATTTCCAGCCTTGGTTCTCTTCCCTTCTGGGAAAATTGGACCGGTGTTTGCCCTCCTCCTGTCTCGTTTCACCTACCCCTGGCAGTGACCTAGCCTTCCCCACCTCCTGCTGGCTCTTTCAGGACCCAAGGATGTCATGCATCTGGGCCCCTCAGGGACACAAGCTCTTCTCTCACCATCCCCATTTAGATGAGGTGGGGCAGCAGGGGAATGTGTCTTGTCCGGAGCTAGAAAGTGTTAGAGCCAGGACAAGGTCTAGCTCTCCAGACCCTGTGGGTGAGGCCCTCTCCTCTTCTTGTAGTTGCTTTGGATCTTGGCCCTTTGGAGTGCCAAGCCACCTTCTGTTCAATTCCCTGCTTCCTCTGCCCATCCTCCCCAGGAGGCCCACCCCAAGTGAGGCCTCATGCTCATCAGGCACATTGGATAATCAGGCCCCCCCCCACCCCAGGATGCTCCTGGGGTGGGGATGGGGCCACTTGTTTGCAGCAGGTTGTAATGAGGTCAGAGTCTGTCGGGGCCCTGGCCTCCCAGATCCCTGAGGCAGACCTACACCAGCATCCTCCCCCCAGGGCCTCTGCAGACCCCTCCCTCAGCCTAGCCTGCCCATGTGTCTGTCACAGCTCGCTCAGAACGTTACCGACATGTGGATTCGGAGGATGAGGACGATGCCAACGATGATGACCATGTGGAAATCCGTCAGTTCTCTTCATGCTCCCCAAGGTTTAGCAAGGTATGCAGGCTGGGGCATCTCCAGAGGGTCTTGGGCTGGTCATCCCTTTGTCCTGGCATCTAGCCCATGTCCCTGGTGTGTGCCCACTGCCCACCTTCACTGCCCTTGTATGAGCTCCTGTGGAGAGTCGTGTAGCCCACATCAGCAGGATCCACCAGGAGGAAGTGCTACTGCAAGTTGCCTTGTCTTTGAGTGTGATTGCCAGGCGCCCTCCCCTTGCCCCTGCCTCACCATGGGCCCTTGGCCATCCTCTGCTGTGGACTCTGCTATCGTGGCCTTCTGTCCCTTGACCTCTGCCCTCTGCCTGCCTGCCCCACAGGTGTACAGCAGCCTGGAGAGACTCTCCCTGCTGGAGGAACGCAGGACCCCGCCCCCTACCAAGCGCAGCCTCAGTGAGGAAAAGGAGGACAGGCTGGAAGGCCTCAGTGGCCTAAAGGGCAAAGACCGGGGCTGGGTAATCGGTTCCCCTGAAATGTGAGCAGGAGGCCTGTGTGAGGGAGGGAGACAGGGCGTCAGGCACCCAGATGGGGCTTGGCCCATTCTGGTAGCATTCTCCCCTAGGGAGGGAGGGAATCCATACCCAGGCCTGTTCTCCCCTACAGATTGCGGAAGCGGCTGTCAGTGTCTGAATCCTCCCATACAGAGAGCGACTCTAGCCCCCCTCTTGGGGTGCGGCGGCGCTGTTCAGGGGTGCTGGATGTACCCCGCTTCCCAGACACATCTGACGAGGCAGGAGGCAGCCCCCGGCAAAGCCAGCAGCTGACAGAGGGTGCAGCTTTCCTGACTCCCCAGCCTAGAGAGGGCGGCCCTGGGTCCACTCCTGAGCAGCTGGGAGAGCGCAAGGTCCAGGGGGACAAGGAACCAGGTCCAGTGCTACCTCCTTCAGTGACTGCCTGAAATGCTAGTGTCTCTTGGGGGGGAGGGGACACACCTCCCAGAGAACTGCCCTGCAGTTGTGGTGGGGCGGGAAGCAGAGCTTAGCCGGGGTCTGCTGAGAACTGTCCCCTGCCTCTAGCCCTGGGCTCAGCCCAGCTGTGCTAAGGGTGCCTGCTCAGAGTTCAAATCCCCAGGGATTGACCGGGGGATTCTTCTCCCTCACCACTGCTCCTGTAGGTGGGAGTCCCGTGAGCGTCTGTGCCCAGCAGGGCCACCAGAACAGCCAGGAGGGCCTGGAGAGCTCTACGCCCAAGGCCATCAGCGACCTGGCAGTGCGGCGGGCACGCCACCGGCTGCTGTCGGGGGAGTCTGGAGACAAGCGTGCCCCCAGGCCTGCCAGCAAAGTCACCAAATCGGCCTCGGCCACCGCCCTGTCCCTTCTCATACCCTCAGGTGAGGGCAGTCCGGGGTCTGCGGTCAGCCCAGGGATTTTTTGCCTTGTGTCTGTGGATCCATGACCGGAGGGATGTGTGTGTGTGTGTGTATGTGTGCACACGCATGTGTGCACGCGCTTCTGGATCATAGGAGACTGTGAGGGTTGTGACACTGTGTGTATGTCATGAGGACTGAGAGACTGGGGCCTGGACAGGCTGGACATCCTGCTACCCCTTGAGTCTGTGGGAGTGACCACAACAGCTCAGGGCCTGTCCTGAATCTGGGCTGAGCCACTTTCCAGATTACAGGTGTTGTTTCCTTTTTGTGTTCTTGGGTGTAGATGGCAGGTGTGTGTGTGTGTATGTATGTGTGTGGGGGGGGTGCTGAGGGCCCTAGGGGCAGGCTGTAGCAGCTGGGGCCTGTAGGTATCAGGGGTGCATGAAGTGGGGGGATGGCGGGACAGGTAAGAGGTGACTCACAGGGCCATGTTTCTGCTCCAGACTACCATGGATGCTCCCCCTTGGCCAGCCCAATGTCCCCCCACTCCCAGTCATCCAATCCCTCATCCCGGGACTCATCCCCAAGCAGAGACTTCTCTCCAGCCATCAGCAGCCTAAAGCCACCCATTGTCATTCACCGAGCTGCCAAGAAGTATGGCTTCACCCTGCGAGCCATTCGGGTCTATATGGGGGACACCGATGTTTACACTGTGCAACACATGGTCTGGGTATGTCTGTGTGGACCAGCTGGGCCTGGCTGGCAGGGGGGAGGATCCTAGGGCAGGGTGGCCCAGACCCTTGTCCCAGGATGGTGGTAGGCCGAAGCCATCCACCTACACTGTCCTGTTTCCCTGACTGTCCCTGCAGCCAGCCCTGTCATTGTCCCCAGAATGGCCCCAGGAGACTTGTTGATGATGGTTAGAGGGGAGACTGAGGAAGCCTAGGGCTCCCAGGGCTCATGGGGCAGGGAAGAGCTCAGAGCCAGTCTTTTCTTGGAGATAGCACGTGGAGGATGGGGGTCCGGCCAGCGAGGCAGGATTGCGTGCGGGTGATCTCATCACACATGTCAACGGCGAGCCTGTGCACGGGCTGGTGCACACTGAGGTGGTGGAGCTGATCCTGAAGGTGAGGAAAGGCATCATGTCTGGGAGCTGGCCTTGAGTGCAGAGACAACAGGGTCTTGGGGAGCTTTTAGGGGGCAGGAGAGTGCCAAGCCACCGAGGGTTGGGCTCTTGATTTTGGCTCACAGGATCCTCCTCGTTGTTCCTTTGAATCCTGTGAAATCTGCCTCCCCCAGATCTAAGGTGCCACATGCCACACTGTGCTCAGTGTGGAAGAAAAAGAAGGCGTACTGTGCCATGGGGGCATCAGCCTTCCAGAGACTTATTCTAATGAATTAGTCTGAATATCTCAGCCAAGAGAGATGGAGAGACACACAGAGACAGAGATAGAGAGAGGTGTCTGCAAAGCTCTCTCTCTGACCCGGGCTTTTTTTAGACGAATTGATCATCTTCCCAAACAGTGCACAGAATTCCACAATGTGATGCAGCCTTGAAGCCGGGTGTGGACTGCAGAGGCCCTGGGCGTTTTGTGTTTCCCAGTGACGCCCCCAGGAGGAGGAAAGAGGCTGCTTTCAGTGCCCTTGTGCAGACCTGGCTCTGCCTGCAGTCTGGGAGCCCTCCAGTCATGTTGCTCACGTCCCTGATTCTGTCTTCAGGCGCCACAGTCCTCCCTCACATGAAATCCTTTTCCTGTTTAGAGACATTTAGGCTTTTGGTGAAGGAGAAAAAAGGTTTCAGGGCAGAGTGTTATTTTCCTAAAAGTTTGGCTCACCAGCTGGTGGCGCAGAAGGCCTAGGGTCAGGAAGACCCGAGTTCAAATCCAGCCTCCTGCACTTACTGCTTGTGGCACCCTGGGCAGGTTATAACTAACTGCCTCATTTTCCTCACGTGAAATGGGGATAGTAAGAGCACTTGCCTCCCAGGGTCTTTGTGATGATCCGACAAGAAGGTATTTGTAAAACGCTTAGCGCAGGGCCTGGTGCCTAGTAGGGCCTCTAAATGCTAGCCGCCGCGGTGGTGATGATGCAGCAGCACTCAGGCACACTCAGGGTAGATGCGGGCTGGAGAAGGGCCTGTGTTTCTTCTCTCACCACATCTTGAAGGGGGGCTCGCGTCCCCCAAGACTCCCTTGTGTCCAGCTTCTCTCCTCCCTGCTGGGGAGACGAGGGTCCAGCACAGCTTTCCCTTGATTGACCGGGCACTGTTTGCCAAACTTCATCTATTTCCTCCTTCTGCCTCAGTGGTCTGTAGCTTACTTTTAGTGCCAAGATCCCTTATGTTCCCCTTTCCTTGGCCCTTCCTCACAAGAGCCTGCCTTCTGGATAGATCACCACCTGATCTTTGGGCTCCATCCTTGCGAGGTCTCTCATTGGGGCCTGAATTCCCTCCTGCGTCCTCTCTTGTAAACTTCCAGGGCTCTCTGTTATCAGTCTTCTCTGTCCTTCTCCATGGCCACAGCCTCTGACTCGGAGAGTCCTCCCAAGCCTTGGCTTCAGCTTGCAGACTGGCCTTCGTTAGGTGTCCTCCCTCTGGCCAGGGATCGCTGGCCTGTGTCTGCGGCTCTGATCCACACTTTAACATCCAGCCATTCTCAGACTCCCCCTTCTTGGGCAGCTGTCATGTTTCCTCCTCCACACACTTTGCCTTCTATGAGCAACAACAGGGAGGAATCTACCTCCTGTGCCCCTGCCTGGCTCCCATTTCATCTTTGGCTCTGGGGTTTGTGTCCATCAGAATACCCAGAAGCCAGGCCTTGTCTGCGGCCAGTCATCCTCAACTATTCCAGCTGTTCTTCGTTCCCCTCCCCTCCTGTCCACATCCTTGAAGGGGGCTCCTATTCCTCTCCAAGTGCAACCTAGAATTGTCTTGGCTGTTGTGGGTGCCGTTCTCTTGGCTCCCTGGATGTGACCACCATTAGGAGGCAGCCTGGGGCAGGGCACACCTGGGCTCTCTATGTGCAACTTTGGTTGGTCACTTTTCCCTTTGGGGGCCTCAGTTTCGCACTTTACAGTGAGGGGGTTGAGATTGATAGTCTTTGAGGCTCCCTCAGCCCCTCAGCTCTGGCCCTGCCCCTCCTTGTGCCCAACAGAGTGGAAACAAGGTGTCCATCTCGACAACGCCCTTTGAGAACACATCCATCAGAGTGGGCCCTGCACGAAAGGGCAGCCACAGGTCCAAGATGGCCCGAAGAGACAGGAAGAGCAAGGCCAAGGATGGGCCTGAGAGGTGGGTGAGGCTGGAGCCTGTAGCCCCTCAACACACACTCGCGTGTGTACTGCCCTCTGTGGGGCCCCTGTTCCCAGACACACTTGCAGCATTGGGACCCTTCTCTTGGCAGCAGGAAGAGGGGCTCCCTGTTTCGGAAGATCACCAAGCAGGCGTCCTTGCTGCACACAAGCCGTAGCCTGTCATCCCTCAGCCGCTCTCTGTCCTCTGGAGAGAGTGGGCCTGGCTCCCCAACACATGGTCATGGCCACAGCCACAGCCTGGCCCCACGTTCTCCAACCCAGGGCTACCGAGGGGCCCCTGAAACCTTGCATCCAGGTATTTGGGATCTGAACTTCCCCTCAAGGGACTCCTGCCTTTGCTCCCCTGCCTTGGTGGGGATCAAGGACAAGGCCAGCCCTGGAGCTGGTCCCAGAGCCCTCCATAGCACCCTCCTGAGCCAGGGTCGGTGGGTGTGGGGCAGAGACCTGGGCAGGAGGGGGCCTGGCCTCCTCTCTGGCCTCCTCTTCTTGCTGAGGCTCACGCTTTCTCCTTCTTGCTCTTTCTCCAAAGTAGGTGGAAATTCCTCCCAGAGCAGCTCGCCTAGCTCCAGCGTGCCCAACTCTCCAGCCAGCTCTGGCCACATCCGCCCCAGCTCCCTCCATGGCCTGGCACCCAAGCTGCAGCGGCAGTACCGCTCACCCCGGCGTAAATCAGCAGGCAGCATCCCCCTGTCCCCGTTGGCACACACTCCATCGCCCACCCCTCAGGCCACATCTCCCCAGCGCTCACCGTCTCCTCTGCCTAGCCATGGCCTGAGCAGCAGCCCTGCAGCCTTCCCAGGAAAGCTGCACTCTTCACCCCCCCTGGGCCGTCAGATCTCCAGGCCCAAAAGTGCCGAGCCACCACGCTCCCCGCTCCTGAAAAGGGTCCAGTCGGCTGAGAAGCTGGGGGCCACCCTGGGCATGTCTGAGAAGAAGTTGTCTGCCTCACGCAAGCCTAGCCTGGACCTGTCCTCTGGTGAGGTCAAGAAGGAGCTGGTGCTGCCCAGTGACCCTGGGGACAAGGCCCTACTGACTAAGGCAGCCCCTCGCAGCCTGGGCACCATCCGGCATGACCGTGCAGAGCGCCGGGAGGCCCTGCAGAAACAGGAAGCCATCCGTGAGGTGGACTCTTCAGAGGACGAGGATGACACAGATGATGATGGCTCTGAGAATAGCCAGGATGGACAAGGCCAGGGGCCCCACCAGGCCCTGCCACCGGCAGCCCCAGAAGGGGTGTACTTAGGCAAGTTCCTGCCTGCTCAGCGGGCCCAAGAGAGTGCCAAAGAAGACCCCTGTGTGCCCCAGGACCTGTGGGGCAGGGCTCAGCCGCCCCCGGGCACCCCGATGAGGACACTGGCTGATGACACTACCCCAGGCGCTGTGACACAGCTGGTGTCTGACAGGAGTCAGGCGCTCCCCAGCTCCCCTGGGGGTCCTTGGGGTGCAGCCTCCACAGAGCCCACACTCCCCCAGGGTGACAGGCAGGCCCAGCCCTGTCTAGAGCCAGCACTTACAGCACTTTGTCCTTGGCCATCAGAAAGTCGCCTCCGCTGCTCCAGTCTACACGCAGAGCAAGCCCCTGCAAGCAGCTCAGGTGCAATCCAGGCTTGGCCTCTGCCCCCTCAGGCGCCCACCCTGGCTGAAGGTGGGCACAGCTGGGACACGGTCTCATCCCAGACTACCCTGAGCCTTCAGCCTGGGTCCAAGCTAGAGGGGCCCTCCAAGCCTAGCCAGGCCCAGGCCCCACTGCTCACCAGCCCTTCCCAGGCACTGGCCTATATCACCCCTAGCCTCAGCCCTACCCCTTGCCCACCTTGGGAGCCCAAGTGTCCCTGGGCAGAGAAGGAGGAACTAGCTTTGGGTAGCACCAAGGTACCTGATGCTGCCGGTGACAGCAAGCAGGCCCCCCAGTGCAAAGGGCACCTGCAGTCCCCTGGGCATGAGGAGACTGTGCCACTGAGAGCCCTGCACCAACCCCATGACTGTGCCGTGGTGCATGATGACCTCCTGAGAAGAACGTAGCTGCCAGACCTGGGGCCTGTCCCACCTGCCTGTGTAATATATGCTCATGGAAGTGACTGGTGTGCTGCTGTCTCTGTAGGGAAGCAGGGAGAATGGCACCCTGGCAGCAGGCCATGCCCGATGCTGGGCCTGTACCCCTTCTGGGGCCAGCCCTGGGGCCCACGAAGCGTCCATCTGTGGCCCCCAGGGCCAGGCTTGTATCTCATCCCTCTCTAAGCTCTACAGGACACAGCACAGCCTCAGGAAGTTACAGTGACCATCACCCCAGATGGATGGAGGAAGGGAGGCCAGAGCTCCAGGCTGCCTCAGCCCTCTCACTCCCATGTCCCAAGGGCCTGTCCTCAGAGCCACAGGCACATGGCTGGGGGCGGAAGGGGGCAGGGGAGGGGACTGGTTTTCCTGATTTGCATTTATGTCTCAGGGTGACCTCAAGGGAGGTGTAACCGAAAGATGGTGCAGTAGGATCTGTGTTCCCCAATTCTTTTAGCAAGAGTGGATGTTGGAGGCAAGGCAGGAGGTGGTGGTGGGGGTTTGGACTGAAGCAAAAGCTGGGTCTGAAGTTCTTTAGGAAGGAAGAAGAGTGAGGAGGGTGATCATCAGCTGGGGCTCTTCTGGGCCCCCCTTGCTGGGTGAAGGGATGGGTTGTGTATCCTGGGCAGTGATCTGGCCTCTCAGGCTGCCCTCTGAACCCCAGCCCTTTTATCCACCTGCCTGTGGCTCTTCAAACCCTTCTATGAAATAAGTCTTTTTTTTTTCAAATATGGAAGCAAGCAAGGCTTCACGTAGCCCTGGTGCCTAGGAGATGGAAAGGTATGGGGTAGAGGGAAGCAGAGTAAGAGAGTCCTTAAATGCTTATGAATTGGGAGCCCAGAGTAGCCAGAACTAGCTTCCTGGGCATCCTGGAACTGCCCGGGGTGGACCTAAAGGCAGGACTATGAATCATACCACCTTGAGGCTGAGGTTAAGCAACACCTGAGGAAACCTGACCTGGAACGCTGGGACCCCAGAGGGTGGGAAAAGGTGTTGTAGTGGTGTGAGAAGGGTGCCTGGTGATCCCCAGAGCTTTCCTAGGGCTATAAACATTACCCAGGAGCAGGGAGGGCCACTAAACACACAAAGTGTCTACTATGGGCAAGGCACTAGGGAAAGTACAGGGAGGATGAGATATCCGTGCCCCAATAGAGTTTAGAAATTAGAAGTGGAGAGTCAGAGCCAGGTGACCATGACGCACACCAGGGTGTGATCACTGGGGCCACACCTGTGGTGCAGACTCTACCCCATCTCATGACAATCCAACCCCACTGGGTGATCCAGGGCTATTCTTGGCCCTCTTCCCACACATTCCTTTGTATTGTGCTGCAGCACCCCTCCACCCCCCATCCCCTGCCCCCCAGTTCCCACCATGGACCTCTCCATTCCAGTTTCGAGACTGTTGTGTGACTTGTCGCCATGTGTGCTGCCAGAAGAGAAAAACAAAATGGGGTCCCTAAAAGCATCCATCCCGAGATCTTCCTCCTTCCTTTCCCCCATCTTTCTGGGCCCAGCAGAATTTTAGCATCTGCCCAAGACGTGTGTGGATGGATAAGCACATCCCAGTCTGGGCTTGCTTGGTCTGTCCCCTGTGGATGGTTATGCTCCATTCTGGAGTGGCCACAGGGCTGGGCTAGGAGCTTCAGCCACAGTCTAGGAAGGACGCCTTCCGAAGGCAGGTGTCTGGTCAGGGCTGGGCTTCCTGAAGACATCAGTCTCCCGTGACTCCCTTGTTATCAATCAGATGGTCATTGAACAGGGTTGTTGCTCTTCCGCCAAAGGTTCTTAAGGGGCCATCTGCAAAATGACCTCTGGCTCCAATCCCTTCTTTATCCAGATGCTCAGCGGGCTTGTGACTTGCCTGATTGTTACAGCTGACAACCATATGAGGCAGGGGGTGAGCTCCCAACCTAATTCCAAGCTAGGGCATCTGTCCACTATGCCATGTTGCCTTTTTCATTTATGCTAGGTGCTGTGCAAAGGGCTGGAGGTTCCGAGATGGAAGCGAAGCTACCCTGCTCTCAAGGGGCTCCCATTTGAACAGGGGAGGATGATGTATTTCGACAAAGTTCAAGGCTTTTAGGGAGCTGTGATATGTGTCTTTGGCCAGGGGTGAGGGTGCAGGGGTGGTAGTCAGCAAGAGTTTCTCATAGAAAGTGGTGCTTGAGTTTGAAGAAGGCAATTCCATGAGACAGAAGTGAAAAGAGGGAATTCCAGGCAAAAGGGATCGTCCTTGCAAAAGCATGGAGCCTGCATAGTAACTGGCCCATAGGGTTTTGGATTTTCTGCAGCTGTCAGCCGAATGGCAAAGGAGAGGGGGAGGGGCGTCCGCTGTGGCCTGTGGCTTATGGAAGCCTATCCGCCCTTCTTTGAGCCCCTAGTGATCAAAGGTGTCCTCCAGCCCAAAGGTGGAAACCGAGATGTGCGCTTGGGTGTCTGCTAACAGTCACTCGGTTGTCTTTTTTTTAGTAATAATACTTGAGATTGGGGCAGCTAGGTGGTGCAGTGGATAGAGCCCCGGCCCTGGAGTCAGGAGGACCTGAGTTCAAATCCAGCCTCAGACACTAGCTGTGTGACCCTGGGCAAGTCACTTAACCCCGATTGCCTCCAAAAAAATGATAATACTTGAGATTGTTCATCCTCTGCTGCTACCTTTGGCGTCTCCTCAAGATCTCTGGAGAATCGCTCTCTCCTCCCCTCACAACCTCTATCCCCATGGGGTTTGATCCCACTGCTCTCTGTTTTCTTATTGTCACCACACAGTCCATGGGGGCCGTGAAGCCGGAGTCCACGCAGTGTTTCCACCCTCCTTGATGGAGGAAGTTGTTTCTTATAGAAACACTGAGCCAGGAGCCATCATCAGTGGGGCCCAGGGGAGGCTTTAGGGGGACAGGAGGCTGGGACTAGCTATCAGGCTAACGTGACTCATAGCTCATGGGAATGAGCCAAAGGAGTAATGGCGGGCCCCATCAATGAATGGTGTTTGATGGGACTCGTCTGGTGTTTGCCCATTTCTGAGTCTGCCACTCCATGGCCCACTAATTTCTTTAAGCTTGTGCCCCAGGAGAGGCTTGGGGTCCCAATCTCGGGCCAAGATTCTGACCATGGTAGCAGAGCAGCAAGGGTTGGCGTTTGGGTGGGAATCACAGCATGCTTCCTAAAGCATCACCCAGCTTCCTCTTTACCAGACACTGTGTTAACTAAAGACAAAAGCAGGACTGTGCCTGCTGTCCTGGAGTTTACTTTCTAAGCCATTTAGAATGACACAATCCTTTTAACTAATTTGTCAAGCGCTGTGTACAGTTGTTTGCTGGGCCATGAGGTCCATAGAAACATGCCTGTAAGCACGCCTCCTTGTAAGGTCTTGGTGGTATTGCCCCGAGCTGGGACCCAAAAAGAGTTGCCAAACCCAGAACACTGGTTTTCCCTCTTCTCGCTGTCTTGATAGACTCCTGATCTTAAGCTGTCATTTTTGTATGGTGATAGTAGCTTAATATATAATTAGATTATCTATCAGAAAGGTAAGTCAGATGGGTGGCCAGGGTGACCTGGTTCTACAGAATGGCTTGAAATCCCAATAGTGTGTAAATTCCTCAAAAAAAGCTGTGATTATAAGACTCCTAAGTGCAACCCCATCATCTATGCTTTCCCCAATGAGTGAGTGTGGGCGGGGACTTCAGAGAGAGGTGCGGGTCCCTCTGTGGATTTATGTATGTTCAAATAAATGTGTTTTACTTGTAAACTTGTTATCATTTCTAAGCCGTTAAGTTATAAACTGTCAAATAATTAAAGAAAATGACTTTTTTGTAACGCGGATCCAAAAATGGGAAGGAGAATTTTTCAGAAAACAGTGTTTGGACAAAACTTATTAAAGATTCCAATTTCCTGTCCAAGTTATCAGGAAATCCCAGAGTGGGACAAGCCAGGTCAAACACGGAAAAGGGCCGGCACAGAGCAAAGAGTTAATGGATGACAGATTGCTGCAAAATTACTGCAAGCTTCTAATATTGCCGTTAGAACATCTGCAGGGGAGCAAAATGACTTTTAGGGATACACCAAGGACTCAGCTGTTTTCCTTTCTCTGTCAGGAGGCCCACCAGAGGCTGGTAAAGGGAACAGAACACCAGGCTCTTTGAGGTCACCCCCAAACCCCTGCCATTTGCCAAGAGATAACTTTATAAGCACATTAAAATCCAGCCTCAACATACCAGCTGGGTGATTCTAGGCAAGTCACTTAACTGCTAACTGCCTCAGTTTCCCCATCTTTAAAACAGGGATAACAATGTTACCTACCTCTCAGTATCAAATGAGATTGTATCTGTAAAGTGCTTTGCAAGCCCTGTAAAAGTCTGTACAAATGCTAGAAAATATTGGCAGACCTCCACTCACGCTTCCCATATCCTAGTCCATACCTTCAGCACATGTCTTTTGGATTACTGCGTTAGTCTCCTAACTGCTCTCCAGCCCTACTTTCTTCCCTTTCCAATCTGTCCTAGGTTTGACCACGTCACTCCATTGCTGTAAATTCTTTGACAGAACCCTGTTGCTTCTAGGACGAAATACAGACTGCTCACCCCAAACTCAAGGGTTTCCACAGTCTAGTTCCCTTCTCTTTCCAGTGTTAGTTCTGTAAATGGATGGCTGCTCTCATCTGACACACCTGCTTTTTCTGTTACCATTTAAAGTGATGGGTGCATTCTCCATGTAAGCCACCAGGTGGCGGGCTGAGCTCACGTTGCTCCAGCTCCTGAGGGCAGGAGTAGGACCTAGCCTCCCCATGCAGACAAACTGACCTCAGGTCCCTGGCCCTTCCACTTTTTCCCATGAATGCCTGGGCCTGGTTTTGATCTGGTTGAAGGGTTTGAATGTACATGCCCTCATGCTGTTGTTATTCTACCTCCCAATTTTGCAGGACCCCAAAAGAAGATTCAGTCCTACACAGACTAGAGCACTAAGGACTATCACTGGGTGTACTGGCAAGTGTTTAATAAACCTGCTCTCCAGGCTGGCGTGGGAGGTAGAGGAATGTGCCCACAGGACCCTATTAAATTTAATCTGCAGCATTAACATTTCCTCCATCACCTTAAACCTAGACAATCAACTAATAAATCAAGCCCCGCTTTGTAGCGTTTGCCAGTTTCTGAGTTGTAAATGCTCACACTGAAAATTTAACAACAGGGATAGTGTGGTTTGGTTCAAGCTGGCTCCAGGGCAGCCCCAATTTATACTAACAGAGAAGCAGGGCCCTCCTCAGCCCCCTAGATTCTCCACTGAGTTGGAGAAAGCAAAATTCACAGGGTGAGCTTTAAAACCCCGCAGATGTTATAACTTCCACTCATGCTAAGAGGAGGGACCTCAGTACCTGTACCTGTCTCCTGCACCTGATTCTCCCCACAAATGTACCCATAGACTGTACAAGTGGGCAATCACCCCTCAGATATTTTGATCTCAAAGGTAAGGAATGGGAGACAGTCTCTTCACTTAACACGTTGGCTTGTGGGATGCCACAAGATGGGAACCCATCTGGTCTTTATGGGCTTTTCAGTGTCCTTTGAACCATGAGCTAGCCACAGTCCTGCTGACCACCAAGGAGCCTTGGACAGGTGCCATTCTAGTGACCCAAGCGTGTTTCCTCTCCTATCTTCCTGCATCTTTGTTCAAAGATAGGAGGATCTCCAAATGGTCCTACTCCGTAGCAGGTAACTAGAATTACATTAAGCAATGGTCTTTATGTTAAATGCCCTTTCCAAACAACTATACACTGCTTTTCTCAGATGCCTAAAGATGGAAAGAAATACAGAGCAAAAGCTAAAGTGATGTTTTATATGACTGCCTTCTTATACCCTCCATTCCAGGCTAATTGGTCTCTTTGCTAGGAACATTTCATCTCCTGCCACTGTGAGCAAGAGATCTTCCCAATTTCAAGGCACTCCTTCCTTCTTTTCTTTTTCCCTCCCTCCTTTCCTTCCTTCCTTGCTTCCTTCTTTCCTTCCTTCCTTCTTCCTTCCTCCCCTTCTCAGTTGTCTCCTACATGAGAGTCATCCTGCTTTTTCCCCATTATTATCAGGCACTTACTCTCAAAATGATAGGGCCTGGTAATACTGTGCATTTATCACTTATGTCCCCATATTGTCCCCCCTCCCTCCTCCACCTTAGTAGAATGTAAGCTTCTTGAGGCCAGGGACTATTTTCTTTTT
Organism: Pseudochirops corinnae; assembly: GCA_028646515.1. Lineage (NCBI taxonomy): Eukaryota > Metazoa > Chordata > Mammalia > Diprotodontia > Pseudocheiridae > Pseudochirops > Pseudochirops corinnae. The sequence goes on from CM053586.1 coordinate 337,499,281, forward strand.
AATTTTATGCCATCGAGGCCTAGTACAATACTTGGCCCATAGTAGAGGTTTAATAAATGCTTCTTAATTGAATACAGTAGGTCATTACCGATTTTGAAGTGCTTGGGGAGAGGAGAAGGAATGAACCTAAATGATATTTGTAAATACACACATGGTGGGAGGGGTGGGGAGGTGCTCCCATGAAGGGGAGGCCCTTTCCCAGGATGGCCCTGCCAATCAACTAGGACTGGCATGGGCCTACTATGTGCCAGGCATTGGGAAGATAAGTGTGAAGAATGAAATGCTTACATTCTTTTCTAAAAAAGTAAATGTTTTTAAACTAGCAGAAGTTTACCTTTCCCCCATCCCCACTGAGAACAAAAGAAAAATAAAACCCTTGTTTACAAACATGTATAGTCAAACAAAACACGTTGCCATATTGGCCATGGCCAAAAGAAACCTATGTTATATATAAACATAGACATACACTCATTATCACATATATAAGTAATGTGTATATGTGTGTGTGTGTGTGTGTGTGTGTGCGCGTGCGCACACATGTTTGTTGTTCAGTCCTGTCTGGCTCTTCATGACCCCATCTGGGGTCTTCTTGGCAGAAGTACTGGAGTGCTTTGCCATTTCCTTCTCCAGCCCATTTTAAAGCCCAGGAAACTGAGGCAAACAAGGTTTGCCCACGGGTCACACCACTAGTAAGTGTCCAGTGTCTGAGACTGACTTTTTTGAACTCAGATTCTCCTGGTTCCAGGACTATTACTCTACCCACTGGGCCACCTAGAAAACCCGAGCTATCTCTTCCTAATTGTGGGTAGAATTCTGAGGGTCTGGATGACAGTCCTCAATTCTGCCTGATGCAATGATGCTCAAGGCTCCCTTTTCTATTAACAGGTTAATACAATCCCTTTCTTGGTTAAAGTTTATGGCCAGACCATCCGGAAGAGTTAAGGCTTGAGTTCTCGTTATCAATCACATTCACAGATCCAAAAGGTTCTGGATAATCTGCCTGGGGTGGCTCAGGCCACAGCCCGGGAATCCCAGGAAGGCTCCCTAGTGAAGGGATCAGCTAGGTCAGTCTTCAGGCTGCTCCGCCGCTGACTCTCCGTCAAAGGAGCGTCTCCCCTCGTCGCGGGGCAGGCGGCTGCAGATTTCTAAACGTCCCGCTTTCTTGGACAAGTTCTGCCCTCGGTATGGTCTGCTCCTTCCAGACGAGTTGCCAAGTGTTCCCAAGGACGCGGGTGCGCACGGCCAGGCGGGCCAGGGCGCACGGCGGGGGTCTGGGGACTCCAGGACTGCACCCCTCTCATCTCCCTCCTTGGCAGCCACTGACAGGCCTCCCCGGCTCTCCTCCTCTTGGTCTTCTCCCGGGCCTGCCTACTCCTGGGCTGCTGACACATAGTCGGAGGGAAAAGCTGTCTCTCCCGCGCGCCCTGAGCCTCCTCCGGGTCCCTCTGTTGCCGCAGGTCTGCCTGTCAATCTGGTGATTGCCAGAGACTGGGAGGTGCGCGGTGTTGGCCGTCAACCGTTTTTCTCCGCCCTATTACTCACGCCAGGTGGGGAGTAAGAAGGTTGAGGGAGTGTTTAAGGTCAACAGGGTCATATTTTCCTATTTCCTTCCTTCCCTCACCAAGTGCGCTCCTCTTCTCCTTGGGTAGGGCCAGCCCCACTCCGCAGACCTGTAATCAATACACATTGTATAATACGCGTTATACATGCTGTATATTATACACAAAGTGTGCATCCACACACGTATAAATGTACACGTGTGCATATACAATGGGCACACATGTGTGCATGCACACAAGGTGCATGTGCATTATGTACGTGTGTACATCTATATCGTGTATACACATGTATAAATGTATGTCTATATACTTTCAGCGTTCTGAGTCCTTCACCTTTCTATCAGGACGTGCATGTCATAGTCATAGTTGGTCATTACAAAGATCAGCCTTTCGAAGTCTTTCAAAGATGTTTGCCTTTGGTTTTGTTATTACATAAATTATTCTGGCCCGGCTTACTTCATTTTGTATCAGTTCATATAAGACTTCTCAGGTTTCTCTAAACCGTCCGCTTCGTCATTTCTTTCAGCATAATAGTGCACCAACACATTCATACACCACAGCTTGTTCCACCATTCCACAGTTGTTGGACATCCATCCCCTCAACTTGCAATTCTTTGCCACCACAAAAAGTGCTGCTAGAAATATTTTTGCACAATCCTAATTTGTTTTGTTTAGGATGAATCCCTTCCTTATTCTGTTCTTCCTCTAAATTGTCCTTTCTCTCTTATCTTTTTTTCTCCCATATTCCTGTTAAATAAAATGTATTTTTGTACCCAACTCTGTGTGTTCTTCCTTTTTTTGAATCATTCAGATAGAGTGAGACTTGTATCAGCTCCTCCCCTACCCCTCCTCCTTGTGTTATACTTGCAGACCGCCATCACATAAGATGCTTTTCCCTTCCCTTCTCAGGATATTCCTATTTTTCTCCCTTTCCATTCTTTTAAGTTCATCCAAACATAACATAAACAGAATTACTCCTAGAGCATCAGTCTGATTAGGCTCCCTCTATGACCCCAATCATATATCTTCTTCCCATATTTGAATTTTAAAAATATTTTTATTTATTTTGTTTTTAATTTATGGAACAAGACAAGCATTTCCATAACATAGTATAATTAGAAAAAAAGACAATTGCACCATGAAACTACAAATCTGTTGTATACAACTTGCTATTCCTTTTAAATATATTCTTTTTTCTTTTCTCCCCCCTCATCCTAGTGATGGCTACCATTGGACACAAATATAGGGGAGTGTGTGTGTGTGTGTGTGTGTGTGTGTGTGTGTGTGTGTAACATCATTCTATACATACTTCTATTTATTAGTTCTTTCTCTGGATGCAGACAGCATCTTTCTTTATAGGTCCTTTGTAGTTGATTCTGGTATTTATAAAGTCAAAATGACTTATTTGCTCAAAGTTGTTCTTAAAACAACATTGCTGTCGACGGATACAACATTCTCTTGGTTCTGCTCATTTCGCTGTTCATTATTTCATGCAAGTCTATCTGTGTTTTTCTAAGATCATCGAACTCATCATTTCTCATATCAGAGTAGTATCCCATCACCATCATGTACTACAGTTGTTCAGCCATATTTGAATTAAGCAGTTTATTATTGCTTAGTCTCTCATGATTGTTTGTTCGTGCTTACCTTTTAATATTTTTCTTAATTCTTGTGCTTGAACCTCAAAGTTTCTAGACAGCTCTGGCCTTTTCATCAGGAACACTTGAAAGTCCTCTGTTTTATTAAAGGTTTATCCCCACTCCCACCCTCCACCCATGAGACAATATTCAGTTTTGCTTGGTAAGTTATTTTTGGTAGTAAGCCTATATGTTTTGCCTTCTGGAATATGAAATACCAAGCTCTCTACTCCTTTATAGTGGTGACTGCTATATCATGTATGGTCCTGACTGTGGCTCCTTGGTCATTGAATTCTTTCTTTCTGGCTGTTTGCAATAATTTTTCTTTGACCTGGAAGTTCTGGATCTTGTCTATAATGTTTTTGGGAATTTTCATTTTAGAGGTTTCTTTCAAGAGGTGAGTGGTGGTTTCTATTTCTATTTTTCCCTTTTGTTCTAAGAGATCTTGGCAGTTTCTTTAAAGATTTCCTGAATTATGGTGTTTAGGCTTTTTTTTTTTTCTCCCTCTTGGTCATGACTTTCCTGATTCTTCAATTTTTCCCCCTCAATATGTTTTTCAGATCAGTTGTTTTTGCTAAGAGATGTCTTACATTTTCTAGTTTTTCAGCCTTTTAGATATATATTCTTTTAATATTTCTCACTTCATGGAGTCATTGGTCTCTTTGGTCCATTTTTGGTCCAATAAGAATATTATGTTGGGGAATTTGTTGTTTGAGCAAGGATTTTGAACCTTTTATACCAAATTATAATTATAATATAATTATATAATATATATAATTATAATTATAATATAATGGTTAATTATCTTTTCAATTTTTTAATTCCATAACTCATTTGTTTTCTATTTTTTTCCTCTAGAGCTTTCATTTCATTTATTTAAAAAAGGAAACTTAAAAAAAAACTCCTTTTAAAAAAAACAAACCTCTTCCTCTTCTAGGAATTCTAGTTGAGTTTATGCCCAAGCTGTATTTTTCTTTGAGACTTTGCTTGTAGATGTTTTAGAATCACTCTCTTCTACTGGGTTTGTGCCATCAGCATTCCTGTCAGTTATATCCTTCATGGTGGTATTCTTTTTTTGTTTGTCTGTTCATTCTTCCAGCCTACTTCCTGACTTCAGACTTGGGGTTAGGGCTGAGCTCTATGAACTTCTGGAGGGAAGGCTTAATTGATGCTTTCTTAGAGTACTAAGCATTGTGTGAGTCCAGGATCTCAGGAAAAGTTCAGTCAGAAGACCTACAAACTTTCAGGGCTCCCACAGTAATTTAATCTAGGGCAAAACCTAATCTCTGACCTCTCCTCTCCAACCTCCCCCCCCCCCCCCCCAGTTTGAGATGTATAAGTTCCTTACTCTGGGTTTGAATCTGAGCAACAATAGACTGTGGCTGGACTAGGTCCTGTTTGGTCTGGGATTTCTGCCCCTGGTTATTCCTTTTCAGCCTTCAGACTGGGCTAGAAGTTGGAACTGAGACTCTTCTCAGTCCATGGGGTCCAAGTCACACAGCTGCTGCTTGTTTGTGAACTTGCTCCTCTCTTGGTACACAGACCAGGGTCAACTATGGCTCATCATCCTGGACTGCCCTGTCCAGCCCAGGTACAGGTCCCTAATTCTGTCCACCCTGGATCTGCAACTCGAAATTGGGCAATGAACAACAAAGGGGCAATTGGCACCTGCACAAGGTCCATGTTCTACAGTATGAGTCTGGAATCTCTTCTCCTATTTCACATACTCTCCGTGTACTGGCTCCTGACCAGACCCTGTGTCCATAGACTTCTCTGTCTTGTCTCCCTATGCTGACCTGGGCTGGAAAAATGTCTTGTGGTTTTTCCTTGAATGTCCTCATCAGTATTCCATCTGGTGGGTTTTCTAGATCAGTTTAGAGAAGTTTGAGAGGGGAGGGAATTCAGCTATAGTTTTTCCTACCTCAGTCATTTTGACTACCCACTTCCCTCAGGGGTTAACATTAATGGGAAATTTAACAAATGCATATAAGTATGTACAGAATATGTATATATATATATATATATATGCAGAATAAATATAAAGCGAATAAATAAGAACTAGATACAAGGTGGATAAAGAGCTAGATTTGGAGTCAGGAAGACCTGATTCAGACACTTACAAGCTATGTGACCCTGGTCAAGTCACTTAACCTCTGCCTACTTCAGTTTCCTTATCTGCGAAACGGGGATAATAGTATAGCACCTACTTCCCAGAATTACCATGAGGATGAAATGAGATATTTTTAAAGTGCTTTGTAAACCTTTCAAGTGTTAAATACAGGCTAGCTGTTGTTATTTCAAGTTAGGAAGGACACTAGCGTCTGCCGAAAGGCTTCACGTAGAAGGTGGTTCTTAAGCTGTGACTTGAAAAAATAAATGAATTCTGTGAGGCAGAGGTGAGGAGAAAGTGCATGCAAGGTGTAGGTGAGAGCCAGCACAAAGGTGTGGAGAGAAGAGATGGAACGGTCAGTTTGACTGGATTATTGAGTTCAAGATGGGAATAACATCCATGGAGGCATTCACAGTGCCCAGGGCTTTCTGACATTCTTGTAAAGAAAGCCTTTGTGAGATAGAGCCATGAGGGTCTGATGTGATCTACAAGCTTTGGGTCTCTCATTTCTTAGTCTAGAACCTCATGGTTATAGGAAATTGGAATAACTATGTAAAAATTGTGTGAAGAACACTCATGTTCCAAATGAGCTGAGGTTGGCAAAGGGGAGCTAAGGGTAGCAAAGGAAGAGGAAAAGGAGACCTGACAAAGGATCAGACCTTTGCTCGAGGTGGATGAGATGATGAATGACTGTCAGCAGAAAGAAGAGAGAGCTGTTCAAGTCTTACTTGTTTCTGATTTCTTAGCCAAGAAGAATGAACTCTGCACTGGAAGTAATGCTAAAAATGGCTAAGAGGGAGTTGATAATTAAGGTAAGAAAGGAGATAGTAAGACAGTTCCTAGCTGCCTTGGATGAATGAATGCAAAGTCTCCTGGCCAGAGGAATGTCATCTGGGGGTCCTGGAAAACCTGGAAGAGGTGATGGCTGAGTCTCTGTCAGTGACAGGTGAGGGATTGTGGAAAGTAGGGAAGAGGTATCTTGTGACTAAAGAGATGTAAATGTCTTGACTTTTTTTTTTTTTTTTAAAAAGGAAGAGGACAGAGTCTATAAACTACAGGCCAGTGAGCTTGCCTTGAGTTCCACTGGAAAATTCTACATAGGACATTAAAGAGATGGTTGGTGAACATCTACAAAGGGAAGCAGCTATCACAAAAGACCAGCCTGGCTTCCTCAAGGACAGATCTGGTCAGGCTCAGCTCATTTCCTTTTTTGACAAGATCAGTGTTCAATATACTGGGAGATGAGGGGGATGTTGTGGCTATAGTTTACCTGGATTTTAGCAAAGTTCTCATGCTGTTCTTGTGGGAAAAGATGGACTAGATTATAATAGATTAGATGATAATATAATCCAATAGATTCAGAACTGTTGCATGACTAGACCGAAGAGAGTAATTGTCAATGTTCAGTGTCAACATGGTAGGAGGTTTTTAGTGGGGTGCCCCAGGGAGCTGTGCTTGACCCTGTGATATTTAACATTTTCATGAAAGAAATCTGACTTTTGTCTTACCACTGGACTCTGATGACTCTGGAGGACAGAGTGAGGCTGATGACTTTGCACAGTCCTGCCTCACTTAAACCCAATTCATTTGCAAGTCAAGACATCATCCTAATGACGTCATTGGTCCTCTTCAAGAAGGAAGAATGAACAACATTTTCATGACTTGTATAAAGACATAGACATTGTGCTCATTAAATTTATGTAGGACATCAAGCTAGGAGGGATAGCTAACATAGTATATGGCAGTGACAAGATCCAAAAAAGTCTTGACAATCTAGAGAATTAGGCTCAGTCTTAATAGTTGAAAATCAGTAGGGCTGAATATAAAGTCTTGTATTAGCCAAAAATGCCCACTAGTATAAAATGGGGGGAACATGGATAGACAGAAGGTGTTCTGAAAAAGAAATGAAAAAGTATAAGATGGGGAAAGCATGGATAGACAGAAGATGTTCTGAAAAAGATTTGGAAAAGGTCTTAGTGGTCCACCAGCTCACTATGAACCAATAAGGTACCAAAAAACTCATGGGGTATTGGAATTCTTTAAGAGAGGCAGCACTTCCAGGAATAGGGATGGTCTCCTCTGTTCTCTGCCATTATCAGGAATGTTGTTTGCTTCCAGACACCACAATTTAGGAAGAACATTGATAGATGGACGACCATTGGGAGGAGACAATCAGCATGATGAAGGGGCTTATATTCGTGTCATATTTGGATCATCTGAAGGAACTGGAGATGGCTGCCCTGGAGAAGAGGAGTCCAAAGGGGACTAGACAATTGTCCACAAGCATACGAAGGGCTAGATTAGACTTATTCTGTTTGATTCTGGAAGGAAGAACCAAGAATAATGGGGGGAAGTCACCAAGAAGCCAATTTAGGCTTGATGTCAGGAAAAACTTTATAATACATGAAGTGACTTGGCCAGAGTCACAGTGCTACTACTAAGTGTCTGAAGGCATATTTGAACTTCAGTCTTCCTGGCTCCATTTACCTCATTCCCTACCTTCCAGTCAGCTGATGGCGGGGGGGGGGGAGGAATATATCAAATACAAAGATGAGTCTTTATAAACACTGGGAGACCTTATCCCAACTCCCACCCTGGCTACATTTTCCTCCCATGATCTAGGGCAAGTCTAAAGGGTCGTGTTGTGTGTTTTTTCTAACGCTATCAGCTCAATTTCTCATTCTAGTGTGTTCCTTCCAATGTCCATCACCAAAGCCAGTTAATATCTTCTCTTTATTATTGATCTGCCCAGTGATTAGCATCCCAGGATCAATTTAGCCAGTTAACATCAATTAGCTCTTGCAAAGAAATATTGAGCTGATACCATCAAGAACAGAAGTACTAACAGCCCTCGAGTAGGGGCATTCTCTTTCCACTACCATCCCAGGCCCTGGGGAGAGTGAGCTCCAACTTAAAGTGATTGCTCTGAAGCATCCACCCCACCAATTCACTCCTGAGGCAGCATGGCGGCTCCTTTGTGGTAGGCTATGGTGTCTGGACTCCTAGGGCAATTCTTTTCTGAGCTGCATCCCACAGGTTGCTTCTCACAAGCCCAATCTCTGCCCACTTGGAGGCTTATACCATTTTCTCCTCCTCACTTGGGCATAACCAGAAAAAAAAGCTCATTTTGGCCAATTAGTGCCTTTTGAATGCACTCTCAGTCCCAGGTTGGCAGCCACTCCAAGGGACTCATCTTGCTCCATGCAGCAAGTGGGCAGCAAATAGTCAGAATCTCCGCACAGACTCAGAAAGGGGGAGCTGGACTCCTTCATTACACATCTTCATGTCCTTTCAGAAGTGAGCTCACCCAACACCCACGTAGTCCTAGGACCGTGCCCTCATTGGCCAGACCACATTTGTTCAGTCATTTTCAGTCCTGTCTGACTCTTCTTGACTCCAATTGTGGTTGTCTTGGCAAAGACACTGAAAATATTTGCCATTTCCTTCTCCAGGTCATTTTACAGATGAGGAAACTGAGGCAAACAGGGTTAAGTGACTTGCCCAGGATAGCACAGTTAGTAAGTATCTGAGGCTGGATTTGAACTAAGGTCTTCCTGACTTTAGACCTGGGGTTCTGCCCAATGTGCCACCTACCTGCCCCAAGAGCACAATCACATACAAATAAATTTGGGGGGGATGGGGAGAGCATTGACCACCATGGTAGGAAGTTGTGTGGGAGCTGAATATTGAAAGGCTCTCTGGATTCCAAGAGACAGAAGGGAAGAGGAAAAGCCTTCTAGGCATGAGGGCCAGCCTGGAGGATGGAATGTTCCGTACAGGGAATATGTAGGTCAGTTTGACTGGAACATGGAATCCATGAGGGGAATAATGGGAAATGTCTGCAAAGATACATTGGCGTTCGATTTTAAAGTTTGAAATGCCAGGAATCCGTATATTAGTGGCACTGGGGAACTGCTAAACCTTGAGCAGGGCATTGATATGGTCAGACTTGCACTTTGGCAGCTGATTGGACAATGGATCCCAGTGGGAAGAGCCTGGAGTTGGGGAGACCAGACAGAAGGCGATTCTTGCAACAGTCTCGGCCTGAGGTGACAAGGGCCTGAATGTTGACTGTGTGAGTGCAGAGTAAAGGACATGGATGATGGATCTTGTGAAGGAAGAAAAGAAAAAGATTTGGCAACCGATGCCCGATGTGGTGAGAGTGTGAGTGAGCAGAACCAGTTCAAGTGTCCCAAGGTTGGGAGCCTGGATGTCTGGGTGGATGGTGGATGTTTGGAAGGGGGCAGAGTTTGGGGGGGAAAGAGATGTCTATGGGACATCCAGTTTGAGATGTCTAACAAGGAGATAAAATTAGTCAGTCAGAAAACATTACTGTAGACCAGGTAAGGAGGTTGGAGCCAGGCTCCTGAGGACCTTGAATGGCAGGGTCAGGGGATAGCCTTACAGGGAGTCTCGTGGGGACAGAGCTCTCTCTCAGTGGTAGGTGACACCTCACCCCTACCCCCACTCCAGACGAGGAAGAACTTGTGGCTATAGCCCAGAAATAAGTGACTGCCCCCTTTCCCCTACCCCTAATCCCAGGACCTGAGGATTTACAGGCGAGGGGCAGGTGGTTCTAATAGTCCTTAGGGCCTTTCCCCCTTCCTTCCTACCACCCCAGGCAGTCTGCCAGGATTAGACAAGGTTTCAGGAAAAGAAACCAAGAGAGAAGCAGGAATTAACCGCCCAGGAGCCAGAAATAGCCTGGAGGGGATGACGTCATTGACTCCCACAGTCCCTCCACCCCTAGTGTGGTTGAAAGTCAATCCTAGAGACAGAGATGCAGCGTGAGGGGGTCCCCTTCCTCCTAGTCTCAGCCCCAAATATGCATGTGAGACCGTGAGTGTCAGGGGATCCAGGCCCTCCCCAGCCTCACTCAGTCATGTGTGTGTGTGTGTGTGTGTGTGTGTGTGTGTGAGAGAGAGAGAGAGAGAGAGAGACAGAGAGAGAGACAGAGAGACAGAGGCAGACACAGAATCAGGAGATCCAAGCTCCCCCAGCCTCAGTTCTCAGTGTATGCATGGCAGAGAGACAGACAGACAGAGGAAGAATCAGTCAGTCCATAAATATTAAGCCCCTACTAGGCCTCTGCTAAGCCCGTGGGGATTCAAAAAAAGGTCAAAGTCTCTGCCCTCAAGGAGCTCACAGTCTAATGGGGAAGACAACATGCATGATTGTCTACAAACAAGATAGAGACAGGATAAACTGCTGATAATTAATAGAAGGAAGACACCAGAATTAAGTAAGATTGGGAAAGTTGGCCTGTAAAAGGGAGGATTTTAGCTAGGACTTCAAGGAGTCCGGGGCAGCCAGGAGGCAGAGATGAGGCATGGGGCGCAATCAGAGAAATGCAGAGCACTGCGGGCAGGCCAGTGTGCTTAGATCTCAGAGTGTATGTGTGTGTGTGAGAGTGTGTGTGTGTGTGTGTGTGTGTGTGTGTGTGTGTGTGTGTATAAGAAGAGCATGTATAGTGGCAGCTAGGTGGCACAGTCAATAGAGCACCAGCCCTGGAGTCAGGAGGACCTGAGTTCAAATCCGGCCTCAGGTGATTGACACACTTAATAGCTGTGTGACCTTGGGCAAGTCATTTAACCCCAATTGCCCCTCCAAAAAGCAAAAAAAAAAAGCATGTGTATATGTGTGTGTATAAGAAGACATGAAACGTAGGAAGGAGCAAGGTCATGAAGGCCTTTAAAATAGCAGATTATTTCATATTTGATCCTAGTGGTAATAGGGAGCCACTGGAATTTACTAAATTGGGAGTAAGGGGAGGGAATGTGATCAGACCTGTGCTTTAAGAAGGTCGCTTTGGCAGCTGAGTACAGAATGGATTAGAAAGGAGAAGTTTCAGGCAGAGAGCCCAGTTAAGGGACTGTTGTGGTGATCCAGGTTTAAGGTGACAAAGTCCTGGCAATGTGATTAACAAGGAGATGTGTGGGAGAGATTCTGTTGAGGGAGAAAGGACGAGATTTGTCGACTTTGATAGGTTATGTGGGCTAAGCAAGTGAGAGAAACTGGAAATGACAGTGAGGTGGTGAGCCTGAGGGAGTGGGAAGATTGTGGTGCCCTCAGCAGTGAGAGTAATGGGAAAGGTGGGAAAGATGAGGAGAGGGTTTGGAGAAGGGGTTCAGTTTGGGCCATAGTGAGTTGAAGATGCCTATGCAACATCCAGTTTCAGAGGGGCAGAAGGAAGTTTGTGATGCAATACTGGAGCTCAAGGAGAGACATATAGATCTGGGAATCATCCGTATAGAGGTGATGATTGAATCCAGGGAAGCTGATAAGACAGTATAGAGGAAGAAGAGGAGAGGGTCAGGACAGAGCCCTGTGGCTTGCCTACAGTTACTGGGTATGACATGGATGAACATCAGCAAAAGAGATTGAGGAGGAGCAGTCAGATAGGTAGGAAGAGAATCAGGAAAGGGGGTATCCCAAAAACCTCAAGAGAAGAGAGTGTCCAGGAGGAGAGGATGGTCAACAGCATCAGAGGTTGTAGTGAGGTCTGCAACGATGAGGGCTGAGAAAAAGCCACTGGATTTGGCAACTCGGAGATCAATTAGTAATTTTGTAGACAATTAATTCAGTTGAATGATGAGGTTTGAAAGTTGTACTATAGTGGGTTTAGAAGTGTGAGAGGAGAGAAAGCAGAGATACTTTTCTCAAGGAGTAAAGCCAGTCAGTAGATAGGGAGAGGCTGAAGATTAGAAAGTCACATAGCTAGGAAGTGTCTAAGGCTGGATTTGAACTTAGGTCATCCTGACTCCAGGCCAGCGCTCTACCAACCACACCATCTGGCTTCACTAGGCATGGGTTTCCAATCTCCAGAACTTTCAGGTGCATGGACTTGTATTTGGATCTTTGTGGGTCCTTGGGTTCCAAGGCAGGATGAGTTCCGTCTCCTGTCTCTGTGCACAGGCTATCCCTCATACCTGGAATGCACTCCCTCCTCAGCACTATCTTGTAGAATCCCTTTCCTCCAAAGCTCAGCTCAAATGCTACTCCTGCAGGAGGGTTTTCCTGATATCTCCCAGCCACCAATGCCTCTAACCCCTCCAAATTACTTTTTAGTTATTTTATGGGCAAACTGTTTCCCCTAATGGAATGTAAACTCCCTGGGAACAAGTAACATTTTACTTCTGTCTTTGCATATACCCAGTGGCTAGGTCAGAGTCTGGGGGCACTTAATAAGTGTATATTGATGGATGGATAGACGGATTGACCCCTAAGCAGCCCAAGATTGCATTAGCTTTCAAAGCTGCTGTTATCACATGGTTGATGCATGTGGAGCATCTTATCCCCCAAACCTTCCCCTTTTCCTAATTTTCCTTATTGTTAAAAGCACCACCATCCTCTCAGTCCATTGGGCTCCTTCTCTCAGCTCCATATCCAGGCTGTTGCCAAGGCCTTTGGATTCTACCTCTGGAGTATCTCTTGTTGATTTCACCTCCATAACATCTCTTGTTGATTTCACTTCTGGAGCATCTCTTGTTGATTTCACCAGCATCTCTCCTTGATTTCACCTCTGTAGCATCTTTCCAGTACCCCACCCCCTTCTTTCCTCTGACATCAGTCACCTTCCCCTCCTCCCTCCCCCAGTACAGGACCTCATCACCTCATGCCTAGACTATTGCAACAATCCTCTAATTGGTGTCTCTGCCTCAAGTTTCTCTTTATTCTAATCCATCCTCTACTTAGCTGCCTCAGGTATGTATCTGACCGTGTCACCCACCTCCTCAATAAACTCTAGTGGCTTCCTATTACTCCCAGGATCAAATACACAATCTTCTGTTTGGCATTTAAATTCCTGAAACAAACCAACCCTCTCCTACCTTTCCAGTCTTCTTACACTTTATCCCCCCCAGTGACAGTGGCTTCTTTACTTTACTTCTTTACTTCATCTCCTGACTTTAGATACTTTCTTTGGTTGTTCCTTATGCCTGGAATGCTCTCCCTCCTCATCTCTATCTTTTGGCTTCCTTCAAGTCCCAGCTAAAATCCTCCCTTCCACAGGAAGCCTTTCTCCATTCCCCTTAATTCCAATGCTTGCCCTCTGTTGATCATCTCCAGTTTCAGAGAGAGCTCACAGCTTCCTAAGGAATTTGGGATAGCTCTAATTATCAGGAAGTTTCTCCTGAGATCCAGCCTTTATGTGATAGCTTTCCCCATTGCCTCTGGCCTCTTTCCCGTTGTTGTGTCTCCTGTGTCCCCCTCACCATGAGAATCCATGAAAGACAGCTGAAAGTCTCTTGGGGAAGGGACTGGGGGCTGTACAGGTAGTTTTCCCCAGTCAAGGGTTTTATCTACCCCCAAACCCCACCCCCCCACCATGTCCTATTTTAAGGATTTGTGGTGAATCATCCCCACCCATGGCTAAACTTCTGCTTTCTCTTGTGGTCAGTAACTGGGAACCATTGAACCCCTGTGCCTCCCCCCACATGCAGTGCCCCCCCGCCCGAGATGGATTAGTTCTTGTCTCCTTTGCCATTGGCCTTCCCTATCATTTTCTACAGGTAAGAATTGTCTCCTCCACCTCAGTCCTCTGTTTGTGGAATGGCAGCTATCTCCACCCCATTCTGGGGGCACCCACTATTCAGTCTCAAAGGGCCCCTCCATCCACCCCAGGATCTAGCAGGACACAAGAGTGGGGACTGTGTGTGTGGGCCTAAGAGATTCTTCTTCTGGTTGTTAGGAGAGGCTGAAGCCTGAATCCTGATCTTGCCTGGCTATTCCGCAAAGCAGACCATGGGAAAGGTTCAAGAGGGGAGGGAGGCCCTCATCCGAGACTGGATCCCAGAGGCTGTCCCTGCCACTTTTCTAGCCTTATGGGTGGGGAAGACACAGGAGGGGAGGCAGCTACTGATGCTTCTCCTAAAGTCCCCCTCATCCTCCTTGGAAAGCCTGAATCACAGCTGCCTTGCAGCCAGATCCCAGTACCATCACTGCGGGGCAGGGGTGCCCATCAAGAGCCCTTCGCTTTCTGTAGAGACCAACGTGTCAGTGGGGTGGGGCGAGGGTACGGAAAGGGGAGAAATGGAGGGCACCGCCGGCTCCGCCAGGCCCTTCTACCTCCGGCTCTCAGAGGGGATCCACCACACCACATCACACCAGGAATGTGCTCTATTGCAACTGTTTATTGCATTTTAACCTGGAGCAAATAGGCCCAAAGGCCAAAGGGCACCTCCCCTGGCCGTCGCGACACGCACACGTGGGGACAAGCACAACTGTTTACGACTGTTCTAGCAGCTACGTACGCACAGCAGGAGTTGTCCACGCACACTAACATATGACTGACTGGTTTCCTTGTGAAGCAGTTGGGCTTTTTCCTTTTCACATTAACTACATGAATTTCTCTTGACTACATCAAAGAAGACAGAAGAGGTTTTACACAAGTAACAACAGGGAGACAGGGCGCTGGAGTCACATGCTGGAGTTCACCCAGGCAAACAACGGTTCTAGTAGGGGTCAAGGAAGGGAAGGAGGGAGAGGGGGAGGGAGGGAGAGAGGAAGGAAAGGCAGCCCCTCCCCCCTCCTCCCCTCCCTCCTGGGGGCCAGGAGGGCTGGGGCAGGGCAGCCCAGTTCCATCTGTACACAGCCTACCTGTGGAGACAGGTTGGGGTGGGATCTTCGGGTGGGGAAAGGAGCCAGTGCTGTGGTAGAGACTGAGTCTAGCAGTGGGCTGGTCCTGGGCTAACCACCATAGGCCAGAGGGGGGAAACAGTATATAGCTGCCCTGACCCTGACTGGACTCATCACCAGGGCCTCTGCACTTTCCCTGGGCTTTTGGGGCCCAGTCGATGCTTCCCTTGCTTGGCTGGCACTGATGTGGGCATATCTGCATGTCCTCAGCTCTCCTGAGGCCCCCTTTGGGTCACTGCCACTATTGGCTGGCCCCGCCATGGTCATCAGGAGAAGCTAGAGATCTCTTCAGCCTCAGGCCATCCTCAGCAGCTTGGAGAGCTCAAACCAGGTACCCACAAGGTCATTCCTCTTTCTGAAAAGACGCTTCCTGCAAGCGGGCCTTCCCACCGATGTCCCAAGGACCTCTCTCCTCACCCTGGCCAGGCAGCCCCAAGCACCAGGCCCAATACACCTTCTCCCCACAGGGTTAGCAGCAAGGAGCCAAGCTCCCAAACCACCCCATTCCCAGATGAGAACAGCAACAAGGTCAAGGTGACTTCCTTTCTGGCCAATTCCTGCTGAAGTACACCCATCATCCCAGGGGCAGAAAGTGTTTGGGGGCTGATGCATTGTCTGCAGTTGAGTGGTCAGGCTGAGCTCCCCTCACTGACAGACATCGGCCCTGCTCATCCCAAGACTGTCCTAAATATGAACTTAACCACTGACTTCACCCTGGCTACCGTCTGACTCCCCTGTTCTCTTCTCCCTCAGGCTGCCTGGTACCCTCAGTGGCACAAGACAATGGCGCCAGCCAACTCTTGCTGGTAAAGCTTCTTTAGAAGGTTAGATCTTCCTCTAACCAGGCTGCTAGGGAATCCTTCCAGATGTTTGCCAGGAGCCAGTGCACATCTCCTTAGATGCTGAGAATCTCTAACCCCATTAGCCAAGTGAGGAGTCAGACTCGACACCGAACCCATGGCTCTTCTTTCTAAGAGGGCACAGACTTGGCTTATGTTGGGGCCGATTTCCCCATCTCACACTTGCTCCCTGAAGGCACAGATGCAGGATGCCAGGCAGGCAGGCTGGTGAGGGCCTGTGCCAAGGAGTCTTCTGG
Source organism: Pseudochirops corinnae (assembly GCA_028646515.1). Classification (NCBI taxonomy): domain Eukaryota; kingdom Metazoa; phylum Chordata; class Mammalia; order Diprotodontia; family Pseudocheiridae; genus Pseudochirops; species Pseudochirops corinnae. The sequence continues at coordinate 337,515,319 of CM053586.1, forward strand.
TAGCCCCTTCACTGTCTTGCTAATTGAGGACGCACATGAAGCCTGGGCCTGGAAGCTCAGTGGGCAGCTGGGAGGTGGATCTGTCTCCTGTGAGTCCCCCAGAGAGGGTTCTAACACCATAGCCTAGAACATGCTAAGCTGTGCTCCCTTCCTTCCCGGCTCTTTCTCCTCTCAGCCCCCTCGACATGGCAAACTACTATCTATACCTTTTAAAGGCTTCCTTGTCTGTAACACGGACAAGGTCTTGGCTGAGTTAGGTACAGTCATGAGAAAAGCACAGAAGACTGAAGGCTCCTTCCTGCTCCTCCCAAAATGTTCTTTGGTGGCACCCATTGCCCCCTGCCCCCAATCAGGGCCTACTGCGGGCCCACACCCTGGGAGCCATCAAACCACTGCTGTCTGTGGCTTCTGAGCTTTGTTCCCCTCCATTGCCAAACCTGGGGAAAGAGCAAGAATGACAGTGGAGGGAGCTCCCTTGCCCCCCAGCCTACGGGCTGAAATCTTATGTAAAAGAGGGCCGTGAGGAACCAAATTTATTTGTACTTTGGGGTTTTTTTTTGCATGTGGTCCCAACCACAGAGATTAGAAACGAGATTAAAAGTCATGCTCCTAAAAGCTTTCCAGCTCACCAAGTGCTTCCTTCAAAGGCTGTGAAGCAAAGCTGAGCCATGCCACCTGAGCAGCTGGGAACACCTCCCCCCACCTCCTCAGGAGCAGATGGTCCTCTAGGGTGTTCGGTCTCCCCAGGGGAGGCTGCCTTGCCTGGATGCACTGAGGGATGAGGAACAAGACCTGGGGACCAAGGATCCCACAACAAAGCAAACTGAGCATGGCCGGGGGCTTAGAGGAAGGGAGGAGGCCAGAGGCAAGCAGAGACTTAGCTGGGCCCAGGAAGGGGCAAGCATGTGGGCTCCCTGCACTGCTCTGTAACCAATGTGGGACTGGCCTGGAAAAACAAAGATTCCCTAATGTTCCAGACTGTCTTTGGTCCAAGGACCAAGCCACAGACAAGGCTAAGGCTCCCTCCGGCACCCATGAGATGACAGGTAGGGAAAGGAGGGGATGAGCAAACTGGACAGATCGTCTACTCTTTTCCAGTGGCTGTGTCTTCCAAGGAGAGAGGCTCTGCCAAGCAGGCTGGTCTGGGAGTGTGGATCTAAGTGGCATCTGTGCCGAGGCCAAGGATCTCCATTTGGAAGGGCCAGGTTTTCACTGGGAGTTGCCACTTCCACCAAGGTGGCATTTTGGAGGTTCTGGGGAGATGCCACATGGTCGGCCCAGGTGGGCAACTCCGAAGGTATCTGGTCTTTTCTAGCCACCAGGAAGCACAACATTGCACTGTCTTTAGACATACAAGAGTTACAGGGAATTCAGATGGGGAATTCTTCATGTGCCAAGGCCCCAGGAAGAGCTGAGGGGTCCCTGGGGAAGCCCAAAGCTCCCTGGGCCCTTGGCAGGTCCAGAAGCTTGGTGCCAAACCTCAGGGGTCTCAAATACCCACATACACTTTCCCATTTCCTTTTTTTTCTTTCAAGTTCTGGTGTGGAAAGGAACACTTGCCCAGGCTGGTGCCCTTAGGGCCTCTGGGAGCAGAGCTCCATTCTGTCCTAGTGAGGAAGTTTTCTGGAGGGAGGGCCCTCTCTGTGGTGCCGCTGTTGCTGGCGCTTGCTTTACTGTGCTTGGAGGATTCCTTCATAGGGTTTCTGATGTTTGAAAAAGGAACGAAAGGTTCTCCGTTTTCCTTTGGTCAGCTCACTTTCCCAATTCCTTCTGCTTGCAGCAGCAGCAGTGGTTTGTCTGAATAACCAGAGGTGTCTGGCCAAGAGCCCCCACTGGTGGTGGCAGCGTAACCGGTGGTGGCAGCGTCACCCCTTCCTCCCCCTAGGCTCTAAGGTGGAAGGAGAAGACAGAACCCTCTCTCCTCTCTGGGCAGAGGCTTTGTGCTGGTCAGCTCCCAGCCCACCCCAAACTGAGCTCTACGAAGGTACCTGGCTGAAAGTAAGGACAAGGAGACACGGGCACGCGCACACACCCATGCACACCCACACACCCACGAAACCCTCCTTCTCCATCCAGTGGTGTCCATCTGCCTCCAGTTTCTTGAGCTCAGTTTATTCCCCATAAGGAAAGCGCTCATCAGAGTTAACACAAAAACAGCCAGCTGCTGCCTGGAGCTGGGAGCACACACAGGCAGGTGTTGGTGTCCTGGCAGGAGGTGGCCCTGACCCCCGGCCGGCCAGCCCCCAGGCCCCTCTGCTTCACATTCACAGAATCACTTCTTGTGCAAAACAAGCAGTCTAAGTAGAAAGAATGCCCTTGTCACCCTCCTCCTCATCGCTGTCACATCGTCGTCCTGCTGATAAAAACCGTAGAAAAGCCCCTGGCTTCCTTGGCTGCGGCCCTGGCCGCAATCTGCGGCTCGCATCTATCTGCAGTGGGAGGGCAGCTGTGCGTAGACCGGGTGGGCCAACCGGACGTTGAGTGAGTCGTTGTGCTGGACCAGGGATGTGTGCTGGTAGTGCAGGACGAGCTCCTTCAGGCTGCCATACAGGTTGTAGGGCTCGGCGAAGCCGTAGCCACGGGCTGTGCTGTAGATCACACAGTGCTTCACGTCCCCGTCCGCCCTGTGACCCAGACAGAAGAGAGGCAGTGGTGAGGGGCAGGGAGGGGAGCAGGGGCACCCCACAAGGAGCTCCTGGCTAAAGAGACCCCTCAAAAAGTCAATAGCAGAGAAATAGAGCCCCCAAAGGCAAGGAAGGGGTAGGACTCTCCATTTTATGGATGAGGAAACTGAGGCTCCTAATATCCTTAATTAAAGCTCTGTGACCAGGAAGCAGAGGCCTGGAGCTGGGTGGTCTGGCTACACCACGCTGCTAAAGAGAGAGACCCTTTTACCACACTGATCATGCTCACTAAAGGGTTTTAATTCTGAGGTACACTTGGAAACAAAATGCAGCAGGAGAGAAGATTTGGTAAGCCAGGGTAAGTGAGTGGCCATGGAGGCAGCAACTATAGAAGGGCTGGGACTGCTCAAGGCTGAACAGAGCCTCTGGATGCTCCCTGCCTGCTGTCCCCCAGGCAGCCTGTGACAGGAGGATGGAGGCTCTGGGGGAGTGGTGAGGACAGCTTGGACCAGCCGTGCCCCACACCAGCCCTGGCTCAGGGCCCTGGTGCCTGAGGCAAAGGACACCTCTGGCCTGCACTTCTTGGACAGCTACCAAAGTGAGCTGACCCTGGGCCAGGAGTGGCCAGAGCACATGGGTGGTGGAGGCTCGGCCTCTCATGGCTTCCCTGACTCCTCCCTGGTACCACCCCTTCCACTGTCTCCAGAGATGGGCAAGTGTGGCAAGTGACTGTCATCTAAGCCCTGTCCCTGGAGCTGAGTGGAGACAAAAGCTGGTTCTTCATAGCTCCCCCCAATCCTGAGTCTGGGAGGGAGCCGGGCCCCAGGCCTCTGCCCTCTGTGAGGACAGCCAAGATGGACCAGCTCCTGGCACCCAGACTGGCAGAGGGAGTGGCTCCCGACCCCAGCAAGCAGAACTTATTCACTGGGTCAAGCCCTGGACTTCTCCTCATGAAGTAGGAATAATTTCATCAACACTAACCAGTCCAAACTTCCCTTCTCTAAGCCTCAGTTTCCCTCTTTGCAAAATGAAGCCTTGGAAGATATAAGTGGTCTGTAAGGGCCCATGATCTCTGCTCTTGTCTCTCCCACATCTAGAAATGCAGAGCCAAAGCTCAGGTGGGGCTATGTAGGAATCCAAGGCTCCTGCCTATTCCTGATCATGACTCTGCTCTGCCTTGCCCCCTGGCCAGTGCTGGGGAGGCCAGGGTCCTGGAGTGGAGCGGCTGGAGCAGAGACCCTAAAAGCCCCCCTGCCCCAGCGCCCAGGCTCGGGGCCCCCTCTGCACCCCCTGCCTGCCCCAGCGCCCAGGCTTGGGGCCCCCTCTGGCTGCTGGCTCAGATGGCGACAGACTGAGAGACTCACACCACAGAGCAGGCATAGCAGCCTTTCTTGCTGCTCTCACGAATTAAAAAAGCTCCGTCGGGCTTCCCGTGCAGTAGGTCCTCTGCTTGGAGTCGATTGAGATCCCCGACAAACCATGTTTTCTCATCATAATGTGGCAGATTTTCATCATCCTCATTCATAAAATAGGTCCTATGAAGCAGACATGAGAATGTGACCCCATCAGGCAGGCAGGGTGCCCCCACCGGCCCAGAGGGGAATGCTGTCCAGGGGGCCCTGCAGAGAGGGCACTGCCCAGGGTCCCTGCTGAGAGGGCACTGCCCAGGGGGGGCCCTGCTGAGAGGGAACTGCCCAGGAGGCCCTGCTGAGAGGGCACTGCCCAGGGGGGCCCTGCTGAGAGGGGACTGCCTGGGGGGCCCTGCTGAGAGGGCACTGCCCGGGGGGGACCTGCAGAGAGGGCACTGCCCGGGGGGGCCCTGCTGAGAGGGCACTGACCAGGGTGCCCCCGCCAGCCCAGAGGGGAACACTGCCCAGGGGGCCCTGCCCAGTCCGAGTGCTACACGAGGTCCTCCCCTCCAGTGAGACCCCAAGAGGCACTTACTCATCGACGTGGTCGTTCTTGATGCCTAGCCAGTCATTCAGGCGCTTCTGCCTCACTCCTTTATGGCTGAGCCATCTGCAGGAGGGACAAGGGACAGTGACTAAATATGACTCTAGCTTCTGTTTAAGCAGCCTCACAATCCAATTCAGGCCCTGGGTCCATGCTGCCTGGCCCAAGTCCTGCCTCTGTTCAGATGGATGGTGTAACCACTGGCCCGAGAATGCGCCTGACTAGTGCCCCTTTCCTCCCCTTCCCACAGAAGCTCCTGGCTGTGGGCCCAGTGGTGCCAGGGGCCCCGGGGGCCTGGCCTCTCCCCACTGCCCAGCATCTATTTCTTCTGCTTCCAGGAGCCCCAGAAGCTCCAGCCATGCTACTGTGATGCCCCAGGGGAGCCCAGGACTGGCTCCCCCTGCTGGGGAGGGCCCAGCCACTTACACTAGGTACTGGTCGCGAATCTTGCGTAGCTGAATCAGGTCGGGTTTGATGCTGTTCATCTTTTTGTCGGTTTCCCGGTTATCCAAAGCCTGCTTCTTCAGATCCTGCTCTAAGCGCATTTTGCTGTCATGAATTTCACCCAGACGTGATTTCAATTTCTCATAATTCATCATTATCCTGGGAAAAGAGATGGTGCATGATGGGCAGAGGCGTGGGTAGGGCTGTTGGGAGTGCCTAGTAGGTGGGGCCACATGAGAGGATGCAGGGGGCCGTGGCTGGCCCAAGGAAACCCTGTTAGAGCCTCTGCCCCAATGGTAACCACTGGAAAGGCTGCAGGGTCCCTGGGAGCCCCCCTGGTACTCACAGACTCCTCACGCCTATGTCCGCGGCCATGAGCCCTGGGTCCAGGATGGCGCCAAGCCCATCCAATCCTATTTATTCCAACAAGTATTTATCAAGTGCCCACTATGTGCCAGGCTAGCAGGTGCTGAGGACACAAAAAGGTGCCAACGTGGTTCCTGACCCACATGTCTGCCCTCGCTCCCTGCTTTCAACTTCTTTCCTGCTTCAGTGCCCTTGTCTCTGTGCCCCTGGTGTTTGCCAAACAGGGAGCACTGGCTAAGTGCCTGCTTCCCTTTTCTTACTGAAGGTCTGCATGTGCCCCTGATGCTCTTGCAAGCTACCCCCCCCAAGTTTTACTGCTGCCTTTTTACAGAACCTTCGTATGGATGCAAGAGGAGGGAGGAGGGAGCAGGAAGCAGAGATTCACCAAGACTTCTGATTGGCCTTTAGGAGCAAAAATACACATTTTTGTCACCATCACGGCATGAGCTTCTTGGATTCTGGATCAGTTGAGACAAGTCTTCCCCCCACATGACACTCACGGCCACAAGCTGCTTAGCCACAGCCCTGTGACTGCTTGGTGCCAGCTGTGCGTGAGGGGAGAGCTGTGGGTTGGAATTCGGCCTCTGACACTGACTGAGCTGGGTCACCTTAGTCCCTTAGATCCTGTCCCTCTCTGAGCCTCAGTTTCCTTGTCTGTACAATGGGGAGGGTCATGCTGCAGGACTGTCCTTGCAGGCTTCGGGAGATGAGGGCTGACATGAGCTTTGCAACCTTTACAGAGCCCGAGATATCCGTCATCATCACCACTGTTTCTAGGGCTGCCACCACAGAGAATGTGCATGGGGACCCTGACCTCTAGCAGGGGAGGCCCAAGGAAGGGCCTCTCACCTACTTCAGACGTTTTCCAGAAAGCTCCCCCCTCCCTTATGTCTCCTTCCCTCCCTGACACATTTCTGGGGGTGGTCCACACCTGTTGTCTATAGCTCAGACACGCCTCCCATCCCAGCCCTCTCTGCCCAGGAAGAGGCTCAGGCCTCTGCCCCCAGGGGTTTCCCGAGGACATCAGGGACTGTCACAGCACCTCCTTTGTGGGGCCTTCCTGGGCCCTCTCTGTCCCTCTCCAGACCCGGCCTCCTGTTTAATTCAAACCTCCTACGTATCCAGTTACAGAAACAAATCAAGCAGCCCCTGCGCTGACAGCCTGCTCTGGCCCAAGGCTCTCTCAGTCACTGACATCACCCCTTGACCTGGGAGTCGTCCCCGAGGTCCATCAATGCCCTTCTCTCCATTGCCGGGTCACCTCCAGGTGCCCGGGCCCCCAGCCCCTCCAGGCCTGTGTCACACACCTCCTCCAGCATCTGAGAGCCTCTGGTCCCCTTTGCTCACATCCTCTACAGTCCCACCTAGGCCGGTTGAGCTCTTCCCCCCTCTCCTGAACCTTCCCTGACCAATGGCTCCTCCCTGAGAGAAGCAGCCTCTGGGCAGACGCTTCTAGTGCCCCCAGCTGGGGCTCCTCCTTCTCCATCCGGGTGGAGCCAAGGGTGGCACTGGGCACAGGCCTGAGGACGTTCAGTGGTCCAAGGGGACACTCACCGCTCAATCTCCTTGTCATTCCCCTCTCTGCGAAAGCGCTCGATGTAGTCTTTGCTCTGGCGTTCCTGGGTCTGGCACTGTTCCTCAAAGATCTTAATGGTTTCATTAAACGCTTCGATTGCCGTCCTCTTCATCTGAATTTCCTATAAGGGGAGGAGGAAGAAATGGGAACATGTTTGGTGGGTAAGGGGGGGGCTTCTCACACACTGATGCCAAGGGGAGAGGCCTCACCCCATCATATTCAAAAGAGAGGCCTATAAAGGAGGGCAGAGAAGGTGCTTCTATGGCTCGGGGGAGAGGAATCACACCTCAGGTAACCACAGCGACAATGCATTTGTATAAAGGTTTACACATTGCTTCACTTATACTATCTCCTTTGATCTTCACCACAGCTGGGAGGTGAATGCTCTTCTTATCCCCATTATACAGAGGAGAAAGCTGAGGCCAAGAGAGGTCATCGGTCCCACAGCTATTAAGTGTTGGAGGCTAGATTCAAACCGAGATCCACCTGACTGCCTCAGGGACTGGGCCTACAAACCTGGCCTTTGTGGTCAGCTGGGGCTACTTGTGGTCTTTGGGGGGAAGGACAAGGGGAAGAGGGAGACCAGAGAGGCCCCAAAAGGCCACTGAAACCAGGCCTTGAAAGCAAGGTTAAGGATGGGGCTTGGCCTGGAGCCTCTGGGTGGCTGTGCTCCTCTGCCCAGCCTTCTGGCGTGTGTGTGTGTGTGTGTGTGTGTGTGTGTGTGTGTACGTATGTGTATATCTTATTCCAAAATGAACACCTAATGAAATGGTCACTTCCATATATGGAGCCGAACAGAAAAAGGGGTGCAGATGAAGCCACAAGTCCCTGTTACAGACAGTTGGCTTTTCCGGCTTGAGCTTTCACAGCCGTCCTGCAGCTCTGTGCTCCTCTCTGGCCGTCCTTCTCCCAGGCCCCTCTCCATCCCCTCCCCTGCCCTCACAGCCCCTCACACACGGCTTCACAGTCTTCCAGGACTCTCAACTCCCGTCACTGGCCCTTTGCCCCACACAGGCCGGACACGCCCCTGCCCTCTGGAGGTCACCCACACTTGTTCCACCTCCACAGTCCTTCCTCTTGAAATTCCTTCTCTGCCCAGGCTGTGACCGTCCTCACGAGCTCCGGTCTTCCTGTCCCTTCCTGCTTCTCTGGCCACCCCCCGGGGCTCTGGCCTCATTCTCCTCTCTGTCACCAACCACCCCATCTTGTCTTCTCTCTGTTCATCCCTCTCCTCACCCCAATGTTGGTGGTGTTTGCTCTCCTGACACTAATCAGCATTAGGAGAAATCACAAAACCAAGACTGCAGGCTTACAGACTGCTTTACCGTGCTATCTCCTTTGATGCTCACAACAGCTCTGGGAGGGAAATGCTCTGATTATTTCCATTTCACAGATGAGGAAACTGAGTCCCCTTACCCTCCTCCTCCCAGCAGAGGACCTCCTCTCCTATGCTACTGACGAAAAAATGGAGGCTTTTAGTCACAGGCTCCCTCCTCTTCCTAATTTCATGATTAATTCTGCTCCCCGCCTCCTGTGGCCAGGACCCAACGCCATCGCCTCCTCCTTTGTGCCGGCCTCAGAGATGAAACAAATCTCTTCTCACAGGATGCTCTTTCCCTTGCAAACAATGCCATCTCCCTGCTCTAACTTTCACCCTCTCCCACCCACTGGTTCCTTTCTCGCTTCTTCCTTCAGACTTGTTTCGATGTCCCCCATCCTCAAGCACCTTGACCTGAACCTCTGGCTCCCTCCAAGTCAGGTCAAGGTGGCCGTCTACACTTGCTCCCGCCCCTCCCTTCTCAGCCTCACAGGCTGGCTTCCATCATCACTACTCTCCCTAAGGAGTTGGTCATCTCTTCACTGATGGTGCCCATGGCCTTTTCTCAATCCCCATCCTTCTGAACTCCCTGCAGTCTTGGGTGCTGGGGACACCCCTCCCTCTTCATGGGGTTTTCAGGGCATCACTTTCTCCTGATTCTTGTCCTACGTGGGACGGAACCTTCTTTTCTTTTATAGCAGTGGTTCTCAACCTGTGGGTTATGTTCAATTTGTAACAATGGAAATACATCCTGCATATCAGATATTTATATTACAATTCATAACAGGAGCAAAAGTACAGTTATGAAGTCGCAACAAAAATAATTTTATGGTTGGGGGTCACCACAACATGAGGAACTGTATTAAAAGGTTGTGGCATTAGGAAGGTTGAGAACCACTGCTCTATAGGACACCCTAACTGTGGTTGTACTCTGTGGCTACCTGGACCCCACTCTCTTCTCTCTCTACTCTTTCTTGGTGATTTCATCAGCTGCCACAGATATGCCCATCACTCCATGCAGATGATGGACCCAGCTCTCCTGAGCCCCTGCCCCACAATTCTTGCTGGTCATCTTCACCCAGGTATCTCCAAGGCACGTATTTCCCCCTCTCCTCCCAATGGAGAATAGACCACCACCCTTCCAGTCACCCAGACCGTCTTAAATTCTACCCTCTTCCTCACCCTCCACATCCAGTGAATGGCCATTTCTTGTTTAATCTGCCTCCTTCACGTGCCCCTCTGCACTCCACCACCACCCTCACCCCCGCCTGCATGCCCTCTACCCCAGACTCCTGCAGTCCCCTCCTGACTGGTTTTCCTGCCTCTAGTTCCCCGTCTCCAATCCCTTGGGTTTGTGAGGTACATCCAGTCGGATGGCTCCGACTGCCCCGGACACCCCTTGCGCTTGCCATGTGACCAGCCCCTCTTCCTGATAACACCTTTCTTCTCCACTGGAGCTCCCATCCCCTTGATGAAGGAGCCTGCTCCCACCCACTCTGCACTTGTCTCTGGTGTCCTCGTCCTGAGTTCTTTAGGGAGGGGTATGCCAGCAAGTGTTAGTACTGAAAAGCTGGGCTTTACTCTTAGGAGAAGCCTGGGGTTCCTGATGGTGAAGCTACTCTCTGCCTTCCAGTCCTGGGCCTGGCTCACTGCTCATTCATACTCTCTGTCCAGATGAGCTCCACAGGGTGTCTGTCCGTCCAGAAGGCCATAAGCCTGTTGGTTATATTCCTAAGTGTGGTCTTCCCAGAGAGAGTCTTGGACAAATGGAGTCACATCTGTTTCGTGGGTGCCCCAAGTATGGGCTCAAATGCCCAGTGCCCTAATGGCACTGCTTCACTGCTGCTGAATGTCACCTGGACCCTGCTGCCGCTCCCCTGGAAGGAAGGGCTGGGTGGATGCCTGGCTGGGAAGGCTGGCCTAAAGCTTGGGCTCAAAGGAAGGAGGGCTGAATAAACGATCACTCATTTCCTGAAGGCTGGTCCCTATAGCAATGTAGGGGTGGGGGGGGGGCAGGGTTATAAAAAGAATCCTTTTTCCTGGAATTTTAAGGCACAGCCCACTGGAGGGTCCCCCAGTCGGTGACCCCTGTGCAGGCCCCCACTTAGGAGCCAGGCTATGGTCTAATGACTATCAGTGGCCTCGATCTAAGCATCAGTCACCATCCAAATGAATAAGAAAACACACCTAGGGAACACGCTGGAAAACCTTTTCTTGGATCAGTGCTCACCCAGAAGTTTATAAAGCAATGCCTGCAAACAATCCCAGGCGCCATAAAAATTCCTAGCATCTTCCACATACCAGGCTTCAACATGGGTCACATAAAACCAAGTTGGCCCTAACTGGGAAAGAATAAAAAGGAACCAGGAAGCAAGAGAGGGAAGGGCCAGGCCAAAACATTAACCCTCTCTGCAGCAGGGCATCTGTCACCAAAATAAATGTACCCTTTGGTGGTTTAGATCTGTATCACCAACTGTTAATTTAGAGAACATGGGGAGGGCCAAGGGGCCATTGGCAGCTGAAGGTCTTGCAAGGCCAGAGCTCTGGGCCCTGAGGGTCAGTCTGCTCATCTGTAGAATGGGGAAGACAAGCCCTGTGCTGTCTGTCTCCCATGAATGCTGTGCCTCTGATGCACCACGCCACAAGGCTGTATTATCATTGTTGCTTCTGAGGTCCTGCCATGAGCCAGGACCCAAACATCCCACTCACAGGGGCTTGAGAGGAATCGGGTTCAACTCAAGCTGGGAGAAGGGTATCCTTATCTCCCTGGGCCTATCTGCCTCTGGGGTCTCTGCCACTTCTGTGCTGGGACCCTCTACTGTCTAACACGTGGATGGCCAGCCTGCTCAAAGACCTCTGTGAGGCACTCCTTCTCCCCTCCTGGGTTTCAGAGACTACTGCCCTTGTGCAGAGCTTGCCCTTGGGCCCAGATGTGCCTCAGGGCTGCCTCTGTCCAGCCCACCAGGGCTCGCCCTCAGCCCTCCCATCTGCCAGGCTGTGCCCCTTCACAAATGGGAAGCAGGTACCGCAGCACCCAGTGTCTCTTTCCCAGGCTTCCACCAGCCCTCCAAGCCCCTCTTCCCAGATCTGCTGCCTGGCCTGGGGACCTTTCAAAAGGATGGTGCCCAGAGTGGGGTCTAAGCTTAACAGGGACTGACAAGCCAGGCAGACCCTGCACGAGTGAATCGTTTGGGACCCCAAGGACAGAGGGGCCTCACGCCATGAAGCCCCAGAGGCTCTGCTGGGCCTCTGTGGGCTGGGACCCACCTGTGAGGTCCTGGTGTACTCCTCATACAGCCGGTCATACTCCCTGCTCTTCTCTTGGTACTGGGAGTGGTATTCCTGCAGCTTGGTGCCCACAGCGTCGATACTGTCCTCTTTCACCAGCTGATCCTGCGCAGAGGAAGGAGGTGATGCTGACTGCGTGACGTGCTGCTTCTCCCTGGACCGCACATCACATCAGCATCACCCCCCAGCCCTGAATCCTCACCCTTAATGAGGCCGTGTCATCAACCAAACCCATCAGCCAATAGGCCTCATGTGAAAGAGTGTGCTCATCCAGTGTCCCATGCCCATCCTATGCCCCTGTCCATCCTGTGCCCCCTGCTCCTGCCCATCCTGTGCCTGTCCTGTGCCACCTACTTGTGCCCATCTTGTGTCCCCCTGCCCGGCCCTGTCCTGCTCCTCTGAATTCACACACAGTCTACCTGAGCACTACCACCTCACACACTGTCCCTCCTTAGGTTACACGGTCATCTCTGGGGTCATTTCTCTAACATTCACATGTAACCTGTCACTTTAATTCCGTTTCCACTTAAAGATGCCGAGAGTTTGCCCTTCGCCCTCAGTGCCAACTCTGTGGCCGCGCGGGGCTCAGGAACACCCTTTGCCATGGCCCAGATGCAGCCCGGGTATCACCTGTGCAACCTTACCTGCTGGTACCTGGAGATGGGGTACATCAGCTTCACGTCGAGCTTGGGGTTGTACTGGGCCAGAGACTCATGGCGGTAGTGATTGATCAGCTCCACCACGGAGCCAAATGTCAGCGGGTCAGAGAAGCCGTATTTGCCATCCCGATGGTAAATCTTAATCAACTTATTATTGCCTCCCTTCCTGTAAAACACAATGATGCCCAATCGTGTGAGTGGCCACACACAGAGAGGCTGGCCTCACACCTGAGTCACTGAGCCTCTGACTCCACCCAGGCAGGTCTGACCCATACAGAATGGATCTCAGCTCAGTGGGGATCAGCATGCTGCTTTACCACTCCTCCAGTGCCAGTCACGACCCCTCCAAGCCTTCCCACTTTGGAGGATCCTGTTCTCCCAACAACTCGCTGCAGGGCATCCAGGCCCCATGCTGGGGGCTTCTCCTGGTCTCCACCAGTTAGTCAGTCCACAAGCATTTATTAAATTCTTACTATGTGCCAGGTCCTGTTCTAAGTGCTAGAAATGCAAATAAAACAAAAAAGACAGTTCCTGCCCCCCCAGGGGCTTCTGTTCTAATGGGGGAAGATGAGACAGAAAAGGAATCTGGGGGAAGGTGCTAGAAGCTGGAAAAGTCCAGAGAGTCAGGAACAGAGCTGGGAGAGAGATGAGAGCAGATGAAACAGGCACTCCCTTCAATGGTACTCCCCCCACCCCTGGACTGGAGGAGGCCATGGGTGTGGGGGCACCTCTAGGGGAGAAGGCCCTGGGCACAGAGTCAGAAAAGCCTGGAGGCTCAGGAGCGCTTTTGTCTCTGTCATCCCCAAGGCTTGGCATGTAGTAGGAGCAGAATCAATAGGTGAAAAGGTGGGCCTTTCAGAGAGAAGCTTCTGGGCATTAAGAGCTTTTGGTCATTTCCCCAAAACAATCTAACCCATTTTCTTCCTCTACTTCAATTCTAGGGCAGCTCACTGTCCGTTTGCAGTATCTGTCCAAGACAGAAGTACTCATATACTAGCACTAAAGGTGGTCTATCCAACAGCATATCATAGACTGGACAATTAGCACTTATCATCCACTTGGTTTTTCCTTTATGGATGGTCAAGTCAACTCTTTGGAGTGATCATGAAGTTCAGCTAGGAATCCTGCAATCAGCAGTGTCCCTGCAGACCACCCCCAGGAATCCCTTGTCCCTTTGGTCTCTGCCCTAGACGTCTGATGTCAGTGGCAAAGCTCCTGGGTGAGCATTCATTCCACTCCCTGTTTTATGCCATAATGGCTATTAATAGTCAGAGGCTTGTGTTTGGAATATGGTTCTCGCTCATGTTTCATCTTTCAAAGAGTCCTGGGACAGGGTGAGGACAAGACCAGCAGGCTCCGTGGGGTCCTCCAGTGCAGAGGCCGCCAGAGGACTCTGAAGTCGTGTCTCCTCAGAATGTGACCCAAGGTGCCCTTGCCAGATAATTGAGGGAAGGAGTGTGGCTCAGGATCTGCTTGTTAATTAAGCTCCCAGAATGATGGAGATCAGGGTAATTAATTCTGCTCACTGTCATATTATCTTGTCACACAAGTGCTAAGAGTCCCCAGAAGTGACCGTTTAAACCACCAACACACATGGGCAATTCTCCCGTCATTCAACTCCTTCTCCAGTTATGGCTTTTGAAGTTTCACATACATTTGACTGGCATTAGATCACCTTTATTTAAATTTATGGACAGTGTCTGGCTACAGTTAAACATGGCAGTGGGAGTAAAGTGCCTAATGACTCGGCCATCTCCATTGGGTCCCATTTTAAATTTTGATTTTTGAAGAGGCAGGGGAAGGGCATCCTAACATAGCTTCTTGAGGGCATGCCCCAATGAACTGGGAGCAGCTGTGCCACTTGTTAACTGTGTGACCAAGAACTTATCCTAAAGGCAACAGGGAGCTACAGAATACTCATGAGAGAGACAGGGCCAGTCAGACCTGCTCTATTCCGTGTTTGTCTTTGGGTTGTTTCTCTCCACTCAGGCTCTTAAAGCTCCACGAGGACAGGCCAGAAGGAAGGAACTCAGGCCATGTCAGGAGAAGCCTCCCTCTGACTGTGGTGCCCCTCCCCTGACCTGGTCAGACCCCGCCTGGGCAGCCCCCTTCAGGCTGGACATTAACTAGGTGGAGGTGGCCTTGAGAAGAGATGCCTGGCTTGGGTCATGAGAGCCAGCAGAGTGGACCCAGGAGGCTGGGAGTGCAGAGGGCAGAGCTAGAGGCAATGGACAAGAGTCACAGACAGGTGGGCAAGAAGGTTGCCTCCAGGTAGGCCACTGCATGGAGGTTGGTGGTATAGACGAGCTTGGCATTCAGGGATGGGCTGGACTAGACCCCACCGAGGACCTTCCACTGCTCAGATTCTGGGAATGTCACAGATTTCATCTTTTTCCTCTAACATCTACAGTAGTATTCTGCACACAGCTGATGTTTAATAAGCACTTATAGAAGTAAACTAGTTCTTTGTGTCACAACTAGGAAATAGTTTTTCAATACTGTTAGAGGTAATGCCTCCATACAGGTCCCCAGTCCCCAAGGGGAACTTCTGCTTCCTACCCCTGCCAAGAGGCAAAGGCACTAAGGTCTCGCCAAGGAGGGCACCTTGGGGCAGAGGTGGAGACTGTTAGCGGCACCACTGCTGGTCGGCCTCATCAGAGGACCTGCATTTGGCCCAGGTCATTGTCAGGAAAGAGAAAATTCTGTCCCTCCTTGTTGTGTTCAAGACTACACAAAGCGCCCCCCCCACCTCTGGCTTCCTTTTGTGCTCCTTAAAGGGCCCGATCCTGAAGCCAGAGGAAGCCTTGCCATTGTCCAGCCCACAAGGGGACAGCACAGGAAGAAGCAGGGGTGGAACCAAGGGAAGGCAGTGGACTGGGGAGCTGGGGGAGAGGCCAGAGCTGTGCTTCTGGGGAGGCTGCAGCGTCACGCACACCCACTGAATGGCTTTGGCCACTCTAGAGGGACCCTAGAGGTGCTGCAGCCAGGAAGGAAACTTGGGGGATGGCCAGATTAAAATGTGGAGGTCTCAATGGGCAGACCTTCTTTCTTCTGACTTTCCTCTGCAGAAGGTTTCAGCCCCTAATACATATCTGTAAGTGCCTCCATCATCAGAGCAGCACCTTGACTGCTGGCCATGTTGAGCCTCTCCCCAGTACTGGTGCTGATGCAGGCTCTGCCTGGGACCTCCACCCACAGACAGTGAATCGCAGCCTTCGGGCTGGAAGGGGCCTTGGAGGGAGGGTGCCCCTCTCTGAAACCTCAGGGCTTTCTGTTTCTCATTAGCAAGAGCCGCTGGGCCCTGTGCTAAGGAGGAGTGATGGGAGCCGTACCTAGAGCTCCAATCATTGTAACAGCAGTGAGTCAGGGAGGTGGTGTGGCCTCACCATCAGAGACTAGGCTCCAGGCCTGCTGCTCAGCCCCTCTGCATGGGGCTGACCCTCCCAAGAGCCGCTGGGCTGCGCCTGCTCTCCCCAGAGATCACAAATAGTCAGAAGGAGCCTCCTGAGAGCAGGGAAAGGCTCCACTTTTTATCTGGTCCCTGGTACTCAGCCCTGTGTTTGGCTCGTGGCCAGTGCTTAATAAATGCCTCTGGGCGAACCTGGCCAGGTCACCTCCCTTTCTGGTGCCCAGGCAAGTCTTAAAGACAGGCCAGCTGACAACTCACACCAGCAGAGGTGGTTTCTTCACCTGGGAGTTCA
Organism: Pseudochirops corinnae; assembly: GCA_028646515.1. Lineage (NCBI taxonomy): Eukaryota > Metazoa > Chordata > Mammalia > Diprotodontia > Pseudocheiridae > Pseudochirops > Pseudochirops corinnae. The sequence goes on from CM053586.1 coordinate 337,531,248, forward strand.
TGGGACCTGTCCATACTCCAACTGACATCTCCCTGCATGCCAGGGTCTGCAGGGCAGTCTGTACCCAATTCTTTTCCTTAGTCCTGGGTAAGAGGCACCATGGGCACCAACCTCAGCCACATTTTACAGGAGACCAGAGCCACAGGGAAGAAGGTGCTCTGGCAGGCTGGGGAGATGCTGCAGACACTGGCAGGAAGATGAGGGTGAGGCTGAGGGGTCAATTAACACCATGATCCCACCAGCATGAGGCTCCCCCTGATAGCTGGAGGCCACAGGAGGAAACACTGGTGGGCCACACTCTGCTCCCCAGAGAGGTCCCACACAGCCCCTGTTCCAGCCACAAGCAAAGAAGCCAGCCCCTTGAACTCACCGCAGAGTCAGAGTGTAGTCTCCCTGCACCTTGGTGGATGCGTCTCGCACCAGGAAGGTTCCATCAGGCATGTCCCGGAGTTTGTCATTAACCTCTTCCCTGGAGAAAAGGAAACAGGCCAGTCAGCTCCAGCCAGTGAGAGGCAGCATGATTAGTCCAAGGGGTGGTGGAAGGTGACAGAATCAGGATCTGAAGAAGGCTCTCGAGGCCCTCTTGGCCTGCTGGCTCCTGTCTCATGGACATCCTCTTTGGTACCCCCTATCCCCACTCCCCAGGATTATCTCTGTTTCTTTTTGCTCTATTATACAATCCAAGGGCAGACTGTATGCCCTTTAAACTGGCTCAGATTTCAGGTGCCTAGGAGGTGGGGGGGGGGGGGGCTATTGTTTCTCTGGAGCCTTTGGGGCTTTCTTGGGCAGGTCTGAACTTGTACAACCTCCTAAGAACCAGCAGCCACCCTTGGCTCTATGTAGGCAACAGGAGCAGCTGGGGTGGTGGCATCTTGGAAGCTAAGGAGGCCCTGGGTGCAGAATGGTGGGCAGCTGGGGGCTGAGTGCAGCTTGGTCTTTTGGCTCAGGGCTTTAAAGAACAGGCTCCTTTCCCCAGAGGCCGGGCAGGGCGAGAGAGGAAGGTGTCAGAGTCCCAGCAGAATAATCACCTGATCTTAGCAAAGCCACCATGTTTGTAACCAAGACCTGCCTGTCTCACATGGAGGGCAAGACAAGGAAAAATCCCTTTCATTGGTCTAGGACATTGGACCCAGTTTGAGAAGATGAAAATCAACAGGGAGAAATGTAAAGTTTTATACTTAGGTGTAAAAAAAATCAGCTTTCCAAGGACAAGATGGGAGAGGCCCACTTGACAGCCTCAGCAGTGGGCTCCTCCTCCCTGAGGGTATGCAGGCACAGGGTGGGCCGCGCTGGGTGGCCACATCTGGGATGGTCTGGCTCAGTGACCTCTTTCCACAGATGTGAGTATTGTTAGAACCAAAGTTGACCTTGCTCTTATCCTGAGATGTACAAGCAAAGCCTTGGAAAGATTTGAGCACTAGAGTTTTTGTCTGCTGTCCCCCGGAAGCTTGGAGTCCTCCTCTGATGTGGAAGACACGACAGCAAACAAGAAATGATTGTGGGCCACTTCCCCCCATCTCCCTGCATCCCCTCGGCTCCATTCTGCTCAAAGACAAGGCTGGTTCCTTCACAAGTTCTGGGAGGAGCCCCTGCTAATTAAGGTGGCTCTGAGAGAAGCATCAAGAAGCTCTTATAAAGATAGCTCTGATGAGTGGGGAGAACCCTAAATTCTGAATGCGAACACCCTGAAGCCGCCATGCAGCTTGGGGAAGCCGAGAGCCCCTGGGACAGTTTGGAATCCAAAGGGAGAAAAGGTGACACGACTGTGGTGCCAGGCGCTTCTGCTTACCTCGAGATGTCTCCCCAGTACCACTCTGCGTCAGGAAGGGAAAAACCTGAACTGTCCTTCATCCCATTGGCACCAGCTTGAGTCAAGGATTTAGGCGGCTTTGGCGGAAGAGCTAGGAGAGAAGCAGCAAAAGGATTTAACGGCCACAAATCGTTTGTTGCTGACTTGAGATTTCCTTCCCCTTGGGTGAGCCCATTAACCAATACACATGAAAAACCAAGTGTTCAACACAGAATCGACAGGCCTGCCAATGCTGGAGAGGCCCAGGCACCCTGGGAGCAGGGGCTCCCCCCAGGCCCTGGGAGAAGGCTTCAGCTCCCAGGACCTCCCTCTCTCCAGGGGAGGCTCACTTGCCTTTTGGACAGTCCTTGTCCTTAGGCAGTACCCCAGATATTGAAATGAAATCTCTATCTCTGCATCCCACTCTGCCTGGACTTCTGCCTCGTAGGGCAGAGTAAAATAAGTCTGTCTCTCCTCCACTCTGCACATCAGCCCTTCTCCAAACCCCTGCAGACAGCCCACCCTATGGGACCCTCTTCTTGTGACTGGCAGTCACACACCATGGCTTTCTATCTACTGTCTGTTCCATAGAACTGACCACACCCCCTCATTTAGACCACCAGTGTCACGGTGTGGCCTGTCTTGGACAAAATGACATTGGTGTTTAAAACTGTTTTGTCATGCTGTGCTGACTCATGAATTTCCAGGCCACTAGGATCTCCAGATCTTCTTCACATAAAGTATTATTCTAAGGACCTTCTCCTCCTTTCTGGACCTGGGGCTATTTTATGCTAAATGGGAAAAAAAGAAGCACCCTAGAATTCTGCTGAGGGATTAGGAGTAATTTGGGAGTAACCAATTTTCTCCTCCCTAAAAACAATCTTGTTTTAATTCTACCAGAGCAGATGCTGGTCTTTCAAATGCTGTTGTCCAGAATCCCCCTGAAATTCACAGGTCCCTACAATGGGCAAGATGGCAAATGCCCCAGGGCAACTCAGCTGTTACCCACAAACAAAATGTGAGCTGCATCTGTCAAGATACTCCAAAAAGCAGCAACTTCCCAGAGCCAAGACTTTTTGACCGACTCCCTTAAAAGTGTGAGTGCTTTTTCTCTGAGGCAATAACCAGAGAATTCTCTTTTGGCCTTTGAGGTGGAAGGCTCTGGTCAAAGACTCACTTGGACCTGGACCGTTTCCACTTCTGCGACACACCTGACAAGTGGCCTGGGTTTCTGCCTGCCACTGCCAGGGGGAGGAAGGGCAGCCTCCTGTAGCTTGTACCCATTTCTCCTTGGTTTCCCCTTGGGGGCCAACCACAACACTCAAGGTTCCTCTCCTTCTGGTAGCCTACAATACGTTGGCCTCTTCTAAGCTTAGCTCCCAGAGGCCTCCTACAGAAGGTCTCCTGATTGGCCTGCTGTCAGCCCCTCATTCTCCCTGTCTCCCAGCTGTCTCCCCTCCAGCAGGTCAACTGGTTAGCTAACACTTGAGTCCCGATTTCTTTCTTTGACACCCTCAGGCTGGTCAACCGGCGCTAAACATTTTTTAGTCATGGAAACCAAGGAAAAGAAGACAAAGAGTAGAGGGGGCTAAAGATGACGCAGCTTTCAGACCATCTCCACAAACTTAACTATTGATGAGCTAAGTGTAAGATTCTTTTCCAAGGATCAATGAGTGGAAATATTCCTGGAGGACCTGAATTCTACAGATGATGGATGACATTTTCATTGTAAAGGAACTAGAAGGACACTGAAGCTCAGTGGAAGGACGCCTCACAGGTTGATCTCGGAGAGGCAAAGAAAATAACCAGGGGCGGCTAGGTGGCACAGTGAATAGAGCACTGGCCCTGGAGTCAGGAGGACCTGAGTTCAAATCCAGCCTCAGACACTTAACACTGCCTAGCCATGTGACCTTGGGCAAGTCACTTAATGCCAATTGCCCTGCATTCCCCCCTTCAAAAAGCAAATAAAATAAAATAAAAATAAAAAAGAAAGGACCTGGAGCGATGGGTCACAGGAATATCATTTTGTGGGTCATCATGTGTGGTAGGACTAACAATTTATTTATTTGCAAAAAGGTCACCATGAAAATACTTACAACTTATGAACCAACACTGGTTACCAAAAACAAAGTAGTCCAGAAATTCTGTGGGAACTTGATGATTTCATGCAAATGTGGTCAAAGTTAAGGAGAGGGAGAAACATGGAAAGAGAGAACCCGCAAACGGCAGATTCCGCACCTCTAGAACAGGAACGCATTCTTAAAAAAAAAAAAAGATGAGTGGGCCCTGGGCATTGTAAGCACCAAACACAATGTCAGGGACTGCTTTGTAAAAGACAGAAAAATATTTACGATGGACATTAGAGTTGTCTCTAAGTCAGCGATCTGTGGACGGTCCGCATGCTGACTCACGGGAGCTAAGATAAAAAATTTTAAATAAACAAGACTAGTCATGAGAAAAGATATGGTGTTCATTTAAGAAGCCTTATCCCTGAATTATCTGAACAAGTGACCGAAAATAAAAACTGGGAAATGGACAACAGAAACGACACTGACACCAAGTGTTAACAATTTCATCCAGAGTTAAACCTGTGTAGGTTAATGACGATGGCGAGGAAGCCCAAAGGTCTCAGAAAGCCCCCCCTACAGCAAACACCTGCCTCGCTGGCCAAATGAAGAGATGCCTGCCCGAGGCAAAGTCAGGTTAGAACAAACAGGTCTGGGTGATGACGAATAGTGTTAGTGCATAAAGAAGAGAGCAGTGGAGGGGGCTTACAGACTAAGAAACTAAAGAGGCGCATCTTCTCTGAGGACGAGCGTCTCCCAGCAGGCAATGGGAAGGTATGTGGGGAGGAGGAGCTGGCTGAAAGCCAGAGCCAGCCGGAGCTCTGTGGGAAAAGAGGAGAGAAAGGGAAGATGGGCCGGTCACTGGTGAGAGCGAGGAGAGCTTGACACCTGCCCCCAGGAAGAAGTTTTAGGAAGACACGACAAGTGATGAAAGAGGCATGAACACCAACGGACTGTGGACTGCACTGCTCAAGGGTATGCACAACACCACAGAGCCACTTGGGTATTCCCAATCAACAGAAATCCGCTTTGTTTTTTGCTAGAACAGCTGTTGCTATGAATATTCTGGATTTTATTTCTTTTTAAAATTTGAACTTCACACCAGATAAAATGAGCATTACCATTTATGAAACAGAAAAGAAAAAGACTGTACACAAAAGCACAAATCTCTCTTATTTAAGCCTGCTTTTCCTTTTAAGTATCTAATAAACTTAACACGTCTCTTTCAAAGCTGTCCTGCATGTTTCTTCTAGCATTCTTTGCATTTAAAATGCTTCAATGAGCCTCTTGTCTTTTTTTTTTTTTTATTGGGGGGGGCAACTTCATTGGTAAGTCTCTTCTTTTCCCCAAGTCCCTCCTGCTAGAAAAAAAAAAGGAGGGGGGAACCCTTGTAGCAAATATCCACCGGTGAGCAAAACCTATGTTTTGCAAAACACTATGTTGGTCATGTTGAAAAAAAGTATGCCTTATTCTACTGCCAGAGTCTTCTATGACAAGAAAGAGATAGTGTACCTTTATCATCAGTACTCCGGGGTAGTGGTTTAAAAAAAAGATTTGGATTGATGTTGTTTGGGATGAAAAATACCCTTCATCCTTAATTTAATGAAAAGAAATAAATACAGAGATCTCTTAGGATAAGAACAGGACTTTATTCTCTTCCCCGGGAGAAGAGGGCGGTCTTCCTCATGACTCATCATGGAGAAGAGGCAAGTTACAAAAGATAGTGCTGGAATTAATAACCTAACTTAGTCAAGACCCCTCCCCAACTGTTACCCCTCTCATTGGTGGAGAGGCATGCTTCACCAAATACTTCCCCAACTGGGACAGCAAGGAAAGATAAGGGGAGGGTCCCACCAAGGTGGGAAAACAGACAAGGGGAGATAAAAAGTGATTGGCAGAAGCAATTTGAAAAGTTAACCACCCCAAATTGAGAAGTTTTCACTCACCCCATACTGAAACAGCTGCTTCTTAGCTCTGTAGCCTAAGGGCCAGCCTTAGGCTGTATTCTCAGGAGGGACTGAAGAGACCAGAGGTGAGAGAGAAGTGTACAGCAGCTGTCCTTTATTATATCATAGTGTCCTCCTTATATACCCTAGAGGTACTTGATTAAAGCATGATATCCACGTGTGCTAGAAGGAAGGACCAATGGGAGGACAGGCCGAGTCAGCCAATCTCAGCTGCCGTTCATCAGGCGAGTGGTCTTTCACGACTGCTCCATGAGCTTTAGCAACTGGGCTGTGACCGTCAGCGCCAAAGGTGCTTTTAGACTCACAATGATCCCTACAATTCTCCCATTTTATTTTAGAAAGTGCCAAGTGAATATCAGCTTGGATCATGACTAAGCTATTACAAAAACATTAAGCCAAAGGAGAACCACAAAACAATAATATGATTAACAGCTATACAAATTACCAGTCCATGGCAAATATTACATTTGTATAAACACTGACAAAACAATTCAATGAAGGAATTCCTTTTTTGGCATTTCACATTACAACTGAGATACAAAGAACATTACAACTGAGATGCAAAGAGTGCTTCACTATCATGTGCACAACCGTTTAAAGATAGCATTCTTTGAAGAGGAATGGTAACTATCCTGAGATTTTTTTTCTCCAAACACGCTCGAGCATAAAAGCTACATCCAACATTTGCTTGTGTTTTCCAGTCCCCAGGCTCGAGCACATGCTGCCATATTCCCCAATGTGGTCCCAAGCTATTATCACAATTGGTCCTATGGAAACCATGGCTTTCCATAGACCTTTCCAAGTTCTACCTTTTGACGTAATCCATATTTGCACAGGAAAAGAACATACTGTGTATAGTTTATGATGTGCCATTAGTGGCCATCCACTGTTGTTAACAGTTTTGCATGCTAAGCTTCCCCCCGTACGCTGGGGAAGTGAGGCATTGCAAGGCGTCCTCTGCAAGCTGTACATGCTGACCTGATGGAGACCCATTCCCATGATATTCATGGCCTGCAAAGTTTAGCTTGACTGATGGAGCCAACAGTGTGGTAGGTTGGCTATGTTGTTCTGCATGGGCAGGTGGTGAGATGGCGAGCATGGTGAAGGCAGCAGCCAGCAGTCACATTCCTTGTGGCTGGTGTGGTCTCTACCATCGTCGGCACAGGTGCCTCCTCTTATTCCTCTTCTGCAACTGGTTCAGATACAACACGGACACTCTTTGCAGGAACCCACTGTTGACCTTTATCAGTGGAGATACAAGTATACCCTGGCCCCCAGGTTATGAGAGAATAGGGTCCTTCCCAAGTACCCGTGGGTGTCTTATACATTACTCTTCCACCACCGTCATTTTTTTTCCACCACCCTAGCTTCATTTTGGTCTTTTTGACTCTGCAGAGCTGGCGCATAGCAGGTGTGAGATCCTCAGAATCAAACTTCAAGTAATTCAATGTATAGACTATCTTGTTTATGTAGTCCTGTCTCACAGGGCCTGGGACAATTTCCCTTTTTTGTTTTTTGAGGCATTGAAAATTTATGGTGGGAACAGAAAAGGCAAAACGCTTGCAATCATCAGGATGTAGTGGTATATGAAAAAACCAATCCTTAATGTCTATAATCCAAATAGGCCAACCTTTTGGTATCATATCATATTAGGAGATGGTAAGCCTTCTTGTAGGGTACCCATTGGAACTAATGTTGAATTCACCTTTCTCAAATCAGTCAACATGCGCCATTTATCTGATTTTTTCTTGATAACAAATACAGGTGAATTCCAAGGACTAAATGATGGCTCTATATGCCCTGCTTGTAACTGGTCCATAACTATGTCTTGGGGGGCAGTCAGCTTTTCTTGGGTAAGGGAACATTGGTCCACCCACACAGGTTCATTTGTGTCCCAAGACATGCGGGGAGCTGTTCTCCTTCTTTTACCCCCAATGACCCCACCTAAAAATCCGTAGTGATCCTGACATTCATATTTTTGGGGATATCTCTGCCCCATAATATGAAGGAGAGACCAGGGATAATTACTGGTTTGACAGTCCCCTCCTTTCCCTCCTTCTCCCACTTCAACTGGAATTTTGAAATCTATGCAGAGGTAATTCCCCCAACCCCAGCCACCTGGGTCTCAGTTGGCAGAGATTCCCATTCAGGAGGCCACATCTGTGTGGGGAATACTGTCCTATTGGCGACCAGGCCAGAAAATACTCTCCCTCCTAATCTGAGAGTCATCATAGGCCTTGTTTGTTCAATTTGTTGCATGAAGAAAGTTTCCTCCATGGATTTTAAGGGGCAATTGAGGAGCATGCCTTGAGCTATGGGAGCTCCTTTGTCGATGTAAGTGTAATCAGCATCTGTATTTAAAAGGAGGATGGTGTTGGGGATTTTGTGACATATCCTAACCACCGGAGTGGCCATAGAATACGTAGCAGGGGGAGCAATAACGAGAAAAGGGGGAAAAACCTGTGAGAGAGGTTGAATTAGGACTTCACAGGCGCTGTGTGGGGGAAGGCTAAAATAGTCTAAACTCCGAAGTTGGAAGATTCTGATGGTTGCTGTGCTGCCGAGGCTGCATAACGAGCCCTCCACTTGGGTATCTGTGGTGCCTGCTTCTCTTGAGCAACAAGCACCCGAGGTTGCGGGGCCCTCAAGGAGCCCCCAAACCCATTTCCCTGGTTCTTTCTCTGTCTACATTCAGAACCCCAATGTCCCATTTGGCCACATTTTGGGCATGGCATGGTGGGTCTCCCTCGACTACCTTCTGGAGCTCTTCCCTTTACCGGGCCCTCCTTTAATCTGTATCTGCACTCCCTTAGATAATGTCCTGGTTTGCCGCACCTAAAACAATTTCCACCTATTTTCCTTGGAGGAGCCAGGAAAGAAGACATGAGCTCTGCCTGATAGATTTGAGAGCCCACCTTATCGCATCTTTGAATCATCTCCTCTAAGGAGGCATCTTTTCGGAGCCCCATCATAGCCCTTTTACAATCAGCATCAGCATTCTCTCTCAACAGGATTTTTAACATTCTTTCAGTGCTTCCCACATCCCCCATGGCTTGAGCTACAGCCTCTTGCATTCGGGCAACAAAATCAGTAAAAGGTTCATTTGGTTTTTGCCGGATTTGTGTAAAACTTTCTTCGTCTTCTTTGGCCACAGGTATCTTGCTCCAGGCATGGTGAGCACAATTAGAGATATTTAAATAGGCCTTCTCCGTGTAGCCCAATTGTTGGGCTGTATCTGCTGAAGGACCAGTGCCTGAAGGTTGTTGAAACACCAGTTGCCTATGCACACCAGGTGCCAACTCAGCGGCCTGGAGGCAGCATTGCTTAGTGTACTCGGCCATCCAAAAAACTGCCTGTCCTGGGGTTAATATTGCTCTGGCTAATGCCTTCCAATCACTGGGACACGGAATGAACTTTGAGATATTTTCCAATTGGTATAGCACAAAGGGAGCTGTAGGGCCATATTTAGAGACAGCATCTTTCATTTGTTGAAGAACCTTAAAAGGAAGAGGTTCATGCCGCCTTCTCATCTGTCCAGGATTAAAAGGGTCCGGTTCTTCAATAACTGGGAAGAATTCCCAACCGCCTATCATATCCCCTTTTTCTCGGGCCCTCTCTAGTGTTTTTTTCTAATGCAGAGTGTGCGCGCGGGACACCTGAGGGAACTCTAGTGTCTATTTTCTTATTTTGAGCCATAGTTCCCTTTTCTATGTCCCTCGGCTGACAGCCTGCGCTCTCCTCAGGAGGCCTGCTTGGTACTTTCTCTTCTACCCTGAGTGAGCTTTCACGATGGTAATCCTTTCCTCCTTTCTGTTGATTCACCTGAATTTGCCCAACTCCATTTTATCAAGCTGCTTCAGCCCTTCCCTTTTGCCTAACTCTGTAATCCCAGGGTCTCTGCAAGCAGGCGTGGGCGGCCAGAACCACTCCCTCTCTGTCTCGGGGAGGAATCCCTGCTTGGGCCACTTTCACTAGGAAAGGCTGGGCCTGTTTGAACAGGCAGGGAACTTGTTTCTGGGATGCACTGGCGTGATTCTGGGGTCCTTCTTTTGGCCCGAAGGCTTTTTTTATCTGCCCTGTCCCACGTTGTGGCCAGCTGAAATAGCCGCTTCTTAACTCTGTAGCCTAAGGGCCAGCCTTAGGCTGTATTCTCAGGAGGGACTGAAGAGACCAGAGGTGAGAGAGAAGTGTACAGCAGCTGTCCTTTATTGTACTGTAGCGCCCTCCTTATATACCCTAGAGGTACTTGATTAAAGCGTGATATCCACGTGTGCTAGAGGGAAGGACCAATGGGAGGACAGGCTGAGCCAGCCCATCTCAGCTGCCGCTCATCAGGCGAGTGGTCTTTCATGACTACTCCATGAGCTTTAGCAACTGGGCTGTGACCGTCAGCGCCAAAGGTGCTTTTAGGCTCACACTGATCCCTACACCATACAATGTCTTTTTAAAAATTACATTGCCTAAATTTCTCTTCTGTCTCACCTCTTCTGCTCCCAAAGTGCCATTCCTTACAGCAAAGATTGTCGTTGTTTAAGAAAAGGGGGGGGAATCAGCAAAACCAGTGAGCACATTAAAAAACCCCAAACTGATGTTTCAGGCCGTGTTCTGCATCCCTGGAGTCCCACATCTACACAGGAGCAGGAGCTGGTGCTTTCTTCCATCACCTCTTGGGAGTCAATTTGTGATAATTGATAATTTCACAACAGTCTCTTGGTTGTATTGTGGTTGCTATTCTTTGGTCTGCATTATTGTAGTCATTATGGATGCTGTCATCCTGGCTTTGCTCACTTCATTTTGCATCTGTTCATGTAAATCTTTCCATGCTTTTCTGTATTCCTTGTCATGTTTGTAATTTCTTACCACATTACACTGTTCCACTTAATGTCATATGCCATCATCTGTTTCAACACTCCCTAGATTAATGGGCTTTCACTTTGTTTCTAGTTCCTTGTTACCACAGAAAGTGCTGATGGGAATATTTTAGTGTCTATGAGATCTTCCCTTTTGTCTTTGATCCCCTGGATCAAAGGGGTTGGACATCATATTCATTTTATTTTCATAATTACAAGCTGCTTTTCAGGATGATCGGATCAATTCACAGCTCCACCAAAAATCCACTGGTGTGACTACCTCTCTACAATTCCCCCCAACATTAACTATTTCCATCGTTGGTAATTTTTACCAATTTTCTGGGCATTAGGTGAAACCTCAGGGTTGTTCTGATTTGTATTTCTCTTGTCATTAGTGATTTAGCGCATTCTCTCATGTATTTGTGAGTACTTTGCAATTCTTCCCTTGAGAACTATTTATACACTTTAACCACTCTCAATTCTGGAATGGCTTTTGATCTTATATAGGTAGGTTTTCTTTACAACATTGTTGTTATTATGTAAATTGTTCTCTTGGTCCTGCTCTCTTTCTTCTACATCAGTTCGTACAAATCTTCCAGGGGTCTGTGAACCTGTCCCTTTTATCATTTTTTTTATGGCACAATAATATTCCATTAATTCATATACAATAATTTGGCCAGCCACTCCAATTGACGGGCACCTCTTTACTTTCTAGTTCTTAAGCTACAACAAAATGAGCTTCCATAAATATTTCTGTACCTATGAGTCTTTCCCCTCTGCCTTTGATCTCTTTGGGGTACGGCTCCTCTCAGCTCTGCTTCTGACTTCCCAAACTTTGCCATAGAGCCTCAGCTGCCGCCTATCCTAGAACCATGCCCCTGGGCGAGCATCTCCCCTCTCCTTTTTGTGTGTTGTCTTTCCTCGTTAGACTGTAAACTCCTTGAGGACAGGGACTCTCTTTTTTGCTTGTATTTATTTATATTCTTGGCACTTTGCACAGTTCCTGGCACATGGTAAGCATTAAAAAATGCTTGTTGCCTGCCTGCCTCTAGCCCAGGCAGAGGTAGCCCTGGCTTTACTGACTTCGGGGACATGGTTCCAAATAGCTTTCCAGAATGGCTGGTCTAATACATAGCTCCATCAATAATGCATTAGGGGGTGTCTGTCTTTACCAAGCTGCTTGTAACACTGATTTTTTCCTGACTTTTATTATTTTTGCCAATTTGACAAGAACAAGGTAAAACCTCAGAGTTATTTTAGCTTCTATTTCTTTTATTATTAGGGATCTGGGGCATTTTTCTTATGGTTGTTGATCTTTTGCATTTCTCCTTCTGAAATCTCTATGTCTGTGCACTGGCCTTTTAGCTCCTAAGGAACGGACAGCACTCAGTCTGTAAGACCCCAGACAGACAGATCCAGGGTAAATATTGTGAACTCTGTCATTCCACCCCTTTCCTCCCTCCTTGGCCTGAGTGATGAAGGAATTGCTCCTGAAGCCTTGCTCTGCCTTACTTTGTACCCATTTCAGTAAAACCTACTTCACCTACTCCATACTTCATCACATACATCAAAGGCATTTAACATTTGCTTGTTGAATTGTACTGAATCTAGGGCCTTCAGAGACACCTGATCCAAGTTTTTCAGCTCACTTGGCATTGATACAGTTTTTGCGAAAGATCTTAATTGCATATAACTGAAGGTGTCCATTTTATCTTTCATAATCACCTCTGTCTTTCTTTGGTTAAAACTTTCTCTTCCCAAAGTTAGATGGGCTTATTTCCATTCTCTTCTAACTTTTAAAAAATGATGATATAACCTTTTATTTATGATTCGAGCCGTAGCACATATTGAGTTTTTATGAAAGATTCTATGAAATGCTGAAAAAATACACATATTCCTTAATATTCTCATTGAGAAATTACCAACAATGTTTGCAAAAACAATTTTTCCATTATTTTGTTCTTCTATATATAGTTTCCTTCTAACTGTTTTTTTCTAACAGACGGACCCAGTTCTGAGAGAGGAATTGCTCTAGAGGCTGCTGGATGGAGCAGTGGACAGAGAGCTGGCCCTGGAGTCTGGAAGTCTTCAGTCCAAATCTTACCTCGGACGTTCACCAGATATTGGATGCTTGTCTGTATGATGGGGGTAATGAGAGTACCATGTTCCCAAGTGTGTTGTGTCGCTCAAACACCATAGTGGGTTTTGCAAACCTGTGAGCGCTGCAGGAATGTTGGCTGTTACTGCGCAGTACCTTTCCTTTTGCATTTCCCCTCGCTTTCAGAGACAAATCTGGAAGCTGAGAGCACCGAGGGCTGGGGACTCAGCAGCGGCAGTGTCTCACTCTTGTGTGGTGCCTCTAAACAGAATATCCTAACAGCCTTTCTCTATTGGCATCATCCATTTGTGCCACTGCCTGCCTTGGACTTGACACCGTGATCCTTTTGGACACAAAGCAGACTCGTCTTCTATCCCCTCACTTGGATGCTGTTTTAAATGTGTTTCTCCTACGCAACTAAGTGATAACTGGTTTTCTTATCCATTCTTCCCTCTCTTTTAAATTGGGGGTTGAATCTATCCACATTTAGGTCTCTGATGTAAACTCTAAAACTCTAAAACCAGTCTCTGTGGTAGGTTTTCCTCCTATTCATCTGGTCCCCCTATCTTTATGAACGCCCACAAGCTCCCTGCTCCCCGCTTCCACTACACATTCTCATCCCTTACTGCCATGAGTTTCCTCTTACTGCCCTGAAGAATGGCTCCTCTTCTCTTAGAACCAAGGAGGCTACTGGATCCTCTCCTCTCTTAGGGTTTCTGGGACACTGTCCTCCCCTGTCTCCCTTGCTGCATCTTCGCCCAGGCTGCACTGGCTCCCAGTGGGGATCCCTCAAGCCTCTGTCCTGGGTCCTCTTCTCTTCACTCTCTTTTTCACTTGGTGATCTCACCAGCTCCATGAATTCAATCATCTTTATGCAGATAAGTCCCAGATCTATGTACCAGGCCCTAACCTCTCTGCAGACCTGTGGTCTTCCATCTTTAACCACCATTGTATGTACCCATCAATGTGGGTGGAGATCTCTTAAAATTCAATTTGGTCAAAACTGGGCTGTTATCTTTCCCCTGGAACCCTCCCTCTTCCTAACGTTCCCATGACTCTCAAGGACCACCACCCAGGCACCTGGTCACAGTCTCGGTGTCATCCTTGACTCCCCACTCACTCTACCCCTCTACCCAATCTCTTACTAGGTCCTATTGATGTTACCTTGTGACATCTCTCCTATATCTGCTCTTTTTTGCCCTGTGAGGCCCCTGGTGCAGGCCCTCATCACCTCACACCTGGACTACTGCAGTAGTTGCTGGGGGCGGGGTTTTGCCTGCCTCCTGTCTCCTCTATTCAGCTGTCAAATAATCTTCCTAAAAGGCAGATCGGACCACGTCTATTCCCCACCCCCCATATATATTTAATCAACTCCAGTAGCTTCCTCTTGCCTCCAGGATCCCACAGAAAATCCTGTTTGGTGTCAAAGCCCTCCATAACCCGACCCTTTCTTGTACCTTAATCCCAGACATTTATTCTGCAATCCAGGGACACTGATCCCTTTTTTCTCCTCCCACATGATGCTCCATCTCTGCTTGGAGCATTTTCTCTGGCTGTCCAGGAATGCAGGGAATAGTCTCCCTCCTTGTCTCTGCCTTCTAGCTTGCTTCAAGTCTCAGTCAAAGTTGCACCTTCTGCAAGATGCCTTTCCCGGACCTCCACGTTAGTGCCTTATACATAATTATCACTTAATGAAAGCCTGTTGATTTATGGACTTTTCCTGACTTAGGTTGGACCAGATGCCTCTGAAGTCCTTGAAAGTCTGTGATTTGATTACTGATCAGGGATATGTTCAGTTCTTGACCCATAGTAGGAGCTTAGTAAGTGCCTCTGTTGGCTTGTCTGGTTGATGGAAGTGGTCTTCTGCCCTATTACAAGATCCTCGTTCCACCTCTACTTCTGTACAGGTCTGGCCTCGGACCCTGTTCCGTCCTTGAATGGAATCCAGTCCCAGATCTGTATGCTGGCTTCTCCTTCTCTCTCCCCTTTCCCAAGACTGAACTCAAGACTGCCACAACCTTATCCTGGCCCCTTCGTCCCAAGCCTGGCACTAGTGAGTTTTCCTCTACAGAATCACACCTTCTAAAATATTGATCTCCTACCATGAGCACATCAACTCTTTCACAAACCATAGGAATCGTTTTTTACACAAATAAAAAAATTAACCTCCTCTAGTTATAGTTACATACAAGGTTTGGTTTCACTGTATGGAATTTTCTTGCAAACTCTGACTACTTAACGTTATATTTCTCTAGTTTAGCTTTGGTTTCTTTTTAAGGAATGATTTTCATTCCTCTCTATTTAGCTGAAACCCATCTTAATTTGCTGATAACTGAGCTCAGTTTTCCATGACATGTTGTTTTAGATCACAAATTAGTTTTGCTTTTTAGAAAATCACACGTCATTCCTTCCTTTCATTTCATGTAATGCAGCCATTCTCCACAATTTAGGGTCTATTCTTTGGTATCAGAAGGATTTTCTTTTGGCAACTCTAGTATTTGTTGTTGGACAGCACAGTTCTACACTTTGGCTACAACGTTTCTCGGTGAGTGAAACTTTGGGCTTCTTTCTGCGGGTTTTATAAATTTTAGTCCTTTGCTCTGGGAAATTTCTCTGATTGATATCTTGAAGTATGGTTTTCACACTTCTAATATCACTAAGTTTCTTTGTTAGGCCTACAA
Organism: Pseudochirops corinnae; assembly: GCA_028646515.1. Lineage (NCBI taxonomy): Eukaryota > Metazoa > Chordata > Mammalia > Diprotodontia > Pseudocheiridae > Pseudochirops > Pseudochirops corinnae. Next base: position 337,546,699 of record CM053586.1, read on the forward strand.
TCACACACCCTCTCTTTTAATGCAGTTGTCTAGATCTCTTGGATTGACTTCTTTATCTTGCTTTTTGATTGTACCCTGGAATTCTGTCCCTCTGTCCCTTTGGCAGAGCTTGGGTTCTCGGGTAACTACCAGCCTCTCCAGTGAGGCAGGTTCCACCCAAGACATGGCCTCAAAGGTCTTCAGTTATCTACAGAAAAATAACTCTGCTAGCTTGATAAAGAAGGGTGATGTGTAGTAGTGATGATAAAGAAGGGTGATGCAGTGTAGTCATGGGTCTCCCCACACACAGTGGTGCTCCATGACTATCTCCATGCTAGTAATTTGCTAAATTCTATGGTGTCTTTCTAGATGAAAAGTGACCAACTTTTCATGTCAATATCCTGAAAGGAACCAACTCCCCAACATGTCTGTGATCTAGTTACTGGACTATACTATAGACCACCTGGACAGAGAGAAGAAATAGATGAAGAGTTTGGGAAGCAGCTCAGAAGATTGACACAGGCAGGTTAAAATAGTGATGGAAGACTTCAGTTATCCAGATATCTGCAGGCACTCTCTCTGTAAAAGGCAGGAGAGCTATATACTTTACAACCTGACTTAGTGATAAATTTATCCTTTAAAAGGTAAAAGAGTCAGCAGAGAAAATCCCATTCTGAATCTGAATCTTAATAGCAAGGAGAACCTGTCTGCTGGGGTAGAAATGATAGAAACCTTATGGGGGAAGTGAACCCATCCATCCCTGAGTGTGTGATAGAGGAGAGGTAAGCTGGCCATAGTCTGACAGGTACACTAGATTGCAGAAAAGCAGATTTTCAAAGGACTCATGGGAAAGATAGGGAAGATCCCATGGACTGAAGTTCTACAAGGGAAATGAGGGATGGCAGGCACTCCAGCATGAAATTCTAAAGACACAAAGGTAAACAATCCCAATGGTATTTGTCTGAAGAGACTGATGTGAATGCACATTCCTAACCAACTCGGATTTAGACAAGAAGTATACATACAGAAGCTGGAAGTCAGGCCAGGTCACAGAGGAGTAGAAAGGTGTGGTATAGGCTTGTAAAAGGAGTTGAGAAAAAGGGGGATATCTGCTTCGGATGGAGAGGACGGGGTCACTGGACAGTGGGGATGAAGCAGAGCTCCCCATTCGTAACCTTGCTTCTATTTCCCCTCACTGGAGAAGGTCATCCTTTTTCCTGGAAGGCCAGGACCAAAGTGACTTACATGGAGCTTATAACAAAATATAAGCTAAGAGATAGTGCTGCTTGCCCTGGGTGAGAGCACAAGGTCCCTGGCTGGGGTGAGCCACAGTCTGAAAGGCCTGGCAGCTATGCCTGCTGAGCTGAGCAAGGAGGCTGCACCCCAGAGACCAGAGAGTCTGACTTTGGTACCTGGGAGAATCCTAGACTAGGTCAGTACAGAGGCAGTGAGGCAGGGACTGCTTGAAGCCATACTGGCCTCACTGAGGACAAGTCAGGCAGGACTAGTCTCACTTCCTTTTCTTGACGGAGGGCTGGACTGGCAGAAGAAGGGACAAGCTATGGACGTAGCCAGCTTAGGCTCTGGGAGCACATTTAGTGAAGTACCTCAGTTTTCTGTGGAAAGGACAGAGAGAGGTGGCCCCCAAGATAGCACAACTAGATGAGTTCAGAACTGACCCAGTGGATGGAGCTCTTCACGATTCCATGTGGTAGCTAGTCTCTAGCGGATGCCTCTGGGCTGTCAGATTAACATTTTTATCAATGATTTTGATAGAGTCATTGACAAATGACTTTGCAGATGACAAAATTAACAAGAATTGGTAGCCCACAGAAGGACAGAGTCAAGATCCAAAAATTCTTGACCTACCAGAATGCTGGCCTAAACCTAAGAAAATGGGGGAGGTCTAGTTAGACCTGAAAATGATCTGGAGGTTTTAGTGGCCTGCAAGCCCACTGAAGGCACAGTATGTGATATGGCCTCCAGAAAAGCAAATGGGATCTTGAGCTGCATTGAGAGTCACAAGATGGTAGAGAGCACAGCTTCCAAACCTGGGATGGCACCTCTCCTGCTGTGCCAATGCCATTCTTATTCAGTTCAGACATGTTCTCTCTACTGGGCTTGAGACAGCTTGTTACAGCTTCAACATTTAGGCTGGCCCATCCAACCTTTTCCCTTCCTCATTATCTCTCAGATGCCACAGACCTTCAAGGTCAGTGCACACTGACCATCAATTAGGATGACCCAGTCTGTACCCTTATTACACAACTCTGCTCTTCTCTAACCATCACCTCGTAGAAAGAGCCAGAAGATCTAAGTTTTATCCCTTTCTGCTGCTATTAGCTATACGACACTGGACAAGGCTTGGGGTTGTCATCTGTGGGGATAATCCCACCTGCCCACCCTCATTCCCAGGGTGAGGGTGAGACTCTCCTGTTCTACCCCTAATAACTAAAAATAGGGAATGAAGTTGGCCTGGAAGGCAGAGGCCAGTCACTACTTCCATTTCTAACACCTCTGACCAAGGGCGGGAGGGCAGTTCAATGGTCTGTGGTTTAATGACTCCATCCCCTTCACTTTCTTTTTTTGCAATCAGGGCATTTGCCTTTCTTCCAATCTTGTGATACCTAGTGGCTTAGCAACCACAACATCCAACCCTTTCATTACCCCTGAATATAGTTCATGTGGACCTGGTCATTTGAATTCATTAAGTACAGCCAAGTACTCTCTTGACAACTGTCCTATCCACCTACAACAGCAGTCCATCCCTCCTCCACCCCAGTATAGCTTTAAAAAACCTTTTTCTTGTTCTAAGGGACATTCCCAGGGTCCCACAGTCAGTATATATAAGAACCAGGGCTTGAATTTGGGTGTCCTTGGCCTCTAGCCACTACACCACACTGCTTTTACAACACCTAAAAGACCAAATGAAAACTGCAGAAGTGATCCTTCCCTCTTCAAATGCTCAGGCAACATTCCACAACATCTCCAAGACACCCGACTCTATTTAGATATCTGTAGGTAGGACCCAGAGAGCCTCAAGGATGTAGTGCCATCTCTGGACCCATGCAAAGTGAGCCAGGAAAGAAGAGGGCCTTGGCCAGGGTAGACACTTAAAGAAACCCTCAATAAATCTATCTGTCCAATAACTGAATTTTGAAGGACAAGGCCTTTGGGCAGCCAGGAGGTGAGAGCGCTTTCCCCAAGAAAGCCTAATCCTCCTGGCCAGCTGAGGCAGAGCTGCCTGAGCTGTACTTATCACTGGTCTGGTACTCAGTGGGCACTCAGCCATCCCCAGAGATGAGGCACGTGGGTGAGAGGGACTCCACTCCAGGAGGTTAGGGAGGAGCTGGACTGTTGGGCCCACCTGCTTACCTGCCAGGCGGTGTCCACACCACCCTTGTCTGCATTTGGCTTTGTCTGTACCCATCCAAATAACTGCCCCAAGGCAATTTAAATAGGAAAATGACCAGCAATGACCCCTAGGCAGAGGTGGTTTTCATGTTTCATCTTTAGAACACCAGCCCCAGGCTGATAACAAAGCAGATGCTGCTCACTGAATCTGGCATCAGACTCTTTATGAAAGGACTGATGTGACGTGGCCGGCCGTGGCTCTACCTCACAGGAGATCTTTGCTAAATTTTTCCACCTCTTTGTTCCCAAATGAATCGTCCGTCTATAATGAAATGGGCTGGATTTGACTCACTCTTTCCTCTCTCCCAGCCATGACCTTTCATCAGCTCACCTAGACTCCTCCTGCATGAGGGGAAGGGTAAGCCTGGATAAGCCTGGAGAGGGAGGTAAGACCCAGATGGTGAAGGGCTTCAGATGACAAACAGAGGGTTTATGGGTCATATTAGAGGCAATAGGGACCACTGAAGGCTATTAAGCCATGGAGGGTCATGGCCAGACCTGTGCTCTAAGAAAATCAATTTGGCAGCTGCTTTGTGGAGAACTGAAGAGGGAAGGGGACCGAAAGTACTGAAGGCCACCGTGAGGGTCCAGTGAGGTGAGGCAAGGACCTGACCTAGGATGGTTCCGGTGTCAGCAGATAAGACAGATGCAAGAGCAGCAGTATACAGAGAATCACCAATCAGTTGGAGCACTTATTAAACACTTACGGTGTGCCAAGTGTTTGGGGACACAAACAGAAAAGACAGCAGCAGGCCCTCCCCTCTGGAGGATCACAAATCCACACTTTGGCATTTACTGAGTAAACATAGCAAGATTGAGACAATGGTAGCACTTGGGAGAGGGGAAAGAAACGATGTCTCCAGAGCTGCAAACTAAGGGATAGTGGTGTACTCAACAGAAACAGGGAAACTGAGGCAAGGAGAATTTGTGGGGAAAGAGAAACAGTCTGTTTTGGACATGTTGGATTTGCTAAATTGCTCCAGGTAAGACAGGCAACAGACAAGATGGTAATACAGGCCTGGACCTTGAGAATGAAACTAGGGCTCGATATGGAGATTCTGGGGGATGTGCACAGAGCTGCTCCAGGGACACAGGGGGCCATGCTTCACTGCTCCCCTCTCCCTGAAGGTCTGTCAGTGAGGAGGGTACCCAAGCCAGCACCTAAAACAAGAGACGTGCATGGAAACCATGGTGGCCAAAGCAAGGATGACAAGAGTGAGCTTGCACCCTTCTCTCCTTTCACAAGGGAGCATCAGCACTCACCACTTGCTTGAAAAACAAATGTGGTCTTTGTGTTCTAGCTACATTGGGATGAAGAGACTCCCTCTTTGGACAGTGAGGGTCTTAGGGCTGGGCTGTCAGAGCACAGGAACAAGGGCCCAGCCATGGCACTGCCTGTCTGGTAGGGATTCAAAGGGACTTCCAAAAGCAGTGACAAGGTCACAAATCTCAAATCTGGCTATGGTGTCCATATGCTAGAATCTCCAAATGTGGGGAAAGGCCTAGAAACATCGCAGGTTTCACCAGGGAAGGAATAATACAGGTAAGTAATAGTTATCTGGACTTCTTGCTTTCTGAGTCAGCCTGACAGTGGGGGAGAGTGAGAGAAGGAAGAGGAAGGAGGTTGTACTTTTAAATTTTGTTCAGACCTTATTAGGCACCCACACAGCAACTCAAAGCTTTAATTAACCTCCTTCTAAAAAGCAAAAAGGGGAAACCATGATGGAGCTTGTCAGTGTTCCTTTTGCATCTGTGAAGGGGTGCATCGGGCCCAGGCTCTGTGGCCTAGCTGAGGGGCACCACTGATTTACAGAAGCAAAAGTAGTGTGAGAAAGCCAGCCCAAGGCCTGCAGCCTGCAGCCTGCTCATTAGTAACCTCAGTTCCTTCCTCAGCCCCATCAGCCAACCCCAAATCCAATGTCGTCATCGCTGATGGCAAGGCTGGCTTCGGAATGGGAGAGCCGGAGTGGCTGATCCCAGCCTGGCTGGGGGCTCTCAGGCTTTTCCCTGGGCCGCCTGCTGGGTGGAATGAAGCCATTCCCAGCAGGCTGTTTCGGCTGAGCCTTTTGGCTCAGTAAACCCATGTCTGAGTTTACCTCTGGAAACTTGGCCACAATGTTTTTTTCAGAGTTAGAAGGTCAAATCTTTATTTCTTTTTTAAAAATTTTTTCTAACTTTTTTTACTTAGCTGCTCCTCAAAAAGAAAATGTGTAAGTCTTAGTGAAAGAAAATGCAGCCGAATGCAGGGATTAATGATAAAGCAAAAACTGCCTTCTGTGCTTTAAAATACAAATCTGGCCTTAGACTCCATAGGCCACTTTGCTAATAATCCGGAATACCTTGAAATCATTGAAGGAAACAATGATCAGACTTCAAAAATATGAGCCGCTAAGTCTACTTTTTAACTGACTCAGAAATTGTAATTTAAGTAGCAGCACAGTCTCACGGCAAGCAAACCCAAGGGAACAGAGCCCCCTGACCTGGTGGCAGTGATGGGGACACCCCCTCTCCTCATTTCCTGGGCAGGAAACTTGTAACCTGACCAAGTAAAGTGATTTGCCTAAGGCCACATGGGATCATAGACTAGAGTTGGAGGAGCCCAAGTTCAACTCCCTCCTCTTACAGATGAGGAAACTTGAGGGCCAGAGAGGAGAACTTTTCCCAGGTGGCTCAGATACTGTGTGAGGAAGATTTGAACTCAGGTTCTCCCAACTTGGTATCCTCACTAGCCTCTGGATTCAGAGCCAGAGCTTCTGATTCTAAACCCCAGTCTCCTCCAGATCAGATAAAGAATTTAGACCAGAGGCGCTCAGGCATTCCATTCAATGTTATTACATGTTTGTGTGCACAAGGGGGCCAAGGAAATGGCAGGCAAACTACAAGGAGCAAAGAGACCCCAGCAAGCCCTTCTCCCAGGAGCTGACGTTCCATTGGGGGAGAGCCTGGCCCCTTTGTTTTACTGGGGAGGACACAGAAGCCCAGGACAGGGAGATGGGCCCGGTTCAGCCAGGCAGTATGGGCCAGGGGCTGGACCCCTGACTCTGGACCTGACCCTCTCTACTCTGCCACACTGTCTTTTTACAAAGAAACAGAAGGTAACGTGAGACGGGAGAGAGCAGGGTTTATGGTCAGACTGCACTACAGAATACAGAATTCTACGAAAAATTAACCAAAGCCTGATGAAGATGAAACCAGTTCTTCCCTCCAAGGATAAGTGGTCTTTAAGTAATCGAGAACAAGCTTTGGGTGTCTGTTCTTATCAACCCCAGAGTCAAAAATAATATGTGTTAGTCCTGTGATACTGGGGAACTATGTCAACCCTCTGGGCCTCAAATGGCAATTTACACTAGCGCCTGAAAAATCTTTTCAATTCCATGATGCTTCAGTCACCTAGAACTTTCCAGGTGCTCTTTCAAGGCAGACAGGGACAGGCAGCTCAGTGACATTGCCAGGCTGGCTCCTCCGGAGGCCTGGCCCAGCAGCAAGGGCCACGTACCAGCCCGACAGGACCGGAAATGGCTGAGCAGGAAAGGACATTAAACCGCTGGATGTCCAATGAATGTGCTCTCCTGGCTCTGCTCCCAACTCCAGGCAATTGTACCAGCGACCTTCCTGCTTGGAACACTCGCCCTCCTCATTGCCTCCTCTTAACTTCCTGGCTTCCTTGGAGTCTCAGCTCAAGTCCTACTTTCTGAAAGCAGCCTTGCCAAGGCCTTCCCAGGGTCAGCAGGGGCCCTTCAAGATTGGCTGAGAACATTTCTTCTTGTCACTGGTTCACAGATCATGCCCCTGGTGATACAGACTGGCAGAGGACTGATAGCGTGGAGAAGGGGGTAGGAGGCAAGAACTTTTGAATGCATTTAGCTGTGAAAGAGGGAAGAACCACAGAATCTCCCAGCTAATAAGGCTCCAAGAGCCCACCCCAAGAAGCCTGGCTATGGCAGCGACAAGTGGCCTGTCCCAGTCTAGAACAGGGCACTCAGTCACTCAGCCTGAGCTGGCCTGGCCCTGCCAGCACCAGAAGGCGTCAAGGAGAAGAAAGCTCATTCTCATCCACAAGACAGATTCTCAGATACCTGAAGCCAGGTCTTAAGTTCTATCTACCCCACCCCCACCCCCTGATAATCTTTTCTGTGTGTAGGCTGTAGGCCTCCTCAGTCCTTTTCATTAATACTTGTGGGGCAGGAGCTCAAGGCTCTTCTCCATCCTGGATGCTAGACCTTACATAGCTTATCAGAACTCATTGGGCTGTTCCAACTTGATGCATGACCAGGGCAGACGGCAAGGAGACTATCATTTGTTTCCCTCCATGTGGGCCTGAGGACAACTGTGAAGGATCTGGGCTCTGCTTTGTTTAAAGACTGTCTCTTTGTCAACCTCGTTGTAGGGAGGCTCACTCCCTTTGACAATGGCCCCATCTCCAGCTTGGGGGATCTCTGGAGTGTGTTTGTAGACAGCAGAAGGTAAAGGAAGGAAGAAAAAGCCAGAAAGAATGGAAGGAAGGAAAGAAGGATAGAAGGAAGAAAGAAAGAAAGAAAGAAAGAAAGACCTGAAGAGATCAGCTGAAGAGGGAAGGGGATCAAGGACCCAAACAGAGAGGGGCTGCAGGGGAACAGGAGTAGGACCCCCTCTTCCTCAGAGACTCGAGCAAAGGAGGAACAATCAGGGATGGGGAAGGGCTCAGAGCTCAGGGAAGCCTGCCTCTCTGTCAGAGGAAGTGAGGCTCTCTGCTTAGTGGGAAGAGGAGAAAGGACTGAAGGAGCCCAGAGAAGAGTTTCTGAGTAATCACTATACAGTGTAGGCCTAGCCCTGACCAAGGGGATGCATGTCCAGTGGGCCGAGTGCCCACAGCTGTGTCTTTCCCCAGGAATGGAGGCGGGAATGGTCAGAGGATGAGGAAGCCAGGAAGTTAGGGGTGGAGGCGGTGCCTGAGAGGCCTGGCAGGCCTTGAGGAAGCAAGCCAGACTGCTGCAGGGTGCAGCGTCTGAGAGAAGGGGCGCAGCGGCCGGCTAACAGTCACAGTTAGGCATGTCATTGAGGGGCCTCTTGCTCAGCATGACCACTGAGGATGCCCCTTGCAGCACTCCCATTGAGACCTAGCAGTCTCCAGAGAGCCCCTGAGCTGGAGATGGGGCCATCGTCAAAGGGAGGGAGTCTCCCTACATTGAGGCTGGCAAAGAGACAGGAGTGGGCAGTGTGCCCACTCCTGCAGGCCCTGCTGGGCTCAGGAAAGGAGAGAGGGGCTGGGAAAGGGAGGGCGTCACTAAGTTATCAAAGGGAGTTGGTTATCAGCAGGGGGGTAGGGAGGGCCTTCAGAGGGCACAATGGAGGGAAGACAGAAGGGCATTCTTGCCTTGTCAGACAGCGATGCTCAATTACAAAGGTGAAGGAGCCTGCCTCCCTCAGGCTGGGAAAGGCCCATTCGTTAGTGCTGGCCTCAACCCCCCAGATTTCTGTGCTGACAGGCAGCTTATGAAGCTGAGCACAGGCTCTGGAAGACCTGAGATCACATCTCGCTTCTTCTACTGGATAAAACTATGGGCAAGACATTTCCCTCGCGGGGCCCATTTCCTCACCCATCAAATGGAGATAAAACCCCTGTCGTGCCCACCTCACCAGGCCGTTCAGAACATCAAAGGAGATTAACTTGCAAACCCTGAAGCCCTCTATAAAATGTGATTATCACCGACAACACCCCCTGCACAAATGTCTGGGTCAGGCATCAGCTTCCATGGACAGTCATTCCAATCAGAGTTGGAAGTCAGGGGCCCGGAGTTCTGCTAGAGAACCTGGGGCACCAGATAACTAAGTGACTGTAAATGATGGCCCTTGGCCCCAGAAGCCAATGAAACATGGCTCCCTCCTTCTGGCAGGCAGGAGGGGGACCACAGGGCCAGTTGCTGTCAGGACAGTCACAGCTGTGGTTTCCAGGGGGACGTACATCGAGGTCCCAACAAGTATGAATACAGAATCCCCTGAAGTGATCAGTGTCAGAGCACTGTAGATTTCCAATTGGCTGGAACGGATGACCACATTTTTACATAATTATAACTTTAAAGAGCGCAAATCTGAATCTATGCGGCCACTTCCAGTGATGAATTATGGCATTAATTTGGACCTAGCTGTATATAAACAGCTATATTTTATAAACATAAATAGGCACTAATAAAACAAAATTTTAAGAAACAAAACAGTTTTTGTCCTAAACAGGCCAAACTCCTACTCAGAATGAGTCATGTGGTTCATCTTGTTCCAAGATGGTGGAGGACGAGGCTCTTCATCTCTGAGTTCCTTGTAGTAAGGCCCTCACCCTTTGGCTCCCTGAAGCTCTGGGTCTTGGTGGTTGAGCCAATCGGCAGCAGCTGTGTTTGACCTTCTGGCTAAGTCAATGAGCCCCAGGTTCTCCTGAAAATTCCAGTTTACTGGAGGGGTTTCTTGGCACTGGCTCAGCCTCCCAGCAGCCCTCTGGCTTGGATCTCCTGGCACAAGTGCTGACCTGTTGCTGGTACCAGCCTAGATTCCAGGGACATGGTTGGGAGTGTATAAGCTATGAGCAAAAAAAAAAAGGGTGCAGGGTACCCTGTCTTGTGCCAGAAAATCCTGGAATATAGGGGGGTGATGAGGGGTGGCTGTGGGAGTTGCCCCCTTTTCCCTCCTCCTGCACGCAAATGTGTTCTCTATTTAATGTCTGGAGAAAGAGCAAGTCTGATGTCACTTCAGGCCAAGAATAAGCAGGGTAATAGAAAAAGAAAGGTGAGCTGGGCAGGCCTTGAGCCAAATCATAGGGAGCTGACATTTGATTAAAGGCAATCAGAGGTCAGGACAGAATTTTGAGGAAATGACAGTTTAAAATCAGGGGTCAAGAAGGATCCTTTGAACAGAAGCACTTCCAGCCCAATGGAGGGGCCAGAATGAGAAGCGGCGGGGGGAAGGCATTCAGGGGAAGGCTTGGGGCTCAGAGGAAGCGAGGAGCCGAGAGGGATTGGGCTGGAGCAGCTGTACAGGAACTGGTCCAAGTGCAGAAAAAGGACCAAAGAGGAAAACCAGAGAGGTGGAGACATCCAATGGGCACAAGGGGAGATGCAGGAGGTCCTGGGCCCCCTCTGGGTCAGACCAAATGCAGCGGCCTCCACCCAGGGCCCAAAGGCACACAAATAGAGCAAGAAAGGCCCACTGGCCCCAATGTGCTCAGAGTAGCACCTCTGAGGGTGGCAAAGAACCTGAAACAGAGCGAATGCCAATCAAAGGGGGATCACGGGGAACAAACAAAAAGAAAAATCTGGGGAAGACTTGGCTGAGCTACTACAGAACTAGGCAAACAGCCACCTCCCGTCAGTGGCCAAATCTGGCTTCTACCTCCTGGCAGCTCTCCCGTCCGGCTTTTCCTCTCTCCTCACTCCCACAGCCACCCCTCATTACCTCAAACCTGACCATTGCAGCAGCTTCCTAATCTCTCTGTCAGCAGTCTCTCCCTTCCCCAAAGCTGACAAAGGAAAGGGCTCATGGGCCACCCTCACCCCTTAAAATCCAGTGGCTCCCCAGTGCCTGATATCGCAAGCCCTCAACTGCCTGGCTCCCACATCACTGCCCTTCATGCCCTCTGGGCCCAGCACCACCAGCCTTCTTGTTGTATTCTATCACCCATTTCTGCATCTTTCTCCAGGTTGCCCCCCATGCTTTGGAATCCATTCCCTTCTCACCTGGCTCTTCAAATCTTTCAAGTGAGACCTCCTCCGTCAGTCCTTTTCTGACTCTTTCCCCTTTATCCTGCCCCCTCCTCCCTTGCTAGTGCTTTCACAAAAAAGAAAACCTACCTTGCAGTTATTCTGGTAAATCTAATAAATGATATATCTTAGGGTATATTCCCTCCAATAGAATGTAAGTTCCTTGAGGGCAGGGATCCCTACACCTTTGTATCCCTTGGGTTTAGCAGGGGGCTTGGCACTAGCAGGCACTTGGTAAGCATCTGCTAATTAAAAGCATAAACAGAAAGAATAAAATAATTGAAATTCAATGCTATACAAACCTAAAAGCCAAATTGGACCTCAAGACCCCTGCCCCCTGCCCCAGGAAGAGCTGAGAAAATGTATCCTCTCTGCAGAGTTGGGGGACTGTAGATGTGGAAGACAGCACAGGCCAGAGGGACGTGGCTGAACTATTCCATCATCACCCCTCCCTTTAACTTTGTTAAAAGGAATGGCTTTCAGCAGTGGAGAAGAGATATTTGTAAATAAATGACATAATTAGCAAAAAGTCAATGAAAATGGTATTTTTAAAAGACACTCTGAGGCTGGGCTAGCCCTATTTTTGACAAGGGAGTAAGTCAACATCTCTTCTTTAAACTGAGCCATTCTCCCTTTTATTCACCCCACCCCCACCCTGGGCCTGCCATGTTCCCCTCAGAACAACTCGAACCCTGGCCTGGAGGCAGGAGCAGTGGCCATGGTCTGCAGAGCTCCTTCTTTGTAGACATTCTCTCTCGATCCTTACCAGATACAGGCACAAAAGGCACTGGGGGCCTCACTTTACAGATGAGGAAACTGAGGCTGAGGGCAGAGAGGGAACTCATACCCTGGTCACTCATACAGTCTGTGTCAGCAGTGGAATCTGAACACAAGACCTCCTAGGCCAGCCCTTCTCTGGAAGGCCGCCAGGAGGGCACCTAACTCCCTCTGAGGACGCTAAACAGAGCTGGGAGAATCCTTTTACTGAGCCCCACAATGTAGCCTCGAAAGGCTCTCAGTAACATAGGGACAGACCTGCTCTCTCCTTCCTCCTGGTCTGTTCATTCTGGTACTGAAGGGAAGACTGAGCCTTGCTCAAACACCGTGGGCAGAGTCCAGATCACCCCTCCTATGCTTTGCTCACTCTAGCACGAAGCTGCCATTCCTGATGCCAGGGGTGACCAGCCTGTATCACTGGAAGATGCACACCCAACAAAACAGGGGAGCTGCTTGAGGCCGCCTGAGCAGAGGGGCCAGTCTGTCCCCAGAATGGCTCTTCAAGGCCTCCAGCCCCAGTTCTGACAGGAGGCCTCAGGTCATGGCTGACCCAGGAAGGACCCCAGAAGACCTCTAATCTCTGCATTTTCCAGAAGAGGAAACTGAGCTCCAAGGTCCCACAGGTGATAAGTGTCAGGGCCCTGACTTTCTAGCCTCCTATGGCTCTGCTCACAAGGCCTCCAAGGCCTCCACCCTCAAAAAGGCCCCCACTACCTCTCTTCTAGACTGTTCTAACAGCGTCCTGGGTGACCACCCAACCCAAAGCCTTCATTTGGCAAATGAGGAAACTGAGGCCTAGAGAAATTGGGAGTCCCTAAGACTTGCCCAGCCAGTTGGCAAAAGACCCCAAACTTGTGTGCCACACCTCCCTATGTTCAAGGCATATGCCCGTTAGAGGATGGCTTGCCCGTGGCAAGTGCCCAGTAAATGTGTGTGGATGTGGACCCCAGAAGAACGCCCAGCACTTCTTCTCTCCAAATCAAGGCCATCTCAGACCAGTCACCTCGCTTCCATTTCCATTAACAGACTACACAAGGAGAGCAATACAGCAGACATGGTCCACCTAGGTTTTAGGGAAGGAGATGGCTGGGTCTGGGCACTCTGAAGAGACATGCACTAAATAAGACTACAGTTAAGTAAGTTGGAATTCGCTCAATAGCCAGACCCACAGAGTAATTAATAGTTTGGTGTCAGTGTGACAGGAGGTCTCCAGTGGAGGAGCCCAGGGATCTGTGCTTGACCCCAAGCCATTTTATTAATAGTAGAGAGTAAAGAAAGAAATACTTCCTAATACTTGGAGCTACCCAGAAAGAGACAGATCAAATGAGCCTCCTAGGAAGGTGGCCGGGCTGGTCGCTAGCTAGGAATGATGTTAATGGGAGTTGCACTCAAGCAAGGCTGACCCCGGGGGTCCTGCCAACTCAGGGATTCTGACCAGTTCTCAGATAACTGCTTTGTTCTGAATCAAAGCTTCCATCTCAACACCAGGGAAAGGCCGCCGGGGCAACCCCCAAACTAACATGCAGCCTAAGCCTGCTCCTATCACGGAGGCCTGACAGGTCCTACTGTCCTAGACCAGAGACTGCAGTGCAGCCAGCCTGGAGCCCCCAGAGCTGCTCTACGCAAAGGGCTTCATGCCGCAGACCTGGAAGGACTTCAGCGGCCACTGAGACCAGCCCCTTTGGTTTACCAATGTGGAAACTGAGGCCTAGGGTAGGGATGTAATTGGCCCAATCAAGGTGACCCAGGGAGTGAAGAATCAGAGATGGGACTTGACCCCAGGCCTTCTCTGCTCTCACCCTGAGAGCACCCCTGAGAGGCCAGACTACAGAGCCAAGGCATCCAAGGAATGGCAGGTAAGCAGCCCTGCCTGTGGACACTCAGGTGCATTCAGTGTCCCCAGAGAACCCAGGCTCTCTGAAGGCTGGTCCTCTGCTCTGCCACACAATGAGGCAACCCCACTGTACACCACTCATGCTCTCAACCAACCAATTAACCCACAAACACCTTATCAAGGCCCTTTCCCAAGTAGCAGGCCCAGTGCTAAGCTTTCTCACAGGAGAGACAGGAAGCCGGCAGAAGAGACACGGGAAGCCCCTGGATGACTAGGAAGGACCTCTCATGGAGGCTGAGGTGAGAAGGGAGGAGGTTCCAGGCTTGGGGACTGAGAAGCCTACGTGACAAATAGAGGAAGGCTGGACAGCAGAGTACAGGAGGGGAGTATCCAATGGCAAGCAAGGCTGGCCATACAGGGAAGCAAGAGAAGTCACTGGAATCCCTGAATAAAGGAAGCAGACTGGTCCTGTAGGAAAGTCGCTGAGTAAAGGTGGGCAAAGTGGCTGGTCAGGAGGCTGCTGTAGCATCCAAGGCTGTGGGAGGATGGAGGATGAGCCCCCTGCTCCTTGCCCCAGGGGAAGGGTGAGAAGGGGAATCCCCAGTGACGATGGTGTCTGGGCAGATCCTTCCTCTGCCATTCATTAGCACTATGACCCAAGCCAGGTCTTTGCACATCTCCCAGCCTTGTTTTCCTCAGGTGTAAGAGAAAGGGATGGGCATGTTTTCCATGATTTCTTTAGCTCTAAAAGGGCAGGCTTAGGAAGGACAAATACAGCTGCTTCTCACATTTATATCACCCTTTCCTCAGGAACAATCCTACAAATTAAGTAGGGGAAGTCTTATCCCCGTTTAAGAGATAAAGAAACCAAGGCCCAGAGCAAAGATGGCGCCTCTCCCCAAAGTCACAATGCTAGGAAGAGCCAAAGAGTAGGGACTGAGCCCGGATCTCAGAAATCACACAACCAGAGGATCAGCAGCTCTCAGGGCCTCCTCCCCCAGAATCTCTTCCTGTCTCCTGTAGCCCCAACATATCACCATCCAGGCTCTGCCTGCAGACCTCCAGAGAGGTGCGTTCTGGGAGCCCCTGACCCAGGGATGAGGAATTTGTGGTCATGTGTAGCCCTCTAGGTCCTCTAGTGTGGTCCTTGGACCGAATCCAAACCGGATTCCCTACCTCTGCCCTAGCCAGCATCCTCTTCTCTGTCTCACTTCCCCTGCCTCTGATGGCCCTAGGACACTGCTGCAGTGGCTGCCTCTGCCTCTGGGGGCCAAACAGAACCCTGAGAAGTCCTTTTCCCCTGTTCCTTCAAGTACTCCTCCCTTACACCATGAACTTGAAGCCCTTCCCCATCCTTGTTGCCCTCTGGCTAACAGATGACCTCCCTAAGCTGTGGCCCAGAACTGACCCCGGGCTTCCAGTGAGTCCTGCCCAGGTCAGAGGGCAGCAAGACTCTCAGCTCTCCAGGCCTCTCTTAGCTCAGCCCAAGGTCACCTGCCCTTTGGGAGCAGCTGGGCTGCACTTCAAACTCATGTGGGCTTACCACATACGAGGAGCCCAAATCTTTTAAGACAAACCTCCCAAACCTACACTTCACCATCCTGAACTCATTAAATCCATCTCTCTGAGGTGTCAGACTGAGCCTTTTTCCTAAGTGACTTCATCTGGTTAGACTCAGTCCCAGGCTCCAGCACATAGAGGGCCCTGACCTGTCATTCATTCAAAGGGAGTGGATGAGGAATGGCTTTCCTAAGAGCAGGTCACCCCACACTCTCCTTATTCCCTCTTTTAAGGGCTACTTCACTGGGATATGAAGGGAATGCAGTAGGCGGAATTTAACAGGATTTTAGTAAATCCACTAACCAACAAGTAAAGCATTTGGTAAAGTACCCTCTTGTGGAAAAGATGGAGAGAGATAGGGAGATTTCCCAAAGAGTAGTCATTAATGATTTACTAAATCAGTTTGGCAGGTAAAAGGTCTCCAGTGAGGAGCCTCTGGGATCTGTGTTGGGCCCAGGACTGTTTAGCATTTTTATCAATGCCTGAGATAAAGACCCTTCTCCCTCCTCTCCACTAAACTAGGCCCCAGGCCAGCCATGTTTCATTTCAAGTCCCTTGGCCAATGTGCATACATTGTTGGTGGAGCTGTGAGTAGGTCTAACGGATCCAAAAAGCAAACTGGGTTATGTGAAGAAGGGGACTAAAACATCCATCCCCTCTGACTCAGAGGCTCTCCTGGGGCTGGGCACATGCCCCAAGGAGGTCAGTAACCCAAAAGAGGCCCCACATACACACAGAAAGGTATTTAGAGCCACTCTTTCTGTGGTCGCAAAGGACTGGAACGAAGGAGGTGCCCATCGACTGAGAAATGCCTAAACCAGCTGTGAATCTAATGGAAATAAAAACATGGTGACTAGAGAAACGTGGGAAGCCTGACATGAGCTGTGGCAAAGGGGAGTGAGCAGGTCCTGGGAAAGACCAAGACCTGCCAAAGACCAGCAGCTGCAGCTAGGCTGGGCCCCAGAAGGCACCTCCTCCCACTTCTCTGCCGAGGTGGGGAGCTATGGGTGGGGAATGCTGAGTACAAGGCCAGACTTTTTTGGTGTTTGCTAGTTCTGGTGGAGCATTTTTTACCCCCTCCTCTTGTCTACAAGGAGAGCAGGTGAGGGAGAGGCCGAGGCCAGCAAGTGCTTTTTCAGCGTTTCCCAGGACGGGAGCCACAGCATTTCCTCTCTCCATAGCCTTAATTAGCCCTTTTGTGTTTCTGGCCCCTGGCCCTCCACCAGTCAATCCCGGAAAGCCTAAGAATGAGGCTCTTAAATACAGAAAAGAAAATGTACGGGATTGCACGGGAACTCATTCCAGGTAAACGCAGTTATCAGAATATCTTTTTTTTTAAGTTTATTAATCTGTGATGGAGAATCATGAGCGATCTTTATGTGTCAGTGAGAAAGAGTTTGTTCTTTGGGTAACAGAAAATACAAACTGAATTTCCCCTGAGAGATATGAGAGTGTCCCCAGCCATTCCTCCAGGCTCACTCCTGTATCTAGGAGCGGGTACAGCTTCCTCGGGCTGGCCTAGGGAGGTGCCCTGCCCCCCCCCCCCCCCCATCTGGCTCCCGTCGACCTTGCCAGGCTGACCACACTTCACTGTGTCCTGACCTCCACAGCCAGCACCACCTGCTGGACTTGCTCTTTCTCACCTGCCACATTCCATCTCCTCTCTCCACACCTTTTTATGGACTGTCTCTCTCTGTCTCTGTGTCTCTGTCTCTCTGTCTGTCTGTCTCTCTCTCTCTCAGAATCCCTACCTTCCTTCAAAGCTCAATTCTGGTACCATCTCCTAAGTCTCCAGTCACCCTGCATTCCTATCTACCCCAAACTCTTGTGTTTCCCTTTCCCTCCTCTATACCTCGTATGCATGTACACATGAAGGCACACAATACACACATGCAACATATACATGTGCATGCAGTGTACACACATACTATAATATTACACTTGCACAATGCTCACACATGCATGTGTGTGCAGGTAGCCACGTGCGTATACATGTGCGCACACACTCATACCCACATATCTTCCTCCTTACAAATATCACTGCCCTCTTGCAGGATGGATGCTCCTCAAGGCACTGGCAGGGGCTATCTGGATGCTCAGCACCGAGGACAGGGCATGCCCCCCTTGGGGAGTTTAATCAGGCCAACCTATAACTAGGCTGTCCTGTGGCCCAAGCCCCGCTCCTCCAACTTCTCTGACAATTATTCCAATCTCAGGATTCTTTTCAATGAAAAGAGGCAGTGAGTGATCACCATCCAGATCAAAAGCATGAAGAACAGAGACATTTTCCTGTGTTTGACGTCATGCTCCTTCCAGAGAAATAGCAGGCTCTCGCTGAAAATTAGGATCTTACAAGAGAAAAAACCATCTTTGATAAAAACACTTCCCAACAGCAGATAACAAAGACAACTGAGGAGCTGGGAAGAATTGCCCTCCCACTCTGGGCCTCAGGGAAAGGTCTTCTCAGTGGGGCCCATGGACTGCGCCTCCTTGTCCTGGGTAGCTGAGCTGTCAGCAGCAGGCCTGTCAGCCTGCACAGAGCCCCAAAGGAGGAACCCAACCTTAGGGGACTTAATTCCTAAGAGGCCTTTCCGGAAACATCTCTGTGAGCAGGGAGAGTCTTCCTCCTTCCCTCTGTCCCAACAGTCCCAATCATACTTTCCATCTCCTACATTTAATATTATAAATATTGTGGTTATAAATTCACTGATGCTATCAAAAATATTCTTCGAAGAAGGTCAGCTTTCTAATTCATTTCATGTCACAAATCTTGAAAGAGGATTTTCCCTGAGGGAGGACCCTCCCCTCAAAAAAGACACCTATCAGCAACAAGGTGACTTTTTCATCAAGCGTCCAGAAGGATCTGCCCTCTCAACCCTCATCCTTTGTCCACAGGCTTCCCTCTAGAATCTGACAATCTCTCTCCAATGGGACTCCTCCTTCTGCCCTTCCTGACTGTACCTGCAAGTAAAAGGGGAACCTACCTTGGAGCTCAAGGACTTTTGGCTGAGACCCTAAGGACCAGCCCGTCCTGTCCCCCCCAGCCAGGGATCTCTCAGTGATCTGATCTTAAGCGATCAGGATACCCCGACACACTAGGAGAAGCCTTTACTCAAAAACAAAATACACTACAACAAAGATCCCAATGGCCCTCTCTGAGCAGTGACCCAGATTTTGGAGATTCAGTGGCTGGAAGAAAGAGAGAAAGACAGAAAGAAACACCCACGCTGCTGCTTCTCCAGTTTTTAAAGAGCCTCTTTTACAGAAATGTGGGATGCCAAAGCTTTTTTAGAAATTTTAACATAAAGAACCAGAAATTCTTTCTATATGAAGTATCTACTAAGAGACTGATCTCTTAGTTGCTAAATACAATGGCCTTCTCTCCGGCCTCCTTCTCCTTGACCTCTCTGCAGCCTCTGATACCGCTGATCACTCTCTGTTCCCTGAGTCTCTCTTCTCTGGAGGTTTTCAGGACACCCCTTCTCTCTCCCCATTCTCCCCTCCCCTTTCTGACTGCTCCTTCCCAGTCTCCTTTCCTGGAGCCTCCTCCAGATCACACTGTCTAATAGAGGGTGTCCCTCAGGGTTCTGTCCTGGGCTGCATCACTGGGTGATTCTGGCCTACCCTGCCTTAACTTCTCTGCTGACCTCCAGGCTTGCATCTCCAACGGCCTAAAGCCCATTTGGAACTGGATGTTCCGCAGGTATTTTAAAGTCCACATGCCCCTGGATGAGTTCATTACCTTTCCCCTCAAACCCTCCTCTCTTCTTAACTTCCTGATGACTGCTGAGGGTACCATAGAGCTCCCAATCAACAAGTCACAAATTCCTTAGGATTTGACTTTCAGAACATCTCTCACACACACTCCCTTCTCCTGTCTGACACTGTCCTTCCCCTCTAGGTCAGACCCTCCTCACCTCACAGCTGGATTACTGTGCCAGAGGCTGGGGAGGGAGGGGTGTGTCTCCCTGACTCAGTCTCCCCTCTACTCAGCTGCCAAAGGGATCTTCCAAAAGCACAGGTCTGACCCTATCACCCACCCTTCTGCTCAAAAAACTGCCATGGGGCTCCCTGTTTTCTCCATCAAGTCTGTAGGAAGTCATTCCCAATGCCCCTTAATGCTGGTGCTTTTCTGTCCCATTTCCCTTTACCCTCTACATATCTTGCTCGCACATAATTGTTTGCACATCTCCCCCATTTGTCTGTTTGTCTTTTGAATCCCTAGCACTCAGTACTCGGCTGGTCACATCGTGGGAGCTTACTAAATGCTTAATCACTGAGTGACCAAACCCCTGAGACAACAGCAGGGCAGGCCCACAGCCCTGACAAAATCTGGGTCAACTCCCAGCTGACTGGAGAAGCTCCCTGCTCAGGGGAGCAATCACCCTCGTATCCTCCATAGACTAGAAGCTCTAGTCAGGTCTTAAAGGCAGGAGGCCCATTCTGTCAGGCCCAGTGCCCCAGACAGTGGGGCTGGGCTGGAGGCAGTTTGCCCATGAGGAGCATATTAGGACCAGGGCAGGCTGAGGAGGGCACAGCTGAATCAGCTAGCAGGGCCTAGTAGGCCTGACGTCAGGTGCCAGCGCCTGGTCACAGGACACAGACTCTCCTCAATGGCAATAAGAGTGAGGCCCAAACAAAATGGGTCAGCAGACCAGACTCACTCAGCCCATGAACCTGCCAACGTACCCTCAACAACTGAGCTACAAGGGGTCACCTGCAGTTGACTTTTCTGGGAATGCACAGGACCCTCCAAGTCCAACAATGCGAGACTCGTCTCACCAACACTCCCTCAAGTAGCCACCATACTACCCTGAAAGTCACGTTTGGCCATGTCTACACTGCAAGCTCTGACTCAACTCCACGTGGTCACAAGCCTGGGAGTTTTGCCAATATCCACATATTTGAGATTCAAATGTATATTTCCATGACCTACTTGCTCTGAGAGAACAAATTCTCTCTCTAGTCCAGCAAAGATCACGGCTATTGATAATCAAATGAGACCAACACAGCCTAAGAAATAAAGAACTAAACTATTGGCCAAAGCAAAGCTACGGGAGCACAGTCATGGCTTCGGACGTGGGGGTAGGGGAAGAAGAGAAGGAACTGCATTCGAGGCCATCTATTGACGTTGGTGAGGAAACTGAGGCCCAGAGAAATCAGGGTCACACAGGTGGTGAGAACAGTTTGGATCCAACCCCAGCTCTGCCAAGGCCAAAGCCAGGGCTCTCCCCATTAGTGCGAACAAGGAATCCCGGGAGGGGTCACACGGACTACTTAAGTTATAATTACATGAAACGTGGTCATTGGTTCCAGCCCAATGGAGAGATACAACAAGAACCCAACTACTGGGGCCATGCTGAGGACTCCTTATTCGCACTAACTGGGACCCGCACCTCTGGTCCTCTTAGCAATCTGTAAAGACAGCATCTGGAAGACCCAGCCACAGCCCACCAGAGGCCCCAGGACCAACCACAATGCTCAAAGGCCCAGAGAGCTCTTTATCACGTGAGAAATGGTTTTATGAGAAGCCACAGTCAAAATCACTGAGAGGATGGCAACCTGTGTCAGGGGAAGCACCCACACGGATGAAATCACAGGTCCTTCAGGTAAGGATAAACCAGAGAGGAGGTGTACATGACTTGGCATAAAAGGTCACTTCATCCACAAACTAGAGAGGCAGAGGAGAAATCCACTGTCAGATCTAGGGGATGAGGGAAGAGTTCATGACCAAACAAGGGATGAAGAAGATCACAAAAGGGAGAATGGACGCTTTTGATTACCTAAAATTAAAAGGATTTTTGCACAAAAGCAATGTAGCTAAAATTAGAAAAGAAATAGTTAACAAGATTTTTAAAAATCTCCAAGTTTCTCTGATAAGGGCCTCATTTGCAAGGTACATAAAGAACTGATTAAAGTTTACAAAAAACAAGAGCCATTCTCCATTTGGTAAATGGTCTAAGGGAATGAAGAGTCAGTTTTCAAAGAAAGAAATCCAAGCTTTCAAAAGATACATGGAAAAAATGTTCTAAATTACTAATGCAAATTACTAATTAGAGAAATGCAATCTAAAGCAACTCTGAGGTTCTACCTCAGAACCCATTAGATTGGCAAAGAAGTAAAAAAAGAAAATGAGAATGCTGGCGGGGCTGTGAGAAAATGAACCCACTAATGTATGGTTGGTGGAGCTGTGAGCTGGTCTAGCTATTCTGGAATCCAATCTGTAACTATGCCCCCAAAGTCACCAAACTGTGTCTGCCCTTTGACCTAGAGATGCTACTCCTAAGCCTAGCCCCCACAGAAATTAAGGAGGAAAATGACCTGCATGTGCAAAAGTATTTCTGGCAGCTTTTGGTGGTCGTGAAGAACTGGGAACTAAGGGGGTGTATCCTTGAATTGGGGAATGACTGAATGAAGGCATGGTGTAGATGAACATAACGTAATGCTACTGCTGTGTAAGAAATGACGAAGGGGATGGTTTCTGAGAAATCTGGGAAGACTTGTGTGAACTGATGCTGACTAAAGTGAGCAGAACAGGAACAGAATGTATGCAAAGAAAACAACAATGTGAAGACAAACAAGGTGGGAAGTCTTTGGAAGTCTTATCAATGCAATGATCATAATGGGACCGATGATGAAGGGTGCTATTCATCTCCTTTCAGAGAGGTGATAGACTCATAGTGCAGAGTAAGACAGGTACTTTTGACTGTGGCCAATGGGGGTATTGGTCTCACTTGACCATGCATGTTTTGTTACAATAATTTTTTCCCTTTTTTTTAACCTGAAAGGGAGAATAATTAATTAAATGAATTAATAATTAATTTTTTAAAAATCTCAAAGTAATAAAAAGGAGGGAGTTAGGGAAGAAGTACTGCAGGTTCCAGAAAGGAAAAGTTAGCAATCCCCAGGCCATTGAGCTTGATGTCTACCTGTCCTTCCATAAAGGTAGAATTCTGGTTTTCTATTCCGGGAATAAAAAAAAAAAAAAGGATATTTAGAAAAGAGCCCAGTGAAAGAAGTTGTGGAGTGGGGACAGAAGTTTTCACTCAACACCTGACATTTCGAGTATCAAGGAAATTGACACAAAAATGAATGTAAGCCATTCCTCAAAAGATGGGG
This sequence comes from Pseudochirops corinnae, assembly GCA_028646515.1. Lineage (NCBI taxonomy): Eukaryota > Metazoa > Chordata > Mammalia > Diprotodontia > Pseudocheiridae > Pseudochirops > Pseudochirops corinnae. The sequence goes on from CM053586.1 coordinate 337,569,106, forward strand.
TGAGGGAAGAGACAAGAATGGTTTTTAAAAGGTAGGCAAAGTATCGACAAATATATGGAAAAGTGCTCAAAGTTAGTGAGAGGACAAATGCAAATGAGAATGAGGCTGAGCTCCTCTTCAAAGCCAAGGAAAAAAAGGTAAAGGATCAAATCCATGCTGGAGGGGCTGTGGGAAGACAGGCACAAGCCTAACTGCAGTGGTGCAGGGTGGGAAACAGTCTGGCATTCTGTATGGAAGTTAACAAGACTGATCACATCCAAGCAAGTCAGACAGGGAGCGTCCCTCTCAAAGGTGGAGGTGCAGCATCCCTCTTGGTGGTAGCAGAAACCTGGCCACAAAGGGGTGCTCACCAATTGGGAAATAGCCTGTGACTTTGGGGAAAGCTTCTCCCCAGAAAAAGTAACCTTAGACGTCAAAGAAACAGCTGGGGGTGGTATAAATGGAGATAGGTGGGTATTGTATTCAATAAGAGAAGCTCTACTGAATCTATCTAGAAGGAGGCCTCTACAGCCCCACCAGGAAATTCTGATGTGACTAACAGCAGAGAAATGCATTATTCCACAGGAACAAATTTAAAGTTTTGCAGCTCCTGGGACCCCAAGTTCTAAGCCTAATGTTAACACATTCTCCTCCAAATCACCTGACACCCTGTCCCTACTACTCAAGGTGTCCAAGTTAGGAAAGTGGATGAGGAAGTAGATGGGCTAGGTGGTGCAGTGGATAGAGCACTAGACCTGGGTTCAAATCTGGCCTCAGACACTAGCTGTGTGACCCTGGACAAGTCACTCAACCCCGAAAGAAAGAAAGATGAGCAGCCCCAGTTGACAAGCTCCTAATGCCTACCATGTAGCCCTAAGGTTATGTAAAACTCTCTACATGTGTCCTTCCTTGTCTGGCAGGTTGTGATCCACTTGCCAAACCCATCAATTGATGCTAATTAAGATTTTATCTTCCGGCTTGCCTCTGGATTTGCTGACCTCCAGTTACACAGACCAAGGTGGGAGGAATCACTCTCCAGGAGGATCCTCAGACCTCCGGGTTGAGGAATTCCCCAATAGAAGCAGAGCAGAGCACTGAAAGCATTAGAATCTATCTAACAATCACAACAATATAAATGAAGACAAGGCAGCTGACATTGCATTAAATGTAGGGGCTGAGTCTGGTTCTGGACGGAAACCACCCTCCCTCCTCTCGTAGAGGCCATCAGACGGAGGCGCCGTGAGGCGGGTTTTTGGAACGGTTTTTCTTTATTTTAAGGGAGAGTGAAGCATGACAGGAAATGACGGGTATAGCTTTTAAAAGGCATTAACGAAGCTACTTTAAAAATGAAAGAAAGCAGAGGCCACCAAGAACCAGCCCAGCTTCTGCAAGGGCAGAGCATGCGGGACAGCAGGTCCCTAAACTGGTGGATCATGAGAAGCCTGGAAATCTAGATGATGCCTGAGGTCACTGGTGCCACCTCCAGCCAACACGGAGATGGGAGACGATAATCAAATAGCTGGGACTGAGGGACCCAGAGGCTGAGTGTTCAAGGGCTTCTTTGACCCCACCACCCAGCGTGACCTTCCACCGTTGAAACATGCCAAGTTCTTGATGCTCGCAATTGTCACTAGCTCCTGCAAAGCTCCTTTTTGCCCTCTCCGACTCCTGCCCCTGCTTTTGTCTCTGCCTGTGGTAGTCCTCATCCTCGGGGCCCAGGCTGCCCCTTTTCCATAATGCCCATCCTCTCTGGTCACAGCACAAAGCTCCTGTTGCTCTCCCTGGGCCCAAATAAGAACTGGAAGGGCCTCTAAAGTCATGTGGTTCAACCTGGAACTGACCAAGTCTGGCCTTGATGGCATCCCAGATGTTCCAGTCTCCCTTTGGAAAGGCTTCCAGTGAACAGGAGCCTCCTAAGGAGGTGGCAGTAACTGCCCCTCAATTTTAGAAAGCTACCACAGGGGGGAAGGTTTCCTAAGCATTAACTCTCAATGCCAACTTGTCCAATCAGACATAGATCAAGTGTCTATGTAAGACAGCTAGCTTCCTAGGCACTGGTGGAGAACAAAGAACAAACGGAAACAATGCCTGCCCTCAAAGAGTTTACAATATATAAACAGGGGTGTGTGTGTATGTGTGTGTGTGTGTGTGTGTGTGTGTGTGTGTGTGTGTGTGTGTGTGTGTGTGTGTGTGTGATACAACTAGAGGAATCAATGAGGAGCTGGGGGGAGAGGGTCAGGAGAGGATCCCCACAGAAATCCTAGTAGAAAAGCAGAGATGAAGAAAGGCAGTGAGGAGGCAGGTCAGTCCAGGGCCAAGGGGCACCCCCGGACTCCTGCTTGGCTCTGGGCCTGTTATACTGTTAATCAATGAGTAGGACAACGGAAGAGATATCAGACCTATACAATCTGGCAAGGACAAAGCTAGGAGGGATAACTGATACAATGGATGACAGGACACAATAAGTCCTGCCAGGGGTGACATGGGAAGAATCTAAGAAGGTGAAATTTCATAGGGATAAAGCCTTATATTGGGGTTAAAATCTGAATTCACAAGTATAAGGAAGGGAAGGCATGGCTTGATAGCAAGTTGTCTGGAAAAGATCAGGGGATTTCAGTGCCTGGCAACCCAGCGGGTCAGTGTGATGCTCAAAGAGCGTGAGTGTAATCTTGAGATGCAGGGGCCCCTGGGGCTGGAAACCCACCTCTGGACGTGGGGTTCCATCCTGGGCATTCTCATTTAGGACAAGCTGGAGAACGATCAGAAGGAGATGGCTAAGGACTTAAGCCAGAGAATAGTCAACTGAAGGAGTCAGGCATGAGGGGGGGACAAATTTGAGTCTAAAGACAAATCTGGGGGGCCATGGGAGCTATCTTCAGGTATCTGAAGGCTGTTGCCCAGAAGAAATAAATTTGCTTATCCCAGGATTCTTTAGAACTAGGAATAATGGGTAGAAACTGCAAAGAAGCAGATTTAGGCTGGATGAAGGAAAAACTTCAAAGAAATTAGAGCTGTCCCCAAAGGGCTGGGCTGCCTGTGGAGGCAGAGGCAGAGATAGCCTCTGCTGATGTCCCTCAAGAAAGCTGGATAGATGGCTGCCTGGCACCTGGGCTTTGAGGCCTGGTCTCCTGAGGCCCCCGCCATTGCTGAAGGTCTCAGGCAGTGAGAAATGAGGGACAACAGACAAAAGGCTTCTTTCTGCCAGCATTAGGTGGGAGGTGGCTAGGAGGGGTGGCGAAATGATAAAGGAGAGAATGGCCGACAGAGGACCAGAGACTTTTGAAGCTGCAGTGACCCTAGGCAGGCTGGCCAGTCAGCTGTCATGAAGACTGCCTGGATCACTGGCTGCTGGGACAGAAGGGACAAAGAAAAGGGATGAGTCGGAGGGAATACACTGAAGGGGGAGATTACTGTAGTGTTATAGCTCCCCCATGAACCTACAATTCTGGCTCACTTTATTGTACAAACTTTTTCCATCTGGCTTGCTCAGCTTGCCACTTTTAGAGGGCTCCTTCCAGCCACAGAGGGGTAAGGACAAGGCCTAGGGTAACATTCAGCAGAAACACCTCTGAGTACTAGTCTGGCCCACCTTGGTTCCCCAGATGTGGCCTGGGAGCTTCTGAGGACAATGGCTGTTCCCTTTCCCTTTCCGGAGGATGCTCTCTATGGCAGACATATTGTGATACCCGCTACTGCCCCAGAACTCAACCTCCTACCCTCACATTCTGCAGCTTCATGAAGAAGCCTCTCCCTATTTTGCAAAAAAAAAAAACAAAACAAAAAACGATCCTGCCCTTGAACAGAGGAGAAAAGCTACACTGGCCCCTCCGCAAGGGTCACCGGCTGACCCCTGGTCACAGGTGACCTCAGCTCTTCAATGGGAGTCTTAGCAGATAGTAGGGTCTGGGCTCCTTGAGGCTCTCTATGCAGCCTGCTCACCCTCTCGCACCATGTGGGCCCCTGCCGATGGAGGACTCCAGGACAGCTGAGTCAATAATGCTCCCCAACAGTCCTTTGTGTGGCTTTAGAGGTGCTGGGAAGGAAACCCTTCTCTCTGGCCGCTCTAGCCCCTAGAGGGCTGGCTTAAGTCAGGTAAACGCGCCGCAGTCCAAGAGGAACAAGGAGAGTCTCTCAGAAGATCCCAGGCACCAACTAGGCACCATGTTGCTCTGGAGGGCTTCAGCTGGACAGAGCCCCAGACTGGAGCCGGGTCCCTGGGGTCAGCTCTGGCCTTTCCGGCCTCAATTTCCTCAACTAGAAAACAACAGCATTTCTTGAGTGGGTCAAGGTTCCTAAACATTTGGTTAAAGTAATGGCAGCGTTTGCAGCATTCACCACGGGGCTGTTCTGAGGAAAGCACTTTGTGAACTGAGATGTTACCGTGCAGAGCCGCGGGCATGCTAGAACCGCAATGTAAGGCATCTGTATGTGTGTGTGTGTGTGCACACACACGCACACATACACGTAATCATGTGTGATGACCCACAGAATTAAGTCATTAATAAGCACCTACTATGCTTCAGGCACGTGCTAAGCACTTAAAAATATTTCATTTGCTCTACCCCTCACAATGACTGTAGGAGGTCAGTATTATTATCCTCCTCATTCCACTGTTGAGGAAATTGAGCCAGGCAAGGGGAAGTGACTTATCCAGGGTCACACAGCCTAGAAGGATCTGAGGCTGGATTTGAATGCAGGTTTGCATGACCCCATGGCTCTGCTAGTAAGTAATACAATGCTGCTACTAAGTCATTATCCTGGTGTGCCTGTCTCACAGTAAAGTACCCAATAAAATTCTGAGATTTAGTTAGCAGACTAAATAAAGAGAAATCAGGGCTGAGGCCATCAAGAAAGGTGGACAAAGACCCAGGCTTGGCCCAGAAGGAGCTCCCGCTCTGAGGAAAGGCCCTCACCGAGTCTGGCCCAGCTGGCCTCCAATCACCGCCTCCCCAAATGAGCCCCACTGCTGGGGAGGGTTTCTTCCCTAGAGCGGCCCTCCAAGCACTGGGGGCCAGCCCTCCTGTCCTCCTCTGACCCAGTCCCACACATCCCAGAGCCTTCAGCCTGGGCTCTTAAGGTCACTTGTCAATGTCCTTCCTCCAATGTCACGGTCCAGATCCATTCCGACCTGGAAGGAGCAGCTCGGGACTTTCACTGCCCAGGTTCTGAACATGAGACCTCTTTTGAATGAGACAGCCTTGAAAAATAATCACACCCGTTTCTGGGCTGCCATACTCTGCCACTGACTCACACTAAGCAACGAGTCTGCCCATCACCCACGCCTGACCGCAGCCCCCAACCCAGCTGGCATTCGGGAGGTCCAGGTCTCATAATCACAGACTTTAGAGCTGCAAGGGACTGGCCCCAAAGGTTGGCTCACCCAACTCCCTCATTTGACAGAGAAGGAAATGAAGGTCCAGAGATATGAAAAGATCTGTTTGAGATCCCACAGCTGACAAGTAGTAGGGAGTGGGAACCAAGAAAGGGGAGAGGGTCTGTTAGTCAACAAGCATTTACTAACTACCTACTGTGTGCTAGGCACTGAAGATAGAATGAGGCAAAAGACAGTCCCAGCTCCAAGGAGCTCACAATGGAATAAGGGGAGCTAACATGCCAACAACTGCGTATAGACAGGATACAGACGGGGGACACTGCAAACTACCGCAGAGGGAAGGCCCCAGAATCGAGAGGAGCTGAGAAAGGCTTCCTGCACAAGATATGTCTGCACAGCCAGTTTGTGAGCCCCTGACAAGAATGACCCCTGAGGTCCCTCTTCAGCTCCACCTGGCTGCCCCTTCCCCAGCTGCCCTCAGGCCCCCCAAAGCCCCTCTACAGGGGTGTGTGTGTGCATGTGTGTGTACGTGTGGGTGTCTGTGACATCACATGTGTGAGGAAAATTCCTTCATGGTCTGGAGTGGAAAGAGACTCTGGGCAGGCAGACACCCCAGCAGCTATAGCGATGGTCCAGGCTGAGGTGATGAAACCCTATACCAGGGGGTGGCAGTGTCAGAGGAGAGATACTGGAAGGCCTTGACAACAGATGGGATATGAGGGGCCTGGAAGGACAGGGTTGCCCTCAACAATAAGGAGCAGTTTGGAAGTGGGCAGGGCTTGGGGGAAAGATGATGAGTTCAGTTTTGGTCAAGTCGAGGGTAAGAAGTCCACTGGACATCTTGTTCAAGATGTCTAATAGGCATTTGGGGATGAGAGACTGGAGGTCGGTAGAAAGCTTAGAGCCGACAAGGAGATCTGAGAATCATGAGAATTACAAGGCCTTCTGCAAATGCATCCAGATCACCAACAAAGAGCCGGATGCAGTCATCGGCAGATCGGGAGCCTCAGGCTGCACAGCCAGAAATAGCTTGGGGTGATGAACGCACAGAACTAGGCGTCAGAAGACCTAGGCAGAATCCTGGCTCTACCACTAACTTGGTGACCTTACACAAGTCACTTCCCTTTGGGGCAGAATTGTTCAAGGCTCCTCCTAAACCATCTGGCTCAGGTTAGAAGTAAAGCTTACCTCACCTGAAGCAGGAAAGTGTATGTACATGAGACAGGTCTGGAAAGAGCTATGGATAAGCAGGGCTCTCTCTGCCCTTCAAGAGGAACCCCTGCCAGCTACCCTGGCTATGAGAGGCTCAGTGGCTTCCCTAGGATCACAAAGCTAATAAGTATTACAGGTGAGTAGGATTTGAACCAAGATCTGACTCAAGTCCAGCCTTCTTCAATGTAGCAGCAGCCACCCTTCCTGTGGTACAGTAGATGGAGCTCTGGGAGGAAGACCTGAGGTCAAATCCTGTCTCAGAAACTTACTACCTATGCGACCCTGGGCACTTCTGCATGCCTCATTTAAAAATGGGGATCATAATAGCTCCTACCTCCCAGGGTTTTTGTGACGATCAAATGAGATAAATAACATTTGTAAGGCGCTTTGCAAACTTTAAAGCTTTACATGCATGCTAGCTGATATTATTACTACTAAAGCTGTACTCTCTGACAATGACCAAGCTGGCTATGAAATTTTTATCTAACCAGAGCCACTGAATTTCTACCGGTCATATAACCTTGATCGTGGCACCCTGGCTTCCAAACCCTTCTCAGACCCTGTAACTCCTGTTTTCAACAATTCCTCCATTCCTGGGGGCACTTTTTGTCTCCCCCCATCCCCCAGCCTCCTTCTTTGCTAAGTCTATAAAGGACAGAGAGGGAACAATGCGGCTTACGCAATGTAAAGCTGGAGAGTCCCTAACCTTGCTTTATTAGCTGGGGCACACACCAAATGATACGCTCATTTCTGGTCCCATAAACCACAAATACATTTAAGAGATGAGGGTCTTTTCTGTCGGGAGAAAACAAAGAAAGAAAATACCCACGATGACCAATAGCTCTTGCAAACCCATTGCAAGACATTCCTGAGCTGTCCCTGCCATCAATCCACGATTGGAGATTTAATAAAGGAGAATTCTAGGACTCAAGTGAGAGAAAAAGCAAAATGCCCGACAGGGATGAAAAAAGGAAGAAGGATTTAAAGCCAGGGGGTATTTATATAGTTCTGAAATACGAATTAGAGACTGACCCATTTTCGGACAAGGCAGACAAGTAATGAAACAAAGCTAGCACAATTCTCGAGTGTCACCGATGGGCAGCAAGGCCATCCCTTGGACACCTACACCTCTTCCAAACCTCTCGAGAAAACCACACAAGGGCACCTGGTCTGCTACAATATCAGAGGCAATGAAGTTCCTATATCCCGCAGGCTTAGCCTCAGGACATTAACACACACACACACACACACACACACACACACACACACACACACACCTCATGGGGAAAAAAAACCAGGGAGTCAAAAGGACCCCCCCAATCTGTCCAAAATCGAAAGAATCAAGTTCCATAGACGTAGACAGATGAGGTTTAACATTTAACTGTTCCGTGGATAAGCTGGAAAAAAGAAAAAGAAACTCCCCCCTCCTTCCCCATCCCCCTTCGCCGGCCACTTTTCAGACTCGCTTTCCTGTCCCCCTCCTAGTGGAGAGACTCATAAAGAAAGAGAACCTGGAAGGGAGGGCCAGGCACAAAGCTTTACAAAGTGCCCACGGTGACCGGCCGGGCTGGCCACCGGCCGCTGCAAAGGTCTCTGTGTGGCCTGAATGTCAGGTGGGGCCCCAGGCTGAAGTGAGAACCCGGGATGGCAGGCAGATCGTGGGGAGGAGGGCGGGGGAGGGGAGGTGGGAGAGGGAGAAGACCGCCACGAAGAAAAGCCCTTCCACTATCACCAGCCTCAGCCGAGAGCGTACTCCCCCTGTACCCCACAAAGAAAGGAAAGAAGTCAGCGCCCAACTGCACGTACGAGCAAGCACTTAAGAAAGCTAAAGAAAGGAAAGGGGGGAGCCGTTGCCACACCCCTGCCCTAAGACGTGCCCCGCCCCAGTCCCAGCCCTGCCCCAGCAGGGGCCCCCCCCCCCCAGATTGTCAAATTCAAGGGCTTGGGACAGGTAGCTAAAATCAGGGGAGGAGGGGGGCAAATGGAGCAATGGGGGAGGGGGAGGCCGCGACCCCCCCCCCCCCCCCAACTCTGCCATGCCCTGCCCAGCCTGCTGAGTCCACCTCCCGCCCCCACCACAGTCCAAGTCCAGAATCTGCCTTCAAACTTTGGAAGCCCGGCCCGGGGCGGCAGGCTGCTCTCTAACTACGGCCCCTGGGGACGCTGGAGAAAGAAAGGAAGGAGGGGCCGGCGCCGTGCACCTGAATGGCCCGGCTCTGTGCAGAGGGGGGAAGCTTAGAGGAGCTGGGGCACCCTCTCCTCCCTCCCAAGCGTCTGTTCCGGGCCCCCTGGGACGTTCTATCTGGTCGTGGAAGCCCCACGGGAGGGCATCATCTATTCCCTCCCTGCTAGTCCCCAGCGCCCTCCTCGAACCTGGAGGGTCCATTTTGAGACGGATGAGTAGGGTTTCACCCCCCAACTGGTTTCCAATCCCATCCCTGGACCTGCGGGGTATATCTCAAGGAAGGAAATGAGCTCGGCCGACCTGGGCTTCGTCCTTCCTTAGTAGCCTTTATCCCATACCAATCATAAAGTAGACAAGCTCCAAGGAGCCTGGCATCGCCCCCTCCAGTCAGTCCTCAAACCCCTCCACGGATAATACCCCCCCCAAGCCCTTTCTCCCTCTCCGAGGCTGAGGAGGGGCATCTAAAAGAGCCTGGCACCATTCTCCTCCTGTCCCAAACCCCTGGGGGAGGGGGGTGTCCAGCTCGAAGCAGAAAAAGAGGTCGGAGGAGCTGGGCATCATGTATCCCGAGCCCCCTCCCCACCGCACAGTGAAGGGGGGAGGCATCTCGATGCAGAAGATGAGCTCATCGTAGCAGGGCACTCGCCTTCCTTGTCCCTGCACCTGGGAGTGGGGGTGTCCATCTCAACGTAGAAGATGAACTGAACGAACTCTTAGGAGCAGCAGGGCATCCTCCCCGCCTCCCGCAGTTAGTCCCCCTCCCCCCTGCAGTTCGTTTCCCCCCCCCCCCCATTTCAACGTAAAAGATGAGCTCAGGGAAGCAGGGTATCCTTCCCCCTCCCCCTCTGCAGCCCGCTCCCCCTGCACCTGGGTGGGGGGGTCCGTCTCGGAGTAGATGAGCTCATCGGAGCACAGCATCCTTCTCCCCTCCCCTTCCAGTCATTCCCCCCTCCTCCAGAAGCCCCCTCCCCGAACTTGGGGGGGATGTTCATCTCGTTCTAGAAGAGCAGATTGTGCATTGCTGTTCCCCCCCCCCCAGCCTTCGTCCCAGTCCCTATCTCTCCCCCGCTCCCTGCACCTGGGGGGGTCCCTCTTGATGTAGAAGATGAGCTCAGCGGAGCACTGCACCCTCCTCCCCTCCCCTTCCAGCCGGTTCCTCCCTCCAGCAGCCCCCTCCCCGCACCTGGGGGAGGGAGGTCCATCTCGACCCAGAAGATGAGCTGGGCTGAGCGAGACTTGGTCGTCCTCGCCCCCCCCTCCCCGCACCTGAAAAGGGGGGGTCCATCTCGATGTCGAAGATGAGCTCAGCGAAGTCGGACACTGTCCCCTCCCCCTCCAGCTGGTCCCCATCCCCCATCCTCCTCCCCTCACCTGAGGGGGGGGTCCACTTCGCTGTATTAGATGAGCTTGGCGGAGCAGGACCTTGTCCTCCCCCCCCAGCCGCTCCCTCCCCCTCTCCCCCGCAAACAGTACCACGTCCCCCTCCCTCCTCCTCTCGGCACCTGGAGGGGGGGGGTTCCCTCTCGATTTCTTAGAAGAGCTCGGCGGGGCAGGACGTGGTCCCCTTTTTCCCTCTCGCTGTCCCCCTCCCCCTCTGGCCCCCGTTCCCCTCCCTCCTGAGCACCTGGGGGGGTCCATCCCGCTGCATTAGAGGAGCTCGGCGGGGCAGGACGACGTCCCCTCTCCCCCTTCAGGCAGCTCCCGGCCCTCTCCCCCTGTACGGTCCCCCTCCCCCGCACCTGGGGGGTCCATTTCGATGTAGAAGATGAGCTCAGTGGAGTAGGGCATGGTCACGTCTCTCCAGTCTTCGCCTTCGCCTCCCTCGCCGCCTTCGCCTTCGCCTTCCCCGGCGTCCTCGCGCTCCATGCCCCACGGCGGCGTGTACATTGCTGTCCCACGGGGGCTGGCCGCGTTGCTCCGCTCCCCACACGTACGCCACCCCGGGCTCGCCGCCCGATCTCAGCCCCGGCCCGGCTGCAGTCCCAGCTCCGGCTCCGGCTCCGGCCACTAGAGTTTCATTTTAACGGCGCGGAGGGAGGGAAGGGAGGGGAGTGGACAGCCCGCCCGCCCTCCCCCCGGCCCGGCCCCGCCTCTCGCCTGGGAAAAACCAATACCGCACCGGCCGGGGGAAACGGGGGGAGGGGAGCCCGGGCCGCCCCAGTGTCGAATTGTAGAAGCCCCTCTAGGAAAACACATTAGAAGTTCAATTACAGGGATATGTAGAGGAAACTGCCGCCAAATGAGGGACTTTCCAGGTCGGCCTTCCCTATCAGTCAATTCCTTCCGCGGCTCACCCCCCCACAGTGGAGTACGGTGGTACAACCCAAGAACTGGCTAGGCGCCGGGCGCTGGGGCCGGGAGACTGTGAGCCGCGGGGGGAGGGCGGGGGCAGAGCGGAGCGCCGTGATTGGTAGAGGCTGGTTGCCGGAGCCGGGAGCCTGCGTCTTTTGTCTGCCTTGCTCCAGGAGAGGCCGCGCGAGGCGGCTCCGCGCCCGGCAGCGGGCCAATCAGAAGGCGGCCGGCGCCGGCCGGTGTGCAGCTGATTGGTCTGGATCCCAGTTACCAAGCGGGACAAAGGCAGAAGGGGCGGGCCCCGGGAGGGGGCGGGGGAGGTGGCCGGGCCCTGAGCTCGCGGCTCAGCTCGGCTGGCTCAGCCCGACGCGCAGGGGGCTCCTGCTGCCCAGAGACAGCGAGCAGCAGAGGGGGCGGGGCCGGCCCAAACCGGGCCGGGCGGGGCGGGGCGGGGCGGGGCGGAGCTAGCGGAGGAGCTGAGCTCCTGCTAGTGCTGCCTGGAGACAGAGGCTGAGGGGCCGGAGCAGGAGAGGCAGGCCCCCCTTCCCCCCCCCCCCCGCCCCAGAACACAGGCACGTACGTGCATGTACATCACTTTGCGCTGCACACGCATGGCACACGCATGTGCACGTCCGCAGGACACCACGATGACACATTGTGCATTGTCCAGGCACCCTTCTGCTGTGCATTGCACACGCATGACACAAGCCTGTACACGGGCTCCCGAGCACCTACACATGGTGCCCGTACGGGTTACATTGTCCAGACGTGTCCCCCAGCTGTGTGCATTGTCCAGAAGCCCCTGCTTCCGCTGTGCGCAGGCACCTGCACACTGCTCCCTTTACAGATACACGGGCGCACACCCAACACATACGAGCATGTATGTAGACACACGTACACACTCCACACCGGTGAGTACACATATCACAACGTCTATACTACACGTGTGCTTGCATAGCCAGCACCAAGAGCACATACACGGTATACACACCACACACACAGAGTAGCTCACTGGGTCTCTTGCCCTTGGTGCTCTGGGACTCTTCTTGGACCCAGGTGTCCGAACTGCCAGGACCAGCCCGCCTCCCTTCTGGAGGAGGCCCCGAATGAGAAGCGGGCTGAGCTCTCGAGGCTCGCAGCTCAGCTCTGGACACAAGTCCCGAACTGTCTGGGTGTTCCGAAAGGCTTCCCAACTGGAGCTGTCCACTATCTGGGAAAGGGAGGGGCGGCCTGAACCGAGAGCCCTTATCCCTTTTCCTAAGCTCTGCCCCCCCCCCCCGGAGGGTTCCCGAAACAAAAAAAAAGTCTTGGAGTGGGGGGGAGACACACACACAGAGACAGAGAGACAGAGAGAGAGACACACACATGGAGACAGACAAGAGACACAGAAACAGAGAACCTGATCCTTTCCCGCCCGGCCCATCGCAACGGAACAGAGGGGGTAGACTTTGGAAGCTAAGCCTCTGGCAGGGATACCTCGGACCTTCGCCCCTCTCCGCCCCCCCCACCCCAAGTGACTCCAGCTAATACTCCAGGCACGCCCAAGTGTCCCAGTCTCAATGGATCGGGGGCGGCCCAGAGGCAGGGGCATAATTAGAATGGCTAGCAGGGCAAGGCCCCCGCGTATAGCATGTGTACCGTGTCCGGAACTGTGACTGGGGCCCCCAGGACAATGCCGTGCGAGGAGGCGAGAACGACTATATTTCCTCTTTCCCCAGGAGTAACAAAGCCCATTGTGCTCCTGTTGGCAGCCGCCGCCGGCCTGGAGGCCGCCGCGCCTTCTGCCCCTCCTACCCTAGGCTGCTGGGCAGTGTTGGGGGGGTGGACGCGCAGCCGACCCCCCCCCCCCATTTTGCTCCCCCACTCTGTCTTCAGGGTTGATAAGCCACTGAACTTCCACTTCTTGGGGGGGGGGAACCTCAGGGATGAGGGGGAATGGGAGAGGTGAGAAACGACCGACAGAAGTAGCAGGCTCTGAGATCAGACGAGAGCCGCGGGCTCTCGCCTTTGGCCGTGTCCTGGCAGAGGTCCTAGCCTGCCCTGATGGCCGCTTGCCTCCCCACCAGTCCCCAGAGCCAGGCTTGGCCTGCATACCAGGCAGAGAGCGTGCTGACCCACCAAGCCAGTGGGGTTGTTTTCTCCCGGCTAAGTCCCTGTTCACTCCGGAAAAATGAGAGAGAAAGAAAAAAGCAAGCAAAGGGGAAGCCCTTGCAGGTAGCTGCTGGCCCTCGGACCAGCTCGTCTCTTCCCTGGGGCCCCCTCCCCACCCTATTAAACAAAGGCTCTCCCTGAGAGCCGAGCCCTTTCAAAGTTGGACAAGCTGGAAAGCTCGGGTTCAAACCTTAGCTCTGCCGCCGGGTGCCCAGGTAACCTTGGACAAGTTCCCTCCTCTCTCGGGATCTCAGGTGCCTCCTTCTTAAAGTGAGGGGGTGGGACTTGGCCTAAATGCTCTCCGAGGGCTCTTTCGACCCTCGTTTCTTTGACCCAGAGAGCAGAAGGCACTTGGGCTGATACTTTGGCTAAGGGAAAAGTTCTTCGGGAGCGATTGGCCACGATTGCCTCCTTTCTAGAAAGGAAAAAGACCTGAATTCAAATCCTGCCATTAGTCACTAGCTGTGTGATCTTGGGCAAGTAATTTAACCTCTGTCTGTCTCAATTTCTGCATCTGTAAAACAGGAGTGATAGTAACAGCACCCACTTCTTAAGATTCTTTCCAGCATCAAGTAAGAAAACAATTGTGGAGCGTTTAACACAGTTCTTGGTGCATAAGAGATGCTTAAAGAATATGTACTCCCCTTTCCTCCCCTTCTTCCTTCCTCTCCCTTCTGACTCCAAGTCCTGGTCCAGGAGACCTCTGGGGAACGCAAAAGGGGCGGTATCAATTGGGGAAATATTGTTCAGGGATGCCATGGAATATTTTTGTTCTATAAGAAATGATGAAGGGGATGGTTTTACATTTTTATTTATTTTTTGCTTTTTGGAGGGGCGGTTGGGGTTAAGTGACTTGCCCAAGGTCATAAGGCTAGTAAGTGTTAAGTGTCTGGGGTCATATCTGAACTCAGGTTCTCCTGACTCCAGAGCTGATACTCTACTCCCTTTGCCACCTAGCCATCCCACAGGGGATTGTTTTAGAAAAACAGGGAAGACTTGTATGAACTGATGCAAAGTAGGATGAGCAGAACCAGGAGAACAATTTATATAATGATGACAACAATCACTGGAAAGACTTTAGGAATTCTGATCAGTGCAGTGACCAAGCCCCTCCCCCCCAAGGGTGGCAGACTCACGGGGTGGGGGTAATGCTGCCATTTGCTTTCCTTGACAAGATATATTTGTTGCAAAACTTTTCTCCTTTTTGTGGGGTGGGGGAGGTTGGGGGTTGGGGAAGGAGCTTCCTTCTGGGACAGGATTGAGTGAGTGCCCTAGTCTGATGACCAGTCACAGCCCTGGGAAGAGGCTACCTCCTTGCCTTGGGTTGAGAGATAAAAGTGAGGTTCTCACTGCTTGTCCCTAAGCAGCCCCAGGCACTTTTGGCAAAGGTGGGGACTGTGAGCTCCGGTGTTCTGGCTCCCCTCCACGATAGGGAATTATATTTGGCCTGGGCGTGGAGCAAATTCAGCTCCCAGAGTGCCAAGTCCTGGGTCACAAGGCTGGTAATTTGGGAGCTGCCTTTCACTCACTCCCTTCCCCCTCTCCCCTCCTCTCCTTTCCTCTCTCCTTTCCTCTCTCCTTCTCTTCGCCCTCCTTCTCTCTTTTCCTCCTTCCCTCTGTCCTTCCCCTCTCCATCTCTTTCTCCTTCTCTCCCTTCCTCTCCTTCCCTCCCCTTCTTTCCCCTCCTTCTGCCTTCATTTATCTATTTGTGCCACAGAATGATATTGCTGTTGGCCAGGCAGTCCTTTGAAAGTTAAAAAATGCACAACTGAAGTCCAGAGAATGAATAATGTAGCATCTTCCTGTAACTCCATAGGGATAAACTGCCCTTTACTGGCCTGGCCTATTGTTTGGGCTTTCTGTGAAAGCCTTTCCTATTTTTTCCTTTCCTATTTTTCCCCTTTCCTATTTTCTTCCACCCTCCCTCCAGTGACTTGCTCACCTTCAGAGATGGTTGGGATGTGCCCTCTGGGTTCTGCTGCATTACTCCCATGCTCCCTGGACTCCGCCCAAATCAGCCAGAAGGGTCTGACGAATAACGGTGCCATTTTAAATACAGTTTACGTGTAACATTTACCAGATAGAAACGTATATTACGCCACCGATTTTGGTCTAGAGCTGGAAGAAACATCACTGGGCATCTAGTTCAAACCCTTCATTCTAAAAAGGGAGAAACTGAAGCCTGGGAGTGTTAAGGGAGCTCAGACTCCCCCGGGTGATCTAGCCACAGAGGCAAATTCAAGCTCAGCTCTGTAAATCTCAGATTTGAGGCTTTTTCCACTTGAGCCCCACTATTTCTCCTTTTGTTTGGGGCTTCTCCATGCCATTGCTTTTGAAGGCCACAGCTAGTTCTAGGGCCCTGTGTCCCCGCCACTCCAGTCCCTTTTCTCTTCTGCATGGCCCAGGCCCCTATCTCAGCTTCTCTTGGACAGACCGCGTCTGTAGGGCACAATGAGCGCACTAGATCTAGGAAAGGCACAGCTGTACCTTCCAAATGAGAAGGACCTGTGGATGAAGCTCCTCCAAGATTATCACTTTTGGAGTCATGAAGATACTAATGGTTAACGGCTAAAGATCCCCTTTCCAGGGCCAGAGAAGGGATTGGGATGCTCTGAGTCACCTAGGCATACAAGGCAGAGTAAGGCAATCCCTGTACTCAAAAGGAGTGGACATCTTAATAAGAGAGTCAGCAAGGACATATCAAATGCTATATAAAGCATAAGAGAAAGTTAATAAACAAACACCACTAAGGGTGGGGTGGTAACCACTCCATTTGGCTCTGATGCTTTGAGTGGGTGAGAACACTTTTGTATTGGCTTAGTCAGAACTGGATATGAACAGGACCTGTACACCTCCTTGAGTCAATCACAGCCCCTGTGTGGGAGGCTGGGTCACCCCTAAGTAATTTGTATAAAAGGGAGAAGGTTATCTCAGAGCAGAAAGAGAAGAAGAAAGGAAGAGGAGATGCTGAATGTGTAGATTCCAAAAGTTGGAGAAAGCACACACGGAGCAAAGGGGAACTGAGCTGTGGCAGAGAAGGAGGATACCAAGGAAAATCACTGGCTCTATAGGCACCTTAGAGAGGGGGACCCAGGCTGAGGGAAGCCCTAAGAAAAGATCTGTGCATTCCCCAAGTTCTCCTCCCAATCAACACCTTTCTAGCCACAGACGCTATAATAGAATCTGCTGTTCCAGTACTTAAATGTTTCCAGTAAACTGAGTTTTACCTCAGCTACTGAGAGACCAAGGGCTAACTAGAGGGAGATGCAAATGTAAGGGTAGGCAGAGAGCCCAACCTTGCCTGGATATTAGGAATTTTCCTAACTGGGCTCAGAGCAATTTTAACTAAACTCAGAACTTTTCATCTAAAATGAACTCCCTAAAGTTGAAGAAGGAACACCCCATCCCCATGTTTAAAGCAAGCTAATTATTCTAAGAGGGTGTTAGACATAATACCCACAGACTAGTTAATTTGGGAGGGAGGAGACTGCTGTTGACAAGATCTGGAAAGGTTTCATTCAGAAGGTAGTGCTTAAGCTTCATCTTGAAAGAAGAGATTCAGGTAAAAAGGGAGGGCATTCCAAGCATGGGGAAAGGTCAATTCAAAGGTGTGGAGATGGGAAATGGTGTGTTCTCTGTGAGGAACAGGAAGAAGGTCATTTTAACTGGATGGCAGTGTGAGGCTGCTGTTGGGCCCTCCAGCTCCGTTACATAATACAGGCTTTATCTAGCCCCATTGGGCTTCTTCACCTCAGAGTAGAGTAGAGAGAACAGCAGACTTGGAGTCATGAAGACTTGAATTCATTGCCTGTCTCAGATGCTCACTAGCTTCATGATCCTGGGCAAGTTACTTCCCAGCCTCAGTTTTGTCGTCTGAAAAATGGGAATAATAATATCACCTACTTCAAATGGGATAAGATGAGATAACATATAAAGTACTTTGCAAACCTTAAAGCGCTATGGAATAGTAGTCGTAGTAGTTGTAGTAGTAATAGTAGTAGTAGTACTGGTGATGATGGTGGTGGTGGTGGTGGTGGTAGTGATAGTAGTAGCAGTAATTCTAGATTACTAGTAGCAGTAATAGTAGTAGTATTTTTGTTGTTGTTACAGGGATCCTAATATTTATAATACTAGCACCCATTTTTAGACCTTACATGATCTGCAAAGCTCTTTCCCCAAAAGCATCCTGTATGAGAAATAGGACAAGGATTATTAGCTCCATTTTGGGAACTAGGAAAATGGGGCTCAGATAGATAGTCAGTTTCCCAAGGTTAGCGAATGTAAAAATTAAGGGTAGAGATGTCAGGCAAGAATTTCAAAGAGGACCATTTTTTTCCTGATTTGTGTAGAGGTTATATGTGTGAACTGGCTTCATTCATGCAAAATATTTGTGAGCCAAGGAAGTCTCACTCACTGGGGCAGATTCTTTGGACTCTATTTCCCAAAAGGCTGTGTGCAAGACTAACATGGTAGCATCACCAAGTTCCATTCAAAGGAGCAGTTCAGTCCAGTAGGTTTAAAAAGAGAGAAAAGAAGGTCCTCAGAGTGTCTCAGGAAGACCAGTCGCAGTAGACCTGGAAATGGCATCTGGAAACCCCAAAAGTCACTGCTCTCTAGACTGCCACTCTTAGGGAAGTCATGGCTTTCTAGACTGCTACATCGTGATTGAAAGAGAATGATTAGACAAAACAGCTTTGGACTCCAATCTTCAACTCTTGTGCTTTAAGTGATCAATCTGTATTCCCTTTCTCCTAAGCTGGGGAGACAGAGAGATTCTCTGGGGAGGTGATTAAAGTTCTCCTGTAGGCAGGAGGCATGGCGGGTACAGAGAATGTTTATTTTGAGATTCGATTCCTTAGTATTGACCTTGTTCTTCTATTTCGTTAAATGCCTTTTGCTTCGAATTCATGTGTCATCTAGTCTGGTCTGGAATAGGGATGCGTTAGTGGGGGTTATTATATGTAAATTTAAAGGGATGATGTCACAGTCAATAATTTGAACCTGAGTGGCAGAGAGGCAGGTTATACCATTCCATACTGGCCTCTCGATCTCATAGGTGTGGTTACTCCTTCAACTATGAAATACCTTGTTTCATCCGTAATTTCTCCTCTGCCATTCTTGTCCACAGCCTTCCATGAACTCTTCATAAATGATCTATGGGTAGCCTTTCTGAAGGGCTTTTAGGGTTTCATCGATACCAATGAAATACTGACTGGGTCTGTTCCTATCACATAGTCACCTCATCTCCCTTAATGACCCTAGTCAAGAGGTGTTTCCCACCACTCCCTCCACTCAAGTCATCATAGGAAATGTGGTGCCCTCTGCTGATGCCTGCAGAGTTTCCCCATTGCCCTAGATATTGCATCATTTGAGGCCGTATTGACCTCATTGAGAGAATACTGGGGTTAAGAGTATGGGCTTTTGTAGCAAGAAGCTTTGTGGGATCCCTGAAAACAATGCAATTTCCATACATGCCACCCCCTGATCTCCTCCTCCTCCTCTGGCTCAGTTTGGGACTCAGCTCATTCATTTTGCATTGCAGAGCCCTGCCTTGCTTTGGACTCAGATGAGTGTGCTGCGACCCAGGGAACACGTATTCTCTCTCCATTTAGGTTTTCCTGCCTGGTTTGCCGGACTGGTCTCTTTGGAATGACCCTGGCTCTTATTGGAACTACTTGGCTCCTTGATAATGACAAGTATCTCTCCATAGAGGGACTCCCCTCCCTTCCCTGTCTGGGCACCACGACTTATTTCCCAGAAACTCAAGAACTACTTGCGCTTAGAATTCACTTTTCTTCAACCTGCCAGGTTCTTCTGTTTGGCATCCAAACCTGGTTCAGTCTTCTTGCACCTTGCTCCCCAACGTGTGATGATGGTCTCCTGAATATTCCACCAACAGGACACTTCATCTCAGCTCTGGGCATTCTCTCTGGTTGTCTCCCACACCTCAAACCCTCTCCCTCCTCAGTGTGTACTACGCACCTCCCTGATTTCCATTAAATGCCAACTAAAATCCCACTTCTTACAGAAAGCCTTTCCCAATCCTTCTTAAGTCTAGGGTTAATTATTGGAATAAATCAGCAACTCCCAATTGGTCCTCAATGACAAGGGATTGTCTTGAAGACAAATGGAACCTTCCCTCTGTTAATTATTTCCTATCGAATCTATAGATAGCTTGCTAGCTTGCTCTGTATATCTTTGTTTCCATGTTGTTTCCCCCATTAAATTATGAGCTCCTTGAGGTCAGGGACTGTCTTTTGCCTCTTTTTGCATCCTCAATGCTTAGCACAGAGCAGACACTTAATAAATATTGATTGACTTCAATCCCTCTCTCTCTCTCTCTCTTTCTCTCTCTCTCATTCTCTCCTCCATTGCCTCCTCTTCTTATCTCTTTCTCTCCACTCCTTCCCTCTCTCTGTCTCTCTCTCCACTCTCCTTCTCTGTCTGTCTTTTCTTTTTTTTAAAAAATTTTATTATAGTTTACATCATTCATTTCCACAAGATTTTGAGTTACATATTTTCTCCCCCTCTTTCCCCCACCCACCGCCCCAAAACAGCCATTCCAGTGTGTCCCCCCTCCCCCAGTCTATTCTCTCCT
>CM053586.1:337589354-337619489 GCA_028646515.1 Pseudochirops corinnae
CTGTTTTTCTGTTTGTTTGTAACTTCTGTTTGTATTCTCTGAAGTTCAGGGGGCTGACTTTTCCCCCTGAACTAGGTAAATGATATGTTTGATTAAAGTAAGCTTGTTAACCCATTTTGAGTTGCTTTCCTTTAGAAAAGCAGATCTAAGAACCTGTGCTAGTAGCCGCCCTAGGCATGCTAGGGTGCTTGTTGTTACATAAACACACAAAATGCAAGTTATAACGTATCAGTGGTTAAGTCTTCCAACAGGTCTTAACAAGCAAGTGTTGGTAGATAAGCCACAGTGTCTCACATTTTTGGGAATCCCAGCATGCACTGGCAGGAATATGTTCATGTAATGACTTGTTTATAATATGATACCATACAGTGAAAAAACCCCACAAATTAACAATAATGTTTTTTTAGGATGGGATAATATTTTATTTTATTTTTTATTAAATTGATTTGTTTATTTACTTTTAGTTTACAAGATTCAGTTCCAGAGTCCCTTGAGTTTCAAGTTTTCTTCCCTCCCTCTCCCCTCCCCTCACCCATGGTGGCATGCAGTCAAGTACAGAATCTGCAAGTACTTTCACATTGGACATTAGTCTGGTTGTATAGAAGGTTAAGAATAAAATTTTAAATTTAACATGTGTCATTACATTTTTTAAAATGATACAAATTAAAAAAAAACATTAAAGAGTTAAATAAAGTAAATTTCTTGGTGGGGGGGGAAGAGGAGGGATGGGGTTGAGTAATATTTTTTTTAAAGGAGCAATAGGCCAAATAAGTTTGGGAACCTGTGGTTTAGTTTATTCCCTGTACCTGGAATGTTCTCCTTACAGCTGCTATTTGGACCCCTTAGCTTCCTACAAGGCTCAGTTCAAGGGCCACTTTTTTTGAGAAACCTTTCCTGATTCCTCCCCTGTAACTGCCTTCTTAAACTACTGAAGAAAATTGTCTCTGGGATTGCATTTATCCAGGAACATGGTCTGATTTTCACAAAGGCACATCACCCCTGTTGTTACAACTTTCAAGGCATCTTCTGTGATTTTGTTAGACGTGGGGTAAAAACGAGAAGGCTACAACCCATTACTAATAACCAACTACAAAGAGGAACTGGAGTGAAGGATGCCAACAGAGAAGGGTGTGGATGAAAATGAAGTGGGTCAATTGGTCAGATGGAGGGAAAGCCAATGGACAGGATATATACTCTACTGATCTCCTCAGAAATTCAAGAGAAGGCAAGCAAGACCTTTTTCCCCTCAGATTACTCAGTGGACCTCCAATGCGGAGTTTATAGGAGGACATTGACAATCAAAGCCCAGATTAGGCAGACAGGGATGAGCTGCAATTGACATCAGTGGATGGGCTACATCCATATGGAAGAGCTCATAGATCTTTGAGAATAGGAGATACCTGATTGGAGGAGAGATATGTTTTGTCCCACAAAATCAAATGCTTCTATATAATTAACAATCACTAAACAGTGATCACATTTATGTTCTGCCTACCTTTTATTCAATTAAATGGCTAAAAATGTGTACTATTGAAAATAATTTACAAAAGCTTATCTGTTCCTTTCTCATGCTTTCTCCAAGGATACCCTTGACACATGTTGGGCTCTTTCTCATAAGGATTTTACAGAACTCAGAAATTCGGCAAAGGTTAGTAAATATTGATATCTTTCCTGTATCTAACCTATGTTCCTTGAGTTTTTCAAGGCATTCCATAGCTACCCCTCCTTCTGATACTTTAAGAATTAATCTGTCAGTGCCCTCAAAACTTCTAGCTCCAGGTCCAATTCCTTTCTGCTTGCTCAGATCCAGCTAGCTACTCTTACCATTTCTTCTTGATCATACTCTCCATCACTGGGTACCAAGGGGTTAAGACTACATGTGGACCACAAGACTAGGTTGCCATAGAAACACTGGCAGATCTGTTCCATTTTCCTTCTCTTTGATGTCCCCCCTTTTTGTTTCATAAATAAACGTTCTTTAGGTGAGCTGGCTTATCGAGTCTAATGCCAACCTTTCTTCAGGTCCATTTTCCCTTCTGCTGGTCTTTGCTATTTTGTGAAGTGGTATTTTTGGTATCCTTCTGTCATCTTTTCATGTAATGTTTTATAAATGAGTTTCATATTCTAGAGTTGTGTTGCCTTTGGCTCCCACATCTCTCAGTGTGGCAAGGAGAGCAAATGCTTCCTGGCTGATATGATTCCTAGGCTCCTTTGGCCTCCCCATCGTGGTGATCACTAAATTTCCATTAGAATTTCTAATTCCATTAGAACTCAATGTCTGTTTCAAAAAAATTTTCATTTTCAGTTGTTTATTTGAATGACTAATAATGATAATAATACATTAAAGTACTATTCTAGTGTCTGACATGCAGTAAGCCCTTATAAATGCTTGTTGACTAACACGTTTCCTTGAAGAGCGGGTGTGACCTTTGCAAGCTTTACATCTGATGATACAAAGCTAGGTGTGATTTGGTGCATCAATGACCGAATGTTTCAAAATTCATCTAGCTGTTTCCCCAGGGCCATCTTGCCATCTGCCCTCCTGTCACACATGTGCTTCAGAACCCCTGCCTCCACCTCCTGATCCGGGCACAGTCACCAGATCAATACTACTCTTGCTTGTGTGTCAATTGGCTGCCCTATCACTCCACTTACCATCTCTGGGACTGCCCAGGCTCTCTAGCCACCTCTCCCCATATATTGTCTTCCCCTATTTTAGAATGTCAGCTCCTTGAGGGCAGGGATGGTCCCATTTTTGTATTTTATCTCCAACACTGATATCATTAATAAATGGCATTAACAAATATTAATATTTTTTTCATTCATTCATTCCAGTAAACCTGAAAAGAATCTAAGGGTCTTAGACATCAATGAGTAACGTAACACAGAAACCAAGAAAGCTATTGTGATTCTAGACTGTGTTTAGAGGACAGAGAGACTAGAGGAGAAACCACTGGGGTTGGGAGAAGTTGGGAAAGACTTCCTAGAGGAAGTGAGGTTTGAACTGGGCCTTGGAGAAAGGACCTTGAAGAATGGGCAGGATATGGGTGGGCAGGAGCAAAGGCTTGGGTATGAATGAATTAGGATTGTATGACAGGGTGAGGCCAGAGCCTAGAGGGCCTCTTCACCTGGGCAGGGGATCTTAGACATGATGCCCAAAACCTGGGGTAAAGACTAGATTCTAGTCTTTACTCTATCACTTACTACTGGTATAACTGCCTCAGAAAAAGTTATTCACTAAACCAGAAATGGCTGCCCACTCAGTAGACCTTAAGGAGAGTGAACCCATCCTCTAGGCCTTACCCAACCCCATGTCTGTCTTTTTTTTCTCTGTTTCTCTGTCTCTGGGTCTCTCATTGGAGCCTCCTCCCATGAAGGGTAGGGATAGGGAGGCCCTTACCAACCTGACAGAAGCAGTAAAACCCTTGTACATGGAAGCTAGCCTAGGTAAGTTTAAGAACGTACTCAAAGCCCTAGTTGCTTCCTGAGCCCAGGCAGCATCATGACATGGATATTGTCACAGCCTAGGAGGCAACCTCGAGAGTTCAATAGGTTGAGGTCCCTCAGATGGTGCCAACTATATTAAGGGAGGTGCTCCCTACACCCACTTCTTTGAGGAAAAGATGGCCACAGAGAGGCTGCTGAGCTCAAGGCCTGTGCTGGCTTGCCAAGAGATGTGGACCTTGAAGGATTTGTTTGAACAGTGCAGGGTCGAGGTGAGGTGGAAACGTTAAGTCAGCAGTCTCACAAAATGTCTCTTATTTTTATATTTTAAGTCTCAGTCTCCAGGAAGATCGAAACAGTAGTTAAAAGTTCTTGTTGCTGCTTGTTACAGTCTTTATTAATGCTCATTTGTGAGTGTTTTGAGTTAAGCATTTCTTTTGTGTGTAAGAAATAGATAACTGTCTAATACTGGATTCATGGTATACACTGAGTACCTTTCTACTTTCTACTATTCCCTTTTTGGGGGAATACCCTAGCTACGAGCCAAACCCAGGCTTTAAGTGATTTCCCTGAGATTCTGGTCTCCAGGATGTAAAAAGCCAGAGAATGTGAGAAAACAAGAGAGCTCAAGCATACCCCTTTAGTCACCAGGCTCCTCTAGAACTGAATGAAGCCTTTGAGGTTGACCCTGGAACAGGGTGGTCCTCTAGCATAAGTTCTTTGAGGGTGGGGACCATTTAGGCTTTGCCTCTGTCTTTCCAGTCTCAAACGTGGTATCTAGAACATTAATTTAATAGTTTTTCAATCGTGTCCAACTCTTGGTGACCCCATTAGGGGTTTTCTTGGCAGAGATACTGGAGTGGTTTGCTATTTCCTTCTCTAGCTCATTTTACAGATGAGGAAACTGAGGCAAACAGAATTAAGTGACTTGCTTAGGGTCATACAGCTAGTAAGCGTTTGAGGCCAGTTTTGCCCTCAGGTCTTCCTGATTTCAGAACTGGTGCTCTCCCCGCTGTGCCACCTAGCTAGCCTCTCTGGAGTATGGTAGAGATACTCCAGTGTCTTTGCCAAGAAAACCCTTAATGGGTTTTTCCTCCTCACCTGTGCCTTAAAGGTTCTTTAAAATTCAAATCAAGTGACATTTCCTACATTCGTCCTTGCTGGATCCCCCTAAGAATTTGTTCTTTAGACTTCTCTTTTTCTATCACCAGCATTTAGGAATAATTTCCCTCCACCTCCCCTGCCCAGCAAGCCATTTCAGATAACAAAAAAAAAGAAAAAAAAGCTCAGCAAAAGTAACTAGCACAGGGACTGACAACCTGTGTAATACTCACTGCCCACAGCCCTCTAATGAAGAGTAGAAATGGACAAGTTGGCTGACCCTTCCTTTTTGAGAAAGATTGAACCACAGCAGATGCCTTCAAAGCTTTGGATTCCAGTCTGGTGGCCGGTTAAAGGCATCAGATCCAGCTCCCCACCCTGGTCGCTTTTTGGCTTCTCCCCACCAGCATCAGCACCTCCAGACCAGACCCAAAGTAAATCTGCTGTGCTTTGGAACTCCTGGCCTACCCTGCGGACAAACTGCCTGGAGAGGCTATCCCTAACTCCTCTACCAGCCCATACTATCTGTCCTGTCCTTGGGTCCAGCCCAGATTTGGAAACAAGAGAGTCAAAGAATTTGCAAGTTGGGAGGGAAGGACCTTCAACTTGAACCAAAACCTCTCCAGGACATTCCCAAACTCTGCTTGAAGGTGTCCAGGGATGGGGCGTTAACCAACTCTGGGAGCAGCCCCTCCATTCTGGGAGGACTTTCATAGTGGAGAAGTTCGTCTGAACACCCAGCCTAAATAGGCCTCTCAGCAACCTTTCCCTACTGTTCCAAGGTCTGCCCTCTGGGGCCATTTAAAACAAGGAGGACTTTCCTTCCCACAACAGTCCTTCAGATACCCATGACCAGTCAGTCCACTTTCATATCCAAATGATTCTGAGAACCCCCTTGAACTCTGATTGAATCTTCATACTTGATGAGATACTTGCATGAGGCCATAAGCTTTTCATTGTGGCTCTGCCCAAATCTTTGTTACTATCTTGGCCCTCCACTGTCCATCTACTTCCCACCCTTGAGCCTATCAAAATATCTACACCCAAATTGACTGTTACCTGACCTCATTAACTCTTCCTGAAGGCCCTTCCCAAACTCCTCCCCTAGACTGGATTCCTAGATTCCTCTCACAACCTTTCTGTATATAAGATTCCATCTTGCCCCCGTGTGTGAGAGCAGCATAGAATTTTCTAGCACAGTCTTGCTCTGTGTCCAATACAGGCGAATTTAATAAACTTTGCTTTTCTCTGGCTGAGAGAAGACTTGAGTCAAATTTATTTGGCAGGACCCAGTGTGCTGTTATTTTGGGGTCTCAAGCAACCTTAACCCTAACTACATCACAAGCAGTCTACTAACTCACCTCATTAGCCATCCCACCCCCATCCCCTAAGCTTGTCAGCACAGTAATCAGATCAGCACCACCATTGTTCCTGGGAAGGTTCTATCAGTTGACCCACTAATTACCTCACCATCCCCAGAACTCACCAGATTCTCTCCCTTCCATGACCTCCATTCCCCTGTATGTGGGTACCCTCTTTTCCTCTTGGAATGTGAGCTTTGCAAGAGCAGGGTCAGTCTCACTTTTAGATGAGTATCCCCAGTGCTAAGCACAGCTCCTAGCATGTAGTAAGGACTTAATAAAAACTCTTTCCTTCCTTCCTCCTTCCCTTCCTCCCTTCTTCCTTCCCTCCCTCTTCCCTCTTTTTCTTCTTCCTTCCTTCTCTCCCTTCATTCCTTCTTCTTTTTTGCCTGTAGCCAAAGTGACCCTTTTCCCTTTTCTTCTTGTCATAGTGGCCTCCATCTACCTGGTCACTGGGCTCTGATCAGAGCTTTCAATTTTGACAGGGACAAATTAACTGTCTGAAGAATTCCATGAAGTTCTGTGGGAAATCCAGTGAAACTCTGCAGCCAGGAAAGGAGCTAGACTGGACTTTCTGAAAGGAGTTCATTTCTGCAATGTCACACCCACCCATACTGGGTTTTCCGGCCCTCTGGCTTCCTGCAGACCTGATTTCAATTCTTTGGGACAATCTATGACTGGGACGGGGCCTCCTTCCTGGAATGAACAATAACTCTGTAGCCAAGGTTGGGCCTTGGATGCCAGCATCTCCAAGTGGCTGTTGTGTGTTGCTTGTGACACAGATGCATCCTCTCCTGCCCTGAGTGGGCAGTTCTGCTGGGCTTGCAGCAACTTCACCATGTCAGGCAGACCAATATATCTCCAAGTCATAGGAGCATAGAGAACAGGATGAGCCTGACTTAGTCATCCTACAGAAGAGGAAACAGGTCTAAAGAGGTCAATGATTTGTTCAACGCCAACAGTGGACCTAGGCCCCCCAGGGGCTTTGGGATAATAGCTACAACAACCCAAATGTCTATAGGCATATAAAGTGCTTTCCATGCATTGTCCTAATGGAGAAAACCCCCATTTTAGAGGTGAGTTTCATAGGATCTGAAAACATAGGGCTGGAAGGAACTTAGAAGGTTGTTGGATTCCTCCCCCTTACTTTGCAGAGGCAAATGAAGCCCAGAGAGAAGGGACTTGTCCAGGGTCCCCTGGGGAGCACAGAGGCTCAGCAAGCGCTCTGACTTCAGGCTCTGGGCTCCCAGCCCAGAATTAATCCCAGTGGGGGGTGGGATAGGGGTGAAGGATGAGGGGTGGGAGCGTGGCCAAGCCAGCAAGCAATTCCTCTATGAAGTGCTTGCTATAGCCAAGCACTGTGTTGGGTGCTAGAAAAACAACTATGATCAAAAAGAGAGACAGGCCTTGCCCTCAGAGAGCTTCTGTTCCAGTAGGAGTAGTCCCTAGGCTGTCCTGGCCTCCTTCCCTACTATGACTCAGCCACCTTTTGTCCCTGAGCTTCTCTCAGAGCCTGGGGCCTCCTCATACTGGAACATCTGTCTGCCGTGCTGGTCCCCTTCTCCTATTGGTTCCTTAGGGGCCCTCTATGCTGGGGGGATGGACCCCCACTGGCCATATTCCATTTGCTTGCTGGCTATGCTCCTGACTCGCCTGGACTTGGCCACCACAGACCAGTGCAATCCTTCCCTGGCCCCCTCACCCTCAGCTCTCATTAGAGAGTAAGCTCCTGAAGGCAGGGACCCTCTTTCTTTTTTCTTGTATTCACATCCCCAGGATTTAGCACAGGGTCCAGCGCACAATAGTTGCTGTCTTGACTTGCCAATGAGAGAAGGAAGCCACAGGGGTAGAGGGTTGGGGTGAGAAGGCATCTGAGGCATGAGAGGGAGCTCTAGAAAGTCAAAAGCAGAGCTGGGAGAGGAATCTCTCTTGAAGGCTGTAAAGCTAGATCCATCCATCCATTGCAAAGGATAATGGAGCTTGGGAGAGCAAGGTGAATCAGACAATAGCTGGGGGAGAGGTGTTGGTGTGGGGGCATTTAGAGACCATCCATCCTCTCCTACAGATGAGCAAACAGAAAGGGAGTTTCTCTGTGAGTGGACAGTCAGATCACATGAGGAGGAAGCAGCTGCATGTTGGCTAAGGAATGATGAAGTCCATCCACAACCACCATCTGTAGAGGGAGCAAAGGAAGGAGAAAGAAGTAAGAACACCCGCTGAGGTGACAGCCTGTGTCCTGTACAGCAGTCAGGATGTGTCAGAGAGTCACCAAAGTCAGAAATGACAAACCAGATAAAGCCAGCCCACTTCTTGGGATTCCCCTAGACACAAATGATACCACCAGAATGCAACAAGAGAACATTTCTGATTATGGAGTCTTGGGCAAGAAGAATTTGTAGGCACAAGGAGGTGTTTTCTTCAATACAACTGATCTAACTCAACTTGAGACAGTCTGAGGACTGGTAAAGATCTTGATTTAGAAACGCCAAGGTCAGCCAGTTGTCTTGACTTTCGTTTTGCCACCGGACTAAAATGACCCTGGAGGAGACAGTAAGGTTGATGACTTTGCATGGCTCTGCCTCACTTAAATCCAATTCATGCACAAGTCAAGACATCACCCTTGTGACACCATTGGTCCTCTCTGAAAATGAAAAGACCACTACGACCACCACCAACAGCAACAACTGATCTAAAGCAGTAACTTCTGAAGAGGAAGACAGATCTGAGAAATAATCAGCTGGTTAAAAAGACAGTGTCTAAGAACAAGTTTGTATTTGTGTACCCTGGTTTGAACTATAAGAACAGCCAGGACAGTAGTAGACTAACAAGGGTTGTTGGAAATATATTTGCATGACACCAATACATTGTTGGTGGAACTGTGAACTGGTCATTATTCTGTAAATTAACCTGGAATTATGCAAAGAAAGTGACTAAAATGTTCATATCTTCTGAACCAGAGATTCCACTGATAGGCATTTACACCAAGAAGCTTAAAGGATAACTTGGGAAGTTTAATTTTTATTAACTATTTCTATCTCTCTTGACTCCTTTGTTTGTATTTCAAAGTTTTTACTCACCTCTAGTCTTTTTTTTTAAATCAAGAATACTTGTGAGACCTTTATTTCATTAAAAGTCCGCAGAATTATTTATACTCCATTTTTCTAGCTAAATTATTTTTGGTTGTAAATTTATATCTTTTGCCTTCTGTCTTATTCCCAGTTCTTTACTTCTTTAAGGTGGTGACTGCTAAGTGTTTTATGATCAAGACTATGGACCCCCAGTACCTGAATTCTTTCTTTTTCGGCTGTTTGCAGAACTTTTCTTTGACCTAGAAGCCCTGGATTTTGGCTATAATATTCCTGGGAGTTTAAATCCTGAAGTTTCTTTCAGAAAGTAATTAGTAGGTTGTTTCTATTTCTACTTTGCTCTCTGATTCTAAGAGATCTGGGCAATTTTCTCTTAAAATTTCTTGAAATAAGATGTCTGTGCTCTTTTCTTTTCTTTTTTAGTCATGTATTTCTAGTTTGGTAATTCTTAAATTATCTGTCTTCAATCTGTTTTCCCAGTCAGGTCAGTTGTTTTTGCCATGAAATAACTTACATTTTCTTTTATTTTTTTTAGTCTGTTGACATTATTTTAAAATTTTTTTTATTGTCTCAAGGAATCAATGACTTCTAATTGGTTGCTTCTGATTTTCAGGGAGTGTTTTTCTTGTTCCATGCTGTTACTTCTTTTCCCAAATCTTTCTTCCATAGCTCTCATTTCTTTCCTCATTTTTCCCCCTCTAGCACTCTCATTAATTTAAAAAAATCATAGGTCTTAAAAAAAGATTCTTATTTCATCTCTTCCAGGAATTCTAGCTGAACTTGTGCCCAAACTCTGTTTTTCTTTGTGGCTTTGCTTATAGATGTTTTGGAGACAGTCTCTTCTTCTGGATTTGTGTCTTGAGTGTCCCTGTCACCATAACACTTCTTTATGATGGGGTTCTTTTTTTTGTTTGTTTGTTTGCTCATTCTTCCAACCTACTTCCTGACTTTTGACTTTATTTTAGTGTTGGGCTTTGTGCATTTTGAGGGGAATTCTGAGCTGAATTTTTGTTTTTGTGTCTGTTGCTTTCTTGGAGAATTGAATGTTGTCTTATTTCAGGATTACAAGGACAGCTAACACTGGGGATCTACAAGTTTTCAGACCCCAAATGGTTCTGATCCAGGGCCAAGTTTGATCACTGCCTTCCTGGTCTAAGCTCTGAGAGTTTCCAACTTGGATTTGGGGCTACACAACACTACTCTTAGCTTGCCCCTGATTGGAAGTTCCAGTAGAAAACTGCTGGACAGTAGCTATTAGCTGACTAGAAAACTCTGCAGATTCATAGTGACAGAACTGCTGACTCCTCTTTAGTCTGGTATTCTTGCTCTGGTTGTTCCATAGCCGGCTTTAGATTAAGTTGAAGCCTGGAACTGAGGTCCTGCTCTGCTTCTGGGGTCTGAGTCATACAGCTACGGTTCGCATCTGAACTTCCTTGCTCACTGACACTGTGTAGAGCCTGCAAACCACTTCTTACCCTAGAATGCCACACCCTTCTCATTCTGCCCTAGATCTGTGACCCAGAAATAGACAATGAGTGACAGTTGCCAATTGGTACCCATTTCAGCACTTTCACAAGGTTGGGGTTCCCCTGTCTGGATTTGATACCTTCTCTTGCCCTGGGGTGTAGTCTAGCTCTTCTTTCACATCCTAAGCAGTGAACCTCCAGGGCAGACCCCATCCCCAGTGTTCATGGACTTCTCTGTCTGTCTCATGCTGATCTGAACTGGAAAAGTGACTCACTGTGATTTTTTCTTGGTTTTCCTGATCAGGACCCAATTTGGTACATATTCTACGTCTTTTTGGAGTTGTGCTGGGTGGAACTCAGCTGTACTTCTTCCTACTCTTTCAATATCTTGGTTGTATCCTTTCCCACTGTTAAAAAAAAAAGAGACGACTACCTGACCACAGAAAATTGATTGCCTGTGTAATATGACTATGGAGTCAATACTGAATTAGGAATTTTCTTAGCATGGGATAGAGGCTCTAAAGCAAGAAAGATTCCTATTTTAATCATCTCAAATAATATCAGGCTTGAATAACAGAATACAGTCAGAGATGGTTCATTCCTTGACAACCATTTGAAGCTACACAGTTTAGCAAGGATCAAAAGGATCAAACACACATATGGGAGGGGAAGATAGAGAGAATCAGCATTTATTTAGCTCCTTCTACATGCCAGGCACTGCACTAAATGTTTTACAAATGTTATCTCTTTTGATCCTGACAAAGTATGTGCCGTTGTGCTTTTATGATCCACATTTTGCAGTTGAGGAAACTGAGGCAAACAGAGATTAAGTGACTTGTTCAGGATCACACAGCTAGTAAGTGTTTAAGGCTGAATTTTAACTCAGATCTTTCTGACTTCAGGCCACTTGCTTTATCCACTGAACCACTTATTTTATATTTTATTTTAATTTATATTATATGTAATATTTTATAATGCACTTATAAGTGTGTTACCCACTTATTACTCACCCAGCCTACACCAGGGTCACAGAACTAAGAGCAGTCATCACTGACAGTGTTTGAGCAAGAGAGGAACATGGACAGAACTGCCTATGCTTTAGGAAGATTATTTTTGCAGTTTGAACATTTTTGTTGCACACTTCAGAACACATGGAGCACCCTGAGGCTGGAGTGAAAGACTCAATAGAGTCAACATGTTCTATTTCTAGCACATGCATATAATGTCACCAGGAATGATGCCATTGGCTTTGCCTCACATCTGCTGATGTTTGGGCGAAAATCGTATCTGCCTACTGATTTCTGCTTTGGACTCTTGGAAAATGAAGATGTAGAGATGTATGATCCTAACCCATAGGCATGACTTCAGTTCAATAGAACTTGGCTAGGAAGTAGAAAGGGGTATGATGCTTAAGTCTGCTATCAAGAAATTCAGGCAGGGGACAGAGTCTTGCTAAAAAAAATCTTGGTGTCTAGGGAAAACACAAGAAAATTGTCAATGGAGAGTCTTTGTGACATGTTCTTGAAAGGTCATATGTACTCCAAGAATTGTAGCAATATTTTTTACTACTCTCCAAGAGTGAGTAGTCTCTTCTCTTCCAGCATTGGGAAAGAGGAGCTAAAACAATGGCAGCAGAACTACTGTCATTACTTTAAAGTATCCTGGAAAAGCGAGGGATCAGCTTGTAGCTGAGGGTGGGGATGGACTAGGCACTTTGGGAATTGATATGAAAGTGACAACCATGAGGGGAGCATGGAATAGTTTACCTGACAGATTTATGGGCAAGGGAAGAATTTATGACCAAATAAGAAATAGAGTTACAAAATGCAAAATGGATAATTTTTATTGTATTATATTAAATTCAAAAGTTTTTGCACAAATAAAACCAATGCAACCAAGATTAGAAGGAAAGGAGAAAAAAAATTTTTGACAGCCAGTGTCTCTGATAGAAGCCTCATTTCTCAAATATATAGAGAACTGAGTCAAACTGATAAGAATACAAGTCATTTCCCTATTGATAAATGGTCAAAGGATACGAACAGGTAGTTTTTAGATGAAGAAATCAAAGCTATCTGTAAGCATATAAAAATGCTCTAAATCACTATTGATTAGAGAAATGCATATTAAACCAACTCTGAGGTACCACCTCACACCCGTCAGATTGACTAATATGACAGAAAAGGAAAATGATAAATGTTGGAGGGGATGAGGGAAAATTGGAACACCACTGGTGGAGTTGTGAACTGATCCAACCATTCTGGAGATTGATTTGCAACTGTTCAAAGGGCTATAAAATGGTCTGTATCCCAAAGAGATGTTTTAAAAAGTAAAAAGGGTCCATTTGTTCAGAAATATTTATAGCAAATATTTTGTGTGTGTGGTGGCAAAGAACTGGAAATTGAAGGGATGTCCATCAATTGGAGAATGGCTGTACAAGTTGTGGTATACAATTGTAATGGAATACTATTGTGCTATAAGAAATGATGGATGAGCAGGATGATTTCAGAAAAACTTGGAAAGACTTACAGGAACTGATGAAAAGCAAAGTGAGCAGAACCAACAGAACATTGCACATAGTAACATTGTACATAGTATTGTATAAGGATCAACTTTGAATATTTTCAACAAACAACGACCCAAGACAATTCCAAAGGATTCATGATGAAAAATACTATCCACCTCCAAAGAAAGAACTAATGAAGTCTGAATGTCAATCAAAACATACTGTTTTTCACTTTATTTTTTGTGGTGTTTCTTTGGTCTGTGTTTTCTTTCACAACATGACTAACATGGAAATATATGTTGCACGATTACACATGTATAAGTTATATCAAATTGATTAATATCTCAGGGAAGGGGAAAGGGAGGGAGAGAATCTGGAACCCAAATTAAAAAAAAAAGAATGTTAAAAATTGTTTTTACATGTAATTGGGAAAAATAATATTAGTCAAGAGGGAAAATAAACAGGATCACCATGTTGATGGTATTTGCTGCTTGAGGTTTCTTGATATTACAATGTTTTCTACTTTGAAAAAGTTGTTTTTTGTGCCGAACCTTCTAATCACTGGTCTAAAAAAGGAAGTTTTGTGGGTGAGGGTAGTTTTGACCCCAAAGTCAGGTTCATTCTTAGGGTGATAATTTGGGGCAAAGTTCACAAATATTTGAAGAGCCGTCACAGGGATGAAGATGGGTTTAGAGTTGGGAGAGATCTTTGAGGTGGTTTAGTCTAAGTTTGTCTTTTTACAGATGAGGAAAGAGGCTCGAAGAGTTAGTTCACACCTGACCAGTAGAAGAGTTTAGATTCGCACCCAAGTGTACTTTTCACTACCATCAGTGTCAATCATTAAGAATTTATTAAGCACTTACTCTGAGCCTGAGCTGAGTAAGAGCTGGGGATATAGCATTAGACCCCATTGTCTTGACCTCTTTGGCCATAGAGAACAGAACTAGGATTCAGTGTCAGTGTGGGCACAGGTGCCCTGCTCAGGTCCAAGTGACCTTGAAGTTCAGTGAAGTCCCTCCTGGTTCTGAGATCCCAGTAACATGTGATTCTTTCTATGGGGTTGAAATGACTCTCAAGCTTGGTTTGCTCTTTTAGGTGAATTTCTGCAGTTACAAACTGAATAGTGGTGATGGTCACCTTCCACTCACCTGGATGCCCTACTTGGTTTGTCTGGCAGGGATCAGCTGGGGCTGGTCCCTTAGACTGAGGGGACTCACAGGGCACTTACATCCAAGGGAGTGTCTACATATAGATGTCCATAAACATAATTCCTATATCCATTTCTGACCATGGTCAGTTTCATCCCAGCCTCAGGGTTTGAAATGAGATGCTGCCCGGGGCATGAAATCTGCTGGTAGTATGGCATGATGTCCACGTGTTTGTCATCCCCACAGGCTGGGAAGCTCTATAACACACTCTCAGGGAGGTTACTCTCTCCCCATGTTGAATCGGGTGTTTGTCAGACGGTTACTCACTCATCAGCTGACCTGTGGGCCTGCCAGCCAGCTGGGCAGCATCTGTGAGATTGGCTGTCCCTCTGGCCCTGAGCAAACCCCTGCCGACCCTTGCTGATAAACCATGAGGACCCCAGAGATTGTCTGATGCCTAATCGGTTATAAGCCTCCTGCCGCCTCCAGCCCTCGCCACCATCAGGACGAGCACTTAAATCATTAGCTAATGTTTATAAGGATGG
Organism: Pseudochirops corinnae; assembly: GCA_028646515.1. NCBI lineage: Eukaryota > Metazoa > Chordata > Mammalia > Diprotodontia > Pseudocheiridae > Pseudochirops > Pseudochirops corinnae. The sequence continues at coordinate 337,604,009 of CM053586.1, forward strand.
CAGAAGATGAAAACCAACAGTGCTGTGTTATTATGATAATTGTTTGCTAAGGTCTCTGGGCCTCTCTTTTTTCCCACCCCCCTGGTCTGCTTAGGAGCTATGGTGTCGCCAGGGCAGGTCCGTTCTTTGGGCAGAGGAATGCAAGGCTGGGGAATGGCTCGACTCCCTGTCTCCAGTCCACCTTGAGGTTTCTGGGACTTCTCTCACCGCAGCCCACGAGGCAGCCGGGGAGTGTAATGGAAAGTGTTCTGAAGCCAGGGAGTCAGGAGAGCTGGGTCTGGATCTTGCCTCTAATGCTTACCTTGGGTCACCTCGGACAAGTTTCTGTACTCCATAAAACTCAGCCAAGTGACAGAATGACTCGCCCAAAGTCAGGAAGATGAGTTCAAATCTGACCTCAGACACTTACTCCCTGTATGGTCCAGGGCAAGTCACTTCAGATTTTGAGCAGGTTCCCCACCCCTGTCTTAGCCTCAGTTTCCTCACCTCCCAGGGCTGTTGTGAGCATCAGAGAAGGTAACCTGTCTAAAGAGCTTTGGACACCTTAAAGCATTACAATTGTTATCACCATCTCCCTCTTCCCCATTACTCAGGAAAAGTAGGGGCCAGACTCAATGGGCCCTCCTTCTCAATTCAAGGGTTCTAGGAAGCTATTAGCCCCATTTTGTTGTCGTTGTTCAGTAGTTTCAGTTGTATCTGACTCTATGTGACCCCTTTTGAGCTTTTTTTTTTTTTGGCAAAGATACTGGAGAGGTTTACCATTTACTTCTCCAGCTCATTTTACAGATGAGGAAACTGAGGCAAATAAGGTAAGTGACTTGCCCAGGGTCACACAGTTAGTAAGTGTCTGAGGCCAGATTTTCATTCAGGTCTCCCTGACTCGAGGCCTGGTGCTCTATCCACTGTACCACCTAGCTTAGTTCCATTTTATGGAGGAGAAAACTAAGCCCAAGGTCAGTGATTCACCCAAGGGCACATAGCTAGTAAGAGGACCAAGATGGGAATTCAAGCTGCTTGCCTCCAATCCAGGCCTTTTTCTACTCCAGCCCAAGTCCAGGGTATGGCAAACCCTCTCTCCAGGGCCTTCATGGGAGTGCTAGATTTTCTCTCAGTTCATCCTGTTTTTAATGATGTCTGGCCATCAGCTGTGTGTCCCAAGGTCCTCCTGTGGCGTATGAGCACACAGAGACACACACTTGCACTCGTGCACGTGGATACACACGTGGCTTCGCACATGTGCATCCACACAGGGCCCCAGTGGATCTCATTCAGAACACTTGCCTGAGGCCAGGCCCAGCTGGGCTGCTGGTGGAGCTTGGAGGTACAGTCCCAGAATGCTGGATCCCAGTGCCAGATGTGACCTCAGAAGCTCCTAGTGTCCCTGACAGCTGAGCAGGCGTCTTTTCTGAAGCATCCTAACTAGTTGTCGTCCAGTTCAGCAGTGAGGGGCCCCCTACCACCTGGAGCACTGGGATCCAGCATTCTCTGAGTCTATGGGATGGCTATACCTTCCAGGTTAAAATAATTAGCCTTGAAACTCAGATACCACAGATGGAGAGCATGAGCTCCTTTTCTTAAAGCAGTGGTTCTCAACCTTCCTAAAGCCATGACCCTTTAATACTCATATGTGGGCATATCTGCATGTGGGCAGACCCACCTGGAGACAGATAGAGGAGCGGTGTCTCAGTCCCTAAGACCATTGGAAATATGTATTTTTCGATGGTCTTAGGTGATCCCTGTGAAAGGGTCTTTTGACCCCCAAAGGGATCGCAACCCACAGGTTGAGAACCGCTGTCTTAAAGGGTCACAAAGGCCAAGATTTTAAACAGTTCAATGAACATGTTTTGCATTAAGAAAGTGGACAGTAATACACACCTATCCCTGGTGACTTAATGGCACCTGGTGCCAATGGATCTTTATTACCCTGGGTAGACCTGGGGCCCTCGCCGCAGATGCACTCACTGCAGGGGCCCCAGACCACAAGTAGCTGGAGAGAAGACAGACTTATTGAGTCAGAATTACAGGTGGGATTTTAAAAGAAAAAAGATAATTACTAAGTAGGCCATAATTGGCAGCCATGCATAAGTACCTCATAAGTGGTTTTAGACAGTGACGAATCATAGACTAGGAATCCCAGAATCCCATGTCTTTGGAGCTAGAACAGACCTCAGAGGCCATCTAATCCAACCCACACTTGAATGTAGCCCTGGGGCACCTCCTCTCACATGTGGGTTCCCAAAAAAGGCAGCTCAGGTTCAAGGCGCTCTGTGGGAGAGCTCACGTAGCTCATGAGCCCCTAAAGATGATTATTTTTACCAACCAGCCAGAGGATCCATGAGGTCCTTCCTCAGCTCCACCTACTGACTTCTTTGGCTTTCTTTAAGGCCCATCTAAAATCCTCTCTTTCACAAGAAGCCTTCCCCAACTCCTTTTAATTCTAGTGCCTTCCCTCTGTTAATTATTTCTCATTAATCCTGTATATAACTTGCTTTGTATCTATTTCTTTGCATGTTGTCTTCTCCCTTAGATTATAAGCTCCTTGAGGGTAGGGAATGTCTTTTGTCTCTTTTTGTGTCCCCAGCATTTAGCCTAGCACCTGGCCCGTGATAGGTATTTAATAAATGCTTATTGATTGACTGATAGTTCAAATCAAGACATTTAATCAAACAGCAAATTAAGTGACGAGATGCTTTTCCCTTCTCTTCTTCCAGGCTCCCCAATTCCCATGCACACAGGTCACCACATGGGGGTGGGGGGGGTGGGACTACCCTCAAAGAAGATACATCTGGAGGATGCACATAGGGAAGCCCTATGGGTAAAAAACACTTATGACCAGAAGCCATGCAGGCAAGGAACATGGGTACAGACTACATGTGACTGGTAACATATGTGAAGAGTCGTACTCTAGGGGTCTATATAGCCAGGGCACATACAGGGAGCTGATACATGCAGAAATATTTCTGGCCAAGGCAGAAGAGGAGGACTATGGGTATATTGGGCATACTGTCAGATATGCCAACATGTCTGTTGGTTTGGTTGAATTGCTTTTTTCTCCTGGGGAAAAAAACAACAAGCCCACCCTGCCCAACAAAACCAGTGTTCAATCAAGAAGCCTTTATAGTGGGCCTATGTGCCAGGCACTGTCCTAGGTGCTGAGGATACCAAAAAAGTATGTTTTAATCCTTAAAACAGTGGTTCTCAACTTTCCTAATGCCCTGACCCTTTAATACTCATATGTGGGTGTATCTGCATGTGGATGGACCCACCTGGAGACAGATAGAGGAGTGGTGTCTCAGTTCCTAAGACCACTGGAAATATGTGTTTTCCGATGGTCTTAGGCAACCCCTGTGAAAGGGTCTTTTGACCCCCAAAGGGGTCGCAACCCACAGGTTGAGAACCGCTGTTTTAAGGGATGATTCATTGGGTCAGGTAGGAATGAATATATTTGGGAACAAAGGTGATATTAAAATTAATATTAATAAAATAGAATAAAATTAAAATAAATAAATAAGATTTATTTGAGCAAGCAAAAATAAAAAAGACCTCTGTGGTTTCCCAAAGTCAGTCAAACCTACTCTCCCCCTTCCTGTTCAATTCTAGGTCTAAATCACTGCCTTTTTGCAATGTGTGCCCAAGATATTCATAGTGATGGACCAGTTCCATAGGTTGTCCAAAAGTCTTCATTGTAAGAGGGGTGCTCAATGGGAGGAGGTCTCCATTAAATTTCTAGGGCATGGACTATTGCCTGGAGGCATATGAGGATCATCTCCCATGGTGGAGCTCTGATATCTACCTGAAAGAAATCAGAAACTCCTCTGATTGTTCCCTAGTGACTGAGGCTAACTACAAGGTGATAGGCCACTGAAGTCCTGGGAGTTAGGAGTGTGGTTTTCCATTAGGAGATCCATCCCTCTCCTGTTTCCTGTAGAGGGGATTCATTATAATTTTTCCTCTGTTCCTTGGACTTTCAGGCCCAGAGTACAGTAGCTCTTTGTCCTGGCAATGGGGGTTTGGGAGTAGGGGTGAGGTGAAAGGAGAGGATTTCTTACAGATGCACATGCCAAGCTGTATGTGTTTGCTCAGGTGGCCTTATGTTCCTGGACCATGTTACTGATGTCTACTGCCTTTCTGTTTTCTTTTCCGAGACTCCAGTTCCAGAGGATGGACTTTCCCTGCTGGAACAGCAAGGGCGTTGAACAGAGTTCCTGCAGAAGCCCATGGGAGAGGTCCTGAATGGAGAGATTCTGAGAAGGAAGTTTCCCAGTCTAAGGGCTGACCGCATTGGTCATCCAAAGTTTGAAAACCTGGACACTGGCTAGCTACAGAGAGGACATTTTCTCAATAGTAGCTTCTTGGTGAAGGAAGATCTTGGGGGAACTGTGGATTGGTTCAGCCAGCCTGGACAACAGTGTGGAACTGTGCCCCCCACATCAAACTGCATGTCATTAGGCAAATGCCCCAATGAGGTTAAAGGTAGGGGGAAAGGATCCATGTACAAAATAATTGTAGCAACTCCTTTTGTTGCAACAAAGAACTGGAATGAAAGTAGTCACCTATCAGGAGAATAACTGAACAATGGAATATTATAATGCTGTGAGAAATGATACAGAGGATGATTTCAGAGGAGCCTGGGAAGATTTATGTGAACTGATACAGAGTGAAACCAGCAGAACCAAGAGAATTATTTATATAATGACTAAGATAATGCGAAGGAAAATCAACTTTAAGAGATTTTAAACTCTGGTCAATGCAATAACCAATCACAATATCAGAAAACTGGTGGATAGAGACAGATTAAGAGGGCATTTATTAAGCACTTTCTTTGTGCTAGGTGCTGGACACTGTGCTGAGAGTAGGGATGGTTTCATTCTTTCTGTCTGTATCTTCAGTGCCTAGCAGAGTGCCTGGCACATAGTAGGCTCTTAATAAATGCCTTCTAGTCATGTCCTTGCCAATTCCCCTGCCATCTTGCCAGCCAGACCAGAGATGAAGCTCTGGAACAGAAGTTTCACTCTCCAGCAAAACCCCAGAACACTCCAACCAGATTAAAGTGTAATTGGGAAATATGTAACAAAACAAATAAAAATATGGTGGAACATAGGTAATGTTAACATGTAGTTTTCTAAGTTAGTATGGGACTCACAGGGATCCTTAGGTATGTTTAGCAGACCTCATTTTTATTTGAGTTTGACACCACTGCTCTGCGGAATTTAACACTTTCATCTCCAGAACTCGCACTCTGGAGACCCATTGTCCTGAAAAATGGGTACTTCCTGTGGCCCATTATATCACACTAGACTGGCTCTAATCATACTTCACTTTACTGCCTACTAGTCTCATTGACAGCTGCTTTACCAAGGTATACATCCCCTGTGCTGCTTTTCTTTCCTTTCCTTCCAATTCTGGAACCACAATCAAATCAATTCTGCCACTGCTGCTAGGAAGAGTGAATCATTCTGCTCCCTTATGGGCTCCAATCACCATCCCTGTAACACTCCCAAGCAAAATATCCCACTGAGGCCACCATTCCCTTCTATATGGTGTCTCCTTCTGTTAGAATATGAACTCCTTGAGGGCAGGGATTGTAAAGAGACTTGGACTGAATGTGATAAGATGAAATTTATAAGGATAAGATTGAAGTCTTGCACTTAGTCACGAAAAAAATTTATTTGACAAGTTCAAGATAGCAGGAATATAAACAGACAAGAGTTATTTTGAAAAATCTTTGGGGTTTTAGTGGACTGCATGTGAATCAGCAGGGTGATGTGATAGTCAAAAAAGTTAATATCATCTTGGTATGTATTAAAAGGAGCTAATGGGCTCATTGTTCTCTGCCCTCATCAGACCTCATGTGGAGTGTTGTGTTGTGTTCTGGACACCATGGTTTAGGTAGGATACTGATCAGTCAGAGTCCAGAGAAGGACAGACAAGATGATGGAGTGCCTTGGGTCCATGTCATATGAGGATTGTTTGAAGAAACTGGGCATGCTTAGCCTAGAGAAGAGAAAACTCAGGGTTGGTGACATAACAACTGTCTTCAAGTATTTGAGGTTGTTGTGTGAAGACCCCAGATGACAGAACCAGAAGCAATTGACAAAAACTTCAAAGAAGTCAATTGAGGCTTAGTTTTGGAAAACTTTCTTGATAATCTCAAGATGTGGTGCATTCCTCTTCCTTGTAGATCTTGAAGTAGAGGTTAGTGGACCACTTGTCAGATGTATCATAACGGGGATTCTTTTAAGGTTGGGCTAGATGGTCACTGACAACCCTGTCAACTCCCAAATTGTATGATTCTGAATGAATAAAAAGAGTATTTTTCTTCTAAGCACTTACTATGTGACATTTATCACTTTCACCAATAGGGACGAGGTAGTCCTTGCACTCAAGATGTTCATATTATTTTTTAAAAAATATTTAAAATTTTTTTACATGAATAGATAATCTGTTCCTCCCAGTGCCCTCCCAACAAGAAAAATGAACAATTAAAGCCTTGTCATAGGCATGTTTTGTTCATTTAAATAAATTCCCACATTGGTTAAACCAGAAAATGTAGGTTTCTTTCGGCATTTTAAATTCATCATCTCTTTGGCAGAAGATTCATGGTATATTTCATCTTAGTCCTTGGTGGTACACTGGATAGAATACCCAGCCTGGAGTCAAGAAGACCTGAGTTCAAATCTGAATTCAGATACTTACCAGCTGTGTGACTCTGGGCAAGTCATTTAACCTCTGACTCAGTTTCCCCATCCATAAAATGGGGCTAATAGCACCTACCTCCCAGAGTTATAGGGAGGATCAAAATGAGATAATAAATGTAGAGAGCTTGGCACTGTGCCTGGCCCACAGTAAGTGCTATATTAATAAAAACTATTGTCCTTACATTGATCAGAATTCTAGAGTTATCACTGTATAAATTGTTCTCCTAGTTTTGGTCCCTTAATTCTACAGAAACTCATAGAGGTCTTCTCAGTTTCCTCAGAAATGGTCTATTTTGTCATTCCTCATGGCACAAAAATATTCCGTTACATTAATGGATCACAATTTATTCAGCCAATTCTGAATATGGAAACATCCCTAAGTTAACAATTTTTATCTTGAGAGTGTCGAGAGTTGGTTATAAATATCTTTGCAGATCTTTTCCTACCTTTCATCTGTTCGTTGCCTTCTTTCCAATCTCATCCTTAAATACCTTTTGGGAAACTTTGCTTAGTTGGGGGTTTCCCCAATCTTTCTTTAAATTTGTTTTTCTCCTCATTCCCCAATCTTATGAAGTGATAATGTTCATGCTCTTTCAGTGTCCTTTGCCATGAGGTTTTACCCCAAGTCTGTATTCTAAACTGGGCAGCTAGGTGGTGCAGTGGATAGGGTGCTGGGCCTGGAGTCAGGAAGACTCATCTTCCTGTGTTCAAAATTTAGCTTCAGACTCTCAAGCTATGTGACCCTGGGCAAGTCACTAAATCCTGTTTGCCTCAGTTTCCTCATTTGCAAAATGAGCTGGAGAAGGAAATGGCAAACCACTCCAGTATCTTTGTCAAGAAAATCCCAAATGGAATCATGAAGAATCAGACATGACTGTAAAATGACTGAATGACAACAACAAATATCCTAAACTGGTGGTAACCTTGACTGCCATAAATCTGTACTTGGCAAATAGGGTGAGTGTTTTCTGACAAAAATTACTTTTTCAGTTTTTTAAAAATTTCATCATTATAGCAATTGCTTTACATCAAGTAAACTTCTGTATAAAATTAGCATTGGTATCCTTTCCTCTAACTCCCATTTATTTGCATTCGATAGCTTGTGTAAATAAGTTGGATGAGAGTTGTTTTAATTGTATGCCATATCTGTTTCTCATTTTTCTTCTTCTAGCTTTGTATTACTTTTAATCTCAAAATAATAGAATTTTTAACCTATGTCCCAAAGGAAACTCCATAACATAACCAATATGTAGTCATCACACCTTTGAAGGCATCCAGTGAGTGATAACTCATTACTTCTCAAGAGAAGCCATTCCACTTTGGAACAACTCACATTGTTAGGAAATTTTTCCTGACAGCAAATCTATATTTTCTACTTTGCAATTTTTACCCATTGCATTTAGTTCTACTCTCTAAAGTCAAGCAGGACAAATCAAATCCCTCTTCCACATGACAGTCCTTCAAATACTTGTAAAAATCCGATCTCTTTATTTTACAGATGAAGAAACTGAGACCAGAAAGATTAAATGCCCAGCAACACAGAGAAAGGCAGAGTTAGAATTTGAGTGGGGTCTTCCATCTTCAAATCTGGAGCTCTCTCCATCACGCCTAGCTTCCCCAAAACTTTCTCAATGAATCCAGTGTAAGACTCACAGTCTTGTCTCCATTCCAATACTTGCAGTCTTAGTAGCAGACCTCACCATGCAGACTGATGCTCTCTCAAGCACTGGAACCTCCCAGGTCTTCGATCTACTCCATCCTCATGACCTACTCCTCCATCCTACCCCAAATCCACACAGAGATGGTCATAGCCTGGTGACTTTCCATCACCCACAACTGTTCCATTTCCACGTTTGTGATCTCTGAAAATACTTTATATGATCATATTTTTTTTATCCCTAAACCTGCTCTTTGTCTTCACTGTGATGTCCATTCCTTCTACCCCTCAGTTATTTCCCAGGCCATCACTCTCCTCTATTGCCTATAGTGATCCTGTGGTGAAGCAGTTTAACTCTACGGTGTTGTCTTCTTCTGGAACTCTTTGCTGATCCTCCTCCTCCTCCTCTTCTTTTTTCCCCCCTTTACACAAAGCTGCTGAATGGAGTCATAGGAAATCACAAAACCATACCTCTAATGTATATTATCTAATCTCAACTGGACAGTCACCCACAGTAAAGTATTATTCCTCTCTCATAGGCTCACTATTCAGCTCTCCAAGGAGCCTGTTCCAAACCTCCCAGTTTCTCCTCAAACCTCCCTGTGACCAGCTCCTGGGGAGGACCTTGCCTCATTCTTCACAGAAAAAAAAATGAGGCCTTTCATATTCCCTCTTTTCCCCTCCTCCTAATTTTACATTATTCGCATATCTTCTTCTACTATCTTCTTCACTCCTTCCCTCCTGGTCTCCTCCATCCTCAGTAATCGGCTTCTGACCTCATCATTCCACCAAAACTGCTCTCATCAGAGTAACCAAAGGGTTTTGAATGGCCTTTTCACTATTCTCACCCATCTTAGCCCATCTGTAGCCTTGGATGTTGTTAATAAGAGTCCTTCTAGATTCTCTCTCCCATCTAGGTTTTTTGTAACTGCTCTCTCTTGATTCTCCTCCCAGCTATCTGACTCCTCCTTCTTCATCCAGGTGAATACCACTAAATGTGCATGTCCCTAAGGCTCTGCCTCTTTTTTTCTCTATGCTACATCACTTGAGGATCTTATCAGCTTCCAGGGGTTAAATTATCACCACAGAGATGCATAGAGCATCATTAGGAGCAGCTAGGTGACCCTGTAGATGGAACACTGGGTGTGGAGTCAGGAGGACCTGAGGTCAAATCCAGCTTCTGACATTTACTAGTCATGTGACCCTGGCAAGTCACTTAATTCTGTTTGCCTCAGTTTCCTTATCTGTAAAACGAGCTGGAGAAGAAAATGGAAAACCACTCCAGTATCTTTGCCAAGAAAACCCCAAATAGAGTCATGAAAACTTGGACACAACTTAAAAATGACTGAACAAAAAGACATCATAAACTTAAGGTGTCCAAAGCTGAACTCTTTATCTTTCACGCCAAACTCTTCTCATTCCCCACATGGAGGATACCACCATTGTCCTGATCATCTGGGCTCTCCACTTTGGTGTCAATCCATACTCCTCACTCTCTCTCACGGCATATGTGATTTGTTGCCAAGTCTTATCACTTCTGCCTCTACAATAGCTCCCATCTATGTTCCCTTCTCTCCACTCAGTCACTGTCCTATCTCAGTTCTCATAACCTCTCACTTCTGTGTGGCTTCTAAAATTAGTCATAACTTGAACCTTTTCTCCCTTCCCAGATTCCTTACACTTGACTCCCTTCCACGCACACTCCAATCTAGCTACATTAGCCACTTTGCTGTCCCTTGAAAACGGCACTCCACTCCATTTCGCCTCTCCATGCCCTTGCCCTTGCTGTCCCCCGAGTCTAAAATGCTCTTCCTCCTCACCTCTGCCCCTTATTTTGGGAGTTTGGAGAGAAAGAGAAAGAGTTCAGTTTTGGACACCATAAGTTTATGATGCGTTTTTGTTCAGTCATTTTTTTTAGTCATGTTTGACTCCTCGTGACCCCAGTTGGGGTTTTCTTGGCAAAGAGACTGGAATGACTTGCAATTTCCTGGTATCTTTCTAGACATAACAGCTCCCACCTTCTACATCAAACCTTTCACTGAACCTCCTCCTCCTCTTCTTCCTCCTCCTCCTCCTTACCACATTCATCATTGTCAACTAATATTTATTAAACACCTACTATATGTCAAGCATGCACTAAGCACTAGAAATATGAAGAAAGGCAAAAACTCTCAAGGAGGTCACAGTCTTACAAGGGAGATAGCGTGCAAAGAACTACATATATCCAAGCTAGGGGGTAAATAAGAAGGAAGGCACCGGGGGTGGGAGGATGAGGTCGGCTCTGGGCTGTGTTTTGAAGGAAGCCAGGAAGCAGACACAAGGAGGAAAAATGTTCAAAGCATGTGGGACAGCCTGTGGAAAAGGGGAGTGTGTGTGGAGTGGAGTGAAGAGAGAGAAGACTGGAAAGGTAGGAAGGGGCCAGGTGGGAAATAGCCACAGAGAGGAATTTTTGTTTGACCCTGGGGGTAAGATGAAGCCACTGCAGTTTATTGGATAGGGGAGTGATCTAGTCAGACCTATGCATTTTGACATGTGTGAAGAAGGGAGAGATTTCTGGCAATGAGACCATCTATTATCTTCACCTTTGAGCTTCTCTCTCTCTTCTCTCTTATTTCTTCTCTCTCTAATATTCATATTTATAGAAATATTCATATTTTCACATATACACACTATATATAAGTATATATATAAGTATAACATATATAAGTGTATATATAAGTATAATATATAAGTATATATGAATACAATATATGTAAGTATATATAATATTATATACATATAATATATTATATCTTATATTTATATATTATATATTATATAAGTACATATATAGTATATATAAGTGTGTGTGTATATATATATACATATCTATATCTATATCTATATCTATCTATCTATATACATATATACATACTTAGGTATGTATTTTTGTGTCATTTGTTTTGTTAAACTGTGAGCTCCTTGAGGGCAGGGCCCACAGTTTTGCCTTTCTTCATACCCTCAGCACTTAGCACAGTGCCTGGCATATAGTAAGTGCTTCTTGACTCTCTAATTGATGGAGAAGTTGAGTTACAGCAAGGCAATACCAGAAACTAGGACCCAGATCTTCTGACTCCCTCTCTCTTTAGATTATATTCCCACCTGGTTCTTTTCACTGTCTCTTAAGCAATACAAAGGCTATAGCATATTACCCCCTTTGAATTTCTTCATGATAATCAGGGGGAGCTCATGGTGGTGGTGGTGGGTATAACGGGGTGATAGGACCCACACCCCTAAAAAAGAAAAGACCTTGTCTTTGAAAGCAGCCCAGTTTCTGAAATATCCCATATCCCAGTCTATTTACCGTTCCCTAATCATATACAGATCTTATCACAGTCCTTTTTTTGTCTATGATTATCACTCTACCCCCAACAAGCTGCAGATCCATTAAGAGTCTATGCCACCCTAAAAGCATTACAATAAACCTTGCTACTTTGACTGAAAGAAGGCTTGAGTGCTTGAATTCTTTCTGGGCAGGCTCACTCTATACCCTGACATTTTGAGGTTCCCAGCAACCCCAAACCTCATCAGGTGGTCTAAGATGAAAAAACCAGTGAAGCCTTGTTGAACTCATTCATTTTAGTGAGTTCAGTATAAAGAGCCCTGGGCTTTAAGTCAGAGGATCTGAGTTCAAATCTTGACTCAACTACTTAGTACAGTACTTGTGGCTCTGGGCAAATAGTTTCATTATCTCTTTAGGCCTCAGTTTCCTCATCTGTTAGTTGAAAAGTTGGATGAAATGTTTGTTAAGGTCCCTTTCAGCTCAAAAGTTATGCTTCAGTGATTTTGAAGGGAGAGTCCTTGGTGGAGAAGAGTGACCTCCTGTGTTATAGGGGAGGGAGGATGAGGAGGAGAGAGAGTCAAGAAAGTTGGGGAACTTAATGAGCCAAGAGGCCAAAACATGTGAACAGTTATTTGTAGAAATAGAAAAGTTCCCAGGGATGATGGCAGGGTTGGCATGGACAAGGAGACTGTGAATCTTGCTGAATGATAGGTCTGGAAGCAGATGGGGGTGGAGGTCCAGTTTGGCTACACTATTGAGTACAGGAAAGGGAGTAATATCCAATGAGATTGGGAAAATTAGTTGAGACCAGATTGTGAAGGGCTTTAAAAGCCAAGGAGAGGGGTTTATATTTTGTCTACAACCACTGGAGTTTATATGGGAGGGGAGTAACACAGACAAAGTGCACAGATCATTGGCAGAAAGAAAAAAAAGCACATTTTGATCTCTGAGATGTAGTGGTTAAATTTTAAAATTTTGAAGGCAAACAACAATTTTTTACAAGTGACCAGGAGAAAGACCTTCAAATAAGAAGAGAAGGTAATTTGAATAGCAATGTTATTCCTTCCTCCCAAGAAATTGCCAGAGGGAACTGAATATTCTACTGTACTCTGAAAAGCTAAGGACTTCTAGCTGTCAGCCCCAAATGATTTATCTGAAAACCTGAGCCCAATCCTCCTTGAGAAAAGATGAATGTTCAACAAAAGACAGACATTTGAGGCATTCCTACAAAGGAAAAAAAGAAGATAGCAGATTTTTAATTTTGCAAATTCCTTAAACCACAGAAGCACATGAAATGGAGGTAAGTATGACTGTTAAGAAAACACTAAATAATAAAATCAGTTATGTTATGTTTATACAGTAGATTATGATTTTTTTTGAGAAAAAAGATTGATCTTTGGGGCAATAGAAAGAACAAAGAAGGACCATGAAGGCATGAAAAGGACCAAAGAGCTAATGATTTAAGGAAAACATAAAAAAAATCAGATGAAGTATTGAACTATCTACCCCTTGAACTAAGTCCCCTGACCCTCTGTTGGAGAATCAATGTCTTCTGTGGGATGCAGAAGGGAGAGAAGATTCTGAACTACTTGATTAACTGGACAGAGCCAGAGAAGAGACCAAGGTAGCTATTTAAATAAAAGAAAGAGGTATTAGCAATTTAAGTAAACTCTAAGAACCTGACTAGATAAGCAGAGAAAGTGGGGGAGAGGAGCAGAATCTGTGGGCATAGATTAGCACGAAATGAGTACAAGCAAAACTCATCACAGGGCTGATGTCCTGTCTTGTGGACAAGAGAGACACGTGGGCTCTAACACAATGAAATTAATACAGAACCAGGTGAATTGCCAGACCCAAAGAACTGGAGTCTTACTGTTTCATTGTCAGCTTAGAAGATAGTTTCCAATTAAGTGCAGCTCGGTGGCTCGATAATTAGAATGCTAAACTGGCAAATCAGCAAAACCTGTATTCAAATCCTGCCTCAGACTATTACTTAGTAGGGAGACCCTGAGCAAGTCACTTCACCTTTGTCTGCCTCTATTTCCTCATCTGTGAAATGGGACTAATAATAGCACTTACCCCCTAGGTATGTTGTGAATATTAAAATTTGTAAAGTATTTTGCAACCTTTCGAGTGTTATATTAATTCAGGCTGTTATGATTACTTTTTATTACTAAATGTTCTAGGAATCTGTGCTTGGTCCTGTGTTATTGAACATTTTCTTATCAATAACTCGGATGACAAATCAGTATACTTAACCAAAGTTTCAGATAGCATAGAGCTAGGCAGTAGGTAACTAAAACATTGGATAATAGAACCAGGATCCAGAAATATCTTGGCAGGCTACAATGCAGAATTGAATCCAATAAGGTGACTTTTAACAGGGATAAATATTACAATATAAAATAATTACAACACAAAAATTCAGAGTCCACTGTTGGGGTTCAAAGCCCTTTCTAAACTACCTTTCCCAGTCTTTCTGGTCTTTTTACACTGTACACTCCACCTCTCTGCATACTCTTCTATCCAATGACACGGACCCTCCATGCTGTTTTATGGATAAGCCTTCCCGCTATTGATTATTTCTGATTTATTTTGCATATAGCTTGTTGGTACATATTTGTTTGCTGGTTGTTTCCCCCATTGGATTGTAAGCTCCTTGAGGGCAGGGACTGCCTTTCTTTGTATCCCCAGTACTTAGCAAAATGCTAGGCACATAAGTAGGTGCTTAATAAATGCTTATTGACTGACTGGCTGACTTTTTCACTTGGGTTAAAAAAATCAGTTCCTAAAGTGCCAGATATAGAAGGCACGGTCAATTTGTAACAGAAAAAGATCTGAAGGTTTTATTGAACCAAAAGCTCAGTCTGAATTCGCAAGGTAATGTGGCCCCTTTTCTCTTGTGCCTCTTTCAGAGCACGATAAAGGGACAGAAGGAATTTCTCTTTCCTGTGCACCTCCACCCCCATTCCAACAGTGGGGTCTTGCCACAGAAGCACGTGGCTATAGTTGAGGCCGTACCCAGCCAGAAACAAGGTCTGGGAGTCCAGCCATGCAATGGCGTCCATTGGACCAGGGAGAGGAGTCTGGAGTGTGACTCCTGGAGCTAGGATCCTACCCAGCAGATAGCAGGCCCCAGAGCAGAGATTCCTTCTGGTTCTGGGGTGTAGAAGCCGGCTCTTTCTGCAAAGGTGTGGTAATATATTAGGCAAGGGTATCAGCTGAGTGCACTGGAAGCTGGAGCCAGGGATAACACAGACTAAGCAATGAAGGCGCATCTAACAGAGACTGCAATGCCTAGCTGCAGCATAAGAGGCACGGGATGTTCCTCTTCACACATGGGAGCAATAGTTTCAGGGTGCAGGCCCAGAGGGTACCTTAAACTTGGGGTTGTTGTTCCCAGGGGACCCAACCTACAAATGCAAGCTGGGGGCAGGAAGGCTTGCTTGGGGGAGTTCTACATAAGGATCGGTTGAAGGACCTGGGAACATTTCTCTTGGACAAAGAGATTTAGGAGAGACATCTGATGAACTGCCATTTTGAAGATAGATTGGACTTAGTCTGCTTGACTCCAGAAAGCAGAATCCTCCATTAATTATTTCCTGTTATCCTGTTTATAGCTTGTTAGATCGCAGTTGTTTTCATGTCTCCTTCCCTCAGTAGACGGTAAGTTTCTTGAGGCCAGTCTCTATGATGACCACCATTTTATCTTCTCTTTAACAGCCTGGCAATGTCAGGATCAATCTCAGCTCTTTCTGCTCACTAAACTCATCAGCTGCTGAATCTCCTCCATTTTACCTCCCT
>CM053586.1:337619989-337635351 GCA_028646515.1 Pseudochirops corinnae
TGGATTTGAACTGAGGTCTTCCTGACTCCAGGTCTAGTCCTCTATCCACTGGGTCACCCAGTTGCCTCTAGAACTGAGCCAAACTATTAACTTAACCTAGGTTGTTTTCCTCGGGTTTCTGGGCTCTGGGTGTGAAGAGTAAGACAAAGCAAAAGAAAAAAAATTAATTTGACTCTTTGGAGGGTGTGCTCCCCCAGGGCTGAGCCTGGTCTAGGTGTGAGCTCAGAGCCCCCAGCCCCTCTGAACCAGTATAAATGGTGTCACTCCATAGGTACATGGTTTATAAAGGTTTGCCGGATGAATTAACGTTGCAGAAAACCTGTTCTCATACAGGACCGGTGGGGATGGCTGAACAGGCGTATGTATTTGGAGTTACTGCTGTTTTCTGGTTGTCTTTCTGGGGTGATAATAAAGTCCCCAACTTTTTCCAAACCTTTGATATTTTTGTTGTTGTTAAGTCATTTTTCAGCCTCTCCTTTGTGATCCCATTCAGGGTTTTCTTGGCAAAGATACTGGAGTGGTTTGTCATTTCCTTCTCAGATTCATTTTACAGATGAGAAAACTGAGGCAAATGGGGTTAAGGGACTTGCCCAGGGTCCCACAAATAGAAAGTACCTGAGTTCACGTCTGAACTCAGGTCTTCCTGACTCCAGGCTCAGTGCTCTATCCACTGTGCTACCTAGCCGCCCTTGATATTTTTTCTGTCTTTTAAACCTTGAGATTCAATATACCCAATGCCTGCAAAATTGTGTCTTCTTTAAAAGGGAACCCCTCTGAGGGGCCTTAGCTCAGCCCGGCTATTCTTCCCACTTTGGTGTGTGGGGTTTCTTGTTTGGTTGCACTTTTCCACCACTTCTGCATCCTCATGTAGCGAGGACAATGATGTTAGAGTCCAGCAGTTGTGGCTCCTCTGCCATCAAGTGAGAGAAGAATTTGTTCTTTTAAAAAAACCAAAATAACTTCATAGATCTTTTCTATTTTTGTCTGTTATCTTCTCTCTAACTTCACCTTAAGTCAGGATGGTGTGGTTTTTTGGGGTCTCTCTCAAGCCTTTTCCACCATCTTTCTCTGTAAGATTTAACAAGCTTGCGTAGCTATTGAATGTAATCACTCTCTTCTTAGCAAAGAGATCAGACATTTGTTGACTAAAATGGTTTTTAGGATTTTTTGGTCTCCTTGTTGTGGTAATTTAGGCATTTCTGGTAAGCTTCCTTGGAAAATGCTGAGTCTATGCTGATGTCTATTCCCTTATCTATTTCTCATTTTTTCCTCACCAACAGCTTGTTCAAAGAGGCATGGTTGGAAATACCTTGATTACATACCTTATCTTTTCATTTATACAGTTTTTTTTTTCTAATTTGCTACTGATTTTTGCCCTAAAAACCTGATGGATCTGCCTATCCATAGAAAGCTAATTGGGAAGTGACTTACATATTGTTAAGGACATTTGATATCATTTTTATCATGTCTTTTATCATTTGCTTCTCACCACGCCACATGCTTCCCAACTCTCTTTTTTGAAGAAAATAGTCTTAATGAAGTTTTTCTAGTGGTTTTAATCCTGAACCATATTTTCCAACTTAATTTTTGCTGCTCTCTCCTGAGTCCACCCACCTTTTCTCTGAACTCTCTGAGTTTTAAAATGTATGTTTTCTTATTAAATTATTGGTAGAATTTTTCTACTTCTTCCTCCTCCACAACAAGTACCGGTGTATAAAGTACAATTATTTTCCTGGTGGCCTTTTTATTGTAAATACTTATCATGAGAATTGCAACTTGAGAAGATCAAGTATCCCATGAAATTAAGTTTCTCATTATCTTTGGACATATGATAAAATAAACTTTGCGGCCTCCTTTATTTTCCTCTCCAAGGAACAACTGTGTGCCATCCTTCTACTGAATTGCAACTTCCTTCTCTCTTCTGGTTACATTTAGAGTGAGAATCTCACTATTGATGCAACCCAGCTTCTGGAGGAATGTGCACTCATTGATCGTTAGATGAATATCTCACATGTAGAGATGGGATCAGTAGGTTAAAGTGTATAGATGGTCATCAATCTGTGATTCTGAGCATCTGCTGACCCCTATCCTGGTACTCTGCTGGCATCACCACAGAAGCAGAAAGGGGCCACCCAGGACCAAGGACCAACTTCGTATTTAGATTTGTTTCACAAGTTGTCATGGTCAAAGAATTCCTCACCAAGGGGTCAGCCTATTGGTATTGAGACTTTCTGTACTTAGCCAAGGTAGGCAGACACGATCTGTTGCCAGAATCTTACTGGAAGTTTTTCCAGCATGGTCAAACTTGCCAGAGTCCATGCTTAACTGGCATATGCTTTGAGCACCCAGTGTCATCCCTATGCCAAGATACACAGCAGCTGCTTAATCCGAGTTCATTATTGCTGCCAGGAAACAAGTATGGGTCTCCTCAGAGGCAGCATCTAGGTCAAGAGAAAGCCTGGTCAAAGGTAGTTTCCCATGTCTTCTGGTGCCACTGATCTCATTTCCCTGTCAAAATTTTATTTGGGGATATAAGAGAATCGCTTGAATTTGGGGGAATTTGGGGTGGTTGCCACATCAGACTGAATTGTCATGATTACACTGGGGGGGGGGTGTGAGAATCCTTTCTGTGTGGGTTGTACATCATTGATTCTCTTGAGTAGGAGGAAGAGAGATCACTAGTAACTGAGTGATCCTATAGAACTATGGAGCAACATAGTGAGGCAATATAGTACATTGCAATCGAAAGAGCCCTGGGTTTGAAGTCAGGGGGCCCAGGTTCAAATCCCACTCCTGCCTCTCACTATCCATCTGAACTGGGGCAAGTCTCTTCCCTGTGGACTTCACTTGCCTCCACTCTAAATGAGGGAAGATGACCCAGTTAGCCTACATGGTTTGGATTAGGTGGGCTATGGCTTGGACTGGATGACCAACAAAGTCCCTTCCATCACTTGGTCCTTTGATTCAATGAGTTGCTACGATTTGTTCCCACTTAGAGCTCAAATCCAGGAAATGCCATTTCCCAACAGATGAAAATTTTGTTTTCCTTTCAGCCTTTCCCTTCCAGGAAGCCAGGGGATGTAGCTATTGCTCAACAAGAATAACAAGAATGATTGATTGGGGTGGCTAGGTAATGCAGTGAGTACAGCACCAACCCAGGAGTCAGGAGAACCTGAGTTCAAATCAGCCCTCAGACACTTAGCACCAACCCTGGAGTTAGGAGGACCTGAGTTCAAATCTGGCCTCAGACATACTAGCTGTTAGACCTTGGGAAAGTCACTTAACCCCAATTGCCCTGTCTTCCCCTCTCCAAAAAAAAAATTAATTAATGAATTAAGAAAAGAATGAGAAGAGTTAAGTTTCATACAGCACAGCGAGCAGTTTTCAGATAGCCCCTAAGATTGAATCAAATCATCCTAAAGATATGCATGGCACAGCAGATAAGTACACAGGGTAAACCTGTCCACTACTATTGGAGGTGCCCGCACTGTTGTGGCGGGTGCCCAGAGTCTGACCACCTCTTTGGGAGTCAGATCTTGACTTAGGACCATTCCCTGAAGCAATTAGAATGATGTCTCTCTGGGTGAACTCTAGTTTTCAAATGAAAAGTTAACTCAAGGTGATCCATTTCTCATCCCTATTTCAATCATGTTAGGAGGGAAAAGGCCTAGGGGATAGCCAACGTGGTGGAATGAAGTCAGCATCTTTGCTGAACTCTCCCAAAACATACCTCTACAACAGCTTTTAAAAGTTTCAAATTGAATTATGAATGGGAAAAAAATCAGCAAAAAATCAGCGAGTCATTTTTCCAGTACAGGGATGCCTTAGGAGGGCAAAAAGAAAAGCCTGCAGACACCAGGGTGGCAACTGGCCGGGTAGCCTGACAGAAGTGTTAGCAGAAATAATAGCAGTGGCACTGTGATCAATTCAATCCTAAGTGAAAGTTCAGCCCCCAGACAAAAGGACTAAACACCTGATCAGAAAGATGACCCTGGCACCCCTACACTAGCACTGAGCACCAGATTGTGTGCTATCTGGCAACTCTGTCACCCATTGCCCAGTTCCATGTCACAGTTCCAGGGTGGAGAGGAGGGGTCACAGTCATGAGGAAGCAGAGATCCTATGTGGGTAGTGACTAGAGTGAAAACTAGGTGAACAGTGACCAGACATCTTCCCAAGCACAAGCTTATAAAAGACAGAAGCTCAAGCCAGACATACTCCCCACCCCTAGAAGTAAGCAGAGTTCAATTCTAACATAAAGTCAAAAGTCAAGAAACTGGCTAGAGAAAAGAAATCTGACCATTAAAGGTTTCTATGGTGACAGGGAAGCTCAAGACACAAACTCAGAGACAATGACTTAAAAACATCTACAAAGTCTCAAAGAAAAATACAGATTGGACACAAGTCCAAGGAGAGTTCATAGAAGAGTTAAAGAAAGCAGTTTTTTAAAAAGCAAAAAAAGGTTTTAAAAATAAAATAAGAGTAATAGAGGAAAAATTGGCAAATTAAATGATAACTATGCAAGAAAATTACAAGAAAAAATTAACAGGTTGGTAAAAAGAGGCATGGAAAATACTAAAAGAAATAATTCCTTAAAAATCAGAATTAGTCAAAAAGTAAAAAGAGGTACATAACCTCGCTGAAAAAAGAAAACTCATTAAAAATTATAGTCGGTGGAGTGAAAGCTAATGACTCTATGAGACATCAAGAAACAATAAAACAAAGAAAAAAGACTGAAAAAATAAAAGAAAATGGTTTCCCTGTCTCATGGGGGAAAAAACTTACCTAGAAAATAGATCAAGAAGAGATAATTTAACAATTATTGGACCACTTGGAAGCCACAATGAAAAAATAGCCTGGACATAGTTCAAGAAATTATAAAGGAAAAGTGCCCAAATATATTAGAACCAGAGGACAAAGTAGAAAAATGGAAAGAATCCACTTATCACCTCCTGAAAGAAATCCCAATATGAAAATTCCCAGGAATATTATAGCCAAAATTCAGAACTCTGGGGTCAAGGAAAAAATACTGTAAGCAGACAGAAAGATTTCAAATACCATGGAATTCTATCCTCTGCATCACCTAGCTGCTCTCCAAATCAGGATCACACTAGATTTAGCAGCCATTATAATAAAGAAATGGAGAACTGGGAATAAAATTCCAGAAGGGAAAGGATTTAGGCTTGCAACCAAGAATAATCTACCCATCAAAATTGACTCTAATCCTACAGGAGAAACAGACCTTTAATGAAATGGAAGACTTTTTAAGCATTCCTGACTTACAGACTAGAGATGAGCAGTTATAGAAACATATCTGACATTGAAATACAAGACTCAAGAGAAACATACAAAGGTAAACATGGGTGAGAAATCATGCAGTTTTAGTATATAAATTCATTTTACCCAAGAAAGTAATAGGAGGGGAAGAGACTATGAGAAAGGGTGGGGAAGGGGAGTGATTAAGGGAGGCAGTGGTCAGAATCAAAATAGACCTCTAAAGAGCTTCATGGTTAAAAAAAAAAAAAAAGGATAAATAGAAAAGAATATGGTGGAGGGAAATACACAGTTAGCAATCATAACTGTGAATGTGAATGAGATGAACTCACCCCAAAAATGGAAGAGGATAGCAGAATGCATTAGAAACCAGAATTCCACAATATGTTGTTGACAGAGACACACTTAAAACAGAAAGACCCACAGAGTTCAAATAAATGGCTAGAAAAGAATCTATTATGCTCCCTCTGCAGTTGTTGTTTTTTAAAGGCAAGTATAGCAATCATGATCTCAGACAAAGCAAAACCAAAAACAGACCTAATTAAAAGAGATAATCAGAGAAACTACATTTTGTTAAAAGGTATCAGCAATAAATTAATATCAATATTGAATATACCAGTTCACCAAATATTCACCAAATGACATATTATCCAAATTCTTGAAGGAAAAGTTAAAGGAATTCTAGGAGGAAATAATAAAAATTATACTAATGGGAGACCAGAATTTATCCCTATCAGGGCTAAATAAATATAAAATAAACAGGAAGGAAGTTAAGACAATGAGCAGAATTTCAGAAAAGTTAGGTGTGGTAGACCTCTGGAGAATATTGAATGGGAATAGAAAGGAGTATATCTTTTCCTCAATTGTATGTGGTGTGTTCACAAAAATTGACCATGTATCAGGGCACAAAAACCTTAAAACAAATGCAGAAAAGTGTACCCTTTTTGTACCATAACGCAATTTTAAAAATACATTCAATAAAGGACTTTTGAAGCATAAATTAAAAATTAATTGGAAACTAAGTAATCTAATCCTAAAGAATGAATAAGCCAAAGAACAAATCATAGAAACAATCAATGATTTAACTAAAGATAATGAGATGACAACAATGAGACGACATATTAAATTTGTGGAATGCAACAAAAGTAGTGCTTAGGAGGAAATTTCTATCTCTAAAACTTTACATCACCGGAAGAGACAAAGAGCAGATCAAGAATTAGGCGTGCAACTAAAAAACTAGAAAAAAGAAGTAAAGGCTTCCCCAAATGAAAGATTGCAAGTAATTCAGCACCATGCTAGTGAAAAGAAAAGGAGAGAGCTATATACAATATTACGTGTTCAAACAAGATTCACTGAAGTACATTCTGTACCAACAACCAAGGCCATAGCTGGGTGGGAGATGAAGTGAGGTCTTATTCCAAATCCACAACCAGTTTGGAGCCAGTCAACTAATATTTATTAGTTCTAGATACTGTGCTAAATTCTGAGGATAAAAAGAAATGCAAATATGGTCTCTTCTCTCAAGGAGTTCACAGTTTAATGGGAGAGACAATACACAAATACTAGGTACCAGTAAGATATGAACAGGATACATTGAAGATAATCTCAGAGGGAAAGCAAGAAGATTAAGGAATAACTTTTTGCAGAATGAGGTACTTTAACTGAGACAAGAAAGAAGCTAAGGAGACCTGGAGGTAGAATCAGGAGGGGAAGGATTCCAGGCATATGGTATAGTGAGTCAAACTGCTCAGGGTTGGGAGAGGGATGTCTTGTGCTAGGAAGAGCAAGGAGGCCAGTGTCATTGAAATGAAGAGGACATTAGGAATGAGAAAATTAAGATGGCAGGGTCAGAAGAAGCATTTTAGCCTGACTCATGCAGCATATCTCCTCCACAACAACCTAGAAAATGTACCAGATTGAATTTTGATGGGAAAAACCAGCAAAAAGTCACAGTGAGTCTCTAGCTCAGGGCAACATGAAGAGACAGAAATAGAGATCTGCAGACACAGGGATGGGGGATGGTCAGGTATACTCAATTTGGAAGCAGCAGAGACAGGAAGCATTCCAGTGCCCAGAGGCAGAAACAGGGCCAAGACAGAATGCCAGGGAAGGAAGCACTGGGGCAGAAAGAGATTCCAAGGGACCCCTGGAGTAGCACTGTGTGCAGGAATAGGTGCCATCTAGCAGCTTTGTCAGTCATTACTCAGTTCTGGATCACTGATCCAGGGTAAGCAGGAGCAGTTGTGAGGGAGAGGGGCCCTTGCTGAGTATTAGCAAAGAACATACTCTAAAACATAGTGTGGCTCTAAGCCTAGGAGAAAAGCAGGGACAAAGTTCTAGCCTCTAGCCTAGCACATAAGCCTGTAGTATAATAACTAGGAAAGTATTCCCAGTCCAAAGCCTGAGCAGGAGTTCAGTTGCTCTGAACCTGCAGAACCTCCCAGTAGGCTAACAGTGACTGAGTGCAGCAGCAGTTTATTGAAATTCAACAACACATAAACCAACATATCCAAACCTGGGTCGTCAACTTACAGAACTCAAACTAAGAAGGCAATGAACAGACCTCTCCCCAGATTACACCACTCGGAGCACAGAAGACTTGCTGGCCCCCCAGACTAAGCTATGAAAACATCAGAAGGACACAAAAAGACAGAAGGTTAAGCCAGATATCCCCACCACACCTCCAGAAGTATACAGAGCCCAACATTAACAAAGACTAAAATCTGGAAGTAGGCTGAAAGACTGAACAAATAAAAAAAAAAAAACCTGACCATAAAGAACAACTGTGGTGATAGGGAAGTTCTAGACACAAACACAGAAGAAGAGAATTACTTGAAAATATCTACAAGCAAAACCTCAAAGAAAAATGCAGATTGGATATAAGCCCCCCCAAAATTCCTAGAAGACTTAGAGAAAGAGTT
The DNA here is from genome assembly GCA_028646515.1 of Pseudochirops corinnae. Taxonomy (NCBI): domain Eukaryota; kingdom Metazoa; phylum Chordata; class Mammalia; order Diprotodontia; family Pseudocheiridae; genus Pseudochirops; species Pseudochirops corinnae. Next base: position 337,628,185 of record CM053586.1, read on the forward strand.
CTTTTGAAAGAATAAGAAAATATTTTAAGAGCCAAATGAGAATAGAAGGAAAAACTGGGGGGAAAGAAATGAGAGCTATAAAAGAAAGATTTGAAAAGAGAAATAATAAATAGCTTGGTAAAGGGAATAGAAAATCCTACTAAGAATTAACTCCTTAAAAATTAGAATGGCCAAATGGAAATGAACAACTCCACGAGACATCAGGAAATCACAAGACAAAGTCAAAACAGTGAAAAAATAGAAAAAAATGTGAAATATCTCATAGGGAGAAAAACTGACCTAGAACAAAAATGAGGAGAGAAATTTTAAGAATCATTGGACCACCTGAAAGCCATAAACAAAAAAAAGAGCCTAAACATATTTCCAAAAAAAAATCGTAAAACTGCCCAGGAATCTAGGATTGCAACCAAGAATAACCTACCCAGCAAAACTAAGTGTAATCCTACAGGAGAAAAAAAAAGTAAACATTTAATGAAACAAAGGACTTTCAAGTGTTCCTGATGAAAAGACCAAAGCTGAGTAGGAAATTCGACATTCAAACACAGGACTCAAGAGAAGCATAAGAAGGTAAACATGAGTAAAAAATCATAAGGGATTGAAAAAGTTTAAACAGTTTACATTCTTCTACGGAAAGATGATACATGTAATTCCTCAAAAGTTTATCATCACCAGGCATCTCAGAGGAAGTCTAATTAGATAGAAATTCTATTATGTTTGAATGATTTCAAAAGAAGAATGGAAGAGTTAGGAAGAGGAATGCACTAGGAAAGAGGGGAAGGCAGAGAAAAAATATGGGAAATTATCTCATACAAATGGGGCACACGTTAAAGGATAAAGGATACTCTATACAATGGAAAGTGTACTGGGAACTGTGGGCTACACTTAAACCTCACTCTTCTCTAAACTGGTTAAAAGAGGGAAGAATAGACATACACACAAAGTTGTGTACTGAAATTCATCTTACTCAGCAGGGAAGTAGGAGGGAAAGTGGTGGACCAGATGGATTTACAAGTGAATCATACCAAACATTTAAAGAACAATTGATTTCAATCTTACATAAACTATTTGAAAAAATCGGTAAAGAAGGGATCCTACCAAATTCCTTTTATGACAAAAATATGGTCTTGATACCTAAATCAGGGAGAGCAAAAACAGAAAAAGAAAACTAAAAACCAATTTCTCTAGTTAATATTAACACAAAAATTTAGATAAAATGCTAACAAAAAGATGACAACAATATATCACAAAGATCATACGCTGAGACCAGGCTACATTGATATGAGGAATTCAGGGGTGATTTAATATTAGGAAAAGTATAAGTATATTTAATCATATTAATAATGAAAACAACAGTAATTATATGATTATTTTAATAGATGCAGAAAAACGTCTTGCCAAAGCATCCATTTCTGTGAAAAACAAAATACTAGAAACTGTAGGAATAAATAGAGCTTTGTTTAAAATGATAAGTACTATCTATCTGAAATCAAGTGCAAACATTATCTGTAATGGAGATAATCTAGAAGCCTTTCCAGTAAGAACAGGGGTGAAGCAAACATGTCTATTACCACCACTACCATTCAATTTTATACTAGAAATGCTACCTATAGCAATAAGACAAGAACTCAAAATTGAAGAACTAAGTATAGGCAAAGAGGAAATAAAATGATCACTTTTTGCAGATGATAAGATGGTTTACTTAGAAAATTCTAGACAGTCAACTAAAATACTAATTGAAACAATTCAGCAAAACTACAGGATATAAAATAAACACACACAAATTAGCAACATTTCTGTATATTTCCAACAAAACCCATCAGGAGGAGTTAGAAAGAGAAATCTTATTTTAAATAACCATGGACTATATAAAATATTTGAAACTCAACCTGCCAAGACACAAAATAAAACTATATGAACCCAATTACAAAACATTCTTTAAACAAATACAGATCTAAATAATTGGAGAAATATTAATTGCTCATGGGTAGGTTACGCCAATATAATAAAAACAACAATACTACTTGAATTAGTTTACTTATTCAGTGACATGCTAATCAAACTACCAAAGAATTACTTTATAGAGCTGGAAAGATATTAACAAAATTCATCTGGAAGAATAAAAGGTCAAGAATACCAAGGAAACCAATGGAAAAAAATGTGACATAAGAGAGCTTAGCAATATCAGAAGTCAAACTATAGTACAAAGTTGTAATCATCAAAACAATTTGGTTCTGGGGTCAAAATAGAGGTTGATCAATGGAATAGATTAGATATACTATATACAGAAGCAAATGAGCACACTAGCATACTGTTTAATAAATCCAAAGATCCAAACTACTGGGGCAAGAATTCACTATTCAACAAAAACTTCTGGGAAAAATGGAAAATATACTAAGGCAGAAACTATGTTTAAACCAACATCTCACACCATATACTAAGCTGACCTCAAAATGGGTACATGAATTAGACATAAAGGGTGATATTTTGAGCAAATTTATAGAGGATGGAAGAAATTGCCTACCAGATCTATGGATAGGGGAAGAGTTCATGTCCAAATAAGAGATAGGGAAGTTCACAGGAACTAAAATGGATAATTTTGACTATATTAAAATTTATAAGTTTTTGCACATATAAAACCAATGCAACTAAAATTAGAAGAGAAGCAGGAAACTGGGGGTGGGGTGGGAAATCTTTGCATTAAATTTCTCTGATAAAGGTCTCATTTCTGAGAAGACTTGTATAAACTGAAGTGAGTGGAACCAGGAGAATAGTTTATACAATAACAGCAATATTATAAAGATAATTAACTTTGAAAGACCTAGGGACACTGACCAACACAATGACCCACTACAATTCCAAAAGACTGATGATGAAATATGCTAAAAACCCCTCGCATAGAGACCTGATGGACTCAGTACAATATTAAAACATGTTTCCTTCCTTCCTTCCTTCCTTTCTTCTTCTTCTTTCTTCTTCTTCTCCTTCTTCTTCTCCTCCTCCTCCTCCTACCCCTCCTTCTCCTTCTCTTTCTTCACTGAGCTAATGCAGGAATTTTTTTTTTATGACCATACATATTTCTGATGGGTTTTGTTTTTCTTGCTTTCTCCATGGCCAGGGGAGAGGGAAGGAAGAAGGGAGAGAATTTGGAACTGAAAATAAAATTAAAAAAAAAATTTTAAGAGTACAAGATAGGAAATGTTACCTGCACTTCTAGAAGACTAGAAAGTGGAGAAGGAGGCAGGTTATGAAGGACTTTGAATCCTGAGGATTTTATATTTGATCCTGGAGGTAACAGTGAGTGACTGGAGTTTATTGACAAGGGTAGGGATGGGGGTGATAGGTTTAAAGTTGCATATTAGGAAGACCAATTTGATGCTGAGGGGAAGATTGATTGGAGTAGGGAAAGACTTGAGATAGAATATCAACCAATTGGCTTTTGCAATATTCCAGGTATGACGTGATAAGGTCCTGCACAAGGGTGGTGGCAGTGTCAGAGGAGAAAAGGAGGCATAGAGAAGAGACGTTACAAGTTTAGAAATGATAGGACTTGACAACAGATTGGATGGTGATAGATATGGTGGTAGAAAAATTGAAGAGAGAAGGATAACATCTCTGTTACAAGAATGGTTACTGAGAGGATGGTGCCCTCAACAGCAATAGTAAAGTCAGGAAGAGAGGAAGGTTTTGGTGAAAAGATAGTGAATGAGTTTTAGACATGTTGAGTTTATGGGACATCTAGCTCCAGAAATCAAAAAGGCAGTTGGAAATGTGAGAATGGAGGGCAGTAGAAGGGGAAGGTCTGGATAAGGAGATATTAAGAGTTTTCTGCATAGACATGATAGTTGAATACATGAGAGCTGGTGATCCTACATCCCACATGCTTTAGTGTTGTTTGGGACTAGGTGGACCTTATTTATGGGTTGCTGTGTCTCAATTGCCTGACCAGTATTGGGAGCACATCCTGGAATTATTTTCTCAAGTGAGGATTAAAGGGCTCCCCAATGAAGGAATTATTGCTTTGCATTTTTGGATTCTACATATGAATGCTAACTCAGGTTATTGGGGAAGGGAGGGTCATCTCTAATGCACTGAGATCCTAACATGGAAAAACAAATGGCTTCAGTTATGAAAATTGCTCTGTATAAACATGTGAACGCATGTATACATTCTCTAGCAAGCTGTACCAGTTCATTTGCATTCCCCAGAGGAAGGATGGCCCCTGAAGGCACAGAATTCTAAGAAACCAATGTGTCCTCATGCACATCATTAGAAGGGTCTTAGAAACCGCAAACCAGACACTCTGAAATGAATTGCCGTGGTCAGTGTTTAAGAGGTCCTACAAGACAGACCTGCTTTGGTCAAAATTGTTGCTGGACACAGAGGCCCAGAACTGAGCTTGTCAGGATCTCCAGCACCTCAGACAGCAACAAGAGCAGCTCTCCCCGGGGTCCCTGCCTATCCATGGTAGGGTGCCTCAGTTAAGTCACTGCCTAGGAGCACTTGGAAGCCTTGTGCCTGGGGAGGTATTGTGACTGAGTAGAGACTCAGAGGACATCAGCTGGAATCCTCCCTCAGCTGCATCCTACCAGTATGACCTTGGGCCAGTCTATTTTCTAATCTAGGTCTCTCCTTCACCATAAGCAAAATGAGGGGGGTAGAATTAGCTATCTCCTAGGTTCTTTCTGGCTCTAGATTCAGTGACCCCTAATGTGGTGAGGGGAACTGTAGGCCAGATTACATGAGGATTTAGCAAAGGCACGAGGAATGTTTAGCTTGGAGAAGAGAAGACTGGATGGAGAAAACATAGCTATCTTCAAGTATATGAAGGGCTGGTTTATTGGTTTGTTGTTTTGTTTTGTTTTTCTTGAGAGTGGAGGCTTTCTCTCCTTTTCCAGAAAAACATTTTTTTCTCTTAGCAAGTCAAAGGAACCTGTGGACATTTGGTGCTAACAGGATCCAGAAACTCTACTGCATAGGCACACCCCCTAAAAGATAGATACCAACATTTCCATGAATGAATCAAAAGCCATTTATTAAATGTTTACTGTTTGCCAAGCACTGTGTTAACCATTAGGGATACAAACATAGCAAACAAGACAATTCTTGCCATCAAGAAACATATATTCTAGAAAGGGGAAGCTACAAGCATAGACGAGAGGAAGCCAAGGAAGGGTATTTTCATTTAAAAAGTCCCTGGATGGCAAATGGAGCCATAGGAGAAACTAATACACTTTTTCCAGTAGCAGTGGCTGCAGAGACTGTGTCTGGACTTGCTCAGGATGAAATACTTTATCCAGCTCTTGAGGACTGAGCCTCCTCGAATTTGGTTGGGCTAGTCCTTGAATACCAGATACAACATTTCTTATTGGCCCCAGAATCACAGAATCACAGAGGTGGAAGAGACTTCAGTGACATCTTTTGTTGTTTTTGTTGAATTGTTTTTAGTTGTCTCTGACTCTTTGTGAACCCATTTGGGGTTTTCTTGGCAAAGATTCTGTAATTGTTTGCCACTTCCTTCTCCAGCTCATTTTACAGATGAGGAAACTGAGGCAAATAGGGTTAAGTGACTTGCCCAGGGTAGATATAACAATTATCACTGTGAATGTGAATGGGATGAACTCATCTATAAAACTGAAGAGAATAGCAAAATGGGTTAAAAAGCAGAATATGATAATACGTTGTTTACAAAAAATGCACTTGAAACACAAAAGATTGACATAGAGTTAAAATGAAGAATTGTCAGAAAACACTATTATGCTTCAGCTGAGCTAAATAGGCAAGGTTAGCAACCATATATCCCATAATATAGCATCTAAATACTTAAAGGAAAAGTTAATTGAATTGGAAGGGAAAAATGATAGAAAAACTATAGTACTGGGAAATCTTAATGTACCCCTTTCAGATTCGGCAAATTTAATCAAACTATAAATAAGAACTCTGAAGTTAATGACCTGAATAGAACTTTAGGAAAATGAGTGATAATAGATTTCTGGTGATTAATGAATGAGAATACTTGTGTTGTTCATCTTTGCTTTTCCAAGAGGACTAATGATACTATGATGTGATGGGTGATATCTTGACTTCTGAGTGAACTGGATTTAAGTGAGGCAGAATTACACAAAGTCATCAGTCTCACTCACTCTTGCAAAATCATCAAAGCCCAGTGGCAAGACAAAAGTCAAGATGATGCAATAGCCTGGTAAGCAGTGGATGATCTTGGCATTTTTGTCTGACCAAGCTCTAAAACTCTACAGGCCTCCTTTAGCTGCCTTAATAGGCCATTGGAACAAATTGTTCTCCTCCAAATACTCTGCCTGGAAGGAAGTCTTCACTTGCTTGGTGTAGACATCCCCCTAACTCACTGACAACTTGAGGCCTGTCAGTTACACTCTACCTGATTTAGCCTGTCTGCCAGAGATAGTTTTACCTGGGTGTGGTCACTAGGCATGTTATAGTTTTTTGGAACCACAGGTGACAAGTGAACACCAAAGGTGGATGAGAAGTCCTGAAAACCAATCAGCCATCATTCACAGCAGACATGTTAGTCCTCTCTGAGCACCCTACATAGGCCTATCTACTTCTAAGCTGTCCATGGCACCTATATGAAAATTGACCAGGTAATGATCAATAAAGTCCTCACCAAAAAGCGACAAAAAGCAGAAATACTACACATGTCATTTATTGATCTTAATACAATTAAAATTATATTCAATAATAGACTCTTGAGGAAAGAGTTTAAAAATAATTAGAAGCTAGATAACAATTTTAAAGAACTATGGGTCAAAAAACTAATTACAGAAAACAATAGAAAATTTCATCAAAAAATGAAAGTAATAAGGCAACATATCAAAATTTATGAAATGCAACTAAAGTAGCTCTAAGGGGGAAATTTAAAGTTTTATCACCAAAATAAAGAAGAAATCAATGAATTGAGCAATCAATTAGAAAAAAAAGACTTCACCAATAGCAAACAAAAACACTTAAAAAATAACAAAGTATAAATTGTGGAAATTAGTAAGATGAATGAAATTGAAAGCAAAAGACCATTGAATTACTAAAATGAAACATAAGAGTTCCTTTTAGAAAAACTAATAAAGTTGATAACTGATAAAACAGCTCACCTTATTTTTAAAAGAGAGAGGGAAACAAAACAATTTGAATCAAAAA
>CM053586.1:337635851-337650919 GCA_028646515.1 Pseudochirops corinnae
TAGCTGAAAGAGTCAGGCAACCTTCTCCAGTGTGTGTATGAGAGAGACTGAGATACAGAGGCAGGGGTCCCAAGCCTCCCAGCCTTAGCCCCCAGTTCATGCGACAAAAATACAGAGACACAGTCAGTGAATGAGCATTTGGGGAGACAGGGAAAGGCAAAAGACAGCCAGTCCCTGTTCTCAAGACACTCCTGGTCAAGACACAAACAGTTCTATACAAACAAGCCTCAGACCGCCAAGGTGGGCATCAGCACAGGGGGAAGGCCCTCGCATGGCGGGGCATCAGGAAAGGCTTCTTGCAAAAAGTGGGATTTTAGCTGGGATTCGAAGGAAGCCAGAGAAGCAGGGAGGTGGAGATGAGGAAGGGGAGCAGTCCAGGCATGAGGGACAGACAGAAAAATGCCTGGAATGGGGATAGGGAATTTCTTGTCTATGAAATGGAATATTTACAGAGCACTTATACACTAACGCATAGTAGGCATGTAATAAATGCTTGTTCCTTAGTCTCCCCTCCCCTTGTAAGAGGAACTGCAAGATCAGTCTGAATGATCTCAGACTACAGGGGGAGAAAGGGGTGGAAGGTGGAAGATCACAGGAAAGAAAGGGGGACTGGGTTATAAAGGGCTCCGAATGCCAAACGGAATTTTGTATTTGATCCTGGAGGTGATAGGTAACCACTGGAATTTATTACATGGGGAGGTATGTGACATGGTCAGACCTACAATTTAGGAAAAATTACTTTAGGGGCTGAAAGGGGGAGGGATTGGAATGGGGGGGCAGAGACTTGAGGCAGGCAGACCCATCAGTAGCTCTTGCTAGATAGTCCAGGCATCAGACGATGACAGCCCCCAAGTGGCGGCATCATTAGAGGCCAGACAGGCATGTATCTGAAAGGCATTATGAATATAGAGATGTGATTCCAACCCAAAGACTGGATGTGGAAGGTAAGAGAGAATGGAGTCAGTGAGGACACTTGGGTTGTGAGCCTGAGGGACTGAGGGGGTAGTGATGTCCCCAACAGTAATGGGGCAATTAGGAAGGGGAGGGCATGCGGGAGAAAGATAATGAGTTCAGCTCTGGACACTTTGAGTTTAAAAATTGTCTGAAGGGTTCCTAGTTCAAGACGTCCAATGGGCATCTGGAGGCATGAGTCTGGAGGGCAGCAGAGAGGGCAGGACAGGGTAAGTAGACCCAAGAGTCATCGGCAGAGAGGTGGTTATTGAACCAATGAGAACTGGTGTGAGATGAGGAGGCCAGGAGAAGAGGGAGCTCTTATTGAAATGGCCTTATTTTTTTAAGTAAACCACAGACAAAAGTCTCAGCTGAGAGAGTGGGGGGAGTCATGGGATGTTTGAGGAGGATAAGAGTTTTGGAAGAGCTGATGCAGTGGGACGGGACGGATGGTGAGCTAATTAGAGAGATGTGAAGGAATTGCCGAGCAGCAGTAAGGGCCCAGTTAAGGTTATGTAAATATAGATTTGTAGTGGACCTAGTCAGCGTGGTTTTGTGATTTTCTTCAGTTTTGTTCAGCTGCACAGATGTAGGAAAAAGAAACAGGAGGTCTCAAGCCCACCACAGATACTAGTATAGGTATGTGGAGGAAGGCGAGGGAAAAAGGGGAGGGGTGGGAGGGAGAGACAGAGACACAAAGGGATACACTATCAGAGGTCCCAGGCCCCACAGTCTCAGCTCCCAGTGAATTAGGTGGGCAAGGGAAGTATTGTCCCCTGGAGACGTTCCAGGGCAATTGGAAACCACGCCTGGGTATTTGTTCTGCTAAGAGGTGGGTCTGGGGATCCAGGCCTAGGTCGTAGGTTCTGGCAAAGTCTAGGGAATGAATCACAGATTATCTGTCCTCTTCCCCAGACCTCAAGTGACCTGCCCTCGCCCCCAGAAGGCCAGAAGGGATGGGGCCTTATCCATTTGCATGTCACCCCTGTCCTGAGTAGAGTATGGGGAATGAGTGAGTCAGTTGATGGATGAATGACTGAATGTGTGAGTGAATGAATGATTTAGTGAAGGAATGAATAAATGAAGTGAATGACAAGGAAGGAAGGAAGGAATTACTGAGCAAAGGAAATTTTCTTGGCTTTCCGAGGTGAGAGGATGGAGCGACTCATGGTCCTGGGTCCCCAGTTTCCTCTTGAGTTAGGGCAAGGAGGTCATCTCCAGTTCCCCCTTAGTAGCCCTGCCTTTCTTCGCACAAGCAGAGCACCCATACCCAACATGACCTCAAGCAGCTACTAATTACCCACGATGGAGACAGGCCTGATAGGGAGGACCAAGCCACTTGTTGGTCCAAAGATCCTGCATTCTAGGCTGGGGCCCAAGAGTAAGATCAGGTGTCTGTCTCAAAGCAGGAAGGATCTCTAAGCACAGCCATGGTGGCGTCTGTGGATCCCCATGGCTCAGAATCCCAGATTCTCAGGGCTGGAAGAGACTTTGTGGTGTCTGAGCCCTGCCCAGTCCAGGGCTCCTGTACCACAGCCAAACAGTGCAGCCACTTCCTGAAGACCTGCAGCGATGGGCAGCACACTACCTACCACGGTAATCCTTCTCATCTGGGGACAGCTCTTCCAGCCAAGAAGGCTTTCAAACACTGATATACCTGGGACACACTGATGTACCTGAACCAGCTTGAGGCCCTTGCTTAATTAAGCTCAGGACCTCCCCCTGGTGTCCCAATTCTGTATATTTTTTATGCCCACGTGAATAAATCCTAGAAACGCATTTGCCTGGTCAAGAGCAGAGAGGAGGATGGGTAGAGAGAGCAGGGACCACCTTCTAACTTGGCGCTGACCACTTGGAAGGTAAACAGGACTGGGACAGGAGGGACTAGTAGGGCTCAGGCTGGGGCTGAAAGCTTGGTGGACAGCCTTCAAAGGGCTGCCACCTCTAAGAGAAACCTCTGGTGCTGCTGGTCTCTCATGCCCCACTCCTCCTCCCAGTTCATCTTGGGTTTGCCCCCTCTACTACTGTGCAGGCCTCTTTTCCCCATCTAGACTGGGAGCTTAGAAAGGGCAGGACCCAGGGCTGCCCTAAGCCCAAGGCTCAAGGGACCTCAAAGGTTATCTGACCCAAACCTCTCACTAAAACATGAGGAAGCTATAATGACTTGGCCAAGGTCACACAGCCAGTAAAAGTCAGAGGCTGGATTTGGACCCTGGTCTTTCAATACTCATGTTAGAGATTTCTGCTGCTTCCCACGGAAAGGTCGAGGTTTAGGTGACTTTTTCTTTTGGACAGGGAAGATAAGTCAATTGGGGTTAAGTGACTTGCCCAAGGTCACATGGCTAGTTTTTTTGTGTTAAGTTTCTGAAGCTGGATTTGAACTCAGGTCCTCCTGACTCCAGGGCCAGTGCTCTATTCACTGCACCACCTAGCCGCCCCAAGGTTTAGAAGCTAGTCAAAGGCTTGAGCCCAAGGGAGGAGTCCTGGCTCAGGTCCAGCCTGGGGTGGATTGAAGGTACTTGAGTTCATGTCAATGAGGCTTCAGATACTGGGCCCAGGCTCCATGGGGGGTAGCCAGTCCAGAGCCCAGAACAACCAGCCCTATCCAGACCCTGTGAGGCTGGGCTTTGGGACAGAGAGTCCAAAGGGGCTCCCCAGGACTTTCCCTAAGGGTGTCATTCTCCTTTCTGCCTCAGAAAACATGGCTGACATGTTTGCTAGAAAGGCCTAGAGGAGGAAAGCCTGCTGGGCTGGGAGTCAGGAGACTTGGGTGCTACCATGAACTCACTCACAAACTTCGAGACCTTGGACAAGTCACTCTTCCCCACCCTGCTTCCGGGATGTGAGCTGTTATTATGTTTGGGCAGGGGGGAGCTCCCATGAGTCAGAGCTGGTAAGCGCAGTTTCCTCTCTTCTCCATCAAGCAACACCAAGAGGGCAGAGAGTGGAGAGCCAGGTCACACACAGTGATCTAGATGGGAAAAACCCAGGTCTCCCAAGCCAGGGCTCTGGTCCAGCCCCTTTCTATCTATCTGTCCTCCAAACGAGCCCTTCTCTGGTCTGGACAGAACTCCACGACTCATGGACCCCCTCTTGTCACCACCTGGCCTCTCCAGTCTAGTCATGGCTCTTATCACACACAGACATTGGCTGGCATCAAGCCCAGACAGTCATCTCCCTGGCCTTGTGTTCCCAGACACCCTGTTCCTCCCTTGAAAACTCTGGCTGGAACCAGTAGATAGAGCTCTGGATTTGGAGTCAGGAAGATCGGAGTTCAAATCCCTCCTCAGACATTTACTAGCTGGGTGACTCTGGGCAAAAATAGTTTTGTGCCTTGGTTTCCTCATATGTAAAATGATAGGACTGAACTTGGTGGATTCCAATGTCCCTATGATGCTGTGAATGAGCCCTCCTGTGCCCAAGGGAAGCCAGGACAACACTCCAGGTAGGTGGACATGCAAACTGAGCTAGACAGGCATGCAGACTGATTGCAGCTGGCCTTCCTCCCCTGGCCCCTCTCCTTTCCCACATTGGAATGCTTGTTCCTTAGTTTCCCTCCCTCATTTCTTCCTCCTCCAGGTAGTCTTTCTAGCCTGACTGTGCCAGAGGAGACAGCAGTGGTGGCCTCTGCTCCTGCTCAGGGAAGGACAGAGGACTCTGGAACAGTACATTCCCACCTGCTGCAGGGGCTGCCAGCCCCTGGCTAGTGCTTCTGCACTAGGGTCCCAGTTCCTGCTGCTGGTGGAGCTCATGCTGGCCACTAGCGAGCATCCCAAGACCCTGGAGGAAGAGCAAGTGCTCAGGGGCCAGAGGACCTGGGATGGAGGCCAAACTTGGCCACTGCCTCCTTGAGCAACCTATTCCAGTCCTCAGTTTCCTTTTCTGTGAGCTGGGTAGCTGGCTCGGACAGCCTCGAGGGCCTCTCCAGCTTTGAAAGCCTATAGCTCAGCCCTGGGCTTCCTGAATCACCCCCAAATGAAATAAGGAAGCCGAGACCAGCAAGGCCGAAGCAGATATATTCAGTGGTTGCTCCAAGGCTGGCCTTCTGGGTGGCCAGGACACGCAGGCCCAGACAAGGGGTCTCCCCTCAGAAGAAGAGTGATCTCTCCAAATGATCCACTTGTCTAAAGGCTGGAGGAGAGAAGGGGGTAGAGATGGAGGGGGGAAAGAGAGGTTCTGTTACTTTCAGGAAGTCTCTAAGTGACTGCCCCAGTCTCTGGGGCTTTCTTCTCCTTCCCATTCTCCCCAAACTGGCCGTAGCAATGTTGAAAACCCACTCAGACTAGGGTTTCCTGAAGGCCAGGGCTATTCCCCTCAGATCAGGGTCTCCGTGGAAAAGGCTGTGTTTCCCCTCTCAGGCTGGGTGCTTCTCTGAGTAGGGCTGTATCCTCTCAGACCAGGGGTTCCATATGGCAGGGCTGTGTCCCCCTCTCAGATCAGGGGCTCCCCAAGGCAGGGCTGTGTCCCTCTCTCAGATCAGGGGCTCCCCAAGGCAGGGCTGTGTCCCCCTCTCAGATCAGGGGTTCCCCAAGGCAGACTTTGTGTCCTCTCAAGCTAGGGGCTCCCCAAGGCAGGGCTGTGTCCCTCTCTCAGATCAGGGGCTCCTCAAGGCTGGGCTATGTCCACCTCTCAGATCAGGGGTTCCCCAAGGCAGACTTTGTGTCCTCTCAAGCTAGGGGCTCCCCAGGGCAGGGCTGCGTACTCCTCTCAGACCAGGGGCTTGGAGAACATGGAAAGTCAAAGTTGAAAAGGCTGTTGGAGACCATCTAATTCAAATCCTTCCCTTTCTAGATAAACAGAAGGGACTTGTCTGAGGTTGCTCAGCAAGGCTAGGCCCAAGAGGGATAAGAAAAAGAAGCTGTGTCAGTGGGGTGCAGAAACCCCAAGAATGGTGCTGGGGGTCTAGGGGAAGGGTGCTGAAGGGAGTCCAGAGTCTCAGAATGGGAGAAGGGGCCTGGTCTGGGAGCTGGGAGGCTCTGGATTCAGATCTTAGCTGGGTCTTGGCTCTGAGAGGGTAACAAGGGCAGAGGGACTGGCATGAACCTAAGTTGTCAGCAAAGACTCCCTGGCAGAGTCGAGCTGAGGCAGGGAGATTCAAGTCTATAAATGGATGACCAGGTCCTCCACCTGCCCAGCCCCAACCCCAGGGACACTTCTGAAATGCTCTGCCTCCTACTTTTAGCTTCAGGAAGCCCCTCAGCCTCTCTCCTACACTCACATGGGCCCTCTTGTCCAGGAGTCACCAGCCTCAGGGGTCCCCCCATTGGCATCAGTGCAGTGCCTCCTGGGGGATCTGGGGAGACAATACCAAAATGGGGGGGAGTATTCCTGGGGGAGAGGACAGGGCCCTGAGCTGAATCCCAGTTTAGCTACTTACTTGCTATATGACCTTGGACCAGTCCCTTCCCTTCTCTGGATCTCAATCTCCTGTAAAATTTCTGTAAAATAAGAGGGGGGAGTGTGTTTAACTAACTGATCTCTCTCCTGAGGTCTTCCTTCTAGCTTGAAATCTGATCCAATCCTCTGATCTCCAAGGCCCCTTCTGAGCGTCCCCCTGGATATGCCAAGCTGTAGGTCATGGGTACATAGGCTGGGCACCGGTCTGTCCTTAGCATCCCTCCTGCCTCCTTCCCTTCCCTTCCTTGTCCGTCCATCAGTCTGTCCCTCCCTCCCTCCACCCCTCCACAACCCAGCCACCCCAGGCCCTCACAGACCCAGGGGCTGATGGTGAAGGAGCCACAGGCTGGTTCTAGGAGCCAATAAATTGGGATTGCTCCCACGCTGGGTCCGGTACCTCGGCCGGCTCGGCTTAAACATTCTCTGGGGGGCTGCTCTCAGGTGGAGGCGTCGTGGGCGAAAACGCCAAAAACACCACCTGCCCAGGCCCTGACTGGGATAGCGGGAGCCCAGCCCCCGGGGCCGGGGGGCTCGGGTGGAGTGTAGAGGGCCCATCAAGGCCAACAGCTCCCAGCAACTAACCTCGGGCTTTGTTAGAGCAGGGGCCACGGGCCGGGGGGCGGGAGGGGGGGGATGTGTCTATGACATGGGGGCTGCCTACATAAAGGATGGGCGGGGAAAGTGACCCTCGCCCATCCCCCAAGCTGAACTGCTCCACCTCTCCCAAGGTCATCTTGGCCAGGCCCCTGCCTCAGGGTTGGATTGCAGCCACCTAGCCATCAGGAGAAGCTCCCTGCCCCCCAAGCCCAGGACCAAAGGAACTTCATTCACTCCCACACACCTTCACTCACACATCTTTCCATTCATTCATTAGCTCTTTTACTCATTCACTCACACCCTTTTCTTAATTCACACCTTCATTCACTTACTCCCACGCAATACTTTTTTTTAAACAAGCGTGTGTTATCTCTCTTCCTTCCACTCATTCCCATTAAACAATTACACAAACAACCCAAAACCTCACAATAAACATGCAGGGTCCAGCAGAACAAATCCCCACATTGACTATGCCCAAAAGCACATGCCTCATTCTGTATTTTTAGATTCATCACCAGGACCAGACACAACTCCACCACCAATGCGTTAATGTGCCTGTTTTCCCACAATCCCTCCAATAGTGATCATTTTCCTCTTTGTCATCTTTGCTGGTCTGATGAGTGTGAGGTAGAACCTCAGAACTGCTTTAATTTGCATTTCTCTGTTTGCTAGTGGGTGGGTATCTAGGTGATGCAGTGTGATACAATGTCTATCCTGGAGTCAGGAAGACTCATCTTCCTGAGTTCAAATATGACTTACTAGCTGTGTGACCCTGGGCAAGTCACTTAACCCTGTCAGCCTCAGTTTCCTTATCTGTAAAATGAGCTGGAGAAGGAAATGGCAAGCCACTCTAATATCCTTGCCAAGAAAACCCCTAATGGGGTCACCAAGAGTCAGACATGACTGAAAATGACCAAACAACATTTATTAGTGAGTTAGAACATTTTTAATATACTTATTGAGAGCTTGGATTTCTTTCTTTGAAAACTGCCTGTTCATATCCTTTGACCATTTATCTATTGGAGAATGAATCCTAAGTCTTATGAGCCTGAATCAATTCCTCATATATCCTGGATATCAGAAGTTTTCCAGAGAAACTTGAAGCAAAGATTTTTCCCCCTGTCTCCCTTCTCATTTTTACTGCATGAGATTTGTTTGTGCAAAAACTTCCATTTTGTATCAACAAAATCCTCCGTTTTGTCTTATTTAACCATTTAATCATTGGTTAGGCATGAATTCTTCCCTTACCCACAGATCTGAAAAGTAAAAAACTTGCACTTCTAATTTACTGATGCCGATATCTTTTATGTCTAACTCACGGAGCCACTTGGAGTTTATCTAGGTATAGGGTGTGAGAGGCTGCTCTAACCGCCCAACTGCTTTTGAGTTTTTCCAGAAGTTTTTGTCAAATAGCAAGTCCTTCTTCATCCCAGTAACTGGGGTCTTTGGTTTATTGACGATTGCTACTGTGTTTGCTTCTATATGATGTGTATCTAATCTGGAAATTGACTTCTCTATTTCTTTTTTTTTTGAGGGGGGAAGGCAAGGCAATTGGGGTTAAGTGACTTGCCCAAGGTCACATAGCTAGTAAATGGAACTCTCTATTTCTTAACCAGTACCAAAACATTTTTAACATTTAACTGCTTTGTACTACAATTTGAGATCCAATTCTGGTAAAAATCCCTTCCTTTCTATTTCATTTTCATTATTACCTTTGAGAATCATCCTTTATTACTCCATATAAGTTTTGTCATTATTTTTTTCTAGCTTTATAAAATAATCCTTTGTTAGTTTGAATGAGATGATACTGAATAAATGTTTAATTTAGGTAGTATTGTCATTTTTATTATTTTGACTCAACCTGAACATTTAATATTTCTTCAATTGTTGAGGTCTCTCTTAATTTATACAAAGTGTTTTATAGTTGGATACATATAGTTCCTAGACATGTCTTAACAGGTATACTCCCAAATATTTTATAGCTTCTATAGTTATGTCAAATGGGATTTTTCTTTGTAACTCTTCCTGCTGAGTTTTGTTGGCAATATACAGGAACAATGATGATTTATGTGAATTTATTTTATATCCTCCAATTTTACTGGTGATTATTTCAAAACTCCTCTTTATGGGTTTTCTAAGTAAACCATCACATCATCTGTAGAAAAAGTAACAATTTTGTTTTCTCTTTGCCTATGCTTATTCTTTTCATTTCTTTTTCTTGTGTTATTGCTGTAGGACATTTCTAGGACTGTGTTAAATAGTGATGGTGATAATGGACATCTTGGTTTTTCCCCTAATCTTATTTAGAAAGACTTCTAATTTTTTCCCATTACATGCAACATATACTCTCTTACTCTATTCTCTCAAGGCTAGGCCTTAAGACCAGGCCACACCTTCTCCTTGTAATGGTAATGAAATTTGAAGATCCCTTTGTGTTGCTAAGCTAAGAGGTACTTAGCACCTAGTTTCAAATTAAGCCTCTGTTAAAGAAACAGAAAGTATGAACCCCTGTTGCTGACTTAACAGGAAGGGGATGAACAGGGATGAGCAATACTGTATATAAGGAAAAACCCCAGCTGGGAAAGTCAGAACTTCTTGGGATGAGCATCTGAAGTCTGAGTTGCTTCTGGACTGGAACTTCTGTGGAGAAAGTGATTTTGATTTTGAGAATGGGAGAAAGTGATTTTGATTTCAAGAACAAAGCTGAAGACTTCTGGGCCAGCTGGAGCTGCTGAGGATTCCGAGGGCCGGCTGGAGCTGCCAAGGACTTCCAAGGGCCAGCTGGATCTGCCGAAGGCTGAGGAAGTGTGACTGTGGTGGTGGTACTTTGTCTGTGGCTCTGTTAAGTTTTCTCTTCCCAGGAACAGAAGCTGTGAAGGACTTGAGATGGACTGGATACTGTGAGTTTCTATACAGAGCAGGAACTACACAGAAATCTAGACAAGGAGCTGGGAACTGTCTGCCTTTGAACCCAGGTGGCAGTTGGTTAGATTCGGGTGGGAGCTGGGACCATGGGAGAGGAATCATGGAAGCTGAAAGCCTGCCCCGAGTCAAGATGAAAAGACCTCTCTGTGGGTACTGAGTAGTGATGAAATTGTGATTTACTTGTGACTGAGGGGTGGATGGTCAATGTATTTTCTGCTACCCCTTAAAAGGGTACTAAGTAGTGACTGATGACTGAGTAGTAACTGATTTGTAACTTAGTGTGCCCCATGGGTGGAGGACTTTGACCTTTTGTACTTTATGATTAAATGATTGAGTTACTAAGCGATTGATTGACTAGATGATTGTACTTTGTTCAAAACTATGTGATCACTTTGGTGAAAAGCATGTGGCCATTTTAGTGATAAGTTGTTGAATCATCATGTCATGGTGAATGCTGTATTTTGATTTTCTGTGAATGTTTTGCTCTGATTTGTTACTGAATAAATAGAATGTTCACTATACTATGTAATCAGAACCTTGAAAGCTGTTCATAGCAGCTGTTCTCTGGAAAGCTGCTTGTTCATGTCTTTATACTCCTCCAGGTTTTCAGGTACCTGAGAGGTTCAGGAGTGTGGATTTTTTCTACTATGACCTTGAACCCCCACTGTTTGGGTTCCCTCCATTTTTTAGGCAGCCAATGACTTGTGCCCCAGTTCCATGTAACTATTTAATATCAAGTAGCTTTTTCAAAGTGTTATTACTTTTAGGATACAGCAAGAACAAAATATAAATATTCCCACCCTTCTCCCCTATACCACCTCAGACTTTGGGAAGAGTAGGCTCAACTTAACTCGATTCCTACACAGTATCAGCCCTGCCAGATTCATATCCAAAGGCAGCATCACTGCCAGATGAGTTTTTATGTCAGGCTGGAGTCCTGAGGGTCCATTCCTTGTTTCTCAGAACAAGCATCCATGCTATGTTGGCTGTTAAACCTGGTCTAGATTCTGACTCCTAATTTCCTATGGCTCACTATTCTGACCATTGAAATTCCCAGTGTTGGAAACTTCACTCCTTGTACCTAGAACAGAAAAGAATGGGCAAAAAGGCCAAGGAAACCCCATTTCTCAGAGGTCATATGGTCTCAGAGGAGGAGACTCCTACAACCCTTCCCCTTACAGTGTGGTCTCTATCAGACACTATTACACCAACCAAGGTCAGTTGATGACAATAAGGTAAAGAGAGTCAAAGGGCAGCAAAGAGGAAGCTGAAGGGCCTTTCTGAACATACCCAGAACCAATCAAAGATTATTCCCTTTGCCACTTGGGCTAACTGACCAGAGCCAGTTACCAAATGTCTATCCATGCTCCAATCACTCCAAGGCACCTACACAATTCTCCCAGAAGCAACTTACTAGTGTCCTCCTGGTAGAGGAATGCCATTCAAATGATGTGAGTGTGGACCAGACTCTCTTTGTACATATTTAATCTTGGTTTCAGATAGATATTGTTTAGTACCATGAGTAGACGTCCATTTTATTCCTATGCTTTCTAGTGTGGGTGGTTTTGTTTTGGGATGTTCATGTGTGTGTTTTAACAGAAACAGGAGTTGGATTTTATGAAAAAGCCTTTTCAGACTCTATGGTTATCATGCCATTTTTATTATTATTGACATGGTTTATTATATTTATAGTCTTTTTTATGTTGAACCAACCTTAATGTAAATTCAATCTAGCATAGTGTTTAATCTTTCTAATATGTTGCTGTAGCTTATTTGCTAATTTATTTAAAATTTTTGCCATGATGATCTATAATACTATTTAATACCTTAATAATAATTTATAATGTGTAACAAATGATAATAATCTATAATTTTTTTCCCTGGTTTAGGTATCAAGACAACATTTATCATAGGGAATTTGGGGAAAAAAATTTCCTTCCCTATTATTTAAAACAGGCAGCTAGGGTGGCACAGTACACAGAATGCCAGACCTGGAGTCAGGAAGACCTAAGTTCAAATATGGCCTCAGACACTTACTAGCTTCGTGACCCTGAACAAGTCACTTAACCCTGTTGATCTTAGTTTCCTGATCTGTAAAATGAGCTGGCAAAGGAAATGGCAAACTACTCCAGTATCTTTGCTGAACAAACCCCAAAAGAAGCCTCAAAGAATCAGACATGACTGAAAGTTACTAAATAATACATTACTTAAGATAGTTTATGTAATATTGGAACTTATTGTTCTTTGAATTTTTCATATAATTCACTTGTAAATCCATCTGATTCTGACTTGTTCAATTTCTTTTTCAGTTGTGGTATTATCTAAATAATCTATTTCTTGCCAGATCTATGAATAGGAGAAAGAGTTCATGACCATAGGAGATATAGAGAAGTTCACAGGAAGTAAATGGATAATTTTGACTACATAAAAATTAAAAAGTTTTTGCACAAATAAAACCAATTCATCCAAAATTAGAAGAGAAGTAGGAAATTGAGGTGGTGGTGGAATTTTTGCCACAAACTTGTCTGACAAAGGTTTCATTTCTCAAATCTATAGGGAGCTGAGTCAAATTTATAAAAACAAAAGCTATTCCCCAATTGATACGTGGTCAAAGGCTATGAAGTCAGTTTTCAGAGGAAGAAACCCAAGGTATCAATAGCCCTATTTTAAAAAAAATACTCTAACTCAGTAATAATTAGAAATACATATTGAAATAACTAGGAAGTACTGCTTCATCCCATCAGGTTGACTAAAATGACAAAAAAAAATGACAAATGCTGGAGAACAAGTGAGAAAACAGCTATACTAATGCATTGTTAATAAAGCTATTAATTCCAGCTATTCTGGAAAGCAATTCCCTTTGGCCCAGCAATATTGCTAGGTCTACACCCCAAAGTGATTAAAGAAAGAGGAAAATGATCCATATGTACAAAAATATTTAAATCAGCTCTTTTTGTTGTGGCAAAGAATAGGAAATTGAGGGGATGCCTGTCAATTGAGGAATGACTGTACAGTATGATATTTGAATGTGATAGAATACTATTAGACTTTCAGAAATGATAAAAGGGATGGTTTCAGAAAAACTTGGGAAGACTTCTATGAACTGATGCAAAGTGAGTGAGCAAAGCCAGGAGAACAACTTATACATTAATAATACAGTTGTGGGGAGGCTAGTTGGCGCAGTGAATAGAGCACTGGTCCTGGAGTCAGGAGGACCTGAGTTCAAATCTAGCCTCAGACACTTAACACAAAACTAGCTATGTGACCTTGGGCAAGTCACTTAATCCCAATTGCTCTACCTTCCCCCCTCCAAAAAAAAATAACACAATTGTAAAGATATCAGCTTTGAAGGACTTAAAAATCCTGATCAGAGTCAGAGCCAAGATGGTGGCACAGGAGCAGGAAACCCCCCATAACCACCTCAAATACCTATAAAATATGACTCTAAACAAATTTTAGATCTACAGAACCCACAAAGTGACAGAGAGAAACAAATCTCCTGCTAAAAGCAGCCAGGCAGGCCTATAAGATGGGTCTATCACAACACGCTGGGAGCTGAGCTCAGCCCCACATGAGCCTGTGGTTTTAGCCCCACAGTGGCTTTGCGATCAGCAGCAGCTGGAGTGGACTTCAGGAGAGTGGATCACCAGCATCAGTGGTGGTTTCCAGAATTACCAACCCGTAAATGCCAAAGACAAAGTAAAAGGTCAGTGTGAAACTCTGTTGGAATTGAGAGGGACTAGAAGCAAGGTCTGGCCCCTGCTCCCAGGTCAAGAAGTGGCAGAGACACACTGCTTCAGAGATCCTGGCCTGCAGATCATAGACAGACCAAGCAACCATTCAGAGGGTAATCTGTCTTGCTTTAACCTTCTTGGATCTGGATTGCTGTCTTGGGTGGAGGTCCTGGGGCATGTGACCAGTGGGCCAGAGCTTGTGGGGGATGCCGAGAGGGCACCCAACTAATAGCTCTGGCAGACACAAAAGCCCCAGTGATTTGGGACAAAGCTTTCCTTTCTAGAAGCAGAGTTCTACTGTGGCAAAAAGCTCAAAAATCAAGTAATTGAGTGGCAACATGAGCAGGCAAATGAAGCAAAGCAAGCACAGCAATCAAACCTTAGATTCCTTTTTTGTGGACAAAAAGGATCAAAGCATGGAACAGGGGGAAGACAACATGGTCAGAACTCCTGCACCAAAAGCTTCTAAGAAAAATATGAATTGGTTACAAGTCATGAAGGAGCTCAAGAAGGATTTTGAAAATCAAGTAAGAGAAGTGGAGGAAAAATTGGGAAGAGAAATGAGAATGATGCAACAAAACCATAAAAAGCAAATCTGCAACCTGACTGAAGAAAATAACACCTTAAAAAATAGACTAACTCAAATGGCAAAAGAGGCCCAAAAAGCCAGTGAAGATTAGAACGCCTTAAAAAAGCCAAATTTGCCAGATGGAAAAGGAATTTCAAAAGCTCACTGAAGAGAGCAATTCCTTCAGAATTAGACTGGAGCAAATAGAAGCTAATGACTTTATGAGAAATTGAGATACTATAAAACAGATCCAAACAAATGAAAAAATAAAAGGCAATGTGAAATATCTCATTGGAAAAACCACTGACCTGGAAAATAGATCCAGGAGAGATCATTTAAAAATTATTGGTCTACCTGAAAGCCATGATCAGAAAAATAACCTAGAAATCATCTTTCAAGAAATTCTCAAGGAAAATTTCCCTGATATTCTAGAACCAGAGGGCAAAATAGAAATTGAAAGAATTCACTGATTGCCTCTTTAAAAAGATCCCCCAAAAGAAAACTCCTAGGAATATTATAGCCACATTCCAGAGTTCCCAGGTAAAGGAGAAAATATTACAAGCAGCCAGGAAGAAACAATTTGAATATCATGGAAACACAATCAGGATAACACAAGATCTAGCGGCTTCTGCATTAAGGGATCGAAGGGCTGGGAATATGATATTCCAGAGGTCAAAAGAGCTAGGATTAAAACTACGAATCACCTACCCAGCAAAACTGAGTATAATGTTTCAGGGAAAAATATGGTCATTCAATGAAATAGAGGATTTTCAAGCATTCTTGATGAAAAAAACAGAATTGAATAGAAAACAAGTTTGACATTCAAATACAAAAAGCAATAGAAGCATGAGAAGGTAAACAGGGAAAAGAAATCATAAGGAACTTATCAAAGTTGA
>CM053586.1:337651419-337674625 GCA_028646515.1 Pseudochirops corinnae
TAGGGTAAATTATCTCATATAAAAGAGGCAAGGAAAAACTGTTACAATGGAAGGGAAGAAGAGGAAGGCAAAAGGGAATGGGTCAACCTTACTCTCACTGAATTTGGCTTAAGGAGGAAACAACATACACACTAAATTGGGTATCTTACCCTACAGGAAAGTAGGGGGAAAAGGATAAGAGGGGGGATGAGAGAAGGGAAGGCAGATTGGGGGGAGGGTAGTTAGAAGCACACACTTTTGAAAAGGGACAGGGTAAAAGTAGAAAATAAAACAAGGGAGGGAGGGATAGGAGGGAGGGAAATATAGTCAGTCTCTCACAATATATCCACTATGGAAATGTTTTGTGTAACTACATATGTACAGCCTATATTGAATTGCTTATCTTCCCAGTAGGGGTGAGTGATGAGGGAAGAAGGGAAAGAATCTGGAATTCAAAGTTTTAAAATCAAATGTTTAAAAAAATTATTATTTTTTTTTACATGCAACTGGGAAATAAGATATACAGGCACTGGGGTATGGATATCCAGCTTGCCCTCTCAGAAAGTCAGAGGGGGGAATGGTGGAGGATATAGGAGAGAGCAGACTGGGGGAGGGGGTATTCCGTGGGATTGCTGT
The DNA here is from genome assembly GCA_028646515.1 of Pseudochirops corinnae. NCBI lineage: Eukaryota > Metazoa > Chordata > Mammalia > Diprotodontia > Pseudocheiridae > Pseudochirops > Pseudochirops corinnae. The sequence continues at coordinate 337,652,035 of CM053586.1, forward strand.
TTTGGGGTGGGGGTAGGGGAAAGATGGGAAGAAAATTTGTAACTCAAAATCTTGTGAGAATGAATGTTGTAAACTAAAAATAAACATAAATTTTAAAAAAGAGGAAAAAAGGAATCCTGATCAACACAATGACCCACCATAATTCCAAAGCAATGATGATGAAACATGCAATCCACCTCTGACTGAGAAATGATGGACTTAGAGTACAGATGTGCATATTTTCTTCTCTTTCTTTTTCTTTCAATTTCAGATATGGATAATATGGTAATTATTTTTGCATGACTACACATATTTGTTAAGAGGTTTCATTTTTCTTACCTTCTTAGTGAGGGATGTGACGAGGAAGGGAGAGAACTTGGACCTCAAAATAAAATAAAATTCAGTTATTGGGGGTGAAATATTCTGATATTTTTGTAAGTCTGCATGAACTCTATCATTTTTGTTGGAATATGATTGTGCAAAATAATTTCTGATAATTTCCCATATTTCCTCAATTGTCACAGATTATTGTTCATTTTTTATATGAACTTGGTTTACCTCTTTCTTTAAAAAAAAATTAGATGAACTCTGTTTTGTTAGTAACATGAGGAGAGAATATGGGCAGAGAATCTTAGATAGTGCCTCCTGGAGGACACTAAGGAGCAGATGGTGTGTTTCCACATGTTAGGATACCACTTCCAGGAGAAATGTGACAAGTAAGATAAATGCCTTGGAGAGACTGTGGACCATGCGTAGTAATTCTGGTTGGCTAACTATGATTGGGAACACATTTTTTTTCAGTTGGCTGCTTAGCCAGAAAAGGTCAACGACTTCAAAAAGGACTAAACTGGCTTTGGTTGAGTGTCTTTGTTTTATTCATGTCTGGTGATGATAGACTTCCAGGGAGAAATCCCATATATAATGTAGATGCTCCAGCCCTCTCTCCCAGAATCAGGTCTGTTCCATTTCATCTTAGGACCCTAGGGTCCCTGTAGGGTCTATGGGTATCCTACTCCCTGCTCCCTGCTAAGTTGCCACCAAGAACATTTACCCCATCTGTTAGGGGCCATTGAATAGCACCTTTAATTTCATTTAGCCACTTAATGTCAGGTAATGTGAGGCAAGAACAAACATACCAGCATTCTCCCCAATACCTCTAGGGCACCATCTCCTCTATATCCTCTATACTATATCTGTCTCTGAGGGAATAGGCTCAAAACTTAGTTCAATTTCTATGTAGCGTTGGTCCCATCAAGTTCACATCGAAAGGCAGCATCACTACTGGATATTTCCAGCTACTGCTGAAGGTCAGCCCCAAAGTTCACTCCTTGCTCCTTAGGACGTCAGTGTTCGGTTGTTGCAACACCCAGGCTGAATTCTGATTTCTAGATTCCCAAGGCATGGATGCTCCACTTCCTCTACTTAGAATGGGAAAGGATAAATGAAAGGACAAAAAAAGTCCCATTTCTCTTCTCCTTAGGTCTTCTCCTTCCACCATGGACTAACCCTTCACACCACCAGAGTTCAGCTGAAGATAATAAAGGCAAAGACATCAACAATGGTGGCTCAAACCTTTTGGAAGATGCTGACAGTTCTGACTACACAGCCAGTTGAAAAAGGTTCCTCTCAACTATGTGGTCAGTCAACCGGAAACAGTTACAGAATGTCCACACATGCTCCACTATCTCTCTAAGACACTGCCCTTACATGTCATGATTCCCCCAGAAGCAGCTCTCAAGTGGAGAGGTGCCATCTGCTCTCTAGAGTCTTTCGCATGGAGACACATACCACCTGAGGCACTGTGAGCATGTGCCAGATCCCCATTACATTTCCCCCCCAAAAAACGCTCCTGTGTTATTTATTTATCCATTCAATAGGGCTGGTTTTTTTCTTTTAATTTTATTAACCTCTTCTTTAATTTTCATAATTTCTACTTTGTGGCGTTGTTGGGGTTCTTTGACGTGTCTTTATTCAAGTTTTTTTAGCTGTGTGCTCAGTCCACTGATTCATCCTTTCTCTCTTTTATTGATGAAAGTGTGGTATTTATTTCTTTAAAATGTATTTATTCAGAGGTAAATTTTCCCTAAGAACTGCTTTAGCTATATTCCATAAATTTTTATATGCTGCCTCATTATTGTGATTTCTTTGATGGTATTTTATACTGTTTCTATTTAAATATTCTTTAACCCTCCAGTTCTTTAGAATAATGTTATTTAGTTCCAATTAATTTTTAATTCTCTGCTCAAGAACTCTTTACTATATATAATTTTTATTCTATTGTGACTAGTAAGTGATATGTTAAGTATTTCTGCTTCTCTACATTTTTAGTTAGGTCTCTATGCCCCAATACATGATCAATTTTTGTAAAGGTGGTATGTACAGTTTTCTACTCTCATGCATTAATTGCTAGAGACCTATCTTCTCTAATTCTCTCTAAAGTCCTATTCAGGTTCTTACCATCTTTCTTGTTTATCTTTTGGTTAGATTTATCTAAGTTTGAAAAGGGTACATTCAGATCCCTCACTGTTACAGTTTTACTACTTATGTCTTCCTATTTGCTTAATCTTTCTTTTAAGTATTGACATGCTATGCTATTTCTGGGTAAAAATGAAGCAACAATATTTATTGTTATCTATAATACCTGTAAGCATAATGGACTCTCCTTGCTTGTGTCCTTATCATATCTATATAGTACCATTAGCCTTGGTACTTTATCTTATCACTACCTTCTGTATCTCTTGACTAGAGAGTGAAGCCATAAACTCCAAACCCTTCATTTAAGCAGAGAGTTCAGCTCAGATTTCTCATTTCTCACCTGGCAGTACGACTTTGGGATTTCTCTGACTTTTCTACCAGGCCCTTCTCCACCTCCCCTCCCCGTCTTCAGCTTCCTTTTGTGTATTGTCTTGCCCCAATGATATATAAGTTTCTTGAGGGCAATTTAAAATTTATTGGACTACCTGAAAGCCATGATCAGAAAAAGAACCTAGAAAGCATCCTTCAAAAAATTCTCAAGGAAAATTGCCCTGATATTTTAGAACCAGAGGGCAAAATAGAACTTGAAAGAATTCACCGATTACCTCTTGAAAAAGATCCCCAAAAGAAAACTCCTAGGAATGTTATAGCCAGGTTCCGGCGTTCCTAGATCAAGGAGCAAATATTACAAGCTGCCAAGAAGAAACAATTTGAATACTGTAGAAACACAATCAGGATAATCCAGGATATAGCAGCTTCTACATTAAGATATTGAAGGGCCTGGAATATGATATTCCAGAGATCAAAGGAGCTAGGATTAAAACCAAGAATCACCTACCCAGTAAAACTGAGTATAATGTTTCAGAGGAAAACATGGTCTGAGGTGGAGAACTTTCAAGCATTCTTGCTGAAAAAACCAGAACTGAAGAGAAAATTTGACATTCAGATACAAGAAGCATGAGAAGGAAAAGAAATCATAAGGAACTTATCAAAATTGAACTATTTACATGCCAACATGGAAAAAACAATAATTGTAACTTAGGAAACTTTTCTCAGTATGAGGATAGGTGAAGGCAATACAAATTTATATATACATATATATACACATATGTCTATATAGGAGGGTTTATATATGCATATGAACACATATCTGAGTGTGTGTATATTTGTGTACATAGACAGAGGGTACAGGATCAATTGAATAAGAAAGGATGATATTTTAAAAGGTGAAATTGAGAGATGGGAGAGGAATAGAATGAGAGGAGACAGGGAGAGACAGAATGGGGTTAATCATCTCATATAGAAGAGGCAAGGGATAACTGTTACAATGGAGGGGAAGAACAGGAAGGCAAAAAGGGAATGGGTCAACTTTACTCTCATTGAATTTGGCTTAAGGAAGGAATGACATACACTATAAATTGGGTATCTTGCCCTACAGGAGAGTAGGAGGATGGGGATGAGAGGGGGGATGATGGAGGAGAGGGTGGGGGGAGGTAGGAGGGTTGTCAGAAGGACACACTTCTGTAAAGGGACAGGGAACAAAGCAGAGAATAGAACAGGGGTGGGGGTGGGATAGGAAGGAGGGAAAGAGTCAGTCTTTCACAATATGTCCATTGTGGAGATGTTCTGTGTAACTACACATGTATGGCCTGTATTGAATTGCTTGTCTTTCCAGTGGGGGTGGGTGACTAGGGAGGAAGGGAAAGAATCTAGAATTTAAAATTCTATAATAAAATGTTAGAAAAAATATTTTTAAAATGTTTCTTGCTTGACCAACTTATGTGAAATTATGATTGTTATTCCTGCTTATCTAAGTTAACTGAAGCATAATAAATTTTGCTCTAGCTTTTTATTTTTACTCCATGTAAATCTTTATTTTTTTAAAGTATATTTCTTGTAAGCAATATATTGTTAGATTCTGTTTTCTAATCCACTCTGCTATTCTTTTCTCTTTTATGGGCAAATTCATCCCATTCTCATTCCCAATTATGATAGTTAAGTATATATTTCCTTCTATACTGTCCTCTTCGGCTTTTTGTCTCTTTATTTTAATCCCCCTCTTTTCAAATAATGTGGTAAGAGAGACTCATTCATTTCTTCATTCATTTACTTGCTCACTCACTCAAATTATTCCTTCATTTCCTTGTTCATTTATTCACTTAGACAGTCAACAAGCATTTATTAAGTGCTTACTATGTGCCAGGAAATGTGTTAAGTGCTAGGGAAACAAATACAAGGAAAAAGAAACAGTCCCTGCCTACTAGGAGCTTACATTTTAACGGGGGAAGACTACACATAAAAGAAAGCTAAAAGATTTATTCTTCTACTCTTTCATTTCTTGAAGTGTCTTTCTTTGTTTGTTTTTTGGAGGAGGGAAGGCAGGGCAATCAGGGTTAAGTGACTTTCCCAAAGTCACACAGCTAAGTAAATGTAAGCATCTGAGGCCAGATTTGAACTCAGGTCCTCCTGACACCAGGGCCAGTGCTCTATTCCTGCGCCACATAGCTGCCCCCACTCATTCATTTCTTCATTCACTCACCCATCCATTTACGCATTCTCTGGAAGCAAATGCATATCATGGGAGACACTGGCAAAGGACAGCCTAGCATGGTGTGCCCAACTCAGAAAAGGCACTATGCTCTACGAGGGAAGCAGAATTGTAGGAACTCAAAAAAAAAGTGGGATGTGTCCGTTTAGAAACATCTCCACTCCAGATGTTCACATGGACTGCTGGTGCCCAACCTGCGGTAAAGCCTTCTGAGCTCGTATTGGTCAAATCGGCCACAATCACATACACAGTGCATTGACCCCAACATGGTGATGTCATTTTAGTCTTCTTCAAGAATGAAGGACAACAACCAACTATTCTGTTGCTCACAAACATGTACTGTGTGCTGGGCACTGTTAATCCACTGACTTCTTTGAGTCACCTGAATCCTTCTTCCCTCTGAACCTGGAAGCTCCCAGTCCCCAACTCATGGGATAGGAAGGTAGTCAGAGGATATCGAGTCTGACCCTCTCCTCTTGTAGATGAAACTGAAGGCACACAACCCAAATCCTCTGGCTCCATTTTCCACTGTATTACCAAACTTACCCAAAGTCTATCCAAACTTGAATCAAGTCTTTTGGCTTCTGGGTTGACCCATTCCCTTTTTGCCTTCCTGTTCTTCCCCTCCATAGTGCACAGAGCCCTGGCTCTGGAGTCAGGAAGGATCATCTTCCTAAGTTCAAATTTGGCCTCAGACACTTCCTGTGTGACTCTGAGCAAGTCACTTAACCCTGTTGGTCTCAGTTTCCTCATCTGTAAAATGAGCTGAGAAAGGAAATGGCAAATCACTTCCATATCTTTGCCAAGAAAATCCCAAACTGGATCATGGAGAGTCAGACATGACTGAAAACGATGGACCAACATCCTGCTTCTCTTCCAAAGAACATCATCCTCAACTCATTCTCCCTGAGAGAAAGTTATTTGCCACTCCCTTAATGATCCACACCCTAAATTCCCCCCTATACCCTGCAAGATTTTATCTTGTAAGGGAAAGGAACTTAAACTGAATCTCAGTTTCTAATGCCCTTGCCCCATTCCATTGGGACTCATGGCATGAGGGGCGAAATAGCCAGAATGAAGTGGTTTTCTTTGCCTGGATTGCCAGTGGTCATGGGGGTCTCGTAACCAGGTCTTTCTACCTCATACTACCCTCATCCCCCTCTTCTAAAAGTATAATAAGAAGCTTTTCCTTGGAGTTGGGAAATCCATTGTGCTCTGCACTGATGGGACAACCTCCAGGGTGGCAGGTTTGCTACTGTATTACCCCAGTTAAAAACACTTTTAATCCTCAAATCATGGCTTTGATTTATTTCAAGACTTGATGCCCTCACCTCCCATATTCAGTCAGTTGCCATACTGAGAGGTAGTGTGGACAGAAGGCTGTTCCTGTAGTCCACACTTCAGACACTTTCTATCTGTCTGTGTTAAGTGACAAATTGCTTGCTCTCTGGCTGCCTCAGCTTCCTCCCATGTGAAAAAAAGGTTGAACTCAACCTCCAAAGTCCCTCCCAGCTCTAAACCTCTGATCCTCGAACCTTATCATTTTGACTTCCACAGCATCTCTTGAATCCATTCACAAAGTCACCACCCTAATCCAGGCACTCAATACTTCTCACCTGGCCTATTTATTACAATAACCTGATTGGTCTCCTTGTTCAAAGTCTCTCCACTCCATTCCTTCCTCCCCTCCTCTGCCAAAGTGATCTTAAGCACGGGTCCTACCAAGTCATCTCATCCAAAGCTCCCTTGGACCCCCATGTCTCTGAGATTAAACCCAAATTTCTGTGGTTGGCACTTAAGGCTCTCCTCAACCTGGCTCCAGCCTCCCTTCCAGTCTGATTCTACACAACTCTTCTTCACCCAATCTCTGCTCCAGCCAAGAGTGGACAACTGCTATTCCTCATGAACTATCTCTCCCCTCCTTACTTTGGGGAGAGGCTGTCCCCCAAGCCAGGAATGCACTCCCTCTTCCCTGGAAGGTTCAGATCTGGTACCTTCTCTAACAAGAGGAATTCCCCTCCATTGTCAATGTCCCTGTCCATTATCACTCACATATCTGCAAGTGCCCAGCTTTTGCTTATCTGTGGATACTTATTTCCCTCTTTAAGCTCTTGAGAAGTCAGGGACTGAGGCATCTTTGTGTCTGGGTCCCTACCTAAGGCTCTGTGCCTGGCTCTTGGAGGGCATTAAGCAATGTTTGTTGGTGGGTTGATTGTACCTGAAGAGGGATGTCAGAAATAAGGCTGCACCCTCTCTAGGGTAGAGCTAGATTGGGGAGGTCTGGAATGCCAAGATCGGGAATTCTCCTTGCTCCTCTGTGTGGTAGGGAGCCACAGGAATTTCCTGAGGAAGACAAGGTCACAGACTCTCATAGGAAGGTGATGTGGACATCCTGTGAAGGATCTAGTGAAGGATAGAGCAGATTTGAAGGCTGGGGCCCCAGTCAAATGCCAGCTTTGCTATTGAATTGTCTAGTGACCAGATCGCTGCCCTTCTCTGGGCTACCTCTCCAGGACCCCGGCATTAAAATGGGGGGGGGGGGAGGTTACGGCCTGTTAGGAGGAGAGAGGGAAAGGGCTAGAGCAATGTAAAGCCCACAGCGCCAACCCTCAGAAACAAGAAGGGAAGCTGGTCCATGGAGGGCCACTCTGGCTGGGTGGCCACCCTTTCTTTGTTATCTGCAGGATCTGGGCACCTTCTGCCAGCCTGGTTAGACTTGGTGGGCAGAGTGGGGATGGTGGTGGCAGGAGAGAAGAACTGAGGGTGGGGCTGGCAGGAGAGGAGCCAGTCCCACCCCCACTCTTACTCCCTATCCCCAGCCCAGGCTGACTTGCCAGGGAAGTGGAGGAGGGGCATTTGTATCTTCCAGCTTGAGTATCCTCAGGTGCATTAAAAGATCGGCTGTGATCTCCTCCATCTGTGGCCGGCTGGGGGAGTGGGAGTGGGGTTCCTGTGCATTCCTGCATGTTATTTTTTTATGGACATGTGCTGATGGCTGACCACCTGTCTCTGTAACCCCTGGGGCTTTAGAGTCTCCCTATCTGTGCCTGTCTTACTGGGTCTCTGTGTGTAGGGAGGGTGTCTGCAGCGGGAGTGGAGCTGTCTGGGCGGGGTGTCTCTGTGTATGTTGGAGTGTATCTGGTTAAGTCAAGAAGCATTTATTTAGCTGCACACAGTGCTTCGGATAGGAAGAAAGGCAAACAGTCTTTGCCCTGGAGGAGCTCCCAGAATGAGAGGGGAGCAACATGCAAACTAGGCACAAGCAAACTGTGGACCAGATAAATTGGAGATAATGAACTGAGGGGAGGGGAAGGAAAGAAGAGAGGGAGGAAGGAAGAAGGAAGGAAGGAAGGAAGGAAGGAAGGAAGGAAGGAAGGAAGGAAGGAAGGAGGGAAGGATTTATTAAACCCCTACTGTGTGCCAGGCACCTCACTAAGCACTTCACCACTGAGAGTTCATTTGATCCTTATAACAACCCTGGGAAGTGGATGTTATTATTATTACTATTCACAGTTGAGGAAACTGAGTCAGAAGGAGGAGTGACTTGTCCAGGGTCGCACAGGTAGTAAGTTTCCGCCGGATGGTGAAGGAAGGAAGCCAGGACGAGTATTAGGAAAGAGAGAGTGCCCAGACATCAGAGACAGTTAGTGGAAATGCTCTAAGTGCCGCAGGGAGGGTCTTGCAAGGAAATCAGTGTCACTGGATCACAGACTTAAGCGTGAGTGAGTCAGGTGTAAGAAGGCTGGATCTGAGCTGTGGGCACGACATCTAGGCAGAAATGTGTGCTGTAGTGTATATATGTGTGTATGTATATATGTATACATACATATATCTGTGTGTGTGTGTGTATTTGCTCTTAGGGATCCCACTAGGGTTTTGGTAGTGGATGACGAGGTCAGTCTTGCGATTTAGGAAGATCACTTTGAAGTTGAACAGAGGATGGGCTGGAGTGGGGAGAGACTGGCGCCAGGAGACCCACCAACAGTGGTAATGAGATGAAAGCCTGCACCAGGGGAAATGGTGTCAGAAGCGAAGGTGGTGTATAAGATAAGTTAGGAAGCGTGGAATCCCATGTCTCAATGTACCTATGGGTGTGTGTGTGTGTGTGTGTGTGTGTGTGTGTGTGTGTGTGTGTGTGTGTGTGTGACAGAGTAAGGGTCCGTGTGTATCTGAGTAGGGGGTCTGGGGAGTGTGTGTTTGGAGGTGTCGCCGTATCTCGGGGGAGGGGGCCGGTGTCTGAGTGTGGCTGGGTCGTGTATCACTGAGTATGTCCACAAGAGGTGACGGACAGAATTCTGTGTGCCTATGTGTCTCCAGGAGCCCAATTAAGCCTCTCGTCTGGGACCACGGGGTGGAGGGTGGGGGGGGGGGTCAATGAGAGTCAACAGGACTCATTTCTCACCCCTGCTGGCACCTCAAGCTCGTCGCTGTCCCACTCTGGGTTTCCATTTGCCTCTCCCGACTGCGGAGATTCTGTCTCGCTTGGCCAAGAGGCCTTCTGCCCACGGGACGGGAAATCTCAGGACTCAGAGTTGGGAGGGACGGGAGCAGTCATGCAGACCCAAATTGCCCTTTTCCATCAAGGGAAACTGAGGAAGCCGGTAGAAGAGAAGCGACCAGCCCTGGGTCACACCACTATCTCAGTCTTCCGCTCGGCCCAATGGGTCGGTTGCTGAATGCTGTAGATGTCCAGGACTCGCCGTAGCAGAGCCCCGCGCCCCGCGCGCCCGGCAGCTGCCTAGGCCGGCCGGTCAGGTCTGCGCCTCCGGCCCAGGGCAGTAGGGGGCAGCAAGGGTCTGGGGCCCAGGGCCGGCCGGGCGCTGAGCGGACCTGGGCGGGGCCCATAAAAAGCCGCCTCGGGAGCGAGGTTGCTCAGGTGAGCCGCTGCTGCTCCAGAGAGCAGAATCTCCTATCCTTCTGCGCGCTGTCCCAGCTGTTTTCTAGAGGTGTCGGGTCCGAGCCCCTGACCCTCTGTTCTGCCTGCTCCCATTCTAGACGCCGCTCCAGCTGCCGCCCTCCGGGATCCCTGACCAGGTGCGGGGATGGGAGGGGCGGGAGGGAGCAGCTGCTGGAGCTGGGGCAGGGGCGGGGATGGGGCTGGGGACGAGGGGCTTCATGGAACATCAGGGAAGGGGAATGGTCTGGGAAGGGGCCGCCCCCCCCCTAACTGTCCCCTGCTCTGCCTACAGGAGCCAAGATGAGCTGCTTTACCTTCCTGAAGGTCAACATGGTTATCTTTAACCTCCTCATCTTTGTAAGTCTTGGGGTTTGGGGCTTAGGGAGGGATTCTTGGAGGTGAGATCCCGTGGGGCAGAGGAGTGGGAAGCGCCCGACACCCTCCTCCCAGGGCTTAGTTTGCCTGCTCTGACCTCCAGGGCAGGTGGTATGAGTGAAGAGGAAAAAAGATGGGCCGAAGGTTTAAAGTGAAGTCCGGGAACCTGGAGGGGCTGGCTCCCCGCCGCGGAATCCTAGAATCCTGTTCTTAGAGCTGGAGGGTCTGTGGGGCCCTCTGACATCAGGGAGTCTGACAAGACAGCAGAGGAAGAGTTTCAGAATTTGCAATGGGAAAGGACAAATTCTAGCTCTGACAGTCTGTTTCATCTCCTGTAACATGGGGATCATTAACTTGACCTGCCAGCCTTCCCACCTCTAAAGCAATGGGAACTATAATTAATGCCATTATCACTGTTAGAGGAAACTTAGGCCTTGAGGGCACGGGGACTTGGCCAGCATTAGGGGTAGGATGCTGAATGCTAACAGAAAGCCTGAATTAGGTCTCCTAGAGAGTCAGATGAAGGGGTCCTTCATAGCATCATGTGCAGCCCCTTAGTTTCACAGAAGGAGAAAGAAGGACAAGAGGCCCGACTCCATGGCCCTATCTTCTCCCAGAGCTTTGTTTCCTCCTCCCTCCTCCCCTCCCCCCATGCTCCTATGAAGCCAGGAGGATAAACCATGGGCCCTGCCCTCCCTGCTGAGCTGGGGGATGTGGCTAGGACACTGGGGGCAGATACTAGAAGGAGGATGAGGGAGGAGAAGAGGTCACTAGAGTAGGGTGGGCTGGGCTGGGGAAGAGGGGAGGTTGGGGAAGGTTTAGCTCCCCTAAGGGGCAGGAAGAACTTCTGGGGAATTGAGAAAGGGAGGGGAACGCTAGAGTGGAAGCACTAAAGTTGGGCTGGAGTGAAAGAAGAAAGGCAGGCTGGGTGCAGATTACTGAGGGCCTTGAATGCCACAAGCACTAGCCTAGGCTCGATCTTGCAGCCCCTAATCCCACCTCTCCCAGCAAAGTTACTTTGAGAAGATCAGGAAGCATAGACTGTAGGGAGTGGTCCAGGTTAGAGGTGATGGTCCAGGTTAGAGGTGATGGTCTAGGTTAGAGGAGAAAAGATAATCACAGGATCCTAGAAATATTGGGAGGGTAGAAGGGAAAGAATCCACCATCAGGTAATGAGTTCCCTGTGACCAGAAGGGTTGGAGACCAGAGGACTCCCCACCCCCCTCCCTTCTGGGGATGTAGGTGAGAGGGTTGCCATGGTAGACAGGGGGTTGGACTTTAAAACCCCCGAGCGTTCTGAGATGGCAGCTCATTGGCTCCACAGACCTTGGCATCCATTTGCACGTGGGGGGCAAGGGAGAGGGAAGTATCAGGCATGGTGGAGCTCGGAGCCTGTGAACCAGGGAGGAGAGCAAATTCCCTCTGCTCTCTCCAGAAGTAAGAAGCTGAGAGGTCTGAGTTTAGATTAGAGGGAGGATAGTGTTGAGCCAGTTGCTTTCCTTTCAGCCCGCTTGGATCTGAGCTGTGGGCACGACATCTAGGCGGAAACGTGTGCTGTAGTGGGAAAACACAAACCCGATTTCTGAGTCAGGGGAGCTGGGTCTGAAGCCTGCTTTGGCCACGTGCAGCCTGTGGTCAAATCCTGAGCAAGTCACTTCTCTATGGGCTTCAGTCTCCTCATATATAAAATGGGGGCATTGACCTGGATGATTTTGAAGGTTCCTGGCTAGTCTAAGTACCTCTTCGATCCTCAATGTTGGTATCACAGGATAGAGGAGGCTGGACAAAGAGATCTGGGAATCACTGGCAAAGAGGATGTGAGATCATAGATCTTAAGCTGGAAGGGACATCGGAAATCACTGAGTCCATCTCTCTCATTTTAGAGTTGACAAAAACTGAGACCTAGAAAGGTTTAAATGATTTGTCCAAGGTCACACAGGGATTTGAACCTGGGTCTTCTGCCTCCAAATCAAGCCTTCCTTCTACTATCCTATGCTGCCTCATGAGTTCACCAATAAAGATGAGCTAGAGGGGGAAGAAAAAAGGGCTTAGGGTTGGCTAGGTAGCGCAGTGAATAGAGCACCAACCCTGGAGTCAGAAGGACCTGAGTTCAAATGTGACCTCAGACACTTAACGCAAAAAAACTAGCCGTGTGACCTTGGGCAAGTCACCTAACCCCAATTGCCCTACCTTCCCTCCTCCAAAAAGCAAAAAAGAAAAAGAAAAAAAAATATTAAAAAAAAAAAAGAAAGAAAAAGGGCCTAAGAGAGAGTCTTGGGAGACATGCCCAGTCAAGGAGTGGAAGAAGGATTCATCAAAGGATTCATCAAAGATGGAATGGTCAGACAGGGAGGAGGAGAACCAGGAGAGACAAAGGTATCATTGAAAATAATAGAGGATCCAGAAGGAGAGGACAGTCTAACCAAGTGAAAAACCATAGAGAAGTCAACCAGAACAAGAAAGGTAAGAAGCCCCAGGGGTGAGAGTTGGGCACTGGAGGCAGCAGCTAAGAAGTCATTGATGAGTTTGGGTCTTTTCAGGCCCCAAAAAGGATCAGAAGTCATTGCAGGGGTTGAGAAAGGAGTAGAGGAAATGGAAGCCATGAGTGCCCTGGTGATGAGAGTGGAGGGAATGGTGCTGGGAATCTGAGGAGATGTCAGGGTGGAGGGGAGGTTTTTTAAGATTAGGGGAGCCTTTGGAATGTCTGTAGGCAGCAATGAGGGTCAGGGAGGGTGAGGGACAGTGGATGCTCACCTGAGAGAGAGGAGCAGAGGCGTTCAGGGGCACAAGTGTCAGACAAGAGAAGGGCTATCTCATTCTCTGAGACAGGAAGAGAGGACAGGAAAGGATGCCGGAAGCTTGGAGAGTGGTAGGGAGAATGGGAAAAGAATGGGTCATCCAGGAGGAAGAGAATAAAGGCTTTATCAAGGCTATCGCAGAAGCCAGCAGGAGGTGCTGGGCGACCTGGGAAATCTGCAGAGAGGTCCCAGAGAATGAGGGTGGAGAAAAGGTCATTGCTGGACCACTCTGAAGCTTGGAGGGAGAAGTCCAGGAGAGCAGGGGGCACTGAACCTAGGCTGCTGGAGCTAAAGAAGGCAGTGTAAGGTGAAGAAGTAGAGGCTGGCAGCGGATCAGGGAAAAGAGATGAAAAGGAACCGCCTTCTCAGGCTCTGGGAGGAGGAAGAGGAGTCAGCCTGAGACTGGCCAGGCCCAGGTGCTTGGCTGTCTCTTGGACTGGACACCACTCCAGAAGCCCCAGGTTGTCCCAGGGCCAGCGGGGGCACCCAGAGCTCCCCTGTTTGACATGACCAGGGTTGGTCCTGATGTGTGAGTGGGAAGCTGAGGGGGGAGCCAGAGGAACAGCCCAGCTTTCTGTTTCTGTAACCTCATAGTCCTGTTAGGAAGGCAGGGGTCACTGTCCCCATCTTACAGATGAGGAAGTTGAGGGACACAGTAGGACACAGAGCCAGGATTTGAACCCTGGGCTTCCCTTTCCCTCATTAATACATTCACCTACTTGGTTGTATTGGACCCCTTGTGACTGTCACCATGACCATGTCAGGTGGAAGAAAGCTAGGGGAGAGGAGGGTCGGCCAGGGGGCTATGGGGAGATGGGGCAGGTGCTCTGTAGGGATGGGGGCAAGGGGCCTCAGCAGCTGGGATACTGCCCCTTCTTTAGAAGTTGCTGGTACCCTCCAAGACTTGTAGTAGATGGGGGCCTTTCTGGGCTTCTGGCCTGTCCAGGGTTAAAAGCAGATCCGGTTTGCCCTCAGAGCCAGAGGGGAAGAACAGGATTCCTGGCTCCCTTGAAACCTGACCCCTATGTTTCTCCATTCTTTTCTTTCTCAGACAAATATATCTTAATCTAGCTCTGGGCCCACCCATCTAGTGCCCAGGCAAACTTCCTCCTATCACCAGCTCAGGCTCAGATCCCCAGAACCTCTTCTGGATGATTTTGAGGAGATACGACTCTGAGCCTGGGAGGGTTTCCCTAGAACTGGGCCTCAGTTTCCCTAACTGCACAGTGGGGGCAACTAGGCATTTGGGTGCCACTTATCTGGTGCTAATCTGGGCTTGGGGTGTGCCAGGGGAAAGGAGAGGCTTGGGTTTGGTCAGTGTATGATCTTGGTCCTATCCCTTCCTTTCTCTCTGTGTCAGAGTAATCAAATAGAAGTTCTGGGAGAGGTCCCTTCCAAGGCACTGAGCCCAACCCTCCCTCACTTGACAGAAGTGGAAACTGAGGCCCAGAAGGAAAGGGAGTGACCCATGGCTTCACTGTGTGGCAAGCTTAATGCAGGGCCCCTCCCACTGCAGCACATTTGACCTTGGGCCAGTCACTTGAACTTCTGTTTCCTCTTCTGTAAAACAGAGATAATAGGTCGAGCACTCCATGCTTGAGGGATTATTCTGGGCCAGGTGAACCTTGAAGAATTCTAGAAATGGGAACTTGGATTATGGAGGACAGAGATAGGATCGGAACTCGTGTCTTCTGATTCCCAGAGCAGCTTGAGTTTGAGTCTTGACTTGTGAGGGAGCCTTGGGATGGCATCTGGAGTGGAGGGATGGCAAAGAGCTTTTGGTCAGATCGGTTGAGGGTCACCTAAAGGAGCTGGAAATATAGAAAGCTCAGTAGGCAGGGGCATGGTGGCTGTCTTCAAGTATGGGAATGGCCATAGCAGGTGGAAGAAAGGGGAGCAGCCTGGGAGGGTCAGAGGTCAAAGGTACCGAGGCTAATATAAGCTGGACATCAGGAAGAACTTCCTAAGCCTAAGAAGTCTCCCAGACTGGAATGGGCTGACTCAAGTTGGGAGTTCCCCATCCCTGAGGTGGGGGTGGGGGATCTTTAAGCTGAGGCTGGAGGCTTACTGGTTAGGTTTGCAAAGGGGGTGGAAAGAGACACTTGTTCTGGTACAGATTGGCACAGGCAGCCATGTGATGCCCACATCACAGAGATGCTGTGATTCTGTGGGGTCAAAAATGTTTGGGAAGAAGAGAGCTGAGTCTTTTCCCCCCAAACCCTATCTTCCCCATGCTCAGGAGTTAACCCAGGAGGCTTAGCAGTGGAGAGGGTGCTGGTCCTGGAGTCAGGAAGACTCCAGCTTAAATGTGACCTCAGATTCATACTAGCTGTGTGACCCTGGGCATTTCATCTGTCTGCCTTGTTTTCCTCATCTCTAAAATAAAGATAATCATGTCACCTGCCATCTGAGCTCCCTGGTTTCCCTTGTGTGAGTCTGGAGGCCCAGTCCAGAGGACAGTAGGTTTCCAGGAACCTGGAGGTACTGGAGACCCACCTAGGTCACCTCAGGCCAGCTTTGGGAAGTGGCCAGAGGTGAACTAGAGACCTTCTCCTCCATCCCAGGCGGGGCAGGAGGCTGGCCTGGGCCTCCTCTCACTTAGAGCCTTTCTGCCCCCAGCTCTGTGGTGCAGTCCTGCTGGGAGTGGGGATATGGGTATCTGTGGACGGTTCCTCCTTCCTGAAGATCTTCGGGTCAGTGTCAGCCAGCACCATGCAGTTTGTGAACGTGGGCTACTTCCTGATCGCCGCGGGCTGTGCCTTAGTGTTGCTTGGCTTCCTAGGCTGCTATGGGGCCCAGAAGGAGAGTAGATGTATACTGTTAACGGTAAGGACCCCCAGCCCCAGAGCTCCCCACATACCTTTAGGATAATGATGGCTTGAGATCCCACCTCCCTCTGCTCTAGGCTCACAGTCCCCTAGTCCCTAGTGCTCCCCAAACCCAGGGGCTGTTGGGGGCCACTGTCTCTCAGAGGGTGGGGGTGGGTGAGAATGTTCCTTTTGCACCAGCCTTTAGGGAGCTAGTGAGTGGGCATCTGTCCAGGGGCTGTGCTAGACCCCTTCCCTCCCATTCCATCCCCTTCACTCTACGATCCCCTTCCCTCCCTGTGTTTTGCTTTCTCCAGTTTTTCTTCATCCTTCTCCTCATCTTCATCGCAGAGATTGCTGCTGCTGTGGTAGCCCTGGTCTACACCTCGCTGGTGAGTTGGGAAGGGAAGCTGGTAGAGAAGGAGGAGGTGGATGGCTCAGAGGGTCCAGGAGAGATGCCCAGGGCAGCACTGATTCTGAGAGGGACCAGAAAGGGTCCTGAAAGGGCATCCAGGCCTGCCCTGGTGATGGAGAGGAGGAAACAGAGCCCCACAATGGGGCTAAGATTTGCTTCAGGCCTCCCAGTTGGCTCTGAGAGGCCAAGGTGGGGTGTTAGACCCAGCCCTGACCACCACGTGTGTGACCTTGGACAAAACTCAAGGATCTCAGAATGTGTAGCCAGAGGAGAGACTTAGGGGCAAGGCACCAGAGAGCCAGGCTCTCGAGGAGCTCTCAGTACTAGCAACAGTAGGAGTGAGGGGAGGTTGCTACAAGGTCTCTCTCCTGTCTGAAAGTCTTAGACTCAGTTTCTACGTCTGTAAAGGGAAGGGGCTGGACCAGCATCTGGCCCCTCGATGGTCTCCGAGGTCCTTTCTGGCTCTGGAGCTCTATATTCCAAAGAGATGAAAAAACTCCTGGGAGGGGGCAGGGTGAGGAGTAAAGGTCAGAGCTTGGATCCGCTTCCTGCCCCCTCAGCTGGAACTGTGTGTGAGGTGGCCAGTCATGAAGGCCAGGAGAAATATGATTCATCAGATGTTTACCAGAGCCTCTGACAGAAGGCCGTGGCCCACTCTGCAGGCTGTCCTTGGGGCCTGCTAAGAGGAGGAGGAAATAGGGCGCTGTCTTCAGGGAGCTCACACTCTGCTTAGGGGAAGGAGATCTACCTTCCCCAAACCTCAAAGAACAGTGAACTTTGAACTTTGGACTTCCCAGAGACACAGCTCTGAGAGGAAGATGGCCCAGAGGGAGGGAGCCATGTATGAGTGCAGGGTGGTGCAAGTCAGACCAGGAAGGCCATTTCGGGGCTGGGGCTTGAAGGGAGTCACAGCAAGGGTGGGAAGGAGTGGGGGAGGCCATGGTGAGGAGACAAATTTTCTAGCTTCTTTCTAGGGCAGACTCCATGCTCATCCTCCCCTGCCCCCTTCCCTCATTCTCCCTTTCAGTTCATCTGCCAGCCACTTATCAGGCCTCTGCTGTGGGTCAAGCCCTGTGCTCAGGGACAGGAGAGAACAGAACAAGTCCTTGTCCTTCTGGAGCTCAGATCGTAGGCTGGGGAGCATGAGCCATATTATATAGCATCATGTATCATGGGCAAGCAAAGACAGGGTGGTAGGAGGGAGGCTTTGGCATAGTGGAGGGGAACCGGCTAAGATCCCTTCAGGAGGTAGCTGACAGCAATGGGGAGCAGTAGAGAGAGTGCCCAGCCTGGCCCTTGGAAAGTCCTGAGTTCAAATTCTACCTCAGACACTCATTAGCTGTGTGACCCTGGTTACTGGGTGATGCACCCGATCTCAGTTAGCCTCAGTTTCCTCAACTGTGAAATAGGAACAATAAAAGCACCTACCTCTGAGTTATTGTGAAGATAAAATGAGATGATGTTTGTAACACACTTTGTAAATCTAAGAACAATGCAGAAGCACTAGGAGTTATCACTATTATTGACGGTGGTGATGGTGGTGATGGTGATGGTGACAATGATGACAATGATGACAGTGATGGATGGTGGTGATAGTGATGATGGTGATGGTGGTGGTGATGATGATGATGGTGATGGTGGTGAAGGTGATGGTGGTGGTGATGATGGTGGTGGGGATGATGGTGGTGATGATGATGGTGATGGTGGTGATGATGGTGGTGATGGTGATGGTGATGATGATGATGGTGATGGTGGTGATGGTGGTGACTAGTATTTATAGAAGGCCTCCTGTGAGCCAGGCACTGTGCTAAGCCTGGGGGGACTTAAAGAGAGGCAAAAGACAGTCTCAGCCCTCAGGGAATGCCCAGTCTAATGTGAAATAAGAGGGGAAGGTCAGGCTTGGGGTCTCTGGTGAAGGGTTTGCATCACCAGGTAGTGTGTATTTGATCCTCAGGTAACAGGGAAATTGTGGGGCTGATTGAGCCAGGGAGAGAAATGGTCAGACCTGTGTTTTGGGACGTCATTGGAAAGCCGAGCTAGGAACTGATTAACAGGTGAAGGAGAGAAAGGGCCTTTGAGGCCTAGGATAGCGAGGTGTACAAAGACAACTCCTGGGGGAGTGGTCCAGTTTGCCTTGAGTGGAGAGGAGACTACTCTGAGATAAGCCTAGAAGGAGAGAAAGATGCCAGATTGTGGAGGGCCTTAGATGCTGGGCAAAGGAGTTTGAACTTTACTTAGTCCGTACTAGAAAGCCACGGAAGAGCTTGAGCCAAGGAGGAGCAGGCCCAGATATGTGCCCAAGAAGGATTGATTGCTTGGGAGCCTGTGAATTCTGGATTGTAGGGGGAAAGCGTAGAGGGGGGATGCCCATGAAGAGGTGGGTATGTTCAACAGGCAGGGGGAGATGGGGACCTAGGCCTTGGGAAACAGACAAGGCAGATGTAGCTAGACAGGGATAGACATGGGAGGTGACACTCAAGGGCCTCTCTTTCTAGGCTGAGAACCTGCTCAGTGCCTTGGTTGTACCTGTGATCAAGAAGGATTATGGCCAACAATCAGATGTTACCCAAGTATGGAACAGCACCATGGAAGGGGTGAGTGAGGGCCCCTTCTGTGAATATGTGTGTGTGTTTGGGGGGCAACACAGGCCCTACCCTCGGGTAGCTCCTGGCTTGAGGAGGACATAGCCCTGTCAGTGCTGGGGCATAGCCAGAGTAGGGGGGATGACACAGCTCTGCTCTGGGGAGCACCCAGACTGGGGGGCTACCACTCTGCTCTGAGGAGTACCCAGACTTGGGAGGCACAGCTCTGCTTTGGGGAGCACCCAGACTTGGGAGGCACAGCTCTGCTTTGGGGAGCACCCAGATGGGGGGGTCACCACTTTGCTCTGGGGAGCATCCAGACTGGGGGGGGCACAGTTCTGCTCTGGGGAGTACCCAGACTGGGGTGGCGACACCTCTTCTCCAGAGAACCCTCAGTCTGAAGGAGGACACAGTTCTTACCTCAGGGAGCACCTTGGTCTGAGAGGGTGAGGTTAGGGTCTCTCCCCAGACCTGACTGGCCCTTCCTTTCCTCAGCTCCATTGCTGTGGTTTCAACAACTACACAGACTTTGAGGACTCCCCCTACTACAACACATACAAAAGCTATCCCCCTTACTGCTGTACCAGTCAAACTGCCTCCTGTACTGAAGAAGAGGCCTTCCAGGACAATATCGAGGTAGGAGAGAGGGCAACCTGTGGCCTTGGGAGTTCTCCTTGGTGGTACCAGGGAGGGAGTCCCTGAAGGTTCTTGACCAGAGGAGGGCCAGGGCAAGATCAGTGAGTGTAGAAAGTCAGGCAGGAGGGAACAGCTAGGTGTTGCAGTGAATAGAGAGAGCACCAATCCTGGAGTCAGGAGGACCTGAGTCCAAATCCGGCCTCAGACACTTGACACACTTACTAGCTGTGTGACCTTGGGCAAGTCACTTAACTCCAATTGCCTTGCCTTCTCCCCTCCAAAAAAAAAACCAAGTCAGGCAGGTGTTAGTGCTGCCAAAGAACTGGTGGGTGGGCAGGAGGGTCTGGTCTGAGATTGAAGCAGCTGGCATAGAGGGGAGGAAGCAGCTTTAGAGGAGCCGGGATGGGGCAAGTGCCCAGCTATGAGAAGGGAGGGAGGAGATGAGGCCTCTGAGGGAGACTGAGGCAATGGTGGTGCTTGGGGCTGGGGACAAGTGGCCAACCCCTGAATCCTCCTACTTTCCCCCCTCCTCATCACTCCCCCAGGGCTGTTTTGAGCAGCTCTTGAAAGAGATTCGGACCAATTCGGCTGTCGTGGGTGGCGTGGCTGCTGGCATTGCAGCACTAGAGGTAAGAGCTCAGCATGAGCTGGGCAGGGGGAGAGGGCTCTGACACCCATGTGCCCACTTCTCATCCCCTACTGGTAGTAGCCGAGGGCCCTGCCTGGTCTTGGGGGCAGAACCAATAGGCCTAGGACGATTCCTGGAGAGGGTGGGCTTTTCTCTGGATTCTCTCAGACCTAGAAGGGCTTAGTACGTCGTGAGGGAAGGGGAAGAAAAGGAGGCCTCCCTCCCTCCTCTCCCGTGTGTCCTGTCCCCTGAATGCCTGTTTCACTCAGCCTACTTTTTCTCTTTCTCTTCAGCTGGCTGCCATGACAGTGTCTATGTACCTCTACTGCCAACTGGATAAATAAAGCCTGATGCTGAGCACTGGGGGGTAGGGGTGGGGCAGGAGGGGGGATGTGTGTGTGGGTGTGAGTGCAGATGGACCAGCCCCATTGGGCAGAGCAGAACTCCTACCAGGCCCACCAGTGATCAGTAAGTGATGGGATGGGCACACAGATCCAAGCTTTCACTTGGTGGCCAAGCCAGCTTGGGGGGATCCCAGCCAGCTTCCCTTCTCCCCAGGTGCTGCATCTTTCCCAAGTCCCTCTTTCTCCTTCATGTTCCATTTGGGGAAAGGGCCCAGGGTCACCATGAAGGCTTTTGGGAGTCAGAGCAGCCCTGGCACTCTGAGGAGGGCAGCCCAGTGGCCCAGTTGACTAGATGCAGGCTCACCTCTTAGGAGGGGAGGGAGAGCAGCAAGCCTGGGATGTAGGGGTGGGAAAGGCAGAGTGGGTGCATCAGAGGGAAGGCCAGGTCCAGAAGCTTGTGACTCTTGATTGTACAAAAATAATTAAAGATTTTTTTTTCCCATTTGCCAGCCTGGCCTGATCCCCAGTTGGGAATGAATTAAGTAGGGTGGGATAACTGGGACATTGCCCCAAGATGCTGAAACCCAGGAGCTTCCTGGGGACAGCATGCTTTGGCCTCGCCCTCTCCACTCCCAGTGCCGCACACAAGCTTCCATCGAAACTACCTCTCCTTATGCCAGCCATAAACGCTTTTATTACACTATGGCCACCCTTATTCTGGAGGCTGGGCTCCAACCTTTCCAGTTCAGCCCAGGAAAAACTGAAATGTTGGGAGAGGGAAACCCAGGATTTGGAAACACCCCAGGTTTGAATCCTGACTTGGTCACTTTCTTAGGGTCTTTTCCCCACAAAGGATTTCAAGCTGAAAGGAAGCATCATATTATTTATTAGTTCAACGCTTCCATTTTGCACATGGGGAAACTGAGCCAAGACAGTGTCCAAAGTCATGCCAGTAGGAAGTGGCAGAAAGGTGGAAGGGAGAAGGGAACAGGCATTTAAGCACCTACTATGTGCCATGCTAAGATGTTCCCTCATGTAATCCTCACATGAACCCTGGGAGGAAGGCTTCTCGTTACCCCCATGTTCTAGGTGAGGAAGCAGGCAGACAAGGCTGACCTAGGCAGGGGGACCATCAGAATCCACTCCTAGTCACTCCCAGGGTGAGACACCGGGCCAAGGGCTTGGTCCTCAGAGGGCAGTTCACTCCTTTCTCCTTAGCAAAGCCCAGAGCTCACTCCCTTTTGGGGGCTGAAACTGGGGATTGGCTGCAGGAGTATGGGTGACATTATGAGAAGTGCTGGGCTGAGCCAGGTATGTGACGAAGTGTTGGGAGCAGGTGGGGACCCGCTGCCATCCTCTCCACCCACCTGCCCCTTTAATCCTGCTTAGGCTCCCGGGGGAACTTTGGCCCCAGCTGCCCGGCCTCCCCAGGGCCTGAGCATTGAGCCATAACACCATAAAAATACCAGGCTGGCTAAGCAGGCTTGGCTCTCGCCCCACCCGGGCATGGCTGGAGTTTCCTGGACAACGGGGAAGCTGGTCCCTCTGCTGAGTGCTTCACAGCTCCCTCTCCTGGGACTGAACTGGGAGCAGAGGGCACCTAGCCTGCTCCACTCCTGGGACACCCAAGGGAGACCCCATGGGTTTCCAGGGTGCCTGTGGTTGTAGTTTAGACTCCCTCCTCATCAGAGTTTTCTGGGCTTGGCAAGCTGCTGACCCAAGGAGAAGAGGCTTTGGTCACAGGAAGGTTGCAAGCGGCCACTGTTACCCAGCAACGGCCTGGCTGGCCGGACCGGTTCTCCCATCTCAGCTGTCAATTTGTGTCTCCCTGGCTTTGTTTATCTCTCTCTCCCTCTGTCTCTGGTCTCTGGCTCAGCCTGTCTGGTTTCCACCCTCCATCCCCCATGCCCACTTTGTACTCACTCTGATCTCCTGATTCTATTTTCTCCCTCTACCCTGCGCCCCCTAAGGAATAGGGTTTAGGGAGGTCCCATTTTGAGGGGCTGCTCAGAAGGGGGATTCTGGCCAAGTCCCCTAGCCCATGTCCTTGAGCTCAAAGAGGGCTGGCCCAGGACCAGTCATGTGGAGAGACATGGCAGGGTGGGTA
>CM053586.1:337675125-337725803 GCA_028646515.1 Pseudochirops corinnae
GGAAGAGAACGGGGGGGGGGGGGGGGAAGGGAGACAGAGAGGGAGGTGTCCTGAAAACCTAAAGAGAGTGTCAAAGAGAGGGTAACAGATGGTGTCAGAAGCTACAGTGAACACTGAGAAAAGTCACTGGATTTGACAATTAAAAGATCATTGGTAACTTATAGAGAGTAGTTCTGGCTGAATGATGAGGCCAGGAATCATACTGCAGATTTAAGAGAGCAAAAGGAGAGAAAGTTGAGGCTGGCCTTTTAAAGGAGTGAGACCACCTCTTTATGCAAGACAGGGGTGAAGGAGCATGGCAGAAGGCGCCTGAATGATGGGAGATGAGGAAGAGGGGACCTGCAAATGGTCTCGATTCCTTAAGTAAAATATGGGGCAGGTTCCCAGCTGAGATGACGAGGGGAAGGGGAGCCAGGAAAGGTTGGAGAAGGATCACTGTGGAGAGTGGGAGAGCAGGAGTGCCGAGCAGCACTTACAGCCCAATTAAGGTCCTGGAACATAAATTTTTAGGGGACCTAGTCAATGGTTCTGTGACTTTCTGCCCTTTGTTTACCTGTATGTGCAGGAGAGAGGCAGCGGATGGTAAGAGAGATCCAAGACTGAGGCTTGGCTAGGCACAACTGGCACTATGACAAGGGGGCTGGGGATTCAAGGGAAGACAGTGTCGAGTTGAACTGATTCACCAAGGGGTCAAGATGGGGAGGAGACACAGAGTGGCTGGCGCAGGGGAGATGGCCTGGGAGAAAGCTGAGGGGCTGAGACTGGCGGTTATCCCGTGGCCAGAGAGAAGTGCAAAGCCCATAGAATACAGTCGTATTAGGGGATTTCTGAATTCTTGAATGTGGGAGTCGTACATTTGTGGGCAATGGCAAGATCCGGAGTAGGATCTTCTTTGTGTGGCTGAGGTGGGGTGAATGAAGTGGGTCATGGGAAGTGAGTAGGTTAGGGTGTTGGAGGGAGAGTCAGTATATATACTGAAGTCCTCAAATATGAAGGCAGAAGCTGAGGAGGAGTGAAAAATTGTGATCCAGGTACTGAACTGGCTGAGAAAGGGGAGTATCAGGGGCAGCTAGGGGGTGCTATAGTGGATAGAGCGCTGGCCCTGGAGGCAGAAGGAAGTGAGTTCAAATCCAACCTCAGATACTAGCTGTGTGACCCTGGGCAAGTCACTTAACCTGGACTGCCTAAAAAAAAAAAAAAAAGAAAAAAGATGGGAGTATTGTGGATGTGTGTAACCAACAGTTCCCAGGCCATAAACGCAGATTTTAGGGCCCTCAAAGGAAAAGTTGTTAAGGAATGAGGGAGGAAGGTGGAGAACCCAGAAGTGGCCATAGGGAACAAATGGCTCAGCACAGTCAGGGCAGGCCAGGGCACAGGGACAGGGAGCAGAGCTTGGAACAGGCTGACGGTGAAAGCAAGCTTGCTGCCGATGGAGCAGGAGCTCCTGAGGGCACATTGGGGTGGGCTTTGGGTGGGTGGGGTTGAATGGCATGAGAATAAAGACCTGGGTGGTGGGACATGGGCAACAGCATTCAGAATCACTAAGGTGTGGACGTTACAACCTGGTGGGAGTCTGAGGGCCACTGGAGGCTGAGCTCCAGCAGGAGGCCCATGCAGCAGGACCCAAGGAGCCTGGCCAGGCGGGAGGCTGCCCCCACTTCAGCAATTTACCAAAGTCCTGGCTCCACAACACTTGCTGTTTGACTCTCTATGACTTAGTTTCCTCACTTGTAAAAGGGGAGATTGGACTGAGTGGCCTCTGAGGTCCCTCCTGCACTATGATCCCAGTGAACACATGACAGCAGGGTTCAGACACCCAATCAAGTCTCTTTAGGCAGCTCCTTTCTCGGCGGGAAACTCTGGCCATCCATCTCCCTCCCACACAGCTGCCGGCTGCCTCCCAGCCAAGCAGACACACCAAGGAACCAGCACACGCACACACCCACACATGCACACCTATTTTCTCCTTTTTTATTCAATCAATGGTCAGTTTATCCACCTGGACACCAGCCTTGCAGCCTCAAAGCAGAGGAAGCGTTGCCCCAGGCTATCTGTGTCCGTCCAGGGAGGTCATTTCCTGAGTAAGAGCCAAAAGCTGAGGACCTCTCCACCCTCAGCGGAGGGCACAGCTCTCACAGGGATGAGCAGGTACTCCCCCTCCTTTTCCCCCATGGCAGACAGGAAGAAGCCCCGGCTGCCTCAGTTTCCCCGACAGCCTCGCCTGGGGAAGGGGAGGAGGAAAGGAGGGTATATCCTGGGACGTTCAATAAATAAGTTAACTCTGCACCACACACACCTCCTATAAGGTCTAGCCCTGGCTCAGATCCCGTGGCCCAAGTGTGAGGGCACATCTGTGGAAGGAAATCTCCTCAGCCCCATATCATCTTAGTGCCCCCAGCTTCCTTCTTGAAGAACCCCCAGGAAGTAGATAAATAACACACACCCCCGCCCCCAGCTGGGGTGGGGCTCAGGGCCAGGACTGAGGGGGTCTCTCTTCACTTCCCCCCTCCCTGGGGAGTTAGTAAACAGTCTTGGGTTAAAAGCAGATGGGATTCCAGCCCTCAGAGGGGTGAGCACAGAGGGGTTTCCCTGGGCCCAGCCTGAAAGGCAGCCCCCTCACGTCTGTTCCATGGCTCCTCCAGGCCCCCCACCCTCCTCCTTTGCTGGTGGCTCCAGGAAGATGGGGGTCACCGATGGTGGCTTCTTCACCCTTAGGGGAGATAGTAGGTGGCCTCAGGCTCTCAGAGTTGAATTCAGGTCTAAGCCATATGTGAACAAAAATCCCTTCTACAATGTCCCCAACAAGAGGGGCCCAGCCTCTGCCTTGAGACAAGGACAGGGAGCTCATTACCTCCCGGGAAGCCCAGGCTGTTCTGGGGCTTGCTCTCACAGCCTGCTGTTAGTGAACTTCCCTTGCCCCCGATAACATCCAGCCTCAATCTCCCTTGGCCACTCCTGGTTCCATCCTCTGAGATGAAGCAGAATGAGCCTGGACTCTCCTCCTGGTCCTTCAGATATTTAAGGCAGCTCTTATGTCACCCCTCACCCACCTCCATCCCTAACTGATGTGAACCTTCTCTGGGCTTAAGACCCTAAGGGGCAAGGGTAAGAGATCAGGAGGTACTCACGAGTATGGGGAGGCCGGGACGCCCACCACCAGGAAGTGATTCTTCTTCCGGAAGAGTCTCCATAGGCCCCGGTGGTTGCCGCGGACATCCAGGTCCCAGATGTGCAGGCACTGGGGGAAGAGTCCAGGTCAGAGGCCACCTCTACACCCCTCCCTGCTGAGCCTTGTCCTCACTTCTTCCTGCAGTCCTAAGGACCTACTCTGTTCCCAGCCTGGGATAGAAGGTCCCAGGCAACTGATTTTGGTGGACAGAAAGATGAAAAGGGCTCAGAGGTTTTCCGACTTTAGTGTTTGGCAGGGAGGCATCATGAGTGGGTACCTTGGCAAGCTGGGTCCATGTGGTGAAGTCATTATCCTGTTCCATGCGGATGAAAGTAACGTATGTGTGGCCCTCAGTATCTGGCACGAACGAGTCCTCACATGGATCCTTGCTGTGGTCTAGGACCTCAGCCTCACTGGGGACCAGAGTGCTGATGAGGGCCAGATCCTGGCCTGTCCTTCCCCCTCACCTTGTCCTCCCAATCCCCCCA
This sequence comes from Pseudochirops corinnae, assembly GCA_028646515.1. Lineage (NCBI taxonomy): Eukaryota > Metazoa > Chordata > Mammalia > Diprotodontia > Pseudocheiridae > Pseudochirops > Pseudochirops corinnae. Next base: position 337,678,783 of record CM053586.1, read on the forward strand.
CCTCCTCCCACTGCCTCTCCCAAGCCCACAGGGCTCGTACCTGAGCAGCCGAAGGACCTCTACCTCATAAGCATCCTTCTTCAGGCTAGAGGGAGAGGGACAGCATGGTCAGGGACCATCCTAGGCTATTCAGGGGAACTAGGAAGGTTGAAAAGGGGTGGAGGAAAAGGGCGGTCCTCAGGGCCTTTAGGAACAGACCCCCCCCCCCCCCCATCCCAGCCCCACCTGTCCACATTCCGGAGCTGGACGCTGGGGACGGTATTGAATTTGTGCTTCTTAAAGTAGGCCTCCTGTGGGACAAAGGGTCAGGGTGGGATGAACTGTCCCCAGCTTGTGTTTCCATACAACTTTCCCTCCCCCCGAAGGAACCACCTTGGGGACTTTGGGGTAATGGAAGGATCCCTGGATTTGCACCCAACTCCACTAAATGCCACCCAAAGGTAGCTGGGAAAGTGAGCATCTAGGTAGGGAAGAGTCACATTGGATGATGTAGAACCCCTGATGGCAAAGCCAGCTACTAGAGCTACCCAGAGGACTGACAAGGGGTGAAGGATCTTGCTTCCAGCAGGTATGGAGGACAGAGAGGCCTTCTCAGGAAGAGCATATGCCACATTTGTGTTTCTGCTGGGGACAAGTCACAGAGATGCACTAGCAGGTGGGTCCCTATCCCAGAAGAAAAGTGTTTCTCTTCTTTAGGTTACTAGAGGGAACTGAGAAAGCTTTCCTTGACAGAACAGAGGGGTCTTGAAAAGGCAGAGGAAGAAGGTAGGCAGGTCCACATCAGGAGGCCAGAGACTGGGAGAATGTGATCCAGAGAACATCTGGAGCTAAGCAACAAATAAGCTTGAGGTGCTTCCTCGGGGAGAAGGCAGGAAGGGCTAGACCAGCTCTGGAGAAAACGGCTTCTTTCATGCAAGGAATGAGCATCTGGATCAACTACAAGAGGTGGCCAGGAAGGGTCAGAGGCAGAAGGAACAAATGTGTATGGAAAGGTGGGAGAGAGAGGGTGGGAGTGTCTCTCCCCTGGTCCCTATTTGTCTGCCTCATAAAACAAGTTCAAGGCCCCATGGGCCCTGGGGCCTGTAAAGATTCACAAGGGGACAAAAGAACCTGGAGGAACTAAACCTGAAGAAAAGAGTCAGCTGCCCAAGAAGATAATGCCTGAGAGCGGGGCTGGGATTTTTGGACCACAGCTCAAAGTCCAGAATTGCTGGGCTCTTGGCCAGGGATGGAGCCCACCTCACAAAGGCCAGTAAAAGTAGACCTGTCTGGGTCAAAGATGGCCTAAAAGTGAAGGAGGGGAATAAAAAAGGAGAATTTATCAAGCACTTGACATATGCCAAGCGCTGTGCTAAGAACTAGGGATACGAATAGAAAACAGCCCAGCACATTCTCTGCTCTCAAGGAGTTCAACCTTAATTGGAAAAGATCAGACAGAAGGTTCAGGGGCAGGGTAAACGGGATGACTCGGTGGTGGCATGATACATGGAAGTCATGTGGTCTGACTGTGCTCTAAGCAGTGACCAGTGGGACAAACACAGAAAATTATCAACACTTACATGAACTGGTGCAGGCAGAAGTCAGCAGAGCCAAGCAAACAACCTCGTGACGACTAACCACAGCGGCCACGGAAGAACCGTGGCTCCCAGGACGCGCTCGCCTCACCACCTCTGCAGAGGCAGAAGCTCCGTGGTCATGGGACAGCGCCCGTGTTTAAAGACTTTTTAATCTACTCATCAGTTTCACCTCTTGCCAAAAGGCCACAGACAATGAAGTAACATCGACATGAGACATCTAGATGGCACCAAAAAGCAGGGCATCCAAGTTCTTCAAGGTTAAATGGGTTACAGGAAGAAACAGATGGCAAAACTACACTTGTGGGGAACCTCAACTCTCCCCTCAGACCTAAATAAATCTAACCATAAAATAAGAGAAATTAAGGAGATGAAGAAATTAAGGAGAATTTTCTAGAAAATTTATACATTATAGACCTTTGGAGAAAAATGAATGGGAATACTTTTTTGTGAGCTGTACATGGCACCTTCGCAAAAACTGATCATGTATTAGGGTGTTAAAAACTTTACAATCCACATATTAATCAGTTTTGTGGGCTTTTTTTCTTTTCTTCCTTTTTTTTTTTTTGCTTTTTGGAGGGGGGAAGGGCAGGGCAATTGGGGTTAAGTGACTTGCCCAAGGTCACAAAGCTAGTGTTAAGTGTCTGAGGCTGGATTTGAACTTGGGGCCTCCTGACTCCAGGGCCGGTGCTCTATTCATTGTGCCACCTAGCCACCCCTTCTTCCTTTTCTTTAAAAATGGTTTTTGTTATATGGGATGGTTCTCTGGGAGGAATAGGGAAGCAGGAAAACTGAAGGAAATCTTGGTGATACAGTTTTAAAAAAAACCAGACAATGATAAAATTTGTTTTAATTCAAGAAGAAAAAGAAAGACCTAGAGATCCTTGGAGTCCAGTAGCAGGATGAGTAGTAAGGCCCTGAGGTCTGGAGAGTTCAGAGCAGAGGCAGGGTGCTGAGGGGGCAACAGCAGGCTGTGAGTGTATCCTTGGCCCACCACAGAGTGACCATCATTCAGTTCCTCCCTGAAGAGGACAGCGAAGCACTTATTCCACCTATGCCTCTTCACCCACTAATGCAGAAGGATTCTTATATAGAAGCCTACACAGCCACTGTCACGGTCAGCCTGCTAAGCCACACCTGTGACCCAAGGGGCAGTAACAGCAGCTACTGAGGAGGAAGTGGGACAGCTCGTTCATGTCGTTCAGCCCCTGCTGGAGCCACCCCCCCCCAAAAAAAACCCAGTGGGCAGGATGAGAGGCAAAGCTGCTCAGACCAGCTGCCATTTGAGATGTCTCCTGTGAAGGACAACTTCCTGGGTGTCCAGTGTAGCCATGATCAGCTGCTACAACTCAAGTCCGGCCGGTGGCTAATGCCATGGTCCCATCCCACCTCCCATGGCCAGGCTGACACTTGAGCACCGCCTCTGTCAGTCATTACCCTAAACACTCCTTGCTGCATGACAAATGAATGCCCTGCATCTGTTGTAACATTGACCAGCTGCTGCTAAGACCCACAAAGTTTCTGTGATGGCCTGAGCCACTGTTGGCCCTCTGCTGCTGCAATGGCGGCCATTGCCCACATACCAGGGGCCATGTTGTTAAGAGGGGAAGGGCAAAAACTGTGGGTCTCCATTCCCCCCACCCCCAATAGATCTGCCAAACCCAGGACTCTAGAGAAAACAAGGATGGCAGAAACAAGATCTAGTAACTCCTAGGAGAAAATACCCAAGAAGAAAGCCAGCAAGGAACCCCACAGCTTTGGACGTCTCTGCACAAACCCAGCTGATGCTAGCTTTGTCTTCCAAAAGATGGAAGACATGTAGGAGGCAGTTCCTGCTCTGGACCCGATCATGGCCAAAAAGAAGAAACAAGTGAAAACAAGAGGAAAGCCCGGCAGAATCTGCAAAGTCCCAAGATTTTGAAGAAGATGATTTAAAACGTGTCCAGACAAACAAAGATTTTCTAAGATCTCACACCCTAAAATTAGCCCAAGAGGGAAAAGGCAAAATGATTCTGCTGAGAATGGAGAAGGAAAGAGCTGATCTGAAGGGAGCATGTTGGGGAGGCACAGGGCACTCACTGATCAGCTCATTCTAAAAGACAGCATGGAAGGTGGAAGGACAAAGGGTGGAGAAGAAATAGAAAACCAAGGCCCAGTATTCTAAGAACTGTGCCGGAGGACAGGCCACAGGGGGGAACACCCCCCCCCCACACACACACACAGACAAGGAACTATGAGTATAGAATATGGCATAAACCATTGAACATATCTGATCTGGCTGAGCTCCTTTTTATCATAAGAAGGCTCCATGTGGGGGTGGAATTATATATCTGGAAGTGACTGTTGGGCAAAAAACAAAGGGCATCAGTAAAACTGTAGAGAAAGGAAAAAGAACTGTGTCCCAGGGCACGAAAGTCCAGAAGAAGCTTAGGCTGAGAATGGAGGCCAAGGACAACCAAAAGGCCTTCCTGAGTGAAGCTGGAGTCAGGAAAAAAGCCCAAACAAGGCCCAGGATGCTGGGGTGGATAGACCGAAGGCAGACAGGGCTATTGGCTCCTTCTCTACTACCTACAAACATGTCCATGTCTCCCCCTTCCTGGAAAAACCCCTCCCTTGACCCTTCCCTCCCTGCTAACCATTATCCCGTGTCTCTTCTGCCCTTTGTTGCCAAACTCCTTGAAAAGGCATCTACATCTGGGGCCTCCCCTTTGTCTTTTTTTTTTTTGCTTTTTCTTTTGGAGGGGAGAGGGCAGGGCAATTAGGGTTAAGTGACTTGCTCAAGGTCACAGGGCTAGTAAGTGTTAAGTTTCTGAAGCTGGATTTGAACTCAGTCCTCCTGACTCCAGGGCCAGTGCTCTATTCACTGTGCCACCTAGCCACCCCTTTCTTGGTCTTTTCTGAACTCCTTCCAATCCAGCTTCTCATTCCACTGAAGCTGCCCTCTCTAAAGTTACTAATGATCTCAGCTGCCAAAACCAGTGGACTTTTCTCTGTCCTCACTCTCCCTGAACTCTCTACAGCCTGTGACCCTGTTGATCACATTCTCCTCTTCTCTCGAGGTTTGCAGGACACCCCTCCTCTCTTTCCTGGTTCCCCTCCTCCCTCTCTGACCACTCCTTCTCTCTCCCCTTTTCCGGATCCCGCCCTCCAACCATAGGGATCCCTCAGGGCTCTGTCCTGGGCCCTCTTCTCTTCTCCCTCTAGACCACTTGGTGACTTCATGGGCTCCCATGGATTTAATTATCGCTGTGCTGATGATTCTCAGATCTACTTTTCTGACCCAAACTCTGCTCACCTCTATCCTCATGTCTCCAACCGCCTTTCAGATGTAGAAGTGGACATCTAGTACATACCGCAAACTCAATGACATCGAAAACTGACCTCATTCTCTTTCCCTTAGCCTGCCCCTCCCCGCCTTTAACAGCAGAGAAGGCTCCCAATCTAGGAGCTATCCTTGCCTCCTCACCACCTCTCATCCCATACCCGATCTGCTGCATCTCCTGAACATGCCCCATCCTCTCCTCTGACACTGCCACCCTTCTAGTGCCAGCTTCTTAACCCCAGGGCCCTCCTCGGTTAAGGACTTGCTGTTTATTCTGTACAGAGTTTGCTGGGTGCAAGCTCTCTCCCCCAACAGACTGTCAGCTCCTTGAGGGCAGGGCCTCTTTGTAGCCTTAGCTCAGAGCACAGCACCTGGCCCAAAGCAGGTGCTTAATAAATACTTATTGACCGATTGCTCACTATTATTCTGATTATCTCTACTAAGCAGGTGACCTTTAGACTGGGAAGGAGAGAATGAAACTGGCCAATGCAGATCCAGCCCTAACCTCTCCTTCCTGCGCTCTGGTCCTGCATCTCTAACTGCTGCTAGGGCTCTGGAGTTGACTGTCCCCAGGGGCATCTCCAATTCAACAGGTCAGAAACAGAACTCATCATGCCTTGTCCCTCCCCACCTCCTCCCCGCCATGTCCCCTCCAACCCTCCTTCCAGTCACCTGGGTCCTCTCACCACTCTGGGGCCTTCTTTGGCTCTATTCCCACACCGCCTCCCATCTCCAACACTGAATCTGTGCCCAAGTCTTGTTCTTCCCATCAGCTTCACTCCTCCCAGTCATGGCCCCCCTCAAGGGTCTCCCTGCCTCCAACATGTCTCCCATCAAGCAGCCAGACACATACACAATCTGGTCAGACTGAGTCACTGCCCTGATCAAAAGCCTTCAGTGGTTGTGGGATCCAGTGAAAAATCCTCAGCCAGGAGGAGGTGGGGGCACTCAACAGCGTGGCTCTGGCCAGACTTGTCTCCGTGACTAGCCTTTCCACACTATCCCTGCCTGCCAAACTGCATTCCCCGTGGTATCCCAAACCTGTCCTTGGCTCTGATTTCACTACCTCCATGTACTATCCCAGGCCTGGGATGCCCTGCTCCCCTCCCTCCTTCCCTCAGCGTCCTCAGGTGCCTTCAAGGCTCGGCTAGGGACCCCCTCCTGCCCATAGGCTCCCTCCATTCTCTCCAGCCATCCATGTTGTCTGCCTGCTCAAATGAGCTCATGTCGACTTGTCTGCCAACGTCTCATACTTAAGCAGCCTAAAGTCAAAGACTACCTCACTTTACCTTTGTACTGCCCTCATTGCCCAGTGCCCAGCACACAGAAGGTCCTCATCAATGCTGCCTGAAATGAATTCATCTCAGGTGCTCACAGCTCCCTTGGCACACACTGACACAAGGGTGAGGAGACAAGCTCGTGTCTCACTCACGTGGAAATAGCCGTTCATATTGAGGCCCACGATGCCAAAGTGGTAGGAACGGGAAACATCAGGGATGATGCACTCTCGGCCTTGGCGCTGCTCAGGCATCCGCATCCACATGTCCCAGTCCCAGAGCTGGTGAGGGGGTAGGCACCGAGTCATGCCTCATCCTTACCCCTCAGAGCCCCCATCCCATCCCCACCCACGGTGATAAGACAGTTCAGAGCAATGAAGCACGATGGGGAAAGACCCCAGGCAGGAGGCGTGGGGGTTGACGTGGCCATATGAGCGTCAGTGAAGAGGGTTGGGTAGCAACAGGCCCTGGCAGAAGCACTGGAGGAAGAGGGGGCTAAGGGTGGGCTTCAGATCATGTAGCTCACCTTCTCTGGTGTGGGCCATCGAGGCTCCAGCTCATCCTTATATAAGGACTTCCTGAGAACCCAGCCCAGGCCGGGCATGGTTTCCACTCGATAGAGCAGAGCTGGGTCTTCAGCTGTGTGCTCGTAGCCCTGGGGGTCAGGTGAGACCATCAGTCTTGAGGGGACTGCAATAACGCCCCGCCCCCCCACGCATCTCCCTCCCCCTCCCCTAAGCCCTCACCAGGCTAGGCCCCACCTGGTCATTCCAGGCAGAGATACAGTAGACAGACGCATCTTCCTCCAGCAGGTGGACGGACTGACTGAGGAAGCTGAAGGGCATGGAGGGAAGGAGGTCTTTGAGCCTCACAGGTCCTCCCCTGTCTCTAGTGCAGCCCTCTTCCCCACGCCAAGCACTCTCAGCTGGGAGGCCCTACAGCTCCAGGCTGACCAGAGGAGTCTGGCCCCATACTAGGCCAGCCAACCAGGGATATGTCCAGAGGCCCCTGAGCCTTACCTGAAGAAATCAACAGCGATGTCTAAATCTTCTTCCAGGACCACAGCAAACTTTGCCTCCTGTAGACAGGATAAGAGAGGCAACAGGCCATTTCCCAGCCCTACTCTTCAGGAACAAGGGGCCAACCTGGCCCTAGGTAACAAGCAACCCCACTGTCCCTAGTCCCCTGCACCCTCAGGCAGAAATCCAGCTATCCCCTCCCCTCCCTTCCTGGGAACTGCCCATACTCACAGGGTAGAGGTTGAAGGTGGCGGTGAGGCTGGCCTTATAGTGCTGGATGGGGAGGAAGGGGAGAAAGGCCCGAGTAGGATCCTGGCACCCAGCTCCTCCACCCCTGCCTCCCCCCATACCCCCTTCTTGAGCAGTACCTGGGACACTCGGGCATTCTTGATGCTGATGGGAGTGTGCTGGATCCCCTTCAAACCAAACAGGGCGACCACATCCATGGGCTCCTGGTGGGTGAGAGGCCCAAAGCACTCTGCAGAGCAGTACCCCCAAACCCTGGGACCTCCCCTCCAACCTAGCATCAATCATTGGCTCTACCCACTTGAGCCCCAGGCCCAAGACCTCGCTAAACTCCTGAGAGCTTCAAACTGGTGCTCTCCAAGGGGAGGGACATCCATCTCCAACATGTGGAGCCTCCAACCCAGCCTCAGGGGCACCCTCCCTCCCTCCTCCCTTGGGTCCCACACAATGCCAAGTCTTGTTCATTTAACATCCACATTTCTCATGTTCAGTAGGAGCTCCCCACACACACAGCCACCCCCCCTACACCTCCCCTCATTAACTCTCATCCAGATGGCTGCAAAAGCTTCCTAATTAAGTCTCCCCTGTCCCCTACCTCTGGCCCTAGCCTCCACCCAGCAGCCAAAATAACCTTCCTAAAGCATCACTCTGACCAGGTCACTCCTGTGTTCAAGAGCTTTGGCAGCTCCCTACTGAGATGAGTTGGATGAAAGTACAATTAGAGATTCATTCAGAACTGGAGTGGCCATTGGTAGTTCTGTGTCAGCTGGGGTGGAGTCCCCAGGGACCGTGCTGGGCTCTGCAGCTCAACAATCTATCGATCACTTGATTACAGGCCAAAGGAGGCCTGATCTGCTTCTCAAACTTGCAGATGACCCAAGCTGGGAAGGACAGGGGAGACACTCCAGACGTCAGAGTCAGGATCCAAAAGGACCTTACCAGGCTAGGGCAGGGTCCTTAATGTGGCACCTGTGGCCTTTGGGATAACTGTATTCCAATAGAATTGGTTTTTTTCTAAGGGTATGTATTTTATCTTGTGCGTTTAACAACATGATTCTGATAAAAAGAGGTCCAGAGGTTTTTGCTTTAGACTGCTGCCCCCAGGGCAAGGACACCAAATAGACAGGAGCCCCTCACCCTCCAGAGCACTGTGCTGAACCGAACAAGATGGAATGCACTAGGGACAAATGTCAAATTTTGGACTTGGATTCAAAAAAATTAGCTTCGTAGAGTACAAGAAGCGGAAGGGCTTTGTTTTGAAGAGGATCTCAGGGTTTGAGTGGACCAGAAGCTCCCTATGAATCAAGAGGATGATGAGGCTTCCAATAAAGCAAATGGGGCTAACTTTTCCCAGTGTCCCTCTTACTGTCCAAGGCACTGCCCTCCTTAGTCCTCAGGGCTGATATCTTGACTCCCTCCTTTCCCTCACCCCTTATATCCAATCAGCTTCCAAATCTCTTTTCTTTTGCCTTCCCAACATCTCTCCTATGACACAGCCTCCTCCCTCGTGCAGATCTCATCACCTCACACCTGGACTATTGCAACAGCTGCTGGAGGCCTGCCTGCCTCTGGGCTCTCCCACTCTGGTCCATCCTCATTCAGCTCTCACAGTGATCTTCCTAAAGTCAAGGTCTGACCATGTCACCCCCCCCATCTTCAGCAAGCTCTACTGGCTCCCTAACACCTCTGGTTTGACGTTGGAAGCCCTTTACCGAGCCCGATTGCCCATTACTCCTCTCCCCATGCTCAGCAGTCCAGTCAAACTGGCCTTCCTGCTGTTCCTCACACAGGGTACCCCATCTCCCACCTCAATACCTTTGCCCTGGCTGTTCCCCCTGCCTGACATGCTCTCCCTCTCTGACACCCTGGCACCCTTCAAAGCTCAGCTCAAGCTTTTCCTTCTCCATGAGGCTTTCCCTGGTCCCTCAGTTGCTAGTGCCTCCCCCTAAGGTGATCTGGCCTCTCCTTACATTGTATGCTTGCTGTCTCCTCTGCCTCGACTACAAGTTCCTTGAGGGTAACGGCTGTGCGGCCAGTGCCTAGCCACAGCCACTTATTGACTCAGTTGTATTGGTGTCCTGGGCACATCTCAGGGGGAACACAAGCTCCCCGCAGGCAGGAGATGAGGTCTATGGAACTCCAGGGCCCAGGCCCTCCCTCTCACGAATTCCAGGGCTACTTAATGCTTTCTCCCCAAAAGCACCAGGGGAAGGGGAGAGAGGTACCCATTTTACAAATGGGGAGCCTGAGTCTGGAAGCTGGGATTCTAAGCTTACACACCCAGCACCTTCTACAAAGTAAAGAAAGGAGATCAGACTGTCTCTGGTGCCAGTGACATAGCCAGCCCAGTCCACAGAAGAGAAGGGATCAGAGCTGAGGTGCAAGGTCCCAGATTCCAAGTGAGAAAAGCCACTGAGGAGAAGCTATTCTGTTTTTACCAATGGGGAACATGTCTTGTCCAGAGGGACACAGCTAGTAAGGAGTAGACTCTTTGACCAGGTCAGGCTGCTGGGGGTCACATTCTTGGCTCTACCTCCAGCCCCAGGACCTACCTCATAGTAGCCATCGATGAAGACTGTGATCATGTGGGGGTTCACACCCTGAGCAGAGAGGAGAGATCGCAGCATCCTAGGGGAACCAGGCACATGGGAGGTGGACATCAAGGCTCCATCCCACACATTTCTATATGTGCTGGTAGATATACCTGATCCCTCCCCAGAATTCACCTGTACAATAAGGCAGACAATCCTCCTCACCCTGGACTCACCTATATAGGTAGGTGAGACCTATCTCCCTTGCTAGGCTCATTTGTAAAGGTAAGGTAAGTCATCCCCTTACCCTAGACTTACCTGTACAGGGAGGACAGGTCCACCTCCCCCCCCCCCCCCCCCAGGCTCACTTATATAGGTAGGCAGACCCATCTCCCTTCCTATGCTCACCTGTACAGGTGGGTGGGCCTCATTTCCCTTCCTAGGCTCACCTGTACAGGTAGGTGGGCCTCTTCTCCCTTCCCTAGGCTTACCCTACAGGTAGATGGGCCTCATCTCCCTTCCCTAGGTTTAACCTATACAGGTAAGGTAGGCCATCACCTTACTCTGAGCTCAGTTATGTAAGTAGGTAGGACTATTTCCCTTCCCAGGATTCACCTATATAGGTAAAGAGAGCCATCCCATCACCCTGGGCTTACCTGTATGGGGTTATGGAATGGTCCCATCTCCCTACCCAGGGCTCACCTGTACAGGTAGTTAGGCCGGTTCCCTGCAATGACTGCCACAGGCACGTTGGCAACCTTGTTATTGGGAAGCTGGGAGATTGGGGGCAAAGGAAGAATAGAATTCAGCCTCCAATGAAGGCCTCTCCTTCCCAAGGGAAAAGGTCTCAGGGAGTCTCATATGAACTTCTGGTGCGACCTGGGTCCCAGGATGAACTTTTCTCATTTCAGAGGTAAAGGGAAATACCGTTACTTAGTTAACACTGTGTTAAACACAAGAGTGTGGTGTGATGGCTATAGCTTAGTAGTGGGGCCAAGAGACCTGATTTCAAACCCTGCCTCTGGCCCAGCCGTGCAACCCTGGGCAAGCCACTTTGCCCTTACAGGCTTCAGTCTCCATTTCTGTAAAATGGGCATAATCATAATACCCACAGTTCTCCTGTCACTGGGGGTCTTGTGAATCTCAGATTCCCTTTTCTTAGGCTCCTTTTCTGGAACCAATTCCCTGCTTCTCCTCTACCCATGGTCACCACAAAGTGATAGCCAGCAAACACTGAAGTAATGAGAGGCCGGGTGTCCCACTGGGAGCATCCAGAAGTCTGCAGAAATCCAAGAAGGCCTCCCAGTGAAGTAGGCCCCTGGCAGGCTTATGGCAGGGCCTGGATTGGGCAGGCATAGATGGGGTGAGATCTGCATTGTTGGAGGAGAGGTCCACAGCAGAGAGGGCCAGACTCACACTCCAATATCCACAGTACTGTTTCCAGGGCACTTGTTTTCCTCTGTTTGGCCTTAATGGTCCTGGTTTGTTCCTCTGGTCCAAGCCCTATCCCAAGCTAAGCCCATCCCCCCACCTCCTCCCTGAACAGCAAGGCTTTGGCTCAGCCTTAGCCCCCAGCTCCTGCCCCAAGGCTCAGCTCAGCCCCCAGATCGTGCCCCTGAGCTCTCTGCTCACTCACCGGGTCAGGGTTGAACTCAATGGGGGTGGGGTCCCCACAGCTGCACACACTCCCATAACCCTCCACTTTGCTGCAGAAGCGTTTTCGACGACGGTTTAGTTCAGTGTCTGCCCAGTGACACTCTGCCTCTGGGAGCATGGAAGGGATTTGGCCTGGGCCCTTCCCCGCCCCACCCCCCCTCCTCTTCCCATCACTCAGGTCAGACAGCACTAACTCTAGCCCTAAACATCCTTGGGTCTTGTTCCAGCACCCCTGAGGCCCTGAGCCTCTCCCTAGCTCCAGGCCCCGCCAGGCTCCCCCAGGCTCAGCCTAAGTATTCAGTAAGTCCTAGGCTCAGGTGATGCTCCCAGCCCTCAGGCCCTCAATGGTCCTCTAGGTGAGGCCATATCCCATCATCCTAACCCCATTCATACCCATCCATATCCCATCATTGCACTTCCCAGGCCCCAGCTTCCAACACCCCAACTCAATCCTAGTCCAGCTGGCTCCCTCAGGTCTCACCTTCAGCAGAGCTCAGCGGGACATCTGTCTTTAGCAGGATGGGCTCCCCCCATGAAGACAAAGTGGGTGATTTGGAGTGTTTTTCACCAAGCACGGTACCTGGTGAGGGTAAGGAACATGGAAAGGGGCTAAGAAGAGAAAGGGGTCCAGCTCTTGGGTCCAGGCATCCCAGACCCTGTTTCCTGGCTGGTCACTGTGCCCCCAGCCCCCTGCCCTGTTCCAGGCAATCCCAATGCCTTTCTGCAGCCTTAAGTGCCCCTAGCCCTCAACCTAGGCCTCAGCCAGTCCTCTGGGGGACAGGGATGGGTAGGTGCTGCTGCCTTACCTCCTTTCCGGCTGACGAAGGCCCAGGTGTCCCGCCAGCCCAGCACTGGCCCTGCCTGGCTGCCTAGGCTACGAAGGAGGGCCTTGGCTGTATCCTTGAGGTGGAATGAGCCCTCATCCTAGGGGTCAGATTAGGTCAGGCAGGAATCCCCTAAGCCTCAGAGTCAGCCCCATTCCACACCCTGGCTCCTTCCCTGTTCCCAGCCCAGCAGAGGCCCAGGACCATCAGGAGGGGGGGAGATCACACTGACCTTGACAGTACAGATGATCACCCGGCCAGGGGCCACCATGTTGAGGAAGAGAACCATGGCTTCATCTTCATGGGGGGAATATGTGTCAAACACTCGCTTTGCCATCACATGGCCCTGAGGGGTTAAGGGGTCAGAGAGCCAAGGGAGGTTCCAGCACCCAGCTGCAGGTACCCCATCCCCCAGTGGGACCCAGGGCTCACCGTGGCCTGGTTGAGAACAATGACATGGATGCCTCGTCCCTGCTCCCGAGCCTCATCTTCCAGGACCTGGATGGGGGGCAGGGGGAGAGCCAGTGAGAAGAACCAGGCAGATAGTGGGCTGAGGCTGAAGGACCTCTGAGCTCACCCAGTCTGCCCCCCTCATCTTCCAAATGGGGAAACTGAGGCCAAGATGGCTGAAGCAAGCTGCCTGAGGTCCCATAGCCATAGAGGAGCCTAAGTGTCAGGAACTGAATCCAGCTCTCCTGCCTCCAACTCTGTGCCCTTTATTACTTCACCCCCTTGCCTGGCATCACTGACCTTTGAGGACAACGAGCAGCTCTGCCTTCTTATGATGGGGGGCAAGGGGAGAGAAGTGAGATAACTTTCACAGAGTCACTCTGCACACACAACAGTGCTAAGCAAGTGCTGACTAGTACTGGAAGCACTGATACCACTCTTCCTGCTGTTACTGTCCTAATTATCAGGGCTGGGGGACCCTGGGCAAAGTTCAGGCCCATCTCCTCACTGGGCTGCCTGAGGCTGAAGCTGGGATCCCAAGGCAGCACCATGTCCTGCCTCCTTCCACAGTGAAGGGCATCAGGCTGTGACATGACAGGGGATGAAGAGGACAGAGCCAAGCATCCCAGAATCTAAGTAGGTGAGGCTGCTGGGAGCTCACTATCTGCTCCCATCCTGGCATGTTAAGGGTATATTACCACCCTGTAATGGAAGAAACAGCAAACTCTATGGAGACAGAGGCAGAGAAGACTCATCTGGACAGATGAGGCTGTCTAATCACAACTGAGCTCAGCCCCAACTGTGACAAGGCACCTGCCTCCCCTCTTCCCTCTCTTGCAGAGGTGGGGAACTATGGGTGAGGAGCACTACACATAACACCAGACCTGTCCAAAGCTTGGTTAGCTCTGCCAAACCGTGTGGTTCCCCACCTCTTCCCCCTTGAAAGTTCTCATCTTCAGAAACAGTCGCAGCCATGGCAAGGGAGAAGTCAATCAGTCGATCAGTTTGGTGGATTCTGTCCGGGAAGCAGCCCTCCCACCTGTCTCCCTCCTCCAATCTCACAGACCCCTGCACCTTTACCTGGACTATTGCCTCCTAACTGGTATGCTTGCTTCTACTCTCTCCCCTCAGTGTCTGGCACACAGCAGGCACTTAATCAATGTTTATCAACCCAGCCCCTTCTGGGCTGGCAGAACAAGCTTCCTACTGGAGTTCCCCTGACCACCAAGCTCCCCTGCTCAAGAAGCTTCTGGAGCTCTCTACTACCTGTAGAACAACCCTGAAATCCTTCCAGCTTTCAATCACCTTAGCAAACATCTCCTGTCACTCCCCTTGGACACACTCAAGGTTCAGCCAGAAGGGCCTCTTGGCTGCTCCCTGGACATGACATTCCACTCCCACCCCCGGGTGTTTGCCAGGCTGCTTTCTATATCTGGAATACACTTCCTTCTCCCTTCTGTCTCCCAGAGTCCTTGGCTGCAGCCACAGCACCACCTCCCAGGTGAATGGACTTGTTCTTTTTGCAGAGGAAGAAATGGAGGCTCCCAGAGGGGAGTTACAGCCAGTTCAGAACGTAGGCCCCCTGACCCCCAGGCTCCCCTGGCTGTCTATACCCCCCTCTTAGCAGAGGATGCTGGGCTAGGCCTTCTCCCTGTTAGCCCCCCAAAACCCTCTGACAGGGCTGCAGGAATGACTTCCTGGTCCTTCATTCCTCAGGGTTACCACCAGCCCCCCTCCCCCCCCAGCACTCTGGGAAGATCTCCCAGAGTCTGGTAGCTCTGGGGCTCTGCCTGGTGGACAGAACATCTCTGAGGCCCCTCCTCTTCTTGCTGCTACAATGTTGCTTTACTGGTTTTTATTGAGAACCTGGGTCCCCTCAACCAGACTGGGGACTCCCCCAGGATCCTGCCCTCTTGGGCTCCCCCAGCCTCAAGGTCTAACCCTAGGTCTGTCTATTTTACCAGGCAAACTCCCTCCCAGGCAGCCAGGGGACCTGCTGGGAAAGGCAGCTGAAGGGTACACTGGCCCCCACCTAGGACCTGGAGGGGGTGGAGAAGAAGGCACACCCCACTCACCGTAGTGCCATCCACAGCCACATATACTTTGCTTCGGCTGGAGTAGACCTCAACATCCAGCACCCTGTGGGGGCCAGCAGCACCCCGCCTGGGGGGTTCCTGGTGCTGCAGGGTCTCTTCTAGAGAATAAGGTGAGAGGTCAGAATCACCCCCTCTTCTGCCTGACACACTGAGGTCTTGGTCCCCCTCTGATATGGCCTCCCCATTCCCCCAGGCCATCCCCTCAAACCATAGTCATGCTCTGACTCCAGGTCCTCGCCATCCTCGCTGACCCCCTGCCGAGTGTCCAGGATCAGTTTGATGTTGACCAGGACCGTCACCAGCAAAAACAGCACAGCTCCTGTCTGCAGGAGAAGGGGGCAGTTGGAGCAAAGGGCCATGCAGAAGGGAAGGCCCCATGGGTCCTGGGGTAGTTACAGCCTGAGCAAACACCAAGGCCAAGCCACCTTCTCCAAAGTCTGTGGGGATGGGGGGAGGGTTGGGTTTGAATTGGAGAGTTCAGGACCCAGAGGCTCAAGTGCTACCACCTGCCCTTGCCCACCCAGCCCTCTGGGAAGGTCTGCCTGAGCCCCCCAAGGCTCTCTGTCTGTGCAGACAGAGTTTCCGAGGCCCCTCCTCCTCCTCCTGCAGCTGCTACAACGTTGCTTTACTGGTTTTTATTGAGAACCTGGTTCCCTCAGCCAGACTGGGGACTCCCCCAGGACCCTGCCCTCCTGGGGTCCTCCTCCGTCCCTCAGCCTGGGAGCCCTACGTATGCAAGGTCCTTATCTGATCCTCCTCTGCCCCCACCCACCCAAGGCAGCTGCCCCGAAGCCCAAGCAGGCCCAGAGCCGGGCCCATATGGGATAGGGGCAGCCCGGCAAAGATGGGGACCAAAAGGGGTACTGTCTCACGGCGCAAAGACCCGGGGGCATGTGCGGACACACGAGATGAGGGAGACGGACTAAGGGGACAGGACTGAGTCTGGAGAAGGCTTCCCGGGCGAGGGGGCGGACAATAATGGGTCGAGGCCCCGGGCCGGGCTGCAGCCCCACCTGGCAGAGGCGCCGCACGAGGCGCTGGTTCGTCAGCCGGTACTTCCAGGCCAGGTACCAGCCCCGCTTCTTCCTGGCCCCGAAGGGCTTCCCCGAGGGGCCGGGCTTCCACTCCTCCATGCCCTGAGCGGCCAGGGGCCGGGCTCCTCACTGGGGCCTCCCGGGAGCCCCCGTCATTGCACACCTGGTGACATCGGAGAGGGGAGCCGTGAGGGGCCTGGCCCCGGACGGCAGGGGCGCCCCTCGCACAGGGGCGTCACTCGCCGCTTGGGCCCCCGCCCCCCGCCGCAGACCCCTCCGGGAAGCCCCCTGCCCAGCCCCGGGTCCCCGCCCCCGCGATCGCCCCCCAGCCTCGCGCACTCACGGCCGTCAGGGGGCGCCGCGGCGTCCGCCCAGCGCAGCCCGGGCAGGCTCAGGGCCGGCAGCAGCAGCAGCGGCGGCCGCAGGAGCAGCAGCGGGTGGGCCCGGAGCGAGCCGCCTCCTCCATGCTGCCTCCCGACCCCTCCCTGCCCCGCCCCGGCCCGGCCCGTAGCTTCCGGTCTCCGCTGGGTCAGAGGCCGGAGGAGGGCGGGGCTTAAAGGGCCGCGGAGCGGGAGGGGAGGGAGAAGAGGAGGGGGATGGGGAGGAGCCTCGAGGAGCCGTCAGGACCCCGGCCCCTCCTCTGAGAGCCCTACCCCTGGGGGGGGCGGGGGAGGCGGGGACCTGGAGCAACTACCCTTACAGACCAGGAAACTGAGGCGCAAGGAGGAGGGTGAGGGGAGAGAGAAGTTCCGAGGCTAGCCCCTTGGGCTGGCGTCATCGTCATAGAGGCGAAGGGGGGCTTTCAAAAGCTCTGGAGGACTGTGCTTGGCCAGAATTGGTTTCTATGGTAACCAAGGGTCCCTTACTGTCCTCATTTGAATGCCTGATTCAGAGCCGGGGTCCCCCACCCTTCCGCAGGCGCCCTGCCCTTGGGATCCGTGACAACCCAAAGGGTTAGAACCGTCCAGCCCCCTCTCCCATTTACACATCCAGAGACAGGGATTCCTGGAGAGCCCGGGGCTTCCCGGCGTGGGAAAGTGACTCACTCCAGGTCACACTCCATTGGAGAGGGGAGCATACAGGAGGTCCACGGTCGGAGAAGAACTTGGCCAAAGCCCCCCAAAAAAGCCCGGGCTGGATGGAGAGGGTCTGCAAAGCGAGGGTTAGGGGCTCCCAAGTAGGAACAGGAAGGCAGCGGGGGCAGCGAAAGCGGGGTGCTAGACTCGGAGTCAGAGAAGTCCTGATTCGAATTTTACCCAAGGTCACTTCCAAACCTGTCGGACAACTCCCTGTTCCTCTCCGAGCCTCGCTTCCACCATCTATAAAGTGGAGGTAATAACAAGGATACTTCACCATCTCACTGGGGAGTAATTCGACTTAAGGGAGAATATATGCCATGCCCTCCACACTCTGGAGATGCCACTTATTAAGGCGCTGAGATAGAAAGATGCAAAATCAGAATTCCACTGACTGCCCACCCCCATAGGTTTCATATGCAGAAGATTTACATTTTTCCACGTGGGAATTGGTTTTGCTCTTCTGTGTTTATCACAAGGGAGGATTCTCTCTGTCTCTGTCTCTCCTCTCTCTCTCTCTCTCTGTCTCTGTCTCTCTGTCCTCTCTCTGTCTCTGTCTCTCTCTCACACACACACTCGTTGGAAAGGGGGGGCTTAAGCAATAGTGATGTCAAAAAAAAAAAAAAAAGGAAAGGAAGAATGTGGGGCGGTGCATTGAAGCAGGTTAAAACACAGAAAAGCCCAGGAGAAGGTCCAGAAGGCATCCCAGACAAGCAAGACAGCATCAGTAGCATCCCATGATAGGAATTTTTTATGTGCGTTTTTAAAAAGCCATCAATTTGTTAAAGAGATTCATTGTTCCATATACAATCTTCTTTGCCTACATATATATGTATGTATGTATATATATAAATCCGTGGTTACACAGTTTTAACAAGCAGACATCATTTTACAAAATTCTCAAACTTTTTTTCAGAATTAGTTTAACCTCTCTTCGGTGCCCTCCTCAAGTGTTGGTTTTTACTCAGTAAGTTTGGCTTCTCACCAAAAGGTGAGGGGGTGATTTCCAGTTGCTCCAAGCACCCATGGGTTCTGGAAGCTGATGGGAGGACCCCAGGGAGAGAAGACTAACTGGATTTTCCTTACTTCTTTTTTTAAAATTGTCTTTGGGTTTGCAAGCACTTTATAAACACTAAGATGGGCAGTAACCTGTGAGCGTTTTCCAAAATGATGTCTGCTCGTGGATAGATTGGAGAGGGGCGAGGACCTTGCCTGGGAAAACAAATGGGAGGCTCCAGTACTAAACTGAGGCAGCATAAAGCAGTGAGTAGGGTTCAGAAATCTGCAGTCAGAAATACCAAGGTTCAAATCCCACCTCAGACACTAGCTGTGTAACCTCAGAGGAGTCATTTAACCTCTTGTTTCCTTATCCATAAAACAGGGATGCTAATAATCCATACATATCCAGTCATAGGGTAACTGTGAGGACTCACTGAAATAATAAAATATGGAAGTGCTTTGTAAATGTTACTGCTGTTTTTCCAGGCAAGAGGTGATAAGGGCCTGAACTCTCCAAGGTCCACTTGGCTTGAGAAAAAGACTGTGTCTGGAGAGATGTGAAGGGCTATGACCCTTTCTCTCTCTATGTTCTCACAACAGCCTCAAGGAGGCTTATTCTTATTTAAAAGAGAGCCCAGAGAACTAAAGTGACTTAGCCCAGGTCTCACACACACAGCAGTCAATGGTGGATACAACACTAGATTCCAGATTTCCTAACTTTCAGCCTAGTACCCTCCCTACCACCCCCTCTTTACCACTCCCAGCTAGGCTGTGAATATATAAGTGTCAGGTGGTGGTACTTCTCTCATTATTTTTAGATCCCCATGGCTTTGGGGGGAAGGGCTTGGGTCCCAGCCCAGTTAATATCCCCAAGGTCTAATATAGGATACAGGAAACCAGGGGGTATATAGTAATATTGTCGAGGATGAAGAGGAGGAGGAAAAAGGAGGATGCCACACTCACCACTCCCTTCTCCACCCCCTCTAGGCTGTTGCTTAGCTACTCCCTTTCCTAGGGCCAATTAATTTTTAGGGAGAGAAAACAGGGCCAGGAGGGGGTGGGAAATGGGGATTGGGGGCAGGGAGATTAGTGCTCTGGGTTCTTTACATCCAGAGGCCTCTTGGAATCAAGTTCAGAGTCTCCCAAGGGCTCTTGCCTTGCTCATGGTAGGAGGAGAAGGGGGGAGGGGGGACAGTTTCCAGGCTAAAAGGCAGACTGGGGAATCTTGGATTTTTCCTAGTTTAGACTCAGATTCTCAAAACATTGGGACTCTTAAAAGTTTTGAATATTCAGCTCTTCAGAGCAGAGGACTTAGCCCATGAGAATGCTTGGAATCAGAGGCTTGTGGAATCATTCACTTAGATTTTTGGACTCTTGGGACATAGATAAAATAGAGAATGTGAGAGCTGGAAGGGATCTTAGAACATGGAACAGAGAATGTTAGAGCTGAAAGAAAGATAAAAAGATAGAACTGAGAACATAAGACAGATCTAGGAGGGCCCTTAGAAAACAGTGTCAGAACTGGTGACACCGAGAGAAGATAAAATAGAGAAGAGAACAGAGGTCAGAGCTGGGAGGGAGCTTAGAACAGGGAAAACTAGAAGCCTTAGAGGTTCTCCAGTGTGCCCAGCCTGTTATCAAGAGTAGATCTTTATACTGTCACATATATATATCTTTCCTTTTCTATTTTTCCCTCCAATTGTCTATCTCCTTGGAACCTCACCTTTTCGACCCAGTGAGCTGGAAGTACCCCAATAATTATTGTTAGCTTCACTGAAGCTAGGTGATGAAAGTGGTTAGAACCCTGGGCCTGGAGTCAGGAAGACCTGAATTCAAATTTGGTCTCAGACTTAGCTGCATGACCATGGACAGGTCACTTAACCACTGTTTGCCTCAGTTTTCCCAACTGTAAAATGGGGATCATAATGTCACCTGGGTTGTTGTGAGGACAATGAGAAGGGACTTGCCCAGAGTCCCACTGTCCCCTGTCCCAGACAGAATTTCCACCCGGATTTCCCGACTCCAAGCTCAGCACCCTATCCATACTCCCGACCATCATTTACAGATGAGGAAGCTGAGATCTGGAGACGGAAGCCTCGGTGGCTAGGAGACCAGAACCCGGGTCTGCGGTCTTCGTAGCGAGGGAAAAGGGCATAGGACGTCTAAAGTAACTGCGCCGGGGGCTGAGCTCTGCTCGGATATTTACGGCGCTGTCGGGTTCGCCCCCGCCCCCGCACCTAGTACGGGCTGGCGGTTCCAAGCTAGATCTGCGGGGTTCGGCTGCTCCCAGTGGGAAGGAGAGAGCGAGTCTGGAGTCGAAGCGTCCCCAGCCTCTAGCTCAAGCCCCGCCCCTCTGCTCCGGACCTTGCTGGGCTCCGGGATCTGAAGCTCCGCTCCGCTTCGGGGGAAGAGCCGGGAGGAGAGTGGGAACCAGGCGTCCGGGCGGCCCCGCCCCTCAGGGGCAGGGGAGCAGGGGAAGCGAAGCGTCCCGGGCCCCTCATGCCCCTGCATGGAGGGGACTCCGGAGTGGTCGGCGCCCGACCTGCGGGATGTGGAGGGCAAGGTGGGCCGAAAGACTCCCGAGGGGCTGCTCCGCAGCCTGCGGGGCGAGGGAGAGCCGGTATCCTCGCTGCTGCAGCCTCCCCGAGGGACGTCAGAAGCCGGCCACGGCCTGGGTCTGGGCGACAAGGTCACGGCGCTAAAGCTCGAGCTGGTGAGTGAGATCCTCCCTCTGTCTCCCTCTGTCTCCTGTCGGATTTTAAACCTGGTCTCTGTCCCCAGGAGATCTCTCTGCACAGAAGGGTTAAAATAAAGCTCCTGCTTGATACCGCTCCCCCTCTTACCCCCATCACCATCACCCACAGGGTTAAAGCCTGGCTAGGTGTGAGCTGAACCTGGAGATGGGGCTTTGGGGGACTGTAAGCCTGAGTCTGGTTCAGCCTCCACCCCCAAGTCAGGGGAAAGGACTTTCTGGGGCTTTTTTCCATGGCTTTTTTTGTTTTGTTTTTTCCCTGTCTGGTTCCAGAATAAAAGGTCAGATTTGTTTTCTTTTTCCGTGAGGGATGTTGGGGACTGCCTCACACCCCAGACACCCATCCCGATCCAGCACAGGGACCCAACGCCACCGCTGACTTGACCTGGGCTGTAATGCCAACAGTCAGCAGGCTATAGGACCCCGGACAAGACCCTTCCCTCAGTGGGACTTGGTGTCTTCTGTGCAAAGAAGGGATTGAAAAAAGAAAGGCTCCTGGACGCTTTCTGTTGCATCTCTTATCGGTCACCCCTATACCTTTCACCAAAGACTGGGCTCTAGGGAAACCACTGCAGCGGTGGTGACGAATCTCCCCAGCCCTCTTCTTTCCCAGACCCTGGTGACCTCCTATTCAGTGGTGCCCCTGCACTACAGCGAGGGGGGGTGGTGCAGTGAAAGCAGCCAATCTCTGAGGAGTCATCGCGCCCTCCCCCCCCCACCGTGGGTGTGTGTTGTGTTGGGCAGAAGATGCCCCAAGCTGCCACATCCCCACTCACGTCTTTGCAGAACACTGGCTCTGCTAGAGGCCTGTTGATCCCTGAGTTAGCTGCAGAACCCTCTCCCCCCCTCCCCCCCTTCCCAGGATCTTAGGACTCAGAGAAACAGAGGTAGGTGGAGTGCTGTGGAGAGGACCCTGAATTGGACGTCAGCGGGAGGGGGGGGGGGGTGTTTGGCTGTTCTGTGACCTTGGGCAAATCCTTCAGTTCAATTCTATGAGTCTCAGTTTTCCACTCTGTAAGTTGGGGGGGGGGTGCGGGGAGGGCAGGGAGAATAGTGGTTGGGCAAAGGAAAACCTTATTTTGATGATTGCTTATACTGCCTCCTAGTGGCCTCGGGGTGAGCCTGGAGTGGAACTCAGCTGAGCTGGCTGGCCTAGCACGCTGGGAGAAGGGAGAACTCTCAGGCTGGTACTGAGCCACTCAACACCAATCAATAGACTGTGGGTCTGCTGTCCAAGGCCAAGTGCACAGAAGACGGGCCTCTGACATCACAGGGCTTTCCACTAGAGAAGTGAATCGTTTTCAGCTAAAATTCAAAAGGCTGCCTGTGATGGAATGCCCGGCCTCCAATCTATGATGACGTCATGGGGTTAAGAATAGTTACAGCCCCCATTTTTACAGAAAAGTTTACAAAGCACTTCCCCACTCCACTCCTCTGAGAGCCAGTTGTTATCCCACTTTATAGATGGGGAAACTGAGGCCCACTGGTAGAAGGAACTTGTCTGAGTTCACACAGCTAGTGTGAGACCTAAAAATGCTTGTCCCAGTCTCTTTCCCCTTCAGTGTTTAACACTTTCTAACTCCTCCCTCTATCAGCTGAAATGTAGCGTTCAGGGAAAAGGTATTTGCACAACCTTTGAATGTTCATCCCCCTTGAAGAAGCCTGCTTAATTGGGATGGGAAGTGTAATGGGGAGCTGTGCTCCTCTAGTTTTTCCTAAAACCCCCAATCTGCTTGTCCAGGGACCCAACTGGCTTTGAGACCTAGGCGTCCTGGTGTCCAGCCTCATTTGATTGTCCTCTCCTGTCCTCTGGGGTGGGAGAATGGCTAGGACTTACAATTTTCTATTGATCTGTGATTCCATAAGCTGTGGAGTGGATGGGAGAGGACCCACATTCCAATGCCCAGTCTCTACCTGACTGGCTGTGAGTACCCACAACTCCCTCCTCTCCAGGTCTCAGGAGCCTAGATGGTCTGACATTCTGTCAGGTCCCTTCCAGCTTGGAGATTCTGTGACTTTGGGCACTGGCCCTTTAAAGCTCCCTATTACTTCCCCAAAAATCTGTGTGGGAAAGGAGGAGGGCTCTGCTCTTCAAGCTTCCATCTGCCTACCCAGCTGTCCCACTCGAGATGGGCTGGCACAGCGTCCTTCTCATGCCAAAGCCCCAGCCTTTTGCTCCCTTCCTGATGGGATCTGGACCTAGAGTAGGAATGTGGCCAAAGAAGTGGCCCCCTGCTGGGCTGGGGTGGGGCATCTCTCCCTTCCCCCTCCAGCTGCTGTTGCCTTGGTAACCAGAGCCCCTGGGTCTATCCCAGCCCAGGCTGTTAGTGTGGTGTCCTAGCTCTGTCCCTTTCAGGCCGAGTGACCTTGAACAAGCCCTTTTCCTTCTCGGTCTGTTTCCTCCTCTGTAAAATGACGGTATCAGACAGGGAAGTGATTCCCAAGGCTCCTTTGAGATCGGACATTCTTTGCTTCCACATTCTCTGAGGATCCCCAAATGCCTCCAGTAAAGGCTGGGGGTGGAGGGAGGGACTGGGAGCCAGGAAGTGTGGAGTACTTGCTTTTCCCTGGGGCCTGGACAGTGACGTCACTCACCCGCCCTCCCTCCCCCACACCATATACATTCATGCCTATTCTCTGGTTCCTTAGAACTGAGGGGCTGTTGCTAGCTTCTTAGAAATCTGGGGGGGAGGGGAGGAGGAAATCTGTAGGGGCTGGGTTCTTTCTCAGGCAGCTAGGGGGTGCAGTGGATAAAGCACCAGCTGTGAAGTCAGAAAGACTCATCTTTGTTAGTTCAAATCTGGCCTCATACACTTCCCAGCTGTGTGACCCTGGGCAAGTCACTACAATAATCCTGTTGGCCTCAGTTTCCTCATCTGTAAAATGAGCTGGAGAAGGAAATGGCAGACCACCGCGGTGTCTTTGCCAAGAAAACCCTCAATGGGGTCACACATGAGTGAACAACAACAAAGTGTTCTCTCTTTCACCCTCACCCTACCTGGCCTCTCTGGGTGGCTTCCCATTTGGGGCAGAACCTTTGCTTGTTGTAGGGTCCCCATGGGGACTCAGGACCAGAGCCCCCATATTCTCCTCCCAAGGTTTGTAGTTCATTCTGACTCTGAGCCAGAATCCCTTCTCTTCTGGCCCTGTCGACACTTGACAACCTCTAGTGAGGGAAAGCTCATTATCTTCCTAGGCCACCCATTTCCCTTTGGGTCTGTGAGGAAGTTCCTTCTGGCTACCTGAAAGCTGGCTGTCAGTACTGTCCTCATAGCTCCACGCTTGACTACCTCCAGGTGGCCCTGGCTGTCCTCATGAGCCTAGCATTCCCATGCACACACAGGAAGGGCCACTGGAGAAATGGAGGCCCCTCATTCAGCCCCTACCACAACCGTGCCAGCCCGAGTCATGCCCAGGGCCCTTGGAGCACCACCAAGGTGACTTCACTGGGTCTTCTCTCCCTCTGTCTATGAGGAGAGCACAGCTTGCCTCAACCCCCTCAGGCATTCCTCCCACATACCCCTGACATGTGGCATGTTAAGTCCCAATTTCAGGTATCCACTCTGGTCTTGGGGGCTCTAGGGGAACGGATATACCACACTGCCCCCTCCCATCCAGCCTACTTTGGGCATCACCCATTCTATTAGGGATGAGGGGCTCTTCTGGGACCTCCTTAAAGCTTCTAACCCACAGTCCTTCACTCTCCAACTCACCCCTGAAGATGCCTGGTCCCTGGCAGTGCCTTTCACAGATGTTTAATCATCCTAATATCCTGCCCCTGCTGTAGCTTGAGGACCCCTCCTCTGCCACTGTCCCTGGCTGACCTTTCATCTTTGGAAGTCTAGCCTAGGGGTGGGAAACCTGCAGCCTCAAGGCCACATGTGGCCCTCTAGGTCCTCAAGTGCAGGCCTTTGACTGAATCCAAACTTCACAAAACAAATCCCCTTAATAAAAGGATTTGTTCTATAAAACCCAGACTCAGTCAAAAGTCCACATCCAAGGATCTAGAAGGCCATGTGTGGCCTCGAGGCCACAGGCTCCCCACCCCTGGTCTAGCCAATCTTCTTTTCCTCTCCCCATTCTTGGTGCCCCCTGCTGACCTCTTGGTCCTTGCCTCAGCTTTCTCAATGACTTGACAACCTGGCTCTTAGCGCGTCTTCCTGTCTAACCCTGTCGTCACTGACTTTCTCAGGGACATCTTATCCAAGCTGATGAACCCCCTAAGAGTCTGACTTCTCACCTTCAGCTACCTCCTCCTGTTCCCCCCAGTTACCAGTGTTACTCATCCTACCTCAAGCCTTGCCTGGTCACCAGGGATGTACCAAGGTCAGACCTGGAGAGCCGAGATCCCCCTCTGAGAACTACAGGCTTTTGGCCTTTATCCCTCACACATCCCAGTCCTCCTAGTGATGTTATTGTGGCTTCTGGTACCCAGGCCCATCTCTGTCTTCCTCCCTCTGCCTTCCCCTGCCCCCACATCCAACCTTAACCAATGGATAGACAATGAAGTCTCCCTAGACTCCCTGGATCTATTGACCAGCACAGTGACCTGACCTAGAATCATGGGTGATATGAGGCATCTGAAGGGTCTGCCAAGAGCCAGAGAGGACATTTCATTGTCCATCCTCTAAACCAGCATTAGCCATTTGTGTGAGATTGTTAGGAGAGTTGTCTTCAAATATATGAATGGCTGTCCTATGAAACAGGGATCAGCTTGGCCCTGCTTGGCCCCAGGCACCATGAGGGAAGTCCCAAACAGGCCAATTGAGGCTGGATGGCAGGAAGAACTTCCTGACCCTGAGAACTGTCCCAAAGGGGCTTCCTCTGGAGGTGGTTTTTGGTGCTCCCCTTCCATGGGGGTCTCTAAGTAGAGGCTGACTGGCTACTTGTAAGGGATGATATCTACATTGGATTTGATGCCACACAGGTGCCTTCCATCTCTGAGCTGCTGTGATTCTGTGGTTTAGACTCAGGGAATGTTAGGCCATGAAGGGAACTTACAGACCATCCAATCTAGTCCACTCTTTTGAAGATGAGGGAACTGAGTCACAGGGTGTGTGTATGGGGCAAGAGGGAGGGGGAATTGACTTGCCCAAGGTCACATAGCTTGCATATAACTCAGACCTCCAGACTCAAGATTCTGACACCTGCCCTGCCCCAAGGGGTGGCCTTCACAACTTAGGAGCTGACCTTTCCTCCCTTCTTGGACTCAATCTGCAGCCCCTTCCTCTCTCTTCCTCACTCCCCAGGCTTACCTTCGAGCCATCGATGTGAAGATCTTGCAGCAACTTGTCACAGTGAATGAGGGCATTGAGGCAGTCCGCTGGCTGCTAGAAGAGCGAGGAGCCCTGGCTAGCCGATGCAGCAGCCTCACCAGCAGCCAGTACAGCCTGACAGGGGGCAGCCCAGGAGCCTGCTCCCACCGAGGCAGCTGGGAGAGCCTGCCTGACCCCACCCCGACCACCACCACAGCTGCAGCTGTGGATCGGCTGGACAGCGTCTCTATCGGCAGCTATCTGGACACACTGGCCTCTGGGGCTGAGCCCGATGATGAGGAACTCTCTGAGGCTGGTACCCGATATCCTCCACATGGCATGACCTGGACAAAGACTCCTCCCTCAGAGAAGAGGTCCTGGACAGAGGCCGATCCAGCATTGGGGGCCAGGTCTGGGCGGAAGCCTCCTGGAGAGGAGGTCCCTGAGGATGCCAGGTCTGGCCTCACCTATAGGGACCACTGGTACTGGGGACAGTGTCAGGATGACGTGACATTCTTGTAGCAGCCCCAGTCTCTCATCTCCCCTGGTTGTATCCTTCCTTTTGTTCTCTGAAATGAGCAGACAATATGGTTTCAAAGGGCCCTTCTGGCTTTAAATTTAAATTTAAGATCTCAAGGCCTGTGGGAAGAGATTGGAAACTAGGCCCCAAGATGTTCCTCAGGCTAGCCTCACTCTCCCCCAGCTCATCCCTCATTAGAGGTACTGTCTCCTATGTCTTTTCCCCCTGCTTCAGGAAGTCAGTCAGATGGCAGCATTGATCTAGTGAGGGCCCTGCCTGATTTAGGGGAGGCTGGTGGGATGGGTGCCAGAAATGTGTTAGTGTTCCCCCTCTTCCAAGCTAGACTCCCCCAACTGTTAGGTGGGGGTGGGAGGATTCAGTGTGGAAGCTCCTCCCCATTCTCTACAAAGTCACCTAGTTTGCTGAGTGGTGACTCAGCCCTTCCCTACATCAGGAATAGCATCTCTGTCTATGGAGGAGGTAGGAGGCCACTTCCCAGACCCACCATCTGGGGGCTTCATCTTCCCATTGACTGTAGGGTTGGGACACCTGACTGGGTCAACATCACTTCCTAGTGGCCAAGCTTCTCCTTGTTCCTTCCTGGGAGTGATGGGCCCCTACTTCCCACGGGTTCCCTCTTCTTAGGAGTAATGCCCCAAGACTTTCTCCTGGTGGGAGCCTAATTTCCTGCTGTTCTCAACCTCACCAGCAGCTGGGGAGGAACCTTGTGCTGGTCATCTTCTCTTCCTGCCCACAGTGGGGAGGAGGTGCAGGATTCAGGCCTAACCTGACCCTCCTCTTCTCCTGCCACCCCACCTACCGACATACCATTTGTATGCCAATTCATGACCCTTGGTCTCTCTGCCCAGTCTCAATGCCATGGGGTTTGAGCCTCAGTGTGATGGGAGAGAGAGTTAGGTTATCTGAGGAGAGGGGGAGGGAGAAAGGCGCACAATACTCCGTCTCAATAAAGTCCATTGTTGCCTGAGCCTGCTCTGCCCACATGGCACCAGCTGCCCACTGCCCAGTCTATCTGTCTTCTGTGCACTTCCAACTTGGTCTCCCTCTGTCTCAGCTGCCAAAGTGAAGATTCTTTGTCTACTCTTTCAGAACTGAGGCTACTGGGGTGTCTTGATCTCTGTGATTCTGGTCCATTTGACACATCTGTTTTTTATTCTCTGATTTGTGTGTGTCTCTGTTTCTGATTTGTGTGTCCATCTATCTCTGTCTTTCTAATGGGTGAGGGATTCTGAGACCCCTCCTCAGGATGGTAGGGTGTCTGGGAGGGCATCATAGACTGGAAAAAAGAACTTCTGTCCATAAATTTCCCATGGGGACTTGACAGAAGGTGGGCTAAGGCAGGGGGAAGGAGCCAAAGTCACGGTGCCCAAGGATCAGGCTAATTCTGAGTGGAGCTGAGTTTGGTGCCCCTGTGAGTAAGGTTGGCACTGTGGAAGGTGGAAAGTGGCCAAGACAAATCAGCCTGTCTGCATGATAGGCCGGGGAGAGAATAATGGAGACTCCTCTAGCCAAAGGGCCCAAGCTCAGCTTGCACAAAGCCTGACTCCAACACGATCAGTCCCAACAGGACTCAGACAAGAGCCTCAGCTCATAGGAGAGATGGCCAGCCGCTAGAGGCAGCTGGTGGCCCAGTGGAGAGAGCGCCAGTCCTGGAGTCAGGAGGCCCTGAGTTCAAATCCAGCCTCAGATACCGACTAGCTGTATGACCCTGGGCAAGTCAACTTTACTCTGAGTGCTTCTGTTTCTTCAATGTAAAATGGGGATAATAATTATACCCACCTCCCAGGGCCGTCATGAGGATCCAGTGGATAATCTCTATAAAAAGCACTCAGCACAGCACAGCGTCCGGCACAGAGTAGGTGCTATAAAAGCTTATTCCCTTTCCTCTCTCTTGCTTATCCTGCTGTGGTTGTCAGGGGAGTTTCCCTTCTCCCTGGGTTTTAGCTCCACCCCCTCCCAGCACGGCAGAGTCTGGCCACCAGGGGGCAGGCACCATTTGCTATACTTTTTGAGTAATAGGTTGGGGGGGCTCAGAGGCTGGGAGACAGCTCTTGATATCATGGGGGCTCGCCACTCCTAACATCTCCCACCTTCTGTCTCCCATTGCCTGTCTCCCCACCCCGCCTCAAACTGCTCCCCAGTTGAGTCCAGCCTCAAGAGCGGCATGAGGTCAGCTAGGATGGTGAGGGGACAGGAGACTGGACCATGTGAGAAGAGAGGACCAGGGGCATTCAGTCATTCTGGAGAAGAGAAGACCTGGGTGGGAGGAGGGAGAACAACTGGATTTGGGTCTTCAACCATCTGAAGGACTGCCATGTCCTAAGAACAAGGATTAGCCTTGTTCTGCTTGGCCCCAGAGAGCAAAACCAGGACCAGAGCCTAGGTGGGGAAGTTATAGGGAGACACAAACAAGGAAAAATTGACCCATTAGTTCTGGTTTTTCAGTGTAATAGAATGGGCTTCCTCTGGAGGTAGTGAGTTTTCAGGGCCTGAGTTCAAATGCAACCTCAGACATAATAACTGGGCAAGTCACTTAATACTGATTGATGGCCTCCAAAAAAAAGTGAGCTTCCCTTTATGGCAGAGGCTTTTCACCTTCATGTTGTACCTGTGCTCCCTTGGGCAGTTTGGTGAAGCCTCTTGACCCCTTCTCAGAAGAAAATTTTTTAAATGCAAAAAGTGAAATATGTAGGATTATCAAGGAAACCAATTATGGTGAAATACAGTTATCTAAAATACTACAAGTTGCAAGTTCTCAGAGGTGAGGCTCTGAGCCTCTGCTCTGCCCAGGTCTTCAAACAGGAGCAGAATGCTCACTGGCAGGAATGTCATAGTGTGAAATCCTGTTCAGGTCCAGGGTGGGCTCCATGCCTTGTGAGGTCTATGAGTCCATAGGTCATTGTCCCCAGGTCTCCAAGGGATGCCACCCTGTGGTCTTGGATGGTTGGATGAGAACATGTCTGTACTGCTCTTTAAGTAAAAGTCCTGTATGAACAGCTGAGGCCTGGGATGGTCATCTCTCCCATCCCCCACAGCAATCAGCTCCAATGAAGGAGACTCAAGGCCCTTCCCTAGTCTGGCTGCCCTCCCATGGACATGCCAGTGTTCTCCCTAAACTGTGGTGCCCAGGAGTACAACCAGCACTCTAGCTGTGGTATGAGCATACAGGGCAGAACACAGGAGAGCTAGAATGGGGGGGTTCTTGTCTGAGAGGGGAAAGAGGAGTTCTCCTGCCTAAATCAGATCTCTGCCTACTCTCATAGAAGAGACAATTCCTGCTCTAATCACACACACACCCATCCTCTGGCATTTCTGGCACTTTCCATCGATGTGCTCCAATTTTTCCTCCTATCCAGTGTCCCTAGTGTCCCTGTGTCTGGTGGCAGTGCCTAGGAGCCCTCTTGGGTACAGCTGGAATGGGAGGAGGGAGTCTGGAGTCCAAGTAGGGGAAAGAGGGAGCCCTGAGTCTGGGAGCCAGCAGAGAGAAAAGGGCCCTGGATCTGTGGGATTTCAGTGTACCCCTGGAAGCTTGGGAGTAGAGTTTGGCTCCTTGGGTCATAGCTCTAGGGACTGTCCACTCTCCTGTCCCTACCTCTACCCCAGGACAGCTATGGTTGATTATCCTCATGTGGGCCCCCTGACTCTGGGTCCCCCTGTGGGCTCCAGGGAAGGGGGCCAGTCACCAGGGTCTGGGGCATCTCTCTCTGGGTTCCCTGAAGATCAAGTGCCCGACATGAGACTGGTTAGGATAAGGGTTTCAGGAGGCAATGATGGGGAGGATCTAGCGTGGGTGAGAGACAGAGGGAAGGAGGGAAAGAAGTGAGATCTTAGGATCCTAGATCAAGAATCACTTCAGCTCATCTAGCCCCTTCATTTTATGAGTAAACTAAGGCCCACTAATTAGAAGTGACTTGCTCAAGGTCACCTAGGCAGTAAGTGAGAGAGGTAGGAACAAAGGGTGTAACAGGTGAGGGACTCTCACCCTGAGCCAGCAGGAAACCAAGAGTGTACGCTAAAGGTAACAGGGACTGACCAAGGAGCCTAGTCCTTTTGAGTATGTGCGGAGTGCTCAGCTGTTAGGGAGAAGGGCCCTGCTGGGTTGGGCAGTACTAAGTCTAGTCTGTACCTAAACAGGAATCCCCTAGACGCTGCTGAAAAGCCTCCATTGAGGGGAGCCCACCACGACCCATGGAACAACTTGTCAGCATTGTCTTCCCCGTCATTGCTCCTGGTTCTGCCCTATAGGACCAAGTAGAAAAAGCCTAATCCTTTATCCCCTTCTGATATGGCTGGCACTCCTCACCATTGCTCCTCTTCTTCAGCTAAACCAGTGGCATCAAAGTCAAGTAGAAACAGAGGCTGCTGAACCATACAGAAGGAAATTAGCATTATTTTCTTTTGTATTTTTAATTATTTTGTTAAATATTACCCAATTACAGTTTAATTTAGTTCTGGCCCACTTGGGAGTTCTGTTTAATCATTCCCTAATGATACAACTCATTTTTTTTTTTCAGTCATACATTAATGTGATGAGGTCCTTTTCACTATCTCAGTAGCATAATTCCATATTTGGAATGTATTTCAGCCCATTCACACCCACTCTATGCCTCTCTGTTGTCTCAGTGATTCCCAGTTTCAGTACTTTGGAAACCATAGTATTCCATGAGCGAATGAATGAATGAAGCATTTGTTAAGTGCTTACTGTGGACAAAGCATTGTGCTAATAGCTGAGGATATGAGGAGAGGAGTAAGCCGGGCCCTGCTCTCAGGACATATAGGTAAGGGAGCTCTTATTCTTTTGCAGCAGCAACATGTAGGCAAGGTTTCAGCTGTGAGTAAGATGGAAAAGCCCCATGGTCCATAGGGTAGATGGTCCTGCTGCCTCTTTAGTGTCCCGATTCTCCTGATAAAATCATGTAAATTTCCGTTGTAGAACCATTTGATGGGGCCAAGGGCATTGAGGATAGGAACTTTCTTGTCTGGGTCTGCAGGAGCCAATGTGCACCAGGCTGTGTCTTCTCTGAATGGTGGGTAAGGGCCCAGGGCTGAGAGCAGTGATCCTTCTGAGGCTCTTGACTTGTCTCTGTCAGAGCCTGAGAGACATGCTGATCATAGTGGCAGTGGGGTTTGACCAGGGTGCTTTGCTGCTTCTGCCTTTGTCTCTTGACATTGTATAAATATCTAGCATTCATTGTCATCAGAGAAACATAGGCACAATGCCTCTCAATCCAGGCTGGAAGATCACATTAGCAATTTTTTGGGTTACAAATCCAGCTATGATTCCCTCATCATCTATTTGTGAAATTTTTTTTGAGCTTTGAATATAGGACTTTTCATTTGTAGCCCCTGGGGTAGCCGCCTACCCAGAGGGTGGGCCTCTCAGAGATGATCCCAGTTCAATGTACCCCTGCTGTTCATATGTCCTTAGAACCATAGTTCTTTAGAGTTCCCACTGATGCATGAGGTGGCACTGGGCCACCTAGGACTTCTCCACCATGCCCTAATATTATTGGGGGTGATCTCATCACCCTGCCAAGATCCAGTCTTGGGACTCCGCCTCATCCCTACCCTCTTCCCCTCTGACTGAAGGTAGAACTAGGAACTCCAGGACTTCCTTTAAGGAGGAAGCTCAGCTCAGATTTCTCCTTCTTTCCCATCTGGCCACATTCCTTTGGGATTTCTCTGCCTTCTCTAACCTGCCTCCCTCATTGGTACCTCCCCTCCCTTTCCCACTTTTTTAAATGTGTTGTCTTCCCTTATTAGACTATAAGCTTCTTGAGGGCAGGGACTGTCTTTCCTTCCCCAGCACTTAGCACAGTGCCTAGCACATAGTAGGTGCTTTAAATATTTATTGACTAGTGACTGCTTACTTTTTCTAGGCATCCATAGAACATGTAACACGTGAAGGGGGTGAGGAATAGATTTAGCAACTGATTGGTGTGTTGGGTGAAGGAGAGTGAGTCAGTAATGCTAAGGGTCTGACCCTGGAACATGGTAGTGTCCTTAATAAAAATAAGGACCATGAGTAGACAGGTGAGTTTCAGGTGGAGACAGTGAGTTCTGTTTTGAAAACAGTAGGTTGAGTTTGAGATCTCTCCAGGCTATCCAGTTGTTTCGTACTCAAAAAGGACCTTGACATCAGGGAGGTGATGCCAAGACATGCAAATGAATTGGATTTAATCGAGGCAGGGCTGTGCAAAGTCACCAACCTCACTTTCTCCATCTGGGTCCAGTGGCACAGTATAGATCAGGACAACAATCAGGATGCTATGGGAGAATTTGACATTTTTAATGTAAGGTCTTTAACATGTCTTTAATTGGCTATCCAGTATGGAATGTTCAATAGGCTGTTGGTGATATAGGACTGGAGCTCAGGAGAGAGACTGAAACTAGGTTTGTTTAGACTTGGAGTCAGGAAGACTTGAGTTCAAATCCTGATCCAGACACTTCCTGGCTGTGTGACTCTGGGTAAGTCACTTTACCTCTGTCTGTCTCAGTTTTCTCATTTCTAAAAATGAGACATTCTTCATAAGACTTTCTTCAAATGAGATACCTACTTCACAGAATTCACAGGATCTAAATAAGACGAGATATTAGTATACTTTGCAAACTTTAAAATATTGCATAAATTCTAGCTATTAATTATACATGGACAGCTAAGTGGCACAGTGGATAGAGTGCTGGACTGGGAATTAGGAAGACTCATCTTCCTGAGTTCAAATTCAGCCTGAGACACTTATTAGCTGTATTACCCTGAGCTAGTCACTTAACCCTGTTTGTCTCAGCTTTCTGCAAAATGAGATAGAGAAGGAAATGTCAAATCGCTCTGTATCTTTGCTAAGAAAACCCCAAATGGGATCATAAAGAGTTGGATACAACTAAATGATGAACAACATTATACATGTATTTATGAGTCATCTACATAGAGCTGATAATTAAACCCACATAAGCAGTTAAGATTACTAAGAGAAAGAAAGTATACAAAAAGAATAGGGCCTATGACAGAGCCATGATGTACACCCAGAGTTATAGGACATTATATGAGAGATGACCCTACAAAAGAGACTTAGAATGAGTAGTCAAAATACAGATAGGAAGAGAGCCCAGAGAGAGTAAGGCTCTGGAAATTTAGAGAAGAGAGAGTAGCTAGGAGAAGAGACTAGTTAAGAGTGCCAAATATAGCAGAGAGGAAAATAAGGCTGAAGAAAAAAAACCCATAGGATTTAATAATTAAGGTTTCATTGATCCTCAACAGAGAGATGCCAAAGGATAGGAACAAACAGGTCTCAAAAGACAAAACTGCAAACTATCAACAACCATATATATGAAATATCGCTCAGATCACTAATAACCAGAGAAATGAAAATCAAAACAGCCCTGAGGTTTTACTTTACATTCAGAAAATTCTGGAAAGATGATAATGGTCAACATTGGAGATATTGTGGAAAGACCAGCACACTAACGCATTGTTGGTAGAGCTGCAACTTGGTCCAAACGTTCTGCAAAGCAAATTGAAATGATGCGAAGAAAGTAACTAAAATGTCCAGACGCTCTGACCTACAGATTCCACTGCTAGGCATATGGATCAAGGTCATTGACAAGAAGGGTTCCATAGTCACCAAAATATTTATTGTTAACACTTTTTGTAGTAAGAAAGAACAGGAAACAAAGTAGATGCCCATCTATTGGCAAACAACTAAAGAAACTGTAGCAAATGAATGTAATGGAATATTATTGTTCTGTAAGAATTAGAAGAATAGAAAAGCTTGCAAAGACTTACATGAACTGATACAATGTGAAACAAGCAGCACCTAGGATTACAATATATGCAATGACTACTACAGTGTAAATTTAAGAACAGCTACAGAACAACTGGAAATGAATGTTGTAAAATTATAAAAAAACAAAACAAGTTTAAAGAAGAGATATTAGATGACACTTCTGCCTAATACTCTGAAGAGGCTGGGGTCCATGAGTATGGAAAATCGCATATATTGTCAGATTTTTTTTTCCCCCAGTGTTAATCAGTTTGGCCTGGTTCTGCAAGGGAGTACACTGAGGTCTCCTAGTATTAAAGTTTCACTCTATTTCTTCCTGTAACTTGCCTGGCTTTTCCTTTAACATTTGGGTGCTATTCCATTCATTGTATATATGCTAAGTATTGAAGTAATTCATTGTCTACTTTATGTTTTTCAACAAAATGGAGTTTCTCTGATTGTCTCTTTTAATTAAGGCTACCTTTTTTTGGTGCTTTTTCTTTGTTTGAGTTCATGATTGCTTACCCCACTTTTCTGAGTTCAGCTGAAGAATAATATATTTGCTTTAGTTTCTTATTTTAATTCTGTGTAAATATTTGTCTCAAGTGAATTTCTTGTAAAACATTGTTAGATGGTGCTTTCTAATCCATTCTACTATTCTTTTCCTGGTTATTTTGGACAGGTTCATCCCATTCACATTCACAGTCATGATTTCAATTGAATAGTTCCCTCCATCCTATTTTCTTAAACTCTTGTTGAATTTTATTCTTTTCTTCTTCTTAGTCTTGTAAAAAAAATTGTTATAAGGAAGGTCTCTCTGGGAGGGAAAGGGAGGGATACAGAGGGCAATCTAGGCTGTTTGAAAATAAAACATATAAATACAAATCTATTTTTAAAAAAAGATATTGGCATCTTTGGATAAGATCTTTGGTAAATCTTTGATTTATTTCAGTCTCTAGTCTCTTGATGACAATGTGTAAGTTAGAGTCAGAATAATGGATACAAAGCTGGAGGGACCACTTTATTTTACATCTGGGGAAATTTTGACTCTTAACATATGGGCAAACCAAGGCACAGAGTGATTTATTACCTAAGGTCATAAGGTGGCAAGTAAATGAACAGGTATTCGAAACCAGGTGCTCTAACCAAACCAGCGCTGCATGTTGCTGGACTGAGCACCTGTGATGTCCAAGAGGGCTCAGGGGATGCTGAAAAGTCAACACTAACCAGCACTCTGGTATTCTCAGAGTCTAAGACCCCCAGCAGTCCCAAACGGCTTATAACTTCCAAGAGTGGAACATATACAATAAAGTGGAAGCATAAGCTCAGGTAGAGCCCCCTCAGGTAAGCAGATTGACTGTAGCTGTCCTCCTTTGCTTCTGGGAGATCTCTCGCCTGATGCTCCTTTAGCATTGATGTGGTTACCCACAAAGAGGGTTAGGGTTGCTCTGGAGACCCCAAAATACCAACATGCTGGGTCCTGTGGAAAGAATTCCACTCAAGTCTTCTCAGCCAAAGAAAAACAAAGTTTATTGAAAGTTCGCCATATGGGGTAGACTCTTAAGGAGCCAGTCTATGCTAGATCATTCCATGGTGCTCTCACACAGAAAGTCTATACTAGGAAATTCTATGGCGCTCTCATACTACATAGAGGGAAGATGGGGTCTTATATACAGAGGAATCTAGGGGTGGTCTAGAGGAGAAGTTTGGGCAGGGTCTTCAGGAGGAGTCAGTGAGGTCAGACTCCAGTAATGAGTTTGAGGAGGGTCTTCAGGAGGAATGAGGTCAATTCAAGAGTGGATTGATATTTTGATAGGCTCAAGGGTGGGAAGTAGATGAACAAGAGAGGGTTAGGCTAGTAACAGAGGTTTGGGCCCAGCCACAATGAAACACTTACGGCCTCTGCAAATGCCTCATCAAGTGGGAAGATTTAATCATACTTCAAGGGGTTTTCCAGAGCTTGTACCTCAAAGATTTAAGGAGAGCTCAAGGGGGGGGGGTCCCAGAGCCTGCACCTCATCATTCCCCCCTCAAACAAATGGGACCCAAATTCTTTAGGGGTAAAAGGCGAAGGTCTCAGCTTCTGAAAGTGCTTCCTGCTGGCAAGGGGTGTCGAGCTGTCCCTGCCTCTCTGGGTCCCGTTCAAGGGGGTCAGACTTCACATCCAACGGGTCACACTCTGGAACATGCCTGATGCCAGGTCCAGTGGGCTGGAGAACTTGGATTCAGTCAGAGGTTGGTATAGCCTGAGTGGCCATCTGGAGGTTGATGGCTTGAACCCTGGAGGAGACAAACCTGGCAAAGAGGTTAAGCAAACAAGACCAAAACAGGCACAAAAAAGTATAAAGAACAATTTCCCTGGTAGGAATTAAAGATGACTATGGCAAGGCCAAAAGGAAAAGGGCAGGTATAATTTCACCTCTTTTCATCCTTTTTGCTGGAGGGGGCTGGGGCCTTTCTAAACAGTACTTTGAGGTCCTCCAAGGGCTCACAGGTATATTTTGGAGTCTGGGGGAAACAACTGGTTTAATCCTACAGTTATGAGTCCAGCTGGGGAGACCTTCAAGTTTTACTGCTGTTGGAGTGGTGAATATGACTCGGTAGGGTCCCTTCCATTGGACATCTAACTATTCTCCCTTTGGGGTTTTCCATGACTTTAAGTAGCCCCATCTCCAGGTTGTACTGCATGATGACACTCATTTTCATTGCCAAGAGGTTTTGGGAGATACTTATTGGCATATTCAGTCAGAGCATTCTTGACAGCTCCGAACTGAGTTGCAAATTGGGTGATTAAATGCTGTTCTGGGTTCACCAGGATGTCAGAGGTTAGGAAGGGCCTCCCATACGTGAGTTCAAAGGGACTAAGCTTGATATTTTCCTGAGGTGTGATTCGGGAACTAAGTAGCCCAATGGGGAGATTCTTAACCCAATCTTCTTGGGTTTCTATGCATAGCTTAGTAAGAACCCGCTTAAGGGTATGATTCATTTTCTCTACTTTACCAGAGGATTTTGGATTCCAGGCTGAGTGGAGATGGTAAGTGATTTTAAGTGTCTTTCCCACTGCCTGGGTTATCTGAGAAATAAAAGCTGGGCCATCGTCACTCTGTAAGGAGACAAGCAAGCCAAAATAAGGTATAATTTCCTTTAATAGGCACTTTGATACCTCCTGAGCCTTTTCAGTTCTGCAAGGGGAAACTTCTACCCAATTAATAAAGGTGTCAACAAAAACCAAAACAAATCTGTCAGTCTTCACCTGGGTAGGTACCCCTCCTCTGGACAAGTTTTAAAAGGGGAGGAGGTTTGACTGCCCCTTCTGGATTCACCTGAGCACAGTTTGGGCAGGCCCAAAAGATTTGTCTGATGGTTTCTCCCAGTTTACTACCAGTAAAAATGGGCTTTATCAGAGACTGGAAGGCATTCTTCTCTAGGTGTGTGGCCTGATATAAGCCAAAAAGAAGATTCCACTGACTTTCCTCTGGGATAAGAAGTTGTCCTGAGGGTGTTTGAAACCACCTAGAGGAGGAAAGAGAGTATCCCCTTTCCTTAGCAAGGGCCTGTTCCCAAGGGCTGTATGAGGGTGTGAAGGAACTGGGGAGCTGTGGTAGTAAAGGAGCCAGTATGGTCAACTAGTGGGCAGCGTTTTTTTGCTGCAGCGTCTGCCAGGCAATTTCCCACAGCCTGATCAGTTTCCCCTTTCTGGTGGCCTTTGCAAAAAATTACAGCTACCTCAGAGGGCTTTTGAACAGCTTGGAGGAGATGTAAAATCTCCTGTGCATGTTTAATAGGGGAATTTTTTGCTATCAAGATATCCCCTTTCTTTCCAAATTGCTCCATGGGCATGTAGAACATGGAAAGCATATTTTGAATTTGTAAAAATGTTTACTCGTTTATTTTCCCCTAACTCTAGGGCTCTGGTGAGTGCTATCAATTCTGCCTTCTGGGCAGAGGTCCCAGGGGGCAGGGATTTGGCCGCCATGGTTTGGTAGAGGCTGGCCACCGAATATCCACTTTTCCTGACCCCTTGTTCAAAGAAACTTGAACCATCTGTGTTCCAGACTGCTTCAGGGTTCGAGAGACGAGAATCTTTCAAATCAGCTCGACTGGCATAAACACAGTCCAAAGTCTCCTCATAATCATGAACCAAGACATCTGAGTGGGCACCGCCTGGGAGGGGGATTGCTGGGTTAAGCATGCGGCATACCCGAAGGGTTAGGTCAGGGGTGTCTAAGAGCAAGGCTTGATATTTAGTGAGCCTGCCGCTAGCCAGCCACTGGTGGCCTTTTGCTTCCAGGATGCTCTGAACTCGATGGGGACTTAGAACTTCCATTGGCTGACCAAGTGTAATTTTAGAGGCTTCCTCAATTAGAATGGCTGTAGCAGCTATTGCCCGGAGGCATGCAGGCCGTCCTGCAGCCACAGAGTCTAATTGTTTTGAAAAATAGGCAACTGACCTGCGGTCAGGTCCTAAGAACTGAGTTAGGACTCTCAGAACCTGTCCTCTCCTTTCATCTACATACAAAGTGAAAGGTTTTCCTAGATCAGGTAGGGCTAATGCTGGTGTGGTGGTCAATTTAGCTTTCAGTCTCAAAAGCTTTGGTCTGATCAGGACCCCACTCTAGAGGGAGTGAATCAGGGCCCTGAGTGGAAGCATAGAGAGGTTTAGCAATAAGGCCGAAATTTGGGATACAGAGCCTACAAAACCCAGCCATACCCAGAAAAGTTCAAAGTTGTTTTTTTGGTGGCTGGAATAGGTATAGACAAGATTGTCCTTTTGCCCTCAGAGGTTAAGGAGCAAGAGGTAGGAGCTAGATCGTGGCCCAGATGCATCATAGGTCTAGAAATAGAATGAACCTTAGAAACCAAATAGTCCAATCTCCTCATTTTACAGATGAGGAGACCCAGGGAGGTGAAGTGACTTGTCCAAAGTCATACAAATGGGACGTGTTACAGAAGGAAAGGAACCCAAGCTTCTTTCCACTTAGCCCTGCCTCTCATGTGTTATCCTAATTGTCTTCCTATAAGAGTCTATGATATAAAAGTCTCCCATAATTGCCTGGCGGGGGATAGGACAAAAGGGAATGGAAAGGAAGGAAGTCTCTGTTTTCTGTCCCATCTGTGGCACGAACTGGCGGCAGCGAACGTTCACAAGCTCATACTGGCCAGCAGGCGAGTGAGCCTCTCTGCAAGGACACTTCCCAGACAAAGATTCCTTGGCCCACCTAACTGCAGTTTCCATTTGCGCCTGCGCATTGTGTCACCCCCACGGCTCCACCTTCGTCCCTTGCTCCCATCTAGTGACGTTTGCTGGAGACGCAGCCAATGGGCTGCCGCGTTGGGTAAGCCGCCACCCGATTGGCTGGGCTCGGCGGGGGCGGGAATTCGGGCTCTGGCGGATGCTGCGGGAGGCGCGCACAGGTAACTAAGGGTTGCGGGAGTACGGGGCCGGAAGTGCGAGGAGGAATGACCTCGGGGCCGGGGCCGGGCCTGGGAGCGGACCGAGAGGGGACCAGGGCTGGGACCCGGACCGGGACTGAGACTGAGACTGGGACCGAGAGCAGAGCGCATCTTATAGAAAGGGAAACTGAGGCTGCGGGGTGAGAGAAGGCCGTGGGGTCGTGGGTCTGCCATTGGAAGGGGAGCCCCGGAGGTCATCGAGGACCCCTCCCTTGACTGATGGGGAAACTGAGGCCGGGAGAGGGAGAAGGGCCTGACAGTCAGCTGGTTAGTGTCAGGGGCACAATTTGAACCCAGGCCCGTCCCCTGCTTCCACGCACCACCCACATCCGCCAGCTCCGGGGCTCTGGGCAGTCTGAGAGCCGGCTGATAGCCCACAATCACTGATTAAGCACCTACTGTGTGCTGGACGCTGTGCTAAGGGATCCGGAGGCAAGTCCCGTCCCGGGAGGGCCCCAGGCCCAAGGAAGACAGCGGGCCAACAGCTGCACAGGGATAAAACGTGCAGGAAAAGTAAGGGGTCCTGGAAGAGGGAGGTGCTAGGATGGAAGGGGATTTGAGGCTAGACTTGAAGGAAGACAGGAGGTAGGGGCAGGGTGTTCCCGGCAGGGGACACAGCCAGGGAAAATTCCTGAGGCTGGAGGCATTGTCCTTGGTGAGGAAGAGCCAAGGGACCAGTGTCATCTGTGGAAGGACCGGAAAGGGAGGAGGGGGCTAGGTTGTGGTGGGCTTTGAATGCCAAATCAGGGCGTTTGGAGGCGATAGGGAGCTACTGGAATTTACTGAGTGGGGGGAAAGTGATATGATCAGACCTGAGCTTTAGGAAAATCACTTTGGTGGCTGAATGGAGGGAGGAGGGAAGTGGGGGAAACTGAGGCAGGCAGACCCACCAACAGCTTATTGCTGTGGCCTAGGTGCAAGGTGATGGGGACCTGCACCAGGATGGGGGCAGTGTCAGAGGAAAGGGGGGCATATTTAAGAGAAGCCATAGATATGAAATGGACAGTCCTGGATGGGGGGGGGGGGTGTGAGAGAGAATGAAGAGGCAAAGGTGACTCCTATCCTGCCAGCCCAAGGGCCTAGTAATGGGAATGGGGAAGGGGGTTTTGGACATGCTAAGTTTGAGACACCTTCAGGATGAAATTGCCATCTGAGATTGCTAGCAGGCAGTCCGAGCTTTCCTTGAGACTTGAGGTCATGCCAGAGCTTTGGACTGCATAAACAGACCTGAGCATCTTGTGTATAGACATGAGAGCTGATGAGTTCTCCAAGTGAGGTAGATAGCACAGAGGGGAATGATAGCCTGAGACAGAACATTGAGGGATAGCTGCTGTTAGCCAGTGTGACGTAGAAAAACCTGCTCAAGAGAGAGCATTGATTTTGCAGTCAGAAAATCTGAGTTCAAATGTTGCCTTCAGTGCTACCTGGGTGATCTTGAACAAGTACCTTAGTGGATCAACTAGCAAATATTCAGTATATTTTATGTACCAGTGCTAGGCATCAGGGATACAAAACCTCCAAGCAATTTGCATTCTATCAGTTAACCTGTCTAGGTTTCAGTTTCCTTATCTGTAAAATAAAGTGTTTGGACCAGGTAACTTCTGAGGCCCCTTGGAGCTCTGAATATCATAATCCTAGGAGCCTTAGTACCTTTTTATTGAATGATTGCTGTCCGGTTTGCTGATAACTTGGGAACCAGTGATTCTTCCCAGTCTTCATCTTTTCCTCCACTTATCTTTCTCTGCCTGTATCTGAATGCACATCTCCTTAGTGGGACATGCCTCTTGCCAACCACCATTGTCATCCCTTCTCATAGGCTCAGATCTCCCAGCCCCTAGACTTCTCAAGGCCATCAGATCCATGGGGACCTAAGAGTCCACTGAACGTGGAGTCGGGATGGTGAGTACTGACCATGCAGGTAGCTGCCTTGTCTTCCTTGGGGCACCTGAATTCACCTTTGTTTCCTTGTCTTATGGTGACACAGGCAGAACCTGGAGCCTGATGTAGACCTCGGTCCTTTTCTTCTTGCAGAGAAGGAGCCTGGCTCCAAGTCAGCTGGCCAAGAGGAAGTCTGAGGGCAATGCTTCTGATGAAGAAGACTGGCACCCAGAGTCAGTGGTAAGACCTAACTCCTTTGTGCCCTTCTCATAAGTCATGCCCCAGGCATCTGTGAACATCCACAGACTGTGTCAGAAAATCCAGGCCAGGCAGCAGTTCATGAAGTTCTTGCTTTGTGCCAGGCCCTCAAGGAACTCACAGTCTAATGGGGATATGAAATGCAATCAACATTCATGCACAAATGGGCCATGGCAGAAGTCTGAGATAATCTTAGATAAAGGCACTGAGACTAAAAAGGAACAGGGAAGGAGAGCTGGAGGAATCTGGGGAAGCCAGAAGGCCTCAGGAGGAGGGGGGGCATGCCAGGCATGGACACTGCCAGACTTTAATCCTGGCTCTCAGTTAATAAGCATTTACTAAGCACCTACTATATACTAGGTACTGTGCCTGGGAATACAAAAAGAGGCACTAGCCCAGGCTCTCCTCCTGGTCCTTGCTGGTGCTGGCCACCCAGGCTTGACCTCCCCCCGGCGCCTCTTCTAGTCCACTCTCTGCAGTGCTCTCTTGCTCCTCTGCTCTCGCCATCCTTCCAGGCCTCCTGCCTAGAGCCCCTGCCCTGATCCTTCACCTCTCTGAGCTCCTAGAGCACTTACTGCTGATAACTTGGGTTATGTTCAATTTGTAACAATGAAAATACATCTTGCATATCAGATATTTACATTACAATTCATAACAGTAGCAAAATTACAGTTATGAAGTAGCAACGAAAATAATTTTATGATTGGGGGTCACCACAACATGAGAAACCGTATTAAAGGGTTGCGGCACTAGGAAGGTTGAGAACCACTGCTGTAGAAGGAAGGATTTTAAGTGAGACTTGAAGGAAAGAAGCCAGGGGGGTTGGCATGGGGGAGGGGCAGCCAGAGAGAATGCCTGGAGCCACTGGGTGGAGGGCCTTATTTGTGGAACTGCCTGGGGTGGGTGTCATTGGATCCCAGAGGTAAGTCAGGTGTAAGAAGGCTGGAAACCGAGAGGAGAGGGGAGCTTCTAATGCCAAACAGAGAGTTTTATGTTTGATCTTAGAGTTTATTGAGTAGGGGGTGACGTGGTCAGGGCTGAGGGAGGAGGGAGGGCCAGAGAGGGCTCCAAGAGGAGGAGAGGGAGGGAGGACTCCAAGAGAACACAGGGTTTATGGCCCTGAGAGCCTCAAAGGATGGGAATGCCTTTGCTTTTTTTTTTTTTTGGTAGGGCAGTTGGGGTTAAGCCACTTGCTCAAGGTCACATGGCTAGTAAGTGTTAAGTGTCTGAGGCCAAATTTGAACTCAGGTCCTACTGACTCCAGGGCAAGGGCTCTATTCACTGCACCACCTAGCCGCCCAGATTGGCATGCCTTTGGCAGAAGAGGAAAGAATTGGTGAGGAAGGAGAGTACATTCAGTTTGGACATGTTGAATGGGCATTAGCTGGATATCCAGTTTGCAGTGTCCAGTAGCAGCTGGTGATAGTGGGACCGAAGGTCAGGCAGAGATGGGGGCTGGTTGGTGGAGATATTGATGAGAATGGGTGAAGAGGAGGCATAGAGCTGAGCCTTGGGGAACATGCCCAGAGAGGGGCTGTGATCTGGAATATGAGCCAGTGAAGGGGATGGAGAAGGAGCAGTTAGGGAGGGAGGGCAGGAAGTGCTCTAGGAGCTCAGAGAGGTGAAGGATCAGGGAAGGGGCTCTAGGCAGGAAGCCTGGAAGGATGGTGAGAGCAGAAGAGTGAGAGAGCATTACAGAGAGTGGACTAGAAGAGGCATGGCGTGGGGGTGGGGGGCCCCAACCTGGGTGGCCAGCACCAGTGAGGACCAGGAGGAGAGCCTGGGTTAGAATGGGGGGGAGGGTCCAGGAAGGGGCTAAAATATAGAAGTTCACATCTCTCCTGTACTGTTGGTACCCTGCCCCCTTCTCCCTCCATCTCAGTATAACCCTGCCCACTTCAGGAGCTGCACAATAGCTATGGGTTGGGTTGACTTGATTCTGGCCAGCTTGAAATCTGGCAGCTTTAGGTTCTGGCCTGCATGCAGGCCCAGTTTGAAGCACATGACCTTCCCCCAGCATGACCCTGTCCCCTCGAGGTGTGGAGCCTTCTCTAGGATGGGCTTGTGGGTAGATCATGGATTCATGAATTCCACACCAGGCAGGGGGCTGGTCTCTGGCACTTGAGGGAGTTTCACTGATGAGAAATCCTTTGGGAAAGTCCTTTCTGTACTTCCAGGAGAGGGGGGCAACCTGTGCAGAGCACCTCCACAT
The DNA here is from genome assembly GCA_028646515.1 of Pseudochirops corinnae. NCBI lineage: Eukaryota > Metazoa > Chordata > Mammalia > Diprotodontia > Pseudocheiridae > Pseudochirops > Pseudochirops corinnae. The sequence goes on from CM053586.1 coordinate 337,722,994, forward strand.
GTCAGGTGCTTAATAAAGGGGATGAATTGATAAAAGTGGCCTCCTGGAAGGCTGCGGCCACTCCTGGGCTTGTGTTGTGGCTGTCACAGATCAGAGATCCAGGTGGCCCTCGGAGGGAAAGCTGGCCTCCTCAGCAGCTGGGCAGCGTCCTCTCATCCCCACCCACCCCGAGCAGCCACTGGTAGAACCCAAGGCCCTGAGCAGAATGACCGGATGAGTGGGTGAGCACAGAGGGCTTGTGGGCGCCTAGAATCAAGGCCCTCACTCTTTCTAGTTTAGGTCTTGTTAACTCTGATTGATGTCTCTGCCTGTGGAGCTGCTACTGACAGACAGGAAAACCTTAGGCTGGTGCTGACCATTTGTCCCCTTCAGGCAGCCTGACTTGCTACTTATCAACATCCCAGTCATACACTGGACCCATCGGGGCCTTGATTCTCTCCTAGACTCCTAAGAGGTGGAAATCGAGCAGCGAGGTGAATAGCCGGGATTGTTTCTTGTCACCTTTTCGGAAACCACTGACTCAGCTGACTAATCGGCCACACTGCCTTGACAGCAGCCAACATGTAAGTCATCTGGGGAGGGGTTTCTCACTAGGCCACAGGCAGGAGCAGGGGGGGGGGGGGGAAGAGGAATGTGAGGAGCTTGGATATAGTTTTGCTTGGCTCTTCCATTTTGTGTGTGTGTGTGTGTGCACACGTGTGCACGTTTGTGCATGTGTGGGGCCATGGGTGTGTGGTGTGGGTGATGTGGGGTGTGTGATGGGTAGGTATGTGTGTTTGGATTGGGGGTGATGTGTATAACACAGCCTCCAGTCCCCAAACTGAGCCTATTGGGCATCATGTTGGAAAGATGGCTGACTTTGTCAAGTGGATTGGCTGGCGACTGGCAGCAATCTGACTTTTCTCTGCCTTGTCATTAGACTTGTGATCGATTAGGGCTCCTGAGCACTTCCTTCCTGGGAGCTTGTCCTTCTTTGCTGTTGTTTTTGTGAGAAGGGCAGGAGGCAGGGCTAAAGATGCACGTTGGGCACGTCAACCCTAGACAGGTTCTCTATTCAGAGACAAGGGATGCTGTGTCTTTCTCCCATCCAGCCCGATATGCTTTTGAGCCTGAGAGAAGGGCTCTCTGGGAGTCCCCCACCCCCCTAATCCAGGATGGCCCAATGGCTCCACCATAGGAGCTCTAGCTGTGGGTCCAGAGCTGTCCTTCCATCTCTCTCCTTCCCAAAGCTGTCTCCCTCATTACTACTGTCAACTGCTCCTTCTCTCCTGTCATTGTGCTGCTAAATGAGGGGGCAACTCAAGAGTGCTATGATTCTCCATTCTGCCCTGGACACTCCTCCCTCATCAGTGATCTCTTGAATATCCCCCTCAGCAGTTCCAACTCTGCCCCTGTCATCACCCCTCGAGCCCCAGCTCCTCCTCTTTGTCAGCCAGCATCCTCCTTGCCTCAGTGGTCCATGCTGGTGGCCTCCCCTCCTTCCTCAGGCCTTCTCTTCCTGCTTGGCTTCTGGATTCCTGGTCCTCAGCTCCCATGGAGCCAATGCTCCTCTCTAGGTGTGTAGTTCCTAATTCTGCATCTCATCCTTTTGGTCGCTCATGTTCGTATCCTGGGAGTTGTCTTGGACACCTTGTTCTCACCCAAGTGGCCCCTCCAGAACCAAACTCTTGGTATGGCTTGTCCTTAAACCAGTCCCTTCTTTCCACTCATATCACAATGTCCCTAGCCCAGGTCCTCCTTGTGGGCCTCTAGCCCGGCTTTCCCTTCTGTGGTCCATTCTCTGTGAGCTGCAGGCTGACCCTATCATGCCTCCCCTCAGGAAGCTTCTCATAGGCCTAGGGCAGTGCTTGCCATCCTGGGACAGGCTTGCTCCCACGGCCACAGGGAAGATTAGGAAGTAATTCTACTCTCCTGTTGAAATCCATCTCTATTTCTTTTGTGCATAGGCCTGGGAAAGTGAAGAGTTTTCTTCCTTTCACTGAGCAGAGGATGGGGGCAGGGTGGGATGGGCTTACTGAAAACTGAAGAGGGTTGGGACACCTGCTTTAAGATCAGATACAGACTCTCCTGCTTGGAGCGTAAAGCCCTTGTCTTCTCCTTCTCGGCTGCTGCTCAGCCCTCTCCCTCATTCACTTGTGCTCCAGCCAGACTGGCCTAGTTGGGGTTCTTGGCATATAACGTGCTGTTGCCCATCTCTTTGCCCTTGCTTACGCTGTTCCCCTTGCCTGGAATGCTCTCCCTTCTCATTTTTGCTTCTTGGGACCCCTACCTCCCTTTGACACTCAGCTCACTTTCCCTGCCCTCCCCTAGGTGTTATTGTACCCTGTGCCACCCCTCTGTCACTTCACTTACTTTGTGTGGGTCTGGTGTTTCTCATCTATAAATGCAGAATGTAGGCCCCTTGAGGGCAGGGACCACCTCACTCTTGCACTGAGCACAGTGCCTGGCACGCGACCCATGGCTTGCTGCTGGATTGCTGCTGTTCTCAGTGTCCCTGAGCAGGACACCGATGGGCATCAGCACTGTTTGGCCATAGGGCAGTGAATCTGGGGGCTCAGCTCTTTTTGAAGAGCATCCATAAGTCACAAGGGGCTTAAAAATCTGTGTTGTGGGGGGATGCTAGGTGGAGGAACCCCCTCCCCACACCTGCAAGCCTCGAATCAGTTGCTGCCTTGGTGATCCTGCAAAGTTAAAATGCTGCTTCTGAATGAGAAACATTTTGGTGGGGGCCAGATTGCAGGGGGGGTGGTGCCATTTCCCCCCTGCTATTCATAATCTTAGCGATCTTGTTAATTTCCGAAGCGAGCACT
>CM053586.1:337726303-337760022 GCA_028646515.1 Pseudochirops corinnae
CATGGGGAGTGGGGGGTCCACTGGACTGTAAGATACCCTCACTCCACCCGCACCCCTTCCCCAGGGTTAGTGCTGGTGAGCCCTTCCTTGTCCTGGGAGAGCCTGGGAGGAGGGAGCCACACTTTCCTCAAAGTGAGGTGAGGGCACCTGTTGGGCATATTCCTACCTCCTGCCCCAGATCCTCCCAAGTCATCATGGCAGCCCATTTTGTAGTAACGAGACAGCAAACAGGGAGGCCGATGAGTAGAGGAGGGTTGAGGGCTGATGAGGCCTGTGATAGCAAATGCAGGGAATCCCAAGAACCTGGGATGGCCAAAGGAAGCCCAGCCAGCGGACCACTAGACCAACACCAAGACTGTAAACACAGGCAACACTGAAAAGCCACGAGCCTCTGACTGCCATACTGAACAGGGAGGACACACATATCTCTGTCGAAAGCGGGGACTGTGGCTGCTCAGTGTTGTTGCATGGGCTTTCAGTCCTGTGTCGATTTGTTTTTCTTTGTTAGGAGGGAGGGCACTTTCATGGGGAGAGGGGAAGGTGTGGATACTGGGGAAGTAACTGTGATCCTGAAACAGAAGGCACCTGTGAAATGTTGGAGGGTGGTTGCTGGCCCTTGAGCCTGAGAGAAGCCACCAGAAATCCACTCTGCAAAGTTGGTGAGTGTAGCCTGTGATTGCTTGCAGGTCCTCTGGGCCTCCGGGCCTTGGGCATCAAGCGGGCGGGGCTCCGGCATGCCCTCCATGACCCATTAGAGGAAGGAGCTCTGGTTCTTTATGAGCCACCACTCCTAAGTGTCCATGACCAGCTGAAGCTTGACAGGTGAGCCAACAGGTGGGGAGGGTGTGGTGTTGAACATGGGAGGGGTAGGAGCCCATGGTGAGAGCTGTGGTGTTTGTTGGGCCTCAGCTCTCTGAGGCCAGGGCGCTGATGCTGAGGCCATTGGGTGGCTTCAGGGTATTCTCACTCTGTGTGTACCCTCTGGACTGCCTGGCTTTAGAGCCTCTTTTCCTTGACCTTCCCCAGGGGTCTTATGCCCCTCTTATCTAATGCATACTGGTCTCTGACTGGAGTGCAGCATATTTGTGTAGACACTTCCTTGCTGGCTGAGAGCTCCAGGAGGGTGGGGGCTGTGACCTGACTCCCTGTCTCCCCTAGCACTTGGCCCAATGTTCTGTCCCCAGTAGGCACAGAGAATCAGTGGATGAATGATGTGCATAGTGCCCAAGACTAGGGAGGATTTTCCTCCCGCTCTACTCTCTCCAGAGGCCCCAGCTGGAGTTTTGTGTTTGGTTCTGGGCAGCACATGTTAGGAATTCTATTGATGAGTTGGAGGATGTCCAGAGGAGTCAGGCCTCAACATCCAGCTGTACGAGAATCATTGAGAGAACTGGGGAGAGTTAGCAGGTTCTGGGAGGACACGACTATTTGACTAGGTATCTGAAGGGCTTGCCTGTGGTGGAGGGCTTGGCCTGGCTCTGCTCGGCCCCAGAGGGCAGAGCCGGGAGCAGTGAGGCCTATGGAGGCTGGAGGTCAGAAAGCTGACTCTGAGGTGGAAGGGGCTGCCTCAGAAGATGGGGGTCCCTAGGAGCAGGCTGGATGCCTGCTCTCAGGAGTGTGTGTGGATGCCGCTGAGGGCTGAGACTGTGGTTCTGAGGGGAGTGGGATGACTTTTGTACAGCATTGGGGCTCCGTGGCCTACTGGCTCCCGGTCTGATGGGAGAGAAACATAACAAATAAGCCACAGACAGGATTAACTGGAAGCAACAGCAGGAAGGCACTAGAATGAAGGGGGGTGGAGTGGGAAGAGCTTCCTGGAGAAGGTGGGATCTTAGCTGGGACTTGAAGGAAGCCGAGAGGTAGAAATGAGGGAGAGCATTCCAGGCAGGGGGCACAGCCAGAGAAAACGCCCAGAGTCTGGAGATGAAGTGTCTTATGGGAGGAACAGCCAGGAGACCAGCATCACAGAGGACCTCAGAGTGTGTGGGAGGGGTGTGAGGTAGAAGATTGGAAAGGTGGGAAGGGGCTTTATAAGCCAGAGTTCTCTGTTTGATTCTGGAGGTGGTGGGGAAACACTGGAGTTGACTGACTAGGGGTGGGGGGAGACAAGGTCAGACCTGAGATTTAGGGGGATCACTCTTGACTACTGAGTGGAGGATGGTCTGGAGAGGGGAGAGCCTGGAGGTAAGCAGGCCCCCACAGCTAGGGCCCTAGCCCAGGCTTGAGGTGATGGGCGCATGCACCAGGGTGGAGACTGTGTCAGAGGAGAGATTTTACAAAAGTAGAAACTGTAGGGCTTTGTATCTGCTTCAGTATGGAGGGCGACACCTAGCTTAGAGCCGGGGCGGGGCAGGTGCCCTCCCCAGGTTAGGAAGAAGGGAAGGTGTAGGGTTTCCTACTGGTCAGTTTGAGGCTGTCTGTGGGACATCCAGTCTGAGATGTTCAGTAGCCGGTTGGAGACTGGAAGCCCAGAGAGGTGTCAGGGCCTAATAAATAGGCCTCAGAATTGTCTGTGTTGAGACGATCATGGAACGCATGGGAATGATGAGATCCCCGAGTGAAGTCATCGAGGCGGAGAAGAGAGGGGGGCCCAGGACGTCCCTGGTAACCCCCCAGTTAGAGGAAAGGCAGCAGAATGCTCCTGGGATTGGGCACGGGCAGTGTGGGCAGCTGGAGGGAATGTGTAAGGGAGTGGGGCCCGTGGGTGGCAGCAGTGGCACGTGGTGTGGGAGCAGCTGGGGGAGTGAAGGGCCGTGACGGAGACACGCACACGCACACGCACACGCATGCACACACACACCCTCTGTCCCTCCCCAGATCCATTGAGAAAGACAGGAAGACGAAACTCTGGTCACAAACTGGTGCTGTCAGGCCACACCAGTTGGTCATGCCCATGCCCTGAGGGTGAGCCACTCTGGCCCCTCACCCGTCTGTGTGGAGGTGGCATCACCTGTCGCCTGGCCGCTTTGGGTGTGAATTGCAGCTACTGAGTCTTTCAGAGCTGTTTGTGTCATACGTTGAGAATAATCCTAGCAATAAGAGCTGGCATTAACATGGCGCCCGCTCCGTGCTGGGCGCTGTGCCGAGCGATCCCGCAATTGTTATCTCGTTTGGCTCTCGACAGCCTCGGCTGGGAGGCGCTGTTGTTATCCTTACTTTACAGATGAGGAACCAAGTCAAACAGAGTGAGGTGACTTGCCCAGGGCCATGCAGCTAGTAAATGTCTGAGGTCACATTTGAACTCAGGTCTTCCTGACTCCAGGCCCTGTGCGCTATCCACTGCGTCACCTAGAGGCCAAAGTCGCATTAGTTCCTCTAAGTCTTTCTGGATTTCTCTGAAACTATCCCCTTTCTCATTTTTTATAGCACATTCATAGACCATCACTTGTTCGGCTCCTCAGTGTCCAACTTTTTGCTGCCGTGAAAAGAGCTGCTGTCAGTATTCTTATGCATATGGTTCCATTTCCTCTTCTTCGATCTCTTTGGGCATAAACGGGATCCCTGGGGAAGCAGGGCTTACTAGCTTTGGGGCCACACTGCTCTCCACAATGGCTGGACCCCTTCCCAGCTCTGCCAGCAGTGTCTGTGTGCCTGTTTGCCCATAGCCCCTCCAGCATCTGTCACTTTCCTTTTCTGTCGTCTTAGCCAACCTGAGGGATGGGAGGTGATACCTCAGGATTGCTTTAATGTGTTTTTCTATAATTAATAGTGACTTAGAGGATTTTTTCATATGGTCCCTGATAGCTTGGACGTTAAAATTTAAGGCCGGGATGACTGGAAGGAAGTGCATGTCAGGGGAATACAAACCAGACATGGATGCGGAGGAGAGAACCAGGAGGTTTAGCAGGAGATCTTTTTACCTTGTTAGATGGGGCCTTGGAAACACAGGCCTTAATTAAGGAAGGAGGATGCAGCGGGGCCTTTTGGCTGGGTCTCTGAGACACAGCAGGAAGCCTCTGGTTCTTCTCTCAGACTCCAGGAAACCTTTGGTGATTGGTTCCCCCAGGATGTGCGATTGAACTCTCCCTTAGCCCTGGTTCCCTTCTCCTTGCATGATAGCAGGGAAACCGCCCATCTAGAAGTGACCTTGTAACTGGAGAGGCCCTTGGCTCCTGTATATGAGTCTAGAGCCAGATCGGCTGCTGGCAGTGAGCCAGGCATTTGGGCTTTTCTCAGCTGGTGTGGTGAATTATGGGGTTTGAGGCAGTGTCTCCACATATGGCAGTGGCTACTAGAGAGATGAGGTTTCTGATCCATTCCCTGGGCACCTGGGTCAGGAAGGAGCGTCGTTTGGACACCAGGACAGAGGAGATGCCACCTTCAATCCTCTTCCTGAGAGGTTGACTGACCCTGTTGTGTCAGATGCTGACCATGTGTACAGCACTGGGGGCATCTTGGGAGAAGGCCCCGGTCCAGCACTCTGGGGGAAGGAATCAAGTCCAGTGACTGAGGACAGGAGGAAGCTCTTTATGCCGTCCCCGCAAAGGGCAGCCCTACAGGAGCTCTGAGCTAGGAGCAGAGACTAAGGGCCCTGTCTGTCCTGGGTGGAGGGTAGAATGGAAACAGCTCAGTTCTGCAAACATCTGGGCTGGGGAGACCAGGGTGCAAAGTGGCAATCTGGCAGGCTTAGTCATCAAGGCCACAGCCCCAGGCAGAGAGGTAGTGGCAGTGAGCTGCCCAGAGGAGGCCACAGCAGGCACAGATTTCAGCAGACAGTCATGTAGGGAGTGTGTTGTAGGTAAGATGTGGGCAGGGGCTGATAGATCCCCTCCGGTGAGGCTGGAGCACAGGACTGAGACAGGGCAATGGAGTCAGAGCAAGGAAGTCCTTGATCACTGGGCTGTGCCATCTAAAGTTTATTCTGCCTTGGAGGCAGTAGTAAAGAGCTTACCCAGTATTCAGGCAACAGAGCCATCTGGTCCAGCTCGTGCCTGAGGAAGATGAATGTGCTGGTGGTGGGAAGGACCCATGACCGAGGGAGGTGGGAGGGAGGCAGCCCAGGCAGAGGCTGTGGAGAGGCAGTGAGGGCCTTTAGTTCAAGGGGAAAGAGGGAGGTGGGGGCTGGGGTGGACAGTGGTGTGAGCTTCATCCCCTTTGTCTCCTGCAGAGGTGGTCACAGGGGAGGCTGCTGGGTGGTGGGAGGAGGGAGTGGCTGTCTTAGCATCAAAGCCCGTTAGTTTGCTCAATGCTCTGTTACATGCCAATGCCCAGCCTTCCTCCATCCTGGGGGAGGAGGCCTTGGATAAGGCTCAGACAGTGGCCAGTGGATTGGGCAGCCTTGCTCAGGGGCCTCTGGAGCAGAAGCCATGAAGACTCATACAGGGCTGTGGCCCCACTCACATCCTCACTCTGTATTTTCTTTGACTTGTTTTCTCAGGGAGAAACTCCCTGTCCATGTGGTGGTTGATCCCATTCTCAGTAAGATCTTACGGCCCCACCAGAGAGAGGTAAGTGAGGGGAAGCTGCCTGGGCCCAGGAGCTGGACCTGGGTGGCCTGCTGGGATGCTTGGGAGTGAGAGGTCTCCATGGCTGTGCTCTGCTTCTGGGCCCGGGTTCATTTCGAGCAGCCCTGTGACAGGGCGCCCATCTTCCTCAGGGTGTCAAGTTTCTCTGGGAGTGCGTGACCAGCCGGCGCATCCCTGGCAGCCATGGCTGCATCATGGCGGATGAGATGGGCCTGGGCAAGACCCTGCAGTGCATCACACTGATGTGGACACTCTTGCGCCAGAGTCCAGAGGGCAAGCCTGAAATCGACAAGGCCGTGGTGGTCTCCCCCTCCAGCCTGGTCAGGAATTGGTCCAATGAAGTACACAAGTGGCTGGGGGGCCGGATCCAACCCCTCGCCATTGATGGGGGCTCCAAGGAGGAGATCGACCAGAAATTGGGTACTGAGTGGGCACACTCACGCAGTGCGGGCTTGTTCTCTGAACTTCCACATGTACTCTTTGGCTGGATGTCCCATTCCTGTTGTTTGGGCAGTGGGGATGGCAGTGTTGAAGGTGGGGAAGACAGTACTTGGGGAGAGAGGAAAGTAGCTCTCTGTTAAAACTGTTAAGCAGTGACTGCACCCTCTCTCTCCTCCTCTGCCCCCCACCACTTACCCCCAGCCAGCTTCATGAACCAGCGGGGCACCAGGGTCCCATCTCCCATCCTCATCATCTCCTATGAGACTTTCCGCCTGCATGCTGAAGCCTTGCAGCGAGGAAGTGTGGGGCTGGTGATCTGTGATGAGGTAAGCAACGCTCTCTTCTGGATGGCATTGAGCCTTCTGAGACTCCCGGCTGTCCAGGACCCAGGGCCAGTGCTGTTTTCAAAGAGTGTGCGGGCTGAACTTTGAGGGGAGATGCTGGGTAGAGCAGAAAAGTTCACTCTTGAGCAGGGGAGTGACATGGCCATGCCTAAGTGACATCTGTTTGTCAGCTGGGTGGAGGGCTGGTGAGCAGAGTTGGGGACAGGGAAGTTATGAGGCTCAGATAGTAATGGGATAGGATGGTGACTCAGGGAGTGAAGAGAAGGGGGCAGGTGATGAGGGGTGTTCAGGAGGACTCATGCCTAGGCTTGAACCTGGGGGCCTTTGGCAGAAATTGGGATGTTAGAGGAAGCTGATCTCTGTTTTGGATGAGCCTGGAGGTCGGGAGGTATTCGAGGGGTGGACGTGTAGATGTGGGATGAGGCTTGAGCCTGTGGGAGCTAAGGAGCCCGTCCTTGAAGAAGAGAGGCCAGGCTCACACAGCTCCTGGAGTCAGGACCAATGTCCATGTCAGTATTGCTTCAGGCCTTGACCAGGACGCCCTGTGCACAGAAGGCAGATTCATAAGACGTTAGCGTGGGTTATTTCCCACCATTATTATCATTCCCACTAGAATAGAATGTTTCCCTCGCTAAAATTCCTGCCAGAATAGCTTTTCCAGAATGGTCCTAGTCCAGTCTCAGGGATTTCCCTGTTTGCTCCAGGGTCCCTGCATGGTTGGCTAGACCTTGGGTGCTTGACTACCCAGGGTGCCAGGAAGAAGCCAGGCTGAGTATAGGAGGTTGTAGTGGGAGGTTCCTGAGCCAGTCCTGGGCTCCAGGCTTCTGTTCTAGCTCTTGTCACACTGAGCTTAAAACCCCCCAAATCTTGTTTCAGTTGAACTGAAACCTTCCCCGTTTTAGAAAGCAGATTTTTAAAACCCAATATCACACTGTACGTTTAATCTTTCTCCACTTGTTTTTAGGGCCACAGACTTAAGAACTCAGAGAACCAAACATACCAGGCCCTGAACAGCTTAAACACCAGCCGGCGAGTGCTCATCTCGGGGACCCCAATCCAGAATGACCTGCTGGAATACTTCAGCTTGGTGCACTTTGTGAATTCTGGCATCCTAGGTAGTGACACCTTCAGCTTAGCTGGTGCCCAGCTGCCACCAGTTCCCTGGCATGGCTGGGCAAGAAGGAGCATCAGAAATGGGGCCCTCTCTGCTTCCACCCTGCACTCAGCAGGTTGTGCTTGGGAGCAGAGAAAGGCCTCCTAAAAGCACATGTGCTCTCTGTGGCAAGGGCCTGGCCTCAGAGGAAGTCTGGCTGCCTCTCCCTTGGTGGACCCACAGGCCCCTGGGCGGCCATTCCCCTGAGCTGTAACCTTTGACCTGCTTACTGTGTGGTAGAGAGAAGGGGCATCAGAAGAGCCAAGCTTGACCCTATTTCTGCCTCCCATTTCTGTGGGCTTGGGCAAGGCTTTATTTCTCACCCGTAAAATGAGGGAGTTGGTTCAGGTTCTTGGGTTCCTTCCCATCCTCTGGTCCAAAGAAAAGGAATGATGCAGAGGATATCTCAGCAGGGTCATAGCCTCCTGCACCTTGGAGCTGCTCCCATGGAGTGCCGCTGGACTTGGGGCTGTTCTGGTTCCCCTGATCTGGGTGCTGATGGCGGGGAGGGTGGAAGGGGCATGGAGCCTTGTCTGGGTCTGCTGTCTGTTTGCTCAGAAGCCTGGGGCAGAGATGCATGTCATGAAGGCCCCCTGGGGGCCCCAGGTGACTCGATTTGTCCTGCTCTCCCCTGTCATCAGGGACAGCCCAGGAATTCAAAAAGCACTTTGAGCTCCCTATTTTAAAGGGCAGAGATGCTGATGCGAGTGAAGAAGCCAGGCAGAAGGGGGAGGAACGACTCCGGGAACTCGTCAGCATTGTGAACAGGTGATGGGCCTGGGCCTCCTCACCCACCCAGGCAGGGGCCGAGTGTCTGTCATCTTGGGGGGGCCTCCTGGCTCTGGGTAGGGTGGGAGCTGATGCCCCTTGGGGGCCAGGGTGAGTCTGGGCACCATCCTCCCTGGGGAAGAGTAGAGTTGGGGACGCTCCCCAGGGTGGCTCTGATCCAACCTGCCTCGTCGTCGTACAGATGAGGGGGACCAGAGCAGTGAGATGAGCCCTGTCCCCTAACCTGACTGCTCTCCTGCCCTGCCCTGCCAGCTGGGCTGCACTCACTGCCATAGCACCTTCTCTCTCAAGCTGGCCCAACCCCTCATTTTACAAGTGAGAAGACTTCTGCTCACTTATTAAGCACCTGCTGTATGCCAGGGAAGCTCTAGGGAGGCAAAGAAAGGCAAAAGCAGCCCCTGCTCATAGTCTTGCAGGACAGATCTCTAAGGGGAAGGTACTAGCAGGGGGGCCCAGAGAGAGCAGTGATTGGAGCTCCAGGGGGAGCAGCAGCTCCCAGGCTCTCAGATGTGGCTTTTTGGGACGTCAGTTGGGGCAGTGCGGGGTGGTAGGTAGCACTCTAGACCTTGAGTCAGGGGAGGCCTGAGCTCGGCTCCTGCCTCAGTGGCCTCTGTGTCGCAGGCTGTAATCTCTCTTGAGCTTTGGCTTCCTCATCTGTAAAGCCAGGCTCACAAGGCCTGGGGAGCCTGCTCTGGGGTGTTTTGGGCTATGCCCATTGATGCTGTCACTGGGGACAGCTCAGTCTCAGGGCCTGTGGTCATCCCGGGCCTGGGCCAGCCCCAGAGATGACATGGAGAGCCCCTCTACCCCCACCCTGCTGCTCTCTGATGTGCCTGATGTCTCCATTGTAGGTGTCTGATTCGGAGAACCTCGGACATCCTCTCCAAGTACCTGCCTGTGAAAATTGAGCAGGTGGTCTGCTGTAGGTATGCAACATGCCAGGCCTGCTGTCCTGGAGCCCGAAATCCAGGGGTCTCCTTTATATTGAAGAGTGGCTAGCTGCAGCCTGGGGAAGAGTGCTGACCCCTGTGGATTGCTGGGGATTGCTGGGGCTGCCTCAGCCATTCAGCTGGTGACCATCCCTGGCCCCAGCTCTCTTCATCCCATGGGGCCAAGATAATGTTAAGTAAAAACTCTGCTCATCTCAAAAGTCTCAACATAGACACGAGCATCTGAGTGATGAAAGGTGGGGCTCGGGGTTCTCATTCTCTGCTGTGTGGCCTTTGGTCTCTGCCTCGGTGTCCCCTCTCAAAGGCCCTGGGCATGGCCTTTGTTGGCCTCTGCTCCCTGAAAGTGCGGGGCTGAGCCGCCAGGCTCCTGAATGCTGGCTGATGCTTGGGCTTGGCTGTTGTGGGGAGACCATGGCACCACTTGGGGCCCTCTCCAAGCCTGGCTCTTCTGGGCTGCAGGCTGACTCCGCTGCAGACTGAGCTATATAGACGATTCCTCAAACAAGCCAAGCCCATGGAGGAGCTGAGAGCGGGCAAGATGAGTGTGTCTTCCTTGTCTTCCATCACGTCCCTGAAGAAGCTGTGCAATCGTGAGTGGGCCTCCCGGGTGTCCCCTGGCCTGGGCTCTAGCTCGGCTGCCAGCCCCCGGCTTCACTAGCCCTCCCCCCACTCAGGACATATCTTGGCAACTCAAGTTTCCAGCCTTTTCCCTCGTCTCCCATGACTGTGGCCTTAGCCCAGGCCCTGTCACCTTCTGCCTCCAGCCTCTCTCCCTTCCAGTCCATCCTCCACACGGCTGCCATGGGGATTGTCCTTAAGCATGGTTCTGACCACGTCCTTCTCTCCCTGCTGGACCACTGAAGGGCCATGGAGGGGCTTCTGTGTTGGGAGACAAGTTTGAGCCACAGAGAACACCTCCAGTGGTGCCAGACAGGGGCTCGGGGCTGGGGCATGGGAGCCAGACTCTGAGTGCTTTTGGGCATTCTGATGGGCCTAGAGCCTTCTCCAGGGGGCAGCAGGGCTGTGCCTTTGGGCCCTAGCCAAGGGGAATGCTTCTGAATACTGAGCTGGTCTTCTGACCTCTCAGACCCAGGTCTGATCTATGAGAAGTGTGTGGAGGAGGAAGAAGGCTTTGCAGGAGCCCTCGACTTGTTTCCCCCTGGCTACAGCAGCAAGTCAGTGGAGCCACAGCTCTCAGGTAAGTGCTGCCCTATCCTGTCACCCTGAGGAAGCCTGAGTTTGGACTGAGTTTGTGACCTGGGGGGTCGGGAGGCCTTACTTTGCATCATGTACTCGAAGGACTGTTTTACTGAGCAGGAAAACAGGTAGAGTTGAGGCCTGGGAGACGTGGAGCCTGGATAGGGAGGCAGATTCTGGGGGCCTGGGTTTGACTTCCAGCTGTGCCTGTATGGCCTTCCTCCTACTGCCAATTTCAGGTCCTTTTCTAAAACGGGAAGCTGGACGGGAGGAGGTGTAAAGGCTCGTCCAGCTCTAAGGCCAAACCTAATCACTGTCCTCCTGGGTTTTGCTTTTTTGTGGACTCTGATTCTGAGTTTCTCATTGAAGAATCCTTGGATTTTGAAATGCTCATGTGGCCTGAACCTGTAAGGTCCCTACAGAGAGCGGCTGGTGCAGTTCCAGAGACAAGATGCAGGGGGAAATGGAGGGAGGGGAGACAGGCCACTGCTACAGAGGGTGGGTCTGGGCACTCCTCCCAGGAGACTCCTTAGCGCCCTGGGGCCTCAACTGCCGGAAGGGGCTTCCTTTTCCTTTGGGGACTAGGGGTGAGGTGATCCCTGCCAAAGCTCCTTTTGTGGGCAGCCCTCCAGCCCCTGTGGGGAGCACGGCCCAGCCCTCATCCCTTCTTGCCTGGATTATCACGTTGGCCTCCTGACTGGCTTCCCGGCCTCCATTCTCTCCCATTCCAACCCATCTCTGCTCAGCTGCCTACAGCACAGGGCTGACCCTGGTAGGACCCCAGGGGCTCCCTCTTCACCTGCAGCATCACATAAGTGGCTTCAGCTTAGCTTCTAAGGCCCTTCACAGCCAGCCCCAGACCTTCTTTCCAGCCTCATTACATACTTCTCTTCCTATACACCAAGCTGGCCTTCTCTGTCCCTCCCACACAGCCGTCCACCTTGAAACTCCTGCCTCTGTGATGGCTGCCCCCTCTGCCCTCCCACAGTCCCTCACTTCCTCCAAGATGCAGCCTGGGTCCCCCCAACGCTGGTGCTCTTGCCCCCTCCCCAGTCATTCTGTGCCCATACGAATGTCTACACACGCATGTGGGCTCCCTTTTGTCTCTCCCTCACACCACCCCAGCTCTGTGGCTGGCACACAGTAGGCGCTTCATAAGTGTCTGTCGATTTCACAGTGGAAGGGACTTCAGACCTCCTCCATTTCAGGGATTCTTGACCTGTACTGTGTCCTGGGCCCCTTTGGCAAGTCAGCCTGGGAAGCCCCACTTCTGCTTTCAGCAGAATCACATTTGTAAGTGCATAAATACTTGAAGGAAATGCCCAGTTTAGGTTGGAGGTAAGTGAAAATAAAGAGGCGACTTTGTTCCCGTCCAGCTTCATGGACTGCCCTCCCCCTGCCCTATCTATCCGTGTCCCCGACCCAGGCCAACAAGTCATTTTATAAATGAACCACCTGAGACTCGGGGACCCAGGAAGGGCCTTGGTGGAAGTCATGTGGCAGGCAGGTAATAGCAGAGCTGGGTGTGGGGTGCCTGTCTCTGGTGCCACTGCTGCCCCTCAGCTGCCTCTGGGTGGAGGCCCTGCCTCTCCTGCTGTGGTTTTCTTGAATGCACTTAATTGGGAGTATTGGGTCTGGACCTTGGACTCCTCTGCTCTAGGGGCTTGGCAGTACTTGTGACCTTTGCAAGGTCCCCCAGCTTGGGTCTTTCCCCAGGGAAGATGCTGGTCTTGGACTATATTCTGGCAGTGACACGAAAGACCAGCAGTGACAAGGTTGTCCTGGTGTCCAACTACACCCAGACCCTGGACCTGTTTGAGAAGCTCTGCCGGCTCAGGAGGTGAGTCTTGGAACCCAGCTGGGCCAGGCCTGTCCCAGGTGGACCAGCCTTGTGAGGGTGAGCTTGGGATGGGCCCCTCTGACCACTTGGTTCCGGGCCTCCGACCCTTCTCTTTGGCAGAGTTCACTATTGTTTGTCTCATAGAGCCCATGATTGCACCAAGTGACTTCCCGCATGGGCCCCATTTGCCCAGAGCCAGTCAGGTCACAGTCCTGTGGTGCCAGGGCTACGTGGCCCTTTCTGTCAGTGGTCAGGCAGGGTCTTGTGACTGGCATAGAGCCAGGCCTGGGATCTCAAATCAGCATCAGAGCCAAGTGACCTTCCCAAGGTGGGAGGCTCCCCAGCCTGTGTGAGTGGCAGCTCACCCTGTTGCAGACTTGTATCCAAAACCTGCCTCCCATTGGGTCTGGGGCCAAGCCGAGCCAGGCCACTTGTTCTGTGACTGTGCCAGATGCTTCAGAACAGCTTTTATCTCTGGGAGAAACCTCCCTCCTTCCGTGGCTGGTCCTGTGGCCACTCCCTCTTATCACCATACTTCTCTCCTTACATTTCTGCTTTCCTCCTGTCCTATCAGTGAAGAAATGGCGACCAGTGTCTGTTGTAACCTGGCAGGACTAGGATTGTTTACACCCTTCCAGCATATGGGAAAGGACTGTCCTCTGCCAACACTGTCCCCATCTCACCCCTGTGATTGCTGCTGGGGCAGGCTTGCCAACACCGGGCCAGGGCTCCGACTTGGGCTCTGGGCACCTTCCCCTGATGAGCTGACCTCTGTCCTTTCCCCTGCCCTGGGCACAGGTATCTTTATGTCCGGCTGGATGGAACTATGTCTATCAAGAAACGAGCCAAGGTCGTGGAGAGATTCAACAACCCCTCAGTGAGTGGGCAGACCCCTTGCCAGAGATCGGGGGAAGGGAGCAGTGCACCTCACCACCAGGGTGCTGGAAAGGAGAGCACAACTGTGGTCACCAGAGGCTCCGGGGCCACAGAGACAGAAACAGGCCTGAGAGAGACTGGGTGGGAGTGAGGCTGAGAGGCCAGGCTGAGGCCACTCTGAGTGGGCTGGGTCTGGGGGTATCTTGTGACTTAATGTTAACATGGCTGCAGGCAGGTGCCTGCATTTGAGTCTTCTATGTGGAGTCTTAGGTGGCCTCCCCAGCTACTAGCACCTCTCCCCAAATTCCCTGGTCAGAAAAGGACCAGAAGACGTAGGAGGGGCAGGGTCGGAGGATACAAGCTGCCTTCAAGCGTCCAAAGGGAGGTCCCAGGGCAGGGGAAATCAGACGGGTTCTACCTGGCACCAGAGGGGCAGGCTGATGCTTCACAGAGCTCCTTTGTGAGGTAGTGAGCTCCCTGTCATGGAGGGTCTCAGTTGCTGTTTAGGTAATGGGCTCAGGGAGGTGATGAGACTGGCTGTGTGTCATGTCTCTTCTGTTGTGGTTGGTCCTTTCCAGAGGGCCTTGCAAGCTGTCAGTGCACCTATCTCCAGAGGGCTGTGCAGCTTAGCATGCTGTGACAGGACCCTCCCCTGCCTGTCTCTGCAGCTTAGCATGCTGTGACAGGACCCTCCCCTGCCTGTCTCCCCAGAGCCCAGACTTCATCTTCATGCTGAGTAGCAAAGCTGGTGGTTGTGGCCTCAACCTTATCGGGGCCAACCGGCTTGTCATGTTTGACCCCGACTGGAATCCTGCCAATGATGAGCAGGCCATGGCCCGGGTGTGGCGTGATGGCCAGAAGAAGACATGCTATATCTACCGCCTACTCTCGGTGAGCTCTGCCTGGCCTTCCAGGCCTCTGCCTTCAGGTGGGGAGAACTCTGGCCTGGGAGGCTGGGGACACCCTGGGTCAGTGTCCTCTTCCTTGGTTCCCTTTGCTGCCCAGGCTGCCACCACCTCTGGCTGCCCCACAGAGGTCACACTTCAGCTTCCTGATGGCCTGTCTCAGCAGATGAGACCTCACCATGGGTGGGGATGGATGATGAGGCTGGGCCTGGACCAGAGTCATTCTCCTGGCTAGAGCTGACTCCCTCTGCCCCCTCTACTCCCAGGCTGGGACAATTGAGGAGAAGATCTTTCAGCGGCAGACTCACAAGAAGGCTCTTAGCAGCTGTGTGGTGGATGAAGAGCAGGACGTGGAGCGTCACTTCTCCCTGGGGGAGCTTCGGGAGCTGTTCACCCTCAATGAGGTCACACCTAGTGACACCCATGACAAGTAAGGAGGTGGGGAGGGGAGGAGAGCCTGCTGCCTCCTGAGAAGCAAGGCCTGAGCATGGTGGGGGTATGCCCCGCCTGGGCCCTGGGGCACAGGGGAGCAGGTATGTACTCCTGGGGGCTATAGTCTGCCCCAGGACTGGGTTTAGGTCCAGGGGATTGTGGGCTGGGGAAGCCAGAGCCCAGCCGGCTGCATGTATTGTGTCTCTGCAGATTGCGCTGTCGCCGCTGTGTGAATGGGTGTCAGGTCCGGCCTCCTGCTGAGGGGTCCGACTGCACCTCTGATTTGGCCCAGTGGCACCACAGTGCAGACAAGAGAGGGCTCCCAGATGCTGTGTTACTGGCAGCTTGGGATGCTGCAGTGACCTTTGCCTTCTACCAGCGCTCACATGAGGAACAGCGTGGAGTCCTTTGAGCCCTGGGACTGGGCCTGGATCAGGGCTGGAAAGCTAGGGGGCTGGACTGGGCCTACTTTGGGGCTGGATGGGTCTGGGTTAGGACTAGGGGACTGGAGCTGGCGCTGGATTGGGCCTAGGTCGGGCCTGGGCAGGGCTGAGGCCAGGAGCAGCCTGGTCTAGGCCACTGAATGGCTGTAGCTGCCTAGGCTAATCTGAGCAGAAAGCCTATACTTACTGCTCTAGGAGCCAGAGCTGCCCAGCCTAAACCACTCCTGCCATTACTGCCCAAAAGATGGGGGAAGAGTCAGCCACACAGCTAGGAGTCAGAGATAGGCAGAATAGATTTTTATTTTTAAAAATGTAAAAAAGGCACAGAGGAATAATAAAAGCATTAAAACTGGTGGCAGAGTCGAGACCATGGTGTGGGCTCTGGGTGGATCCAGACCACAGCCAGTACTCCTGGGGAGGGAGGGCAGCTCTGGGGGTAACTTTTCCCCTTGATTCCTAAGGTACTCTAGCCTTGAGCACAGCAGGGTCAGCTGCAGCCCCTTAGCCCAGGTGAGATGGGGAGCCAGGGCCTTTCCTGCTGAGGATGAGGTCAATCTCCTGGGCTAGAACTTGGGCCTCTGGTGCTATACCCTACCCCCCAAGCTGTGCTGTGAGCAGGGGTTGGAGGACAGTATTGCTGGACCCTAGCCTAGGAGAGAGGCCTTTATATCCCAGGAAGGCCATAGTCACATCATACCAACATAGTCGGCAAAGGCCTGGGAGGAGTCCCATGTGTCACTAACCACACTGAATGTAGCCCGCAGCCGGCCAATGGCCTCCTGAGCCAGGCTGGGGTCTTGGTCCAGCCAGTTCTGGAAGAGGCAGAGGTGGCCCAAGGTCCCACGGCTTGGGTGGCTGTGCTCCAGCTGCTTGGCAAACTCAAGGAGTCCCTCTGGCTTGATGCAATTGGAGCTGGGATGGGGAGGAGAGGGGCAGAGTCAGGGAGGAAACCCTGCAGGAAGGGAAGGGGGTCCTGCTTCCCCTGCTCCAACCACATACCTGATGTCTAGCTGGCAGAGGGAGGAAGAGGAGTCACTAGAGAAGATGTCAGCCAGTGCCATGAGGCCTGAGCTCCCTGGAGAAGGAGAGAGGCCAGGTGTCCCAGGAGGCTGAGCTACCCAGCCCTTTCCTGGGTCAGCCCTGCTGGTCCCACTCACCAAGGCGGTTGCCTGGCAGCCGGAAGCTCTTGAGAGTGCAGTTGCCCTTTATGGCTGTGACCAGCTTGGGCAGAAAGTGGGTCCGGTGCTTCTCCAGCAGACGGCAGAAGGACAGGGTAAGCTCTGTGGGAGAGCCAGAGGGACGCCTGGGCCAGCCTGCTCTCAGACCACAGCTTCTTGCCCCCATTTTACAGAGAGTAAGTTTAGAGCTAGAAAGGGCATCAGAGGCCACTGAGCCAACCCGTTCATTTTACAGATGGGTAAACTGAGGTACAGAGAAGGTGACTTGCCCAAGATCACACAGCTAATAAGCATGTGAGGTGGGGTTTGAACCAGATCTTCCTGATTGTAGGTTCCATGCTTTATCCCCTCCTCCCCTATTCCTGGTTCTCCAGCTCACCTCGGAGGGTAGGGTCCTGGAGCAGCAAGAGCACCTCCTTCTGGCAGTCAGCAAGGTTCATGTCATGGAAACTCAGCTTCTGCAGCGCTGGGTTGCATTCTGGGGAGTGGAGGGAGAGGGCAGGCAGCCTGTGGGGTTAGAGAGGCAGCCCAGCTGGGCCCCAAGTCCTCAGCACCCTGTCCATCCCAGGGTGATACCTTGCAGTGTCTGGAGCACCAGCCCCAGTTCCCTGGGAGAGGTGAAGGTGGCGCTGTCCAGGGCCAGCTGCTGCAAGGCAGGTGATGCTTTCAGGACCTGGCACAGGCACTTGCTGGTCTGTGGCCTGCGAGGAAAGCCCAGCTCCAGCTGCTCCAGGTGGTTTTCTGTCAAAAAGAGGAAGGGTGGAAGGCTGCAGCCACCAGCCTCTGCCCCCAGGACAACTGGCCTTTGGCCCAGGCCCTCCTTACACGCTGGGGGGGGTCCCACCAGGACAGTCCTGAAGCTCGGACCCTGCAGAGGAGGGGCTTAACTGGCAGAAAGGACCATCGAATCAGAGTTCTCCCCAGAGCCCAGGTGGCCGCCTTGCCTTAGAGCCTGCCCTTCACTGCTCCCGGCTTGTTTCCTTACCTGCTAGGGGGCCTGCCCTAACTTGAGGGTCCGCCTGCAGCTCCGGGCCTGTGAGCCCAAGATCTCACTAGTTTGTCGGTGACTTTCCAACCATGTCCAGCGCTTAATGCTAGAGGGGTCTCAAGGGCGGGGGTCACTGTGACTCCTTTGCCCTGCTACCCCCTCACCTGGAAGGTCCTCGGGGCCCATCCCAGGACTAGAGCACCCAGGGGCTCTGGGACCGTCTTCTGGGCTTGGATGGTCAATCCGGATGGCTAGGGAGTGCAGCCTGGGCAGGGCCCTGAGGGCAGCGTGGGCCAGCTCCAGCACAGACAGAGGAGAGAAGAGGTCAGCGAAGCGGAGGGAGCGGAGGCCGTAGCCGGCCTGGGCTGAGAGGGCCTGCAGGCCATCCAAGAGGTGGAGGACATTGGAGCCCAGTCCTGCAGTGGAAGGAAGCAAAGTTATTAAAGCACCTACTGTGCGCAGGCCAAGCTCTGAGCTACGCCCTTCACGTGTATCTCATTTGATGCTCGTGACAGCCCTGGGAGGGAGGGCCTATTGTCTCTGTTTTGCAGTTGAGGAAACGGAGGGAATGAAGTGACTTTCCTATGGTCACAGAGCCAGTAAAGGTCCAAGACTGGATTTGAACTCAGGTCTTCCTCCGGGCCCAGTGTTCTATCTGCTGCACCACTGAGTTGTCTGGGGGAGGCCCCTGGGGCCACTGCGGCCAGAGCAGTGCCCCCCCCCAGCCTGCTTCACCCTGATAGGAAGCACAAATCGGTAACTGAGCTTCACAGAGTACTTTCCCCCAAACAGCACTGAGTGGACAGTGCACTTGCCCCATTTTCCAGAGCTCAGAAGCTGTGCTTTTTCCAATGTCCACAGGCAGGATCTGATCTCGGGTCCTCACTCCAGGCCCACAGACAGTGCCCCAAGCAGCTTCTCGGCCCTGCTTGGGCACTCTGGGCCCCCTAGGATGGCAGGCACACCCTACTCTCGCCGCCCCCACCTCTACTTTCTGCACAATGGGCATAACCATACATGCTTTCCCTCCCTCCTGGGATGTGTGCTCGAAGGCACTCTAACCCTCAGAATGCTACAGACTTGGGAGGATCAGGCCCACTCAGGGCCTGGAGGGGAGAGCCAGGAGCTAAAAGCAGGGAAGCCAGCAGGTCCCAGACAAAGCAATCTGACAGAAACATGGTCCCGACCAGCATCTGGCAGCACATACTGAGACGTTCACAGGGATGCATGAGACTTAGAGGGTGGAGGAAACAGCCTCCAGGTTGGTGGAAGGGGAGCCTCAGGGCCAAACGGGATGGGGCTGACCCTAACCTAGAATGAGTGCTGCCTCCCTCCCCTCCCTCCTCCTCCCCCCCGCCCATTATCACTGGGCTGGGGGCAGGAGCTGGGCGCTGGCTCTGCCACTCCTTCAGCTCTTCATGACCCAAGTATGGGCAAGTGAAGACAGGGAGGGGTGTCCCAGGGAAGGCCCCGGAGTGTGGGGGTCCTCACTATGCTCTCTGCTGGCCTCCCAGGCCTCGATTTGTGAATGGTATGGGACCCCCTGCTGGTGTTCTGCAGAGCATCAGCCTTACCGTTATAGGAGAGGGTGAGCTTCTCCAAGGACACCCAGGAGCGCAGCAGGTGACACAAGACATGTGTCGACTCTGTGGACAGCGGGATAGTGAAGAGCTCCAGGGCCGAGATGCTGCGAAAGCGTGGGGCAGTATCTGGAGAAGGAAGGTACCTGCAGCTGGGCTCCCACAGACTGCTCTGCCCCTCCTCCTCTTCTTCATTGGCAATGAGGAAAACGAAGTCATAAAGGTCGTCTGGCTCAGCACCAGGCCCTTGCCAGGGATTGGGGCAGGGACTTTTTCTCCTGGGAGCCACCTGGGGCTGCGGGGCTGAACCAGTTGTAGTCCGAGGGCCTGGTGAGGGGGCAGCAGGACTCCCGGGTCCTCTTCCGCCCAGTGTATGGCTCTCCTGCACAAGCATGGATTGTTCTTGAGCTTCCCTGGCCTCGCTCTCCCACCGAGTGGCCATCAGGGCAGCTGCTGACTGCTCTGCAGTATCCCGGCGTGGCCAGCCAGGCCCCAGAAAGAAAGCAGGCTCATGGAGATCTGGGGCTCGAGCTGGGGAGGCCTCCCTGCACAGACTGCAAGGCATATCACAGGGACCTGGCTGCCAGAGCCCCGCACTCATGGTGAGGATGAGGAGGAACAGCGCAGTCTCGGGCACAGGCCAGGAGTACATGGACACGTGCCGGATGCCCCCGTGGTGAATGAGCCGGTGCAGCAGCCTCCGCAGGGCCAGGTGAGCAGCTCCATCAGAGAAGAGCAGGTGCCGGAACTTGAGGGTGTGCAAGGAATGGGCCAGGGTCTGCAGTACTTCGTGTTGGGCCTCGGCCACCAGCTCCCCCACTCCCTGCAGAGCGTTGCAGATGGTGAGCTGGGTGACATAGGGCGCACTGTGCCTGAGGGCTGAGAAGCAGCTGTCCTGGAGGCGCCAGTCACACGCCAGGTCCAGGGTCCCTCGGAGCACATGGCAGAAGAAGGTCTCCAGGAACTTGGTCCGCCAGCAGGGCACACTCTGTGGCCAGACGGGGAGGAGAGACAGACAGGTGAGGTCAAGCCCCTGCTGGCCAGGCTGTGCCATTTCCCTCCTGGTGGCTCTAACATCTGCTGGCTGGGTGACCTGGCCCAGGGACCTCAGTCCTTGAGCCTCAGTCTCTTTATCTGTGAAATGGGGAAACACTACTTAACACTCCTGAGGCATGGGTTGTTGGAAGGAAGAGATTTTTTGAGTTGCTTTTACTATCGCCTTATCCCTGGGCTCTGCTGGCTTGGACAATGGCCCTCAGTTAAAGGCCTTCCTCTGCTCAAGTCGGCCCCAGCCCAGGCATCCATGCCAGGCATGGCATCTGAAGCTGTGCCACGGGGCACTGTCAACCTGCAGCTCTAACAAGCTCTCCTTCCCTAAAGCAGCTTCTGGCCTAAACCCACAATCTTGGAGCCTCACTGGTCATTCTCGACCCAGCCATGTCCCCAGCCCATTAAGCAGATGGTTTGCATAGGCGTGCGTGAGGCTGGCATGCCTTTGGACATGGCCTTGGTAGCACTGCCTTGATCTTTCAGGGATGGATCCATCAGTGTCCATGACTGGAGAAACAGCGTGGGGATGAAGGGGTCTGTGTTCCCCATAAGCTGCCTTCTGGGTATGTCCCTGCTCTGTCATAAGCTCAGCTGTGTCCCTTAACCACTGAGTGAGTAGAGGGGCCTCATCAGCCAGGCTATTCAGAATGGCTCTGCACCACATCAGTGCCAGGAGGGGCTGGCAGAAGAGCCTCCCCTCACCTCAGAATGGGGTGGCCTTGTTTTCATCACATCATCCCAGAGCTGATGCCAAATGTTCTGTGTGGAGAGGCCTGTAGGGAACAGAAAAGCCACGCATCCTGTCATTGCCAGGGGCCCCTTAGACTTAGGCAGGCAGCTATCCATGGCATCTAGTGCTACCCACCGCAAGCCCTTGCAGGTGTGTCCTGGGGAATGGACATAGGGATAGCCAGGTCTGCCCCATCCATTCCAATAGCCCTGTGTACCCCCCAGGGGAAGGGTATGGCTGTTACCTGCCAGGGGACAAACCCAACTTCTCGGTGTGGGGTGACAGGGACAGCTCACCTTTCTTCTGGGCTGCATGCTCAGCTCTCTCCAGGTAATAGATATTTAGCAGTGGTAAGATGCCTTGAAGTATGGGACCTGGAAGAGCTGGGAAAACCAAGACAAAGTGCTGGGCTCAGAGGCAAGGAGATGGGCCCCTCTCCACGCATCTTGCTTCCACACTTGCCCACTTCCAGGAGAGAGGCGTTAGAGGGGAAAAAGCCCCAATCCTGAAGCCACCTCTGCACTCATGAAGCACTTTCAGAATGTCCAAAGAGGACACTTGGCCAGAGGCCCCAGGCCCCAACCCCACCCCCTCTGAAATTCTGCCAGTCATCCTTCTCCTAGAGAGATGGCTGAGTGCAGGAGTGAATGCATCTGCACCAGCCCTTTGAGCACCTACTGTGTTCTGGTGCTGGGGTCGGAGAGGCCAAAACAAAAAGCTGCCTTGGCCTCTCTCAAGGAGCTGCTATCACGATGTGTAAACAGACAAGCTATGCGGGCTTCCTGCTTTTCCTGTCTCCTGTGCCCAGTGTCTGGAATGCTCTTTTCCCTCACCTCCAACTCTCAGAACTTCTAGTTTTCTTTAAAGCTCAGCTCCCACACCACCCCTACAAGAGGCCTTCCCTGATCCTTCCAGCTCTGGATGGCCCCCCGCAACCTCTACCTCATCCTCCTTCCCAGCCAAGACTGTCACAAAAAGCAGAAGAACACATCCAGGAGAAGGTGACCACCAAGGCCAAAGGCTGCAGACATCAAGAAGGCTGGGGATCAAGGGGATCCTCCACTTGATTAACAATGAGTAACCTCATCGGTGACTTTGGGGAGAGCAATCTGGGTTGAAGGATGAGACCAGAAGCCAGACTCAAAGAGAATGAAAGGAAATTGAAGAGGAGTTTACCCCTAAAAGGATGGAGAGATCAAGGGAGGGAGTTTCGAGGAAAGGGGAGACCCAGCAGGTTTGTGAGCAGTAGGGAAGCAGCCAGTAGACAGGGAAAGAATGAAGATAAGTGAGAGTAGGGATGACAGGGGGAGAACTGCTGGAGGTGATGGGATGGAGCAGCAGGGGCCCTGGTGGGTGCTGAGGAGTCTGCTTTAGCTGGGAGTGGGGACTCTCCTCTGAGACAAGGGTAAAGGAGATAGTAGCAGGGGCATCTTTGTGCCATCAGATTAGCAGGTGGGGAGAAGATGGGGCTCTTGGTGAATGACCTCAATTTTTTCAGTAAAACAGGAGCCAAGGTTCTCAGGATGAGGGGAGGGGGGCCAAAGGAGGTTTGAGGAGGGATGAGAAGATTTGGAAGAGCTCCTGTGGAGAGCAGAAGAGGCAGCAAGTAGGGAGGTGTACTAGGACTGCTGCATAGCAAGGAGGGCTCAGCTGGGCTTAGATAACATAAATCTGTAGTGGACTGTACTGGTAACATAATCTGAATTTGAAGATCCCTTTGTGTTGGCAAAGGTAGCAGGTACTTAGCACTTAGTAACTGATCAAGCCTGTTTGGGGAAACAGAAGGTATGAACTCCTGTCTCTTGTTGCTGACATAACAGGAAGGGGTTGGCTGAAACAGGAAGCTAATGCTGTGTGTAAATAAGAAAAGCCCCAGAGAGGGAGAGTGAGATTTTCTTGGAGCAGGCTCAGTGGAGGCTGAAGAGGAGCCGAGGAGGAAAGCCCTTCCCAGGTCTGAGAGAATGATTTTGATTTTGAAAACCCAGATGGAGTGATTTTGATTTTGGGAACCAGCTGAAACTTCTGATGAGTCCCAGGGCCAACTGGAGTTGCTGAGGATTTCTGAGGGCCAGCCAGAGCTGCCAAAGACTGAGGAAGCATGACCATGATGCTGGTACGTTATACGAGTCTGTTTGTGGCTTTGTTAAGCCTTGTCTTCCTGGGAACAGAGACTGTGAAGGATTTGAGATGGACTGCACACTGTGAGTTCCAGTGTGGAGCAGGAACTGCACAGAGAGCTGAACAAAGACCTGGGAGCTGTCTGCCTTTGAACCCAGGTGACAGTTTGGTAAATCCAGGTAGGATCTGGGACCATGGAAGGGGATCCAGGGAATCCAAGAAATCACCCCAAATTAAGCTAAAAGAAGACTTTACTTGGATACTGTGTACTGACTGAGAAATTGTGAATTTACTAGTGACCTAGGGGTGGAGAGTCTGTGTGTTTTCTGATGATTGGATCGTGAATAATGAAGGATAACTAATTGACTAAATGATTGTACTTAGTGATTGATGACTGAATAAGTAATTGATTTGTAACCTAGTATGCCCCATGAGTGGAAAACTGACTAATATTTTACTTTGTGACTGAATTAAGCATTTTGTGAATGCTTGAGTTACTAAATGATTGTTCTTTGTTCAAAACTGTGACCACTGCAGTGGAAACTATGTAGCCATTTTCTGTGATAAGTTGTTGTGAATGCTGTATTTTGATCTGTGATAAGCTATAACATTGTGAATGCTGTACCTTGATTTCTGTGAATGTTTTGCTTTGATTTCTTATGGAATAAATAGAGTGTTCACTATACGATGTAATCAACAACCTTAAAAGCTGTTCACAGTAGCATTCTTCTGGAAAGCAGCTCGTGCATGGCATTACATGGACCCACTCCTGTTTCATGACTTTCTCCAGCTTTGTTCAGCAACATATAAGCAGCAATAAAGCCAGTGAATGGTGGGAAGAATCCCACTGGTTAGGACAGGATCTTCAAAAGAATAAAAAGGGGCAAGAGAAAAAGTCAGTGAATGGGAACACCAAAATGTCAAGACAGGAATAGGAGCGCAAGCCAGTGCAACAGGGTAGTCTATGAATCGAGAGGTTGAGGAATTGGAGGTTTGGCTATTGTAAAGCAGAGGGAGAGATGGAATCACAAGAGAGTATGATCTGATACAAGAATTTCAGAGTTCAC
This sequence comes from Pseudochirops corinnae, assembly GCA_028646515.1. NCBI lineage: Eukaryota > Metazoa > Chordata > Mammalia > Diprotodontia > Pseudocheiridae > Pseudochirops > Pseudochirops corinnae. The sequence goes on from CM053586.1 coordinate 337,749,850, forward strand.
AAACATGGAAGTGGAACATTTATGGGTGATAGGAGATCAAGGATATGATTGTCTTTGTGTACAGCTGAGGTGGGGTAGAGGAGGAGAAGGGCATGGGAAGTAAGATGATGAAAAGTGAGGTTAGGGTATTTGGGAGAGCATCAATGTGTATGTTAAACTCTCCTAGTTTGAGAGCAGGAGGTGGGGAGAAGAAAGACTGAGGCTGGCACTGAAGGAGGATGGGAGTATGGGCGGGGCGTCTGTAGATAACAAACAGCAAGATAGATATTGACTGTATGGGAATGTTCAACAGGGAACAGAGAATGGAATTTAAATGGCAGCTGCAGGTGATTGATGGGAAAGGTGTGACCAGGTAGATGGATGTTGATCACAGACGAAGGAGTTCTGGTAAATCATTATCATGCACTGGAGTTCTCCTGCCTGTCCAGCGCTGGGCGGACGGGTGCATGCAGGGCAGGCTCAATGCTCTAGCTTTTAAGTTACAAAGAAGGTGCCGACCTGCACTGGTACGGGAAGGCTCTCTCTTGGGAGGTCCACATGCCGATGAAATCAGGTTCCTGGCTAGCCCCTGCACACACGTGGGTACCTGCATACAGCTATGGGAAGTTTCCCTCGAACCCGGCTTCACTCCTGCTGTTGTTACGGGGCCCTGTCGCGTACAGATTGGACTTGATGCTGCTCATGTCCATCCTGCATCTCAACAGGCATCCGTCACAATCTACTCAACAAGCGGCTGTGCTGCCCCCCGAGGCTTCCCCAGGAAGCATCTTCCATGCTGGGTCAGCTGTCAGGGAGGGGACTCCCCGGAGCTTTCCCCCCTCCCCCTGGGGCGCGGCTGAAGCCCTCCCCAGGAGTCTCCCCGAGCCTTCTCCTTCCCCAGGCTACACCGTGGTTCCTCCTACGGTACGGACTCCAGGCCCTTCCCCTGCCCACCCCCCAGCGCATCAACGTCCTCCTCTAAGGGGGGGCGTCCTGGGCTAACCGCAAGCCTCCGCACGGGAGGCCTGTCTGGGTCTTCACGCCGGCCCCGGATTCTGGGCTCAGTCTCCATGGCAACAGTGCCCACGCTCCGCATTGGCTCCAACTGGGCCGCCTCATGTTTCCATGGGAGCGCTACTTCCAGCCCCTCGGCGGTCTCCGGTTTCCATAGTAATGAGCCGTCTGCTGTCCCTCCCCCTCACCAAGTTCTCACTCACCCCACACCCCGCTCTCCAAGACACCCATGTTGGCGCTCACGGCCCAGCCGCATAGTACGAAAAGCGCTGGGGGCCTGCTGGACTCTAAGTCTGAAGCGGTGCGCCTCTCCCCGGAAGAGGCCTCCATGGCGGCGGCCGCTATGGACTCACACAGGTGCAGGCTTGCGCTGACGTCGCGAGACCTGGGGGCTGCCATGGTGGCTTGCGCCTGCGCAAGCGTGGGGCTGCCAACCGCCATCTTTGATAAGATTGGGACGTACCACAGGACACACTCTGCGGGGACAGGAAGAAAAAGCCAATCCCGCTGTTCGGGAGGCCACGAGCCTTCGAGTTCGTGTCTGGCTAGCAGGATCACTTAAGCTCTACTTTATACGTGGAAGTCATCCTCCTCCTGCGCACGGAGGGCCCAGAAGCAGCGTCGGGCGCGCCTCCCACCCCCTTGAGCGGTGCCGTTGGAAAAGGCCACCGTACTTCCGGTGGTGGACTGGGCTTCCGGTCCGTGACCCTGGCTAGTCCTTCTCGGCCAGCAGGGTGGAGTCGCGCTTGCTGAAGCTCGAGCGGACGCTAGGCATGGTGTGGGGGAGCGATAAGAAGGCTCTGGACGGCGGGGACCCCAACAAGGTGAGGGAATACGGCGGGCCATGGAGCCTTGGGGTTGCAGCTTCAGGATCCCCGTCATTGAAAGGCCTGGAATTGCACCTTTGCCAGCACTCTTTGAGATGCCTCAGGCCTTCGGCCAAGGGAAGGATCCGAGGTTCTGAATGGCTCCCAGGCGTGGGAGAACCGTTCACATACGCCGGTCATCCCAGAGGAGGGTCTAGGGCTCCATCTGCCCATCGGGTGGGCGAGGGGAGAGGGCGGGGTTCGAGGCCCATACGTTCTTTGGGGATCCTCCGGCCTGCCTCCCTTCGCCGAGAGGCCACACAAAGAAGGCGCAGGTGGCAGAGGTGGGATGTGGACCCAGGGCCTTATAGCGGGGCAGGATGGTGAACACAGGGACGCGTGATTGGAGGCTGTTTGTTCGAAGAAGATTTGGGGGTCCTAGCAGACTGCAAGCTCAGCAGCGGGAGTGTGAGTGATCACCTTTCCCTCCCCCTCTGCAGCTTTTGACCCTGCTGACCCCGCTCTCCTCTGGGGCTCCCCGCGTGACCTTCTCCGAAAGATCTTCCTCCAGGCCCTGGGTCCCTTGGGGCCCAGCTGCTGCTGCTGCCCCGGGCTCCCCTCCCCCTGCCGCCCACCCTCGGCGTGACCTTGTGCTTCCGTCTGGGGAGCTGGGGGTCTGCGGGGACGCCCCTTGTCCTGCACCCCCTCCCCTCAGCTTCTCGCACTCGTCCTCCCCGGGTCCCTCCCTTCCCTGCTCCTTTCCCCGGGGTTTCATACCGCCATCCGCATGGCTCCGAGTCTCTGTCCACCATCCATTTCTTTTGTTTCGAATAGGTTAAAAAAAGTCACCTCCAGACGGTAGTTCAAGCGGTTCATACCACAGATTTGTCTTGTGCGATCCCCGCCAGTCCCCCGGCAGCGCAGGAGTGGGTCTTCTTCTCTCTCCCCAGCAGCGTCCCGACCTTCTCTTTGTCCTCATTCCGCGCTCTCTTCTCCACCCTCCAAGACCATGAGAGCCCCTTCCTTAGGCTCTCCCTTTTCTCCACTTCATCTCACGGCCCCTCCCATTCATTCCTTACCATTGCTGGTGAAGGGCTGGCCTTCCTGGTGGAGCCCACCCTCACTCATCTCCCTTTACTCCCTTGCCTTCAGTTTCTCCTCCTCCACTAAGTCATTCTCTGCTTAGTCCCCCTCATGCTTAACCCTTTCTAGACTCTGTTGTAGAGCTCTCAGCTATTACCCTGTGTGTCTTCTCCCTTGTTCAGTCAACTCCTAGAAAAAGCTGTCTGGGCTTGCTGCTTCCAGCTCCGGGTGGTCTGCCTCTGACCTCTTCACTCAACTGCTCTCTCTAAGGTTCATGTTTTCTCAGCCTTCTCCCATAAAGACTTCTCATTTGATTCAGTATGTCACAGTACAGAGGTGGGAGGTACACTGGAGACAGTCCACAAGCATTGATTTAGGCCCCCCGCTGTGTGCTGGAGACTGCTAAATGCCCGAATATAACTGCTAGGGAAAGAAAGAACCCTTGCCTTCAAGAAGCTTACATCCTAATGGGAAGACATCATATAAAAGGACTCTGCTGGGTGGGTTGGGGAAGGTACCTGAGTGGCATGGGGCAAAAACTAGAGAGAGGAAATGAAGGGTGGCTGGCCTGGAGCCTTTCTTCAAAATAAATATTATAGGAAGAGCTCCCTTATGGTAGAGAGGACCTGGGTGGGGGAGGGAGGGTTTAGAAGGCTTCAGATACTAAGGGAGGTTACTGAATGAGAAGGCTGCATGGAGCTGAGAGATAAGCTGAGCTGGGGCAAGGAATGAGAATCAGGACCTGAGTTCAAATGCTAGCTCTGTTCCTGGAATGTTTGGGCAGTGCTGTTTCCTTCTCTGGGCTTGTGGGTTTCTCTGTAAAATGGGAGATTGGCCTCGGTGATTTTTTGAGGTCTAAGTTGTGCTTCTATAAGTCGCTGACAAGATCTGGGAACTTTTTTAGGAAGTCTGGACCTGAATGCAAGGAGCTCTGCTGGATTAGTGCTGCAGTGCCTTAGGGAAGCCAGGGAAACAGGCCTGAGAGGGGTTGAGGGTGTCCCAAGGTAACACACTGAAGTGGAGGGATTCGGGCCACACCAGGCACTGCTTGCAGTGCCATCGAGGCTATTCCTGTGTTGGAAGTGCTGGGAGGCATTGGTGCTGCTTCCAGTGTCTCCCCTTATGCCTTCTCTGTGTCACATGGGTGCCAGCCTTATCTTGAGGCCACGCCTGGCCTTTTGACTTTTTTTAAATCGGTGTCTGGTCCTGCTTCACATCGGTTTCTAAATATATCTCCCCTTCCCATAAGTCTTTCCTCATTAGAAAGGGGGGAAGGGGCAGCAATTCAGCAGAAACAGTTGTCAGCCCATTTGTGCAATATTTCATACTCTTGTTCCCTCCTGCAGTTAAGGGGGAGGGAGGTTCGTATTCCCAGTTCTCCAGAGCCAGATGGCCATGAAAGTCATTCAGTGTTGAGGCAGTTTTAAATGTTTATTGATACCTTTTGTTTTGCTATCACTTTCTTATTTTTCCCCTCCTTCCATAAGCCATCCTTTGTAAAAAAAAGAATTGAAAGGAAAACAAAAAAGTGATTCAGTCCAGCTTTAGGCCACTCAACGTGTGTGTCACTTCCCCAGATTGGAGAGTTAGAAGGGAAGACAGTGGTCATCTGGTCTGTCCCCTGTCCCCCACTGGGCCTCCAGCCTCTCCTTGAAGGTCTCAGAGGAGAACGCTGCCTGGTTTGAGACACCTTGGGCCGAATGAGTCTCTTTGGAATTTCCCCCCATGGCTCCTGGGTCTGCCCTCCAGAGCCAAAGATCTTCTCTGACAGCCCTGCCAGTACCTGAGGACAGTGGTCATGTTTCCGGTTTTTTCACTCATCTTTGTGTGTCATAGACCTTCACCCTTCACCATTCAGGACAGGACAGAGGGATTCTCCAACCTTCCTCTCCTTGGGAGCTTAATCCCTCTTCATGTAGCCCAAGACTGAACTTGTGTTTTTGGTTAGAACTGCTATCTAAACATGCTTCCCCATCTTATTCATTTAAAATTGATTTTTGTGCCTAAGTGCAAAAATTTACAATTATCCCTATGGAATTCCATTGTATTAGATTTAAATTGGTGCTGTGGCTTGTTAACTCTCCCAGCTTCGGGTCATCTGCACATTAGAGGGGCAGGCCCCCTAGGTCTTGATCACTAATGAAAACACAAACTTAAGAGCTACCCTGGCTTGGATTGGATTGTTGTCTAATCCTTAGCACTTCATCTACTTTGTGAGAATAGTCTGAGATACTTTATGGAAATCCTTGCTAGAATATGGGTAGAGCTTCCCCCTCATGTCCTATAGTTCAGTAATACAGTCAAAAGAAGAAATGAGGTTAGTCTGTCAGCCTCGGGGCCCCCCCCCCCCCCCATTGCTTGTGTCTGATTCATTCTGCCTTAGTTTGGGGCTTGTGCTTCTGTTTTCAAATTCATCTTCTCCAATGTATTAGCATTCCCTTACCTGTAGTTGTAATAGGTGGTATTTATATAATGATTTCAAGTTGCAGAGCACTTTACAAATATTATCTCATTTGATCCTCACAACCCTAGAAGGTAAGTGCTGTTATTTCCATTTTACACATGAAATGACTTGCCCAGGGTCACACAGTGAGTATGAGGCCAGATTTGAACTTGGGGAGATGAGTCATCCTGACTCCAGGCCTGGCCTTCTATCAGCTTCGCCACAGCTTTGTTCAGGGCGTCGTCCCTGGCTTATAGTTCTTTGCTACCACACAATGGCAGCAGGCTCTCCGGACTGGCTGCTTCGTTCTCCCTTTCTTGTATTGCTAAGCTCCTGCCACACTAGACCCTTGCACGTTCTGGCAATCGGTGCCAGAGTCAACTCTGTCTAGGCATAGAGTTCCCTCCTCATCCCTCTGCCTCTCAGAATCCTCCTTCAAGGCTGACTTTGGTGCTGCATTTCTTCATTCTCCCACTTGTCCTTTGGCCTCAAACCACCTGTGCTTCCTGCCCTGACCCCAGGAGAGTCTACATGAGGGCAGTGATGGTTTCATTCTTGTCTATACCTTCTTGTGCGTGGTAGACCCTCTGGATTGAGTTTGACATGTTCTGGACTTCGGTCACTCTGTGTTAACTCTGTCATTGCCCAGAGCCCATCCATTGACTTATCTAGTATTCCAGACACCCAGTGGATGTTGGATGTTTGTCCAACCATTATCCATCCTTTTCCTGACATTACCTGTCTGGTTTTTCCTTGCCTGACAGACTTTTCTGGACCTGGAGTCAGGAAGATCTGAGTTCAAATTTGACCTTGGACATTTACTAGCTATGTGACCTGGGGCAAGTCACTTGACTACTGCTTGCCTAAGCTTCCTCTTCTGTGAAAAGTGGATAGCAATAGCGCAGACCTCCCAGGGCTGTGGGGAGGGCACTTAATACTGAGCCTGGCACACCAGGAGGAAGCACCTAGAAATGTTAGCGGCTAGCAGCGTCCCACCTTGGCCTTCAGCCTCATCCATTTCACTGGTCCTGGGAAGTCAGGCTGCTTGTTGCCCTGTGTGCTGGGCAGCCGTGAGCTTCTGTTTTGGAGTTTGGTAGTGACTTTGTGGCTTTTGTAAATTAGCTGGATACATAGATACTCATGGTTCTGGCCCCTGGGCCTTAGTTTCTTCCTTTTGGAACACGTGCTAATGTCTGACACGGAAGAACCTGTCATGATGTGCAATGTCATTTGCAGCAGGAGGAGAAACATCAAGCTTTCTGTAGGCAAGAGCACAGGGTTGGGGGTCGGACTGTGAGGCTATGAGCCTCCTTTTTGTCTCCAGTTTGGTGACCAAGGACAGTGATGTGTGGTGATGTGAGGAGAGGAATTTGTGAACCTTAAGGTACTATGGTGCTGGGAACCAGGGGCCTGTTGAACTCTGCCACTGATGGCTCTCCTTTCTTTTGTAGGAAGATGAAGAGGAGGAGGAAGAATTGGTGGTAAGAACTGTTTTACAATTGAAATCATCCCTGTAAGAACTAAAGGTTCAAGCTGTGGTAAATGCATTTTGGGGAGGGGCCATTGGTGCTGCAGGGGAGAATCCTAGGAAGAAGAGTGAGACTTTGTGGCCCTTTGAGGCAAAACAGATGGGGTGCCCAGTGTGGGAAGGGCACGTGGAGCTGGAAAATGGTTGGCCAGCCAGGCCAGGCCTATGGCCATTGCCCCATGTCTACTGCTGCTGGTGCAGTGGCTGAGGCCCCAGAGCCCACTGTAGTCAAAGCCCAGAATCCCAGAGGTAGCAGTAATTCCAACCCTTCCTGATAGTGCCTGCGCTATACCACAGACGGGGACTGCCCTGCTGTTGTGGGTTCTACCACCTCTGAGTTGCTGGGAGGGAAGTCCACTTGTCCCTAAGTGAGATCTCCCAGCCCTTTTCTCTAGGTGAGACCTACAATTTTTGGGGCCAGGCCAAGGTAACCAAGGTCAAGGGCGGTGAAGGACCTGAGATTGAAGGAGAGTCTGTGGGCAGTAAGGGAAGGCCTCCTGGACCCCTGACTGCCTTTTGTGTCTCTTGAGGACCCCCTGACCACTGTGAGGGAGTACTGTGAGCAGATAGAGAAATGCGTGAAGGCCCAAGAGCGGCTGGAGATGTGTGCGGAACGTGTGGCTTCGCACCCCGACACTGAGGAGGACTGCACTGAGGAGCTCTTTGACTTCCTGCATGCCCGAGACCACTGTGTGAGTCACGGCTCCTGGCCGGAGGACTAGCCAGAGCAGGCCTCTTCTCTGGGCCTCAGTTTCTCCCTTTGTATCTTCCAAGGTCCCTAGAACTAAGGGCTTCCCTGGAATTCTGGGGAAGCAGAAGCAGCTGGGGCAAGTAACAGCACAGGAGATGCTGGCCTGGGGTTGGCCTGGCCTGGTGGGGTGCTAGGTGTGGGGGTCTCAGGCCTTTGCTGTCCACAGCTGGAGGGCCAATGCACTTACTTGGGTTTTTGCCCGTGTCCCTGGTCCTGGTGCTGCTGTATGGTTCAGTGGTTAGAGCACCGGACTTGAAGCCAGGGAGACCTGCCTGAGTTCACATATCACCTCAAGACTCTTCTGCTTCGGTGACCCTAAGCAAGTCCCCTGCCCTGTCTGAACTTCAGCCTCTCAGGCACATTAGCTGTTATTGTGGGGGGTTATTCCCACCATGTGTCCAGTGCCTCCTCTGAGGCACTTAACTACCAGGCCTTTTCTTTGGAATCAGACAAACCCCCAGGAGGGAGCTTTGCTCACCTTGGCCCTTTACTTTCCCAGGTGGCGCACACACTCTTTGAAAGTGTGAAATAAGTATCCGTGACAGTACCAGCTGCTCCAGGCTCTGCCCTTTTGACGGGTGTCAGCGGAATCATTTCCCATCACTTTGCCCTGGATTGAAAACACTGCTGTACCATGCCGTCATTCTGCATGAAGCCATGTGGCTTAGGCTTGGGCCTGGAGCCTGTGTGACCCACGGCAGCTCCACTGGAATAAAGCCCAGTCATCTGTGGAGATGTCTCCTGTCGTCTCTGAAAACATGCTTGAACCCAGGGCAGTGGCTGCCCTTCCTAGGGAAGGACCCCCAGCGCCCACAGAGGGGAACACAGTTTCCCACAGAAATGAGAGGTCATAGGAGTTTGTGGTGGGCGAGATGCCCTTGTCCAGCCCCAGGGAGGGGAGCTGCCAACCCAGATGACCAGGCCGCTGTCTCTCCTGTCTTCCATCCTCTGCCCTGGCTTTTCCTGTTGGTTGCCAGCCCTGTCCTGGCTCCTTCTATGGGTCCCCCTCCCTTACTCTTTTCCTCTGCCTCTGGGCTCTCCCTTGGACTCCTTGACTTCGGGTCCAGTTTCCCAGACTTCCCTGGGTCTGTCTGGCATCATCCCATGATCCCGCTAATAAGCTTGGGGTCCTCTTTGACTCTTGGCCCTCTCCTTGCCCAGCCACACGTTGCTCAGGGGTTAGTGTTGGACCTTGGTTTTCTCAAATGTAAATGGGGGCCATGGTGGCAGCTGCACCCCGGGGTTATGGGGATCCAGTGACATCATGATCGGAAAGTGCAAACCTGAGGAATCTGAGCGACATGCCTTGCTCCTTGTAAACTGAAGCCCAAGCCAGGCTCGTTAGGCACGTGGTGACCAAGTGGAAGAGTGCCTCAGACATTAAGTGTGACCCTGGGCAAGTCACTGCCCTGCCTCAGTTTCTTCAGCTGTAAAGCAAGGTGGTACTGAGCTCATGTCAGATAAGGAGGGAGGGGGAGAACATTTAAAATTTAGGGAAGTGAATGCTGAAAACTAAAAATAATTTTAAAAGTAACGGGGTTCACTTGGTAGAGCTGGGAGGATCTCGGCACGGGGCACCGAGTAGGTGGCTCTGTGTCCGCCGCAGCATCCCCAGGGCGTCCTAAAGGGCATTCCCGTGGCCCCGCCCGCCGCCCTCGGTCCTGGAGGCGGTGCTGTTAGACACTGAGGTAGAGCGGCAGGTGGCCCCGGCTCCGCCCACTGCTGGAGTCCGCGGACGCAGCCCCTGCCCTCGGAGAGCAGGGGCTTTACGCGCTACCTCCCTCTGAACCTCAGTTTGCTCAGCTGTGAAACAGGCTCGCACCGGCCTTTGCCTCCCAGAGCTGGATGGGCTGGACACTAGGCGAGAGCGGGGAGGACAAAGAAGCCCGCGGCCGGCCGCGCCTTTGTCCCTGGTCCCGACATCATCGCCGAAGACGCCCCTCGCGTCACTAGGCGTCATGTGGGGCACGGCCCTGTCCGTGTCGCCCTGACTTCCGGCGTGGCGGGCGCCATCTTGATGAAAGCCCTTGCTCCCCGGGCCCCAGCAGGGCCCGAATCCCTCGCAGCGGCCAACGCACCTCGCCGGAAGCGGACGACAACGGACGCGCAGACCGCGCATGCGTGGCCAACATGGAGGCGTCGTGGCGCGCTTTGGCGTGGACGCGCCGGCTGCTGAGGCCACCCGGGCCTGGGCTGATTCCGCGGAGGCTGGGGCACAAGAAAAAATGGGTGAGTGACGGGTCCCACCGGAAGTGTCCACTGTCCGGGCGTCGAGGTGGGGGTCTGGGGGGGTTGCGTGTGAGTTGGGGAGGGGCCTGCGCCTTGTCCGGGATGAGCTGCGCATGCGCCCAGATCTACGCGCGAAGCGGTTTGGACCCTCTTGTTCCTGTTTCTGGGATGAGCGTGCTGATGATTCGCGGCTTCCTTGGGCCTCGCGCCGGAAGGAAGGGTGGGGTGCAGGCTCGAGTGGCCTCGAGGAGGCTGGGGGTTGGCTACTGGCCGCCCACCTGGGGAAGGAGCGAGCTACCAGTCTAGGGTGGGGGGAAGGGCCGCCCCTCCCGCGATCACG
>CM053586.1:337760522-337777581 GCA_028646515.1 Pseudochirops corinnae
CAGCTATATGACAGGGAAGGCATGATTACATAACGTGTGCATGTTTTGAAAAAGCTCTGGGTGTTTCTGTGAACAACCAATTCAACATTAATCATCATTGTGGTATAGCACCCAGAAAAGAGAATGCCATCTTGGCCTGAATTAAGATCAGTGAGATGATAATCCCATAAACTTGGCCCTTATAAGACATGATATAAAGTCTTCAATGTGAGGCAATGTGAGTTAAAACATCAATAAGCTTGAGACGAGGTCCAAAGGACCAAAGAAAACAAAGTTGGTGAAGAGTCTTGATTACATTTCATATGAAGATCAGCAGGAAGAATTCGAGACGTGTTAAGATTTGGAGAATATAAAGAAAATATGAAGAATATTCCAGTATTCTGTTTGCCCATGAAGGTAGAACCAAATGTAATGGTTGGAAGATGCAAAAATGAAAATTGAGGGTGAATATCAGGAAAAACTTCATAGTAATTAGAGCTGTTCAAAACTGGAATGGTATCCACTCTCCTGAGTGGTCTCGGGAGAAGGGAGGATCACCCTCTTTGAAGAACTCCAGAGGAGGTCTGGTCCCACCTATCCATGTACAAGACTCCATCACTGCTCCCTCCTTTCTCTGCACTAGTATTGTACCTCCTACCCCTCACTGCCCAGTGACTTATAGAGGATGATGAAGTTTCCCAAGTCTAAGAGATCCTCAGGGTACTCTTCAGCCTGTGTATTGCCACATGTTTGGATAACTGTGCAAACCAGACTCCAACATTCCAGAGAGATCAATGGTAGCATTGGAAACATGTTACCTCCTGTGCACATTGGTCTGGCATCTACTCCATGGATGGCCCCATGTTCCCATTCCAGCCTTACTCCCTGTTATGCCCTCTCTCTTACTTGGCATTCCAGCCAAACTTGACTTCTCTCTGTTCCCTGGTCACAGCCCACAGCTACCCACATTTGGTGAAGCCAAAAGAACTGACCTGGTATCCCAAGTGTGCTAATTACTGTGGCCTTGGCTGTCACAACCTCTGTGGGTCTCAATTACCACTCCTATAAAATGAAGAGACTTTCAAAGAATTCAAATTCAAGGGATGCTCCACCAATGGGGAGTTGGCCAAGCAAATTATGGTATGTGAATAGAATGGATTATCACTCAATCAGAAATTATAAACGGTATAGTTTCAGGATGGAGAGAAGGTAAAATGGCCAATTTTGATTACATAAAATTTAAGATTTTGTACAAACAAAAATAATGCAGCTAAAATTAGAAGAAAACCAGGTAAATGGGGAGTGGCACAGCAAATTTGTCTGGAAAATGTCTCATTTAACATAGGGAACTTATTCAAATTCATAACAAAAACCATTCCCCTACAGATGAATCGTCAAAAGATATGAACAGAGAAAGAAATCCAACCTATCAAAAAAGTGCTTGGAATTACCAGTAGAGACATGAATATTTTAAACAACTCTGAGGTATCACCTCATACCCATAAGATTGGCAGAATTGATCAAAATAAGGGGGGAAATGCTGGTGGGACTGTGTTAAAACAAGTACATTAATGCCCTATTGGTGGAACTGTGTGCTGGTCTAGTCATACTGGCATGTCTCCAAAGCTATTAAACTGTGTGTACCCTTTGACCAAGCATTACCACTGCTAGGTCTATATGCCAAGGAGATCAAAAGAACATGTATAAAAATTTATAGCAGTTATTTTTGTGGTCATAAAGAACTGGATATCGATGGGATGCCGAATGGCCAAATAAGTTATGGTATCTGAATGATGGAATGTTATTGGGCTGTAAGAAGTGATGAAGGGAATGGTTTCAGAGAAACCTTGAATGACTTGCATGAACATCTGATGCAGAGTGAAAAAAGCAGAACTAGAACAACTTATACAACAACAATAATGGGATAAAGACAATTCCAGAGAAGCCACGGGTGAGCACACATTACCCACCTCCTGATAGGAGCAAAGTTACTCAAGATGCTGAAGGAGATCCATCCTTTTGGCCAACATGGGAATTCATTTTGCTTGACTATGCATGTCTGCTGCAAGGGCTTCACTTTGATCTTTTTTAGGAGGGGAAGGAGGAGGGAGGATAGATATTGAGTTCTCCACTCCAAAGAAAAAGTGTGTTGAGTTCAAATTAGAAAGAAAAGGAGGGAAAATTACAAAAGGGATAATTTCAGAAAGACCTGGGAAGATTTGCATGAACAAATGCAGACCCAGGATGACAATTTATACAACCACACTGAAAACTTAAGGTTTCTGATCGATGAAATGACCAACCATGATTCCAGAAGACCGATCATGATAACGGAGACAGTGAGGCAATGGACTCAAGACACAGAATGAGACATAGCGGGAGGGAAGGGGCACTGGGGGGTGGGGAATTGGTCAGTGTAGAATTTATTTTACTTAACTACTCATATATGGTACCAGAGAGCTGGTGGTATAGTGGATAGAGGTCTGGACCTTGAGTCAGTAAGTCTTGAGTTCAAATACAGCCTGAAACACTTTCTAGCTATGTGACCTGGGCAAGTCACTTAACCTCTGCCTCATTTTCCTCATCCATAAAGGGGATAATGGCATCAATTTCCCAGAGTTATTGTGAGGATAAAAAAGATATTGGTAAAGTTTTTTCCAAGCCTCCAAGCAATATATAAATGCTCTTATTTTTTTCCAGTGAGCAGATAAAAACGGCAAGGAGGACAATGGCACAATTACTAAAACAAAACATTTTTTCCTCCCCAGAAGAGGGCAGAAGGGAGCAAGCCAGCTTTGATAGCTATGTACTGAATCACCTTTCAAAGGAAAACCGAGCTTTCCTTAGGAAAGTCAGCTTCATGGACAAACCTATTTCTGTTCCATTTTGTAAATGGAAGGGCTTGTCTAACTTAGTGTTTTAGAACTTAAAAAGGAAAGTAATAAAACAAAATGAAGGGGTTGGCCTGGATGACCTCCAGTGTCCCTCCCAGATCACCAGTCTATAGGCCTATGAGCCACCCTTAGCCATAGAGCTGGGAGGCCATGAGCCTTGCCCGGGTTTCCTCTTTGCCCCACAGCTTCCTCCCCATTTCACATAAACCTTAGAATATGCACTTACGTGAAAAGGAGTGGAGCCAAGGACGCAGGAGGAAGGAAACGAGGGATTCACCCCAAGAAACCAACCTGGGCCCAAAGAACCAGGCTAGCACTTGGGAAAGGTCAGGAGGGCCAGGAGGGCTTAGCCCTGCAAAGCAGATACATGAAAAAGGGAGAAATATGGGGAGAAGGGGAATGTAGCTAAAGGAGACATTAGATTGTGCCAAAACCATCCCCTGCCTCGTTGCCCCCCACCACCAGCTGGCAGAGTCCTGGCCAAATCTAAGTGCCATGGTTCTACGCCATCTATGAGAACGTGCACTGCCAAAGGGCAGGGGCTTGATCTTAGCCAAACAGGGCTCTCAAACGGTGTCTCTTCCTTAAGACCCTGCATTTCAGGGAAGCTGTTGTCAAACGGGGTGGTGGGGTGTTGGAAAGGACGGGCAGGGAAGTTGCTGGTCAGTCAGCCTTTGACTTCCAACAATCTAATCCAGGAGAGGCGCAGGCTCTTAACACCCTTCACCACCTAGGCCCCTCTTGTCTCTCCAGCCTCATCAGACTCCCTTCCTCCCCATCTAGCCAAACTGGCCCCATTTCCCACTGCCATACTTTTGCTATGGCCATGCTGAATGTTTGAATTCTTTACGGCCATCCTTCAGAATCCCTCACTTCCTTCAGACCCCACCTTCTCCAGGATGCTCCCCCAGTCACCTATGGCAAGGGCCTACCCTCCCTCCCTTGTATTTACTTTCTGGATATTTATTCCGGGGATACTTTCATAGGCACTGGGTATTTCCTCCCTAGTGGGGAAGGGATCATTTCCTACATTGTCTTGGTAGCTCAAGTGCTGACTGCCATGCCTAGCATATCTTAGGTGCCTAATCTGTGCTGGCTGGTTCAGGCTGGGTGACTTCCCTCTTAGGTTCTACAGGCCCGCAGGCCCGGCTTCCTACAGACACTGCCCAGTGCCACATGGGCTCATGTCCCTGGTGCCTCTGTCACCACCACTCCCACTACCTCACCCTTGGGCCCCATCAGAGCTGACCTAAGTGGCCAATGAAAACAAGGGCTCTCAGCTTGTTCCTTGCAATTATTTAATTATTCTGAACGTTAGGCACAGGATCTTCCAGCCACTCCCACTTGGGACCATTTCTGGTCTCTAACATTCATGGGTGGACTGGGGGAGGATGGGCAGAGAAAAGGGCTTGTCCCTGAGAACTGGACTGGGATGTCTGGGGGGAGGAGGTGTTTAAACTCATGGCTTTAGAGGGGCCGGAACTACTGATGCCCCAGCTGAAGACTGAAGACTGAAGGCAGCTGCTGAGAAGGGAAGGCCAGGGCTTAACTTGGGGGCTGTTCATCCCAGAAGGCCTCTACGTCTTCTTCCTGGACTCTTGGGTCACTCTCTCTACCTCGTGCATGAATCGGAGGCAAAGCTCTTCTTGCCAGGGCAAGGCCACACACTGAACCGCCACGGGCATCCCCACGCTATTCTTCAGGCCCTGCAAATGAAGAAAAGGGGAGGCATCTGGTACCCCAAAGAAAAATGGGGGACCATCCCCAACACACCCGACTCCATTTCCAGCCCACAAGACCCGAGCACAGCAGAGCTCTCTCCAAGTCCAGGGCCAAGAAAGATTCATCTCCCACCCTTAGACTGGGAGTTAGAAGGGACAGGCTGAGCCCTAGAGAACCAAAGTGACCTGCCCAGGGTCACAAGGCTGGTGAGCACCCCACCCACTGGACCATGCTTCCACTCTCTCATGGGAAGGACTGAAGGGAGGGAAAGTATCAAAAAATCATGAAAAGAACAGCTGCTTAGAGGGGTCCGACCAGGGTTTTGGCTGTGCCCCTGATTGGCCCTGTGACCCTGGGCCAAAACCCATACCGGCCCCTCCCCAAAGCTCTCTCGGTTCCCCTGTTCCAATAAGATACGGGGGCTAGACTGTGGCCCCTCCTACTCCAATGAGCAGAACCTGGGGCCAGAACCTGGAGACCTGCAGAGACTCACCTTGCGGAGCCTCAGGTCCCAAATGTCCCCAAAGTAGCCTCGATACTTCTGCAGCTCCTCCTCATCCTCCAAGGTCACCACGGAGACAGGGACCACACCAGCAGGGAAATCCAGACAATTATACAGCATGGTATAACTGATAGCCCCTGAAACAGCCAGGTAGCCAGGTCAGCCAGGGGCCTGTGCCACAGAGAACGGCGGGGATTCCACTATGGCCCAGGTGCAGGCAGTTTACCCGCTGGTCATCAGACTCCTGCTGAAAACAATCAGGCCCTCCAAGCCTGCAGCCTGGTGTGGGTGGGATAGACTTTCATATGGGCAGAGGACAGAGACTAACACCTTGAGTCAGAGCCAGATAAAATAAAGCTAGAGGGACAGGCCCTTGGACCCTGTACTTGGCCCTGGAGAAAGAAGGGGCAGGCCCTAGTCCAAAGGAAGCCACTTTCCTGATTGCTGTGCTACCTGGCTGGGCCCAGCCCCTCTCTGGGCTCCTACTTCCTCCACTTCACCAAGCTCTGGCCTCCCAAGCCCTAGATTTGTAGTTCATCTCAGGATCCCCTTACACTCTTAAAAACTAAGGATCCCCCACCCAAGACTTTTTGTTGACGTGGGTTATAGCTATCAATATTTACCATTTAAGAAATTAAAACATTTTAATATTATTATGGGGCAGCTAGGTGGCACCACAGAGCATAGAACATTGGACCTGGAGTCAGGAAGTGGAGTTCAAATTCAGCCTCACACTTAATAGCTGTGTGACCCTGGGCTTAACCTCTTAAACACTTAACCTCTGTTTCCCTTAATCCACTAGAGAAGGAAATGGCAAATCATTCCAACATTTTTTGCCAAGAAAACCCCACAAACAATGTGGTCCATGAGGTCAGAGTTAAGACATGACTGAATGCAACAAAGTGATATGACAGTAATTTTGTCCTCACGGCCCCCCTGAAAGGGTCTTGGGGACCCCTTGGAAACAGCAGTTGCAGATCCTTGGGTGTACAGATCTGACCCTCTGGCCCCTGATGAACAGATGACCTTAGGGAACAGAGAGAGAGCTGGAGGGCTGGGGTTCCCGATGCCAGCCTCTCCAGGCCTGATCCCCAGGGATGTTCCTGCCCATTCTAAAGTCCAGAGCTCAGAGCCTGAGCAGTCTCAGCCCTCCCCTCCCAACCTAAGGGTGCAAGCCTGGATCTGGGTCCAGGTAGGAGGAAGCCTGGATGAATGGTGGGCCCAGTGCAAGTGATGGGGGGAGGGTGCTTGGGGAAGGCCAGACCATGGAAGTCCCACCTGGGACTTTGCCTGGGTAGTTGACGGTCAGGGCAGGGCTCAGCATGGGGGTCAGAAGTACATCCAATTTCAGCATTTTCCACTGGGTGATGACACTCTGACGGTATTCCTAGGGGGAGAAATAGGGATTGGGGGACAGAAGGACAAGCAGGTAGACCAAGAGGCTTTCAAGTTTCCAAAGCACTTTGCCCATGACCCTGAAAGGTCAGTATTTCATGGATCCCCATTTAACAGAGAAGGAAACTGAGGTCTGGAAAGAAAAGAACTTGCCCAAGGTCACACAGTGTGTTAGAAGCAGGAGGCAAAGAAGCCAGATGACCCCTCAAGGCATCAGCATCCCATTGCGCATGAATGAGTCACAAGTCAGACCAGACTAGCTGGAGTGGAGAAGGGTCTGCTGCTGCCTCCCAGCCTGCCCCTCACCTCCCTTGAAAGACTCCTTCCTGAGTGTCCCAGCCCACACAGAACTCTGCAGCCCTGACCTACATCTCATCATGGGGGCATGTCCTGTTTCCCACATCAGGCCAGGAGTTCCCAGAGGGCAACACCACTCTGGGACAACTCCATTTTTCTCATAGCTGGCCTATACTGAGGGCTGGGCACTATTAAACCAGAGAAGTTGGGCCAGGAGGGAGAGCCCAAGAACAGATTCCTCTGGGGCTGGGACAGACATGGAGGGTCACACTACCCAGGGGGGCATAGCCTAGGCTTCTCCAGGGGGTGTTGGGGGAGTTGAAATAAAGACCCCCAGTGAGAGCATCCAAGGAAGGCAGTAGGTGAACTTAGCTGAGTAGAAGATTTGCCAGCCTTGCTCAGTCTCAATCATCCTGAGTCAGCCCCAAGTTAGGGCAGAGCTTTGAGACTTGGCTCTCTCCAGCCTGGCAGTCCTATCTGACCCTGCTGCAGGGGCCTCTGGCATAGCCAGCCTGCCATCTTTGGACTGTGCCAAGCACTGCCACCTTGTGCCCCAGAGGTCAGGTACCCAATGCTGGGGTACCTGACCCTCCCTCACCTCAATCTCATGGTGTAAGTTCCAAAGCTCCGCAGCCGACCTGCAAGAAAGAGAAGAACAAACCCCACCCAGAGAAATGACACCCCCTTCCCTCACCTTCTTTGGGTCTGGTACCTCATCTGGCAAGAGAGGGTTAGACTTGGATTAGTCTCCTCCAGCTCTCAGGCCTACAAGCCCCTGCCAACTCAGGCCTCCATCTGCCTCAGGTTACCTGTCTCAGGGCCCTTGAAGGGATGGGCCCTTCCATTTAGGTCTCCAGGGACAAAACCCTAAGACTTAAGAGATGGAAGGAAACCCTTCCTTTGGCCCCCAAGTTGCAGCAAAGCAGATTCAAGCTGTGTCCCAACCATGAGAGTTGTCCCACAGAGAAGCAGGCTGCCCCCGGAAGAAGTGGGAGCCCCCTCACAAGTGGAGACTGGTTACGTTATGATGAAATTCCTTTGGGCCATTAGGAGAGATACTGACCTCTGACTACGAAATTCTGTGACTCTGCCCTCCCAAAGGAGCTCTTCCAGGCTCCCATTTCTGACCTGTGGCCCCCTGAGAAACCAAGAGTTGGGCGACCTAGACTGGACCCCCCACGGTGCATTCCAATGGAGGGTGCTTTTTGCTGCCCTGTCCTTAGACTCAGGACATGGGTTGGGGGCAAATAGACAAACCAGGAACGGAGAAGTACTACTCATCTGAACCCCAGGTCTGGGCAGAGCCAAGACCCAGAGCTTAGCTCCCGGGGCCTGAACAGCCAAGCAGGCCTGATGACTTTGGGAAGCTTAAAGGAAGCTGGAGGGTGAGGACCTCAGGGAGGCTCCTGCCACAAGATTTCCCCCTTTCCTCCCACCACCCCCTATTCAATAGGAGCCTATGGGGGCCCACTGCTGCCATGCCCACCACCCACGCCGGAGGATCCCTCAACAGCATCTCAGCCTGGCATCATCTCTGTTCTCCAAAAAGTCCTGGAATTTCCCAGCCTGACTCAACTGACTCGGGCCACCAGGGGGCAGCCAAAGCCAGGCCCAGCCCACCCAGGGAGACTGGCTCAGACCAATGGGGACCTAAGGTAGATACCACGGCCCTAGGAGTAGCAGGGTCCTCAGAGGCCACAACGCCCACCCTTGACTGCTGGCCCCACACGGATGAGGGGCTCCTCTCCCTCCAGGGGTTTCTAAGGAGCTGTCTAGACTATGGTCACTTTCTAGTTTGCCAAGGTCTCAGAAGTCCAGTGGCTCAATCCAAGCCTCATGGGCACCTAGGAACTCCTTCTATGGCATTCTTGGACATATGGTCACCAGGAGGGACAAAAACAAGGCCAGGTGCTGAGCTTGGCACAAGGAAGGCTGAGGATTCAAGGTTTTCCCCTGTCTCTTTAGGGTAAAAAGACTGCCCTTGAGGTGGCCCTATCACGGGCCTGACTTGCAGTCACAAACCTTCAGAGAGCACTAGTCCAGCCTTAACCCCAACAAGAATTCCCTCTTGGACTTCCCAGACAAGTGGTCTGCCAGCCCCTGCTTAGGTATCTGCCGTGACAGGCAGCTCACTACCTTTCTGGGCCTACTTCCCTGATGGGGAGCTCCCAGGTAGGAATGAAGCTGAGGCCTGGACAGCTTCCTTACCTGGACTTCAAGCTGCTGAGGAAGGTAGCCATTCTTGGGAACTACAGAGGGAAAAACATGCCTTGCTTATAGGCCCAGGCCAGACCCCTGCCACCAGACACAGGAGAAGAGAGGGGACCCTCCCTAAGAGCAAGGGCTCCTCCTAGGGGCTAGTCCAATGCCCAGAATGAAGCAGGGGCCCAGAATTGGGAAACAAAAGGCAGGGAGGAGCAGGGACCCAGTGGGCTTCCCACACACACCCACAAGAGAATAGGAGCAAGCCTTGCGGACCACCCTGAGCCCCATCTCACCAAAGGCCAGAGAAGAATGGACAACAGTCCTTTGATCCAATCAGGCATCCTGAGGACAATGGACAGGTCCCCCAGGCACGAATCCACAGAGTCACCTTTGCTGAGGTGGAGAGAGGTGACAGGGCAGGGAATGAGTCACGCTAGGCCAAAGACACCAGCCCCTACAGAACATAGGTGATACGGGACAAGTACGGTCGGGGGAGACATGGGCACTCCCCTGGAGTCAGGCTTCCTGGAAGTGTTGGACCACAGGCCCTCCAAAGGCAGGAACTGCGAATTCAAAGTGGGGCTGCTCAGGCAGCCCTGGAGGAGATACAGAGTCAAGCCAGTACCAGGCACCAGTCTCGGCACACAGGGCCTTTGTGCTCCAGCTGCTGAGCAGGAGAAGTGGGGGAGGGAGCTACAAGTTCTGGAGTGATTTTAAAACTGGCAAAGCCCTTTACAGACATCATCTCAAAGGAACCTCACAACAGCCTGGGGCGAGGCAGGTAGCCCCAACCCTGTTTCCCTATCTGTAAAATGGGCATCCTAACAGCACCTACCTGGTCAGATTATAGTAAGGAACTGAGGCGATAGATCTAAAGGGCTCCACTGACCTTAAAACCCTTTAGTAAAATCTGAGCTGTTGTGACCATGGTGATGATAGAGCAGGGTTAATGACTCACCCAAAATCACACAGTTCAAAGCATCAGAAACAGATTTGAACCCAGGTGTTCCTAACTCTATCCACTAATTCCAGGACTCTCCCTTGAGAGGAGAACCCCAGGCCCAAGTGAGGGGAAGGACTGGCCTTCAGTCCCTTGGCCCAGAGCTCTCTCTACCAGGGAATGGGGCTTCCAGAATCCCCTGGGGCCCACTCCCTCAGTTTATCTGCCCCCCACCCTGCAGGAGAGAGAAGGCCTAAGGTTCAACTCTGATATTGCCTTTGCTATATGACCCAGGAAAAGGCTCGGTTCCTCTGTTCCTGGTAAATGAGAACAATTAATTCTGTCTGCCCTCTCACACGAGCTGTGAGTGGGGTGGCTCTGAACAGTACAGGAGGGACTCCAGGCTGCCTCTAATGTCATCCTTCCTCTCCCCAAGGGCAGCCAGCCCCCTGGCAGGAGAGGAGAAGCCTAAGCCCATACTTACAAATTCTCCATGAAGGTTTTGCCTCCATCACTGAAGAGCCCAGCGCTCACCAGTTTCTCCATGGCATAATCGATGTTGGAGGGCACAAATGGGATGAGCTGAAACACACAGAAGAGGCCACTTGAGGCAAATGGTCACTGAGCCAACCACGACCAGAATCCTGACAGCCATCATCAGGCCCTGCCCAGCCCTCCCTGGACTCTTGCACCTGGGAGCCCAGCTGCCCCCAAGCCACAAACAAAAGCAGGGCAGGCGCTTTCTCTAGATGGTTCCTGAGAAGCCAAGGTACCACCTAGCCTGGCTATGGCAAAGACTTGAGGAAATGTACCTCCTCCCATCACTGTACAGGTAGGGGACTATGGGGATGGGCCAGTCCATACATGCTTGGTTAGTTTTTTAAAAACCTTTGTTACAAAGGAGGGCTGAGGAGGGGAGTGATCTATTCAGAAATAATGGCGGTATAAAAAACAAAAGGCATCAACTTAAAAACAAGAGCTCATTAGTGCTGAAAATGCCCTTAAAAATCAACAATTCCAAGCCCTCATTTATAGGGGTAGAAAATAAAGCACAAAAAGGGAAAGGGAAGGAAACCAGCACTCATTAAACAACTACTGGGTGCCAGGCTCTGGCCTAAGGGGTTTAAAATATTAACTCATTTGAGCCCCGGGGGTGGGAGGGCGGGCCCAATGAGACACCACCACCTATGAAAACTTCCAGGGGCTGCCAACAGCTGGTAGCCTCCCTGCTGGCCCTGCTGACCAGTCCAGCCTCCTGTGGACAGAGCCTTCTCCGAAGGAGGCCCGTTCTAGGCCCAGAAGCCCAGAAGTCAGCTCCGTCTATCCAGGGAACATGAAGGAAGCTGTCCTCATGGTACAGAGAAAGAATTTCTTCCTTCCACCTCCTTAGCCTATCTCCTAAGGAGAATGGCATCTGAGGGCTGGAGAGGGGCCAGGACCCCCAGGATGATACTGGCAGGATTCTGAGAATGGCCTGGGTACAGCAGCAAACATGTCCTCCCCTTAAAGCTGTATGACCCTGGCCAAGTCCCTTCACTGCTAGAAGGCTGAGTGCCTTCTTGAAAATGGGAATAATAACCTCACTACTCTGAACCTCCCATCCTTTCTAGCCAATGCCCAATAGAAATGAGATGGGTCTGCAATGGGTTGGGGTTGGTACTCGGTCACCCAGGCATCTCCCCATAGATGGGCCAGTAAGGGCAACATACCGTGTGGCCAGCAGCCTCCAGGAGTGCCTTGGTCTCCACCACTGCCCTCTTCATAGAGGGGCTGGGCATGGTATACCCATCTGACTCATAGTAGCCGATCCGCAGAGGCTTCGTGCTGGCATAGATCTGGAAGAAGGAGCAATGGGCCCCTGTGCCCTCCCTGAGCCCTCCCACCTCCCTTTGCCAAAGCTCCACAGAAATCAGACATTGAACCCAGACACCCAATGCTTCCCTACGTTGATGCTGCAGAGGTGGGACCTAGAAGCATCTAGTCTAGGGATTAGTCTCCTGTTCCCAGGCCTGAGGGGGCCCTCCCCAAGCCCCTGCCTTCACTCAGGCCCTCTGGCAGCCCATTCCCCAGTGGTCGAGGCCAGGCCCTCACTTACCACCTCCCTAAAGGGCACCGGGGGCACCACGGGATCCAGGAGGAACATGTCCTCAGATAGCAATGCCCGCAAGCACAAAGCAAGGCTGTCGACATCCTTGGCCATAGGCCCCACAGATGGGATGACTGGGGAGAGAAGGCTCCATGTCACCTGACTGCTCCTATGACTGCCCAGCCCACCCCCATGATCAGAGCCTCTGGTCAGGCTGGGCATGGTCTGGGGAAGGGGGGAGGCCAGGGTAGGGGGCTCTCACAAATTAGGGAGCTATCCCTTTGTGATCTGTGTGTCCCCAATGACTCGCAGGGGACCAGGGGTGCAGATTGGCATCTCTGCCCACTCTGCTGAGCCTAAGCCATCCATCCCAAGTTGCAGCAGGATGAGTGGAGAAATCTCCCCTTCCTCTTTTCATCCTTTATCCGTGGTCCACAGACAAGGAAACTGAGGTCCCAAGCACACCTCAATCCCTCTGGGATCACTTAGTGGGCCCACCTGCTGGACAAAGCTGTCCCCACCTGGAAGTGGGGAAGGGCAAAAAGAGCAATTCTGTCTGCAATGAGAGAGTCTGGCCCAGACCCTGCCTCCACACCCTAGGACAACCCATTGGGCTTCATTCCACCAAAGGAGGGCCCCTTCCCATTGCATGCCTTACCTGCCAGCTGCCCATTGACACAGTTCTTCATCCCATGCAGGCTAGAAGGGACACAATGAACAACATTGGCACAGGATACCAGCTCCTTCTGAGCCCCCTGAGGGAGAGAGGAAGGCTGGGAGGGCCCTCTTACAAAGCAGGACATCAGAATGGGGCAGCATGGATACAGTGGGTCCTTGGCTTCAAAGCACTTCTCCTGGTAGAGTGGCTGCAGACTCAACCTCAAGAAAGGAGGGGAGAGAGGAGAGAGAGGGAGAGGACAGAGAAGAGAGGAGATGAGAGAAAGAAAGGAAACAGAGGAGAGAAGAGAGAAGCAGAGTGGACAGAGACAGAAAAAGAAAGAGGAAAAGAAAGACAGAAAAGAACAGGGAAGAGGAGAGAGCAAAAGAGAAGAGGGGAAGAGAGACAGAAAAACTGAAGGAGAAGGGAGCTGGAGGACAGCCCCTTCCTTTCAGGCCAATTCAAGGTCCCAGAAGAAGAGAGGCTTTAGACATAGGTCCCATGCCCTTCATTCCTTGCTGAGGGAGCCTCAATGGGACTTCCCTCCCCCCAGGGGTTCCCAGTCCCCCAGTCCAATACCTGATCCTGCCTGAAGTAGGCTTGAGGCCACAGATGCCACAGAAGGCCGCAGGGAAGCGGATGCTGCCCCCGATGTCGCTGCCCAAGCCCAAGATGGATCCACCGCCCGCTATGAGGGCACCCTCCCCACCTGAAGACCCACCAGGGCTCTTGGAAGAATTCAGGGGGTTCAGTGTACGGCCAAATATGGGGTTGCTGCAGTCGAAGCTGTGGGAAGAAATCCACAGCTGGGACTCGAAAGACGACACTGCTCCAAGCACCCTCCCTGCAGCCCTAACAACTCACCAAGCCCTGTGGATTCTCCCCATGGCTTGGGCCCTTACCACCACTAACCCTCCTCACCCACCTCCTAGCCCCAGCCCCAGTGTACACCCTTGCCCCAGT
The DNA here is from genome assembly GCA_028646515.1 of Pseudochirops corinnae. Lineage (NCBI taxonomy): Eukaryota > Metazoa > Chordata > Mammalia > Diprotodontia > Pseudocheiridae > Pseudochirops > Pseudochirops corinnae. The sequence goes on from CM053586.1 coordinate 337,774,164, forward strand.
TCCCAGCCCCCTGCCTACAACCATGGCCCAGATCCCAGTACCTTGCCCACACCCCTGGCCCCTGACCTGAACATGGACTGGGGCACATTGGTGTGCACAAAAGGAATAGCCCCCTGCTTCTTCAACACCTGCACCACCACGGAGTCCTCTGTGGCTGGGAAGCCAATGTTCCGGCATAGGCCCAGAGTAGAATCCTGGTCCTGGGGTCAGAGAGAGGTGGAGAGGGAGAGTACGAGGGATCACTGCCATCCAGCCCAATATTCATAACAGAATGTACTAAGATCCCCTGGATCCCCCAGAAAACCTCTGTGCTAGGATGGCACACACTCACTGATTCAATGTGATATGGGAACAGGGAGGCCCCGAGGAGCAGGGCAGGGTGGGGAGGCATACCTTGCACTGGAAACACTCCTTGAGGCTGATGGGGACCCCATAGAGGAGGCCGCCCGCCTCGGGCTGCCGGGCCACCTCTGCCAGCTGGGCCTTGCAGTCGCCCAGGTAGTTGGTCACGCAGTTGATCTCTTTGGTTACCTCCAGGGCCTGGCCAGGGTACAAACACCAAATCAATTCCCAACTATGACCTGGTCCAAACCCCTCCCTACCCCCCCCACTCCATATAGTCAGTCCTTAAAACCCAGCACCCAGAGAGAAAGGAACCCAAGAGACTATAAGCCAACCCCATCATGGTAGAAAAAGGTAAATTGAAGCTCTGAAAGTTCTTGCTCTGGGTCCAGCTGTGACCTGCCCTTGAAGAGCACCCAATCTGGCTGGAGAGATGGGATCTCCCAAGCTGGAGAAAAGAAGAAATCTTTTAAGGCTGAGAGAAAGAAGGCCCACCCCAGAGCACCTGGGACGTGGTTACAGTCCCAACACATTCAGTCACGCATGCACAGTTCACAGCCACCTAAGTCCTACATGATGCACGTAGGACCCCAGCCCCCTGCCATGTCCCAAGCAGTGTTCAAGTTCAGGCAGGGCCCAGCCTGGGGTCTCCCAGAACACAGTAAGTGTTTGTGGACTGGAGAGAGCCCCACCCATATACATTGCAGCGGTCAGTGTGTCCACCTCCCTCTGGCTCTGCCACCCACCTGACCTTGTCCTCAGGGTCTAGAAAGGGCAGCAGTCAATTCACTCACCTGACCTTGTCCTTGGGGGCCCAGGAGTAGGCAGCAGTCAGCATGCCCACCTCCCTCTGGCTCTGCCACCCATCTGACCTTGATCTTGGGGACCCAGGAGTGCTGCTGTCTGGCAGACACCTAAGGAGCCATGCCAGGTTCTGCCCATCACAGGGCACTCAGCCCCCTTACCTTGCCCAAGTAGCTGTATAGGGCGGCTTCTGGGGACAGCTCTTGGTTCTTGAGTTTCTGGACCAGCTGGGCCAGGGACAGGACCAGCACATTCTCTTCGTCTAGCCCTGGGTTCTGAGGGTACCAAGAGAGGTACGAGGCTCAGTTCAACTGTGCAGCCTGGCCAGCCCATGCACCCACATGGGACCACCAGTGCCATGGCTCCCTGGGGGCAGGTGAGGGTATGCTGCTGCCTCCCTGGATGGAAGACCCCATGGGCCCCTGACTGAGGAGACAGATGACCAAGACTGGCAAAGAAAAGGATTGGAGGGCCTTGATTTATTGATGATAAGGAGAATCCCACACTTAAGAGCTGGGGTGAATCTCAGAGATCACTGAGTCCAATAAATGAAGACATTCAGCTTGCCCAGTCACAGGGCTACTAAATAAGAAAAGGCAGAACTCACAGCCAGGCCCCTGCTCGGTCCACATTATTCCATGTTGTTTCTCAAGATGAGGCAGAAGACCTGGGTTTTCATCCCTACACCAACACTCACTAGCTAAGTGACCCTGGACAAGTCACTGAGGCTGTGAGACTTTATCTCCCCCCTTCCTCCCTTGAGATCCTCCCTCTAAACCATCCCTGAGAGAGGGGCATCTGATCTGGATACTTCAGGTGGTGGGAGACTCACCATCTGCCATGGCAGGCCATTCTACTGGGAGACAGCTCTAGTTGTTCTATACTGAAGGGACTTTACCCTCTTCCTGCCCCTACCCTGCCCAGTTCTACCTTGAGCCCAGAAGAGCTTTTCTAATCACCTGCCAAGCACTCCAGAAACCTAAGCCATGCTAAGTAGTCCCAAGGAAGATGCCAGGATCAAAGACGGAGCTGGAAGAGCCCGGTGCTCCCCAGTCCCAGAGCCTGGGCTCCCCTGCCCCAAATTGGGGCCCCCTTGAGCTCCTTCCTCAGACCCACATCGTCCCTATGGAAGTAAACCAGAGCTATCTCAGTCCGATCAATGGAGGCCAAAGGTTCGGGGCTGGGCCCCGGGGAGGGGGGGGGGGGGGCCTCGTACATCGAGGGGGGTAGAGAGAGGGTATCGAGGGGAGGCGGCCCCCAGGTGGGCTAGCGCCGCAGGTGGACCACGCTCCCCCAAGGCTGGGTCTACGGCCATGGTCAAGGTCACCGCCCCGGCGGCTCCCCCATCGCCCCCGGCCCCGCCCGCTCTCGGGGCGCACCTGCCCAGCCCTGCCCCGGGGCTCACCTGGCTGCGAAACGCTCGCAGGCTCCGGTCCATGGCCTCCAGGGCCGCCTCCTGCTGGCGGGAGCCCTTGCTGAGCGCCTGCCGGCGGCCCCGCACGGGCCAGCAGCGGAGCACTACGACCACCGCCACCAGGCAGCACGCCAGGGCTGCCGCCCCAGGCGCGGAGCCCCCGAACAGCTGCTCCTGGGCCATAGGCGCGTTCTGGGCGGGTGGGCGGGCGGGCGGGCGGGCGGGCGGACGGACGGACGGACGAGCGAGTGAGACCACGGACAGAGGCGAGCAGCCGGAGCCCCAAGGGAGGCCGGCCCGAGGGGGAGGAGGAGCGGAGGCAAAGGTTAACGCAGGCTCCGCCTCCAGCCCCGGGCCCCGCCCCTTCCCTAGTCCCGGGCCCCGCCCTTCCCCAGGCTGCCGGCGGCTTGGAGACGGCCAGGGTTGCCCGGACAACGGCGCGGAGGCGGGAGAAAGGACCGCGGTCCCGCCCAGGTCTGGAGGGAGCACCTGCGTGGGGCACGCGCACTCAGGCGCGCGCCACGTGCAGGTGCCCAGTCACACTCCCCCCTTCCTCACACACACAAGTCCACACTTCCCCTCCTCCCCTCCCCTCACACACTGGAGCCAAATTCACTCTCGCTTCCCCCACGCCCCCATAAATTCACTCCCCCTCCCCCACACACCCCCAGGGCTCACGCTCCCCCTCCCCCACACCCCCCAGGGCTCACGCTCCCCTCCCCCGACGCCCCTCAGGGCTCACACTCCCCCTCCCCCACACCCCTCAGGGCTCACATTCCCTCTCCCCCACACCCCTCGGCTCACACTCCCCCTCCCCCACACCCCCCCAGGGCTCACACACCCCCTCCCACACACACC
>CM053586.1:337778081-337817041 GCA_028646515.1 Pseudochirops corinnae
CTAAAGAAATCTAACAGCAAGAAACAGAAAGAGAAATTCCATTTAAAGTTACTGTAGACATTATAAAATATCTGGGAATCTACCTGCCAGAACAAACCCAGGACTTATATGAACACAATTACACAACACTTCTCTCACAAATAAAATCAGATCTAACTAATTGGAAAAACATCAATTGCTCATGGCTGGGTTGAGCTAATATAATAAAAATGACAATCTTATCTAAATTAAATTACATGTTTAGTGCCATACCAATCAAGCTACCAGAAAATTACTTTGTAGAGCTAGAAAAAATAGTAGCAAAATTCATCTGGAAGAACAAAAGATCCAGAATATCAAGGCAACTAATGAAAAGAAATGCTAGGAAAGGTGGCCTAGCCATACCAGATTTTAATTTGTACTACAAAGCAGCAGTTATCAAAACTACTTGGTAGTGGCTGAGGAATAGAGCAGTGGATCAATGGAATAGGTTGGGTACATGAGACTCAGCAGCCAATGACTATAGTAATCCACTGTTTGATAAACCCAAAGACCCCAGCTTTTGGGATAAGAACACACTATTTGACAGAAACTTCTGGGAAAACTAGAACATAGTATTATGGCAGAAATAGGGCATAGAGCAATATCTAACACTGTACACCAAAATAAACTTGAAATGGGTGCATGATCTAGGTATAATGGTTGATACTGTAAGCAATCTGGGAGAGCAAGGGATAATTTATCTGTTAGATCTATAGAGTGGGAAAGACTTCATGACAAAACAAGAGTTAGAGAGCATTATAAAATGCAAAATGGATAATTTTGATTATATTAAATTGAAAAGCTTCTGTACAAACAAAGCCAATGTTACCAAGATTAAAAGGGAAGTGGAAAACTGGGAAAGAATTTTTACAACCAGTGTCTCTGATAAAGGCTTCATTTCTAAAATATACAAAGAATTGAGCCATATTTATAAGAATATAAGCCACTCCCCAAATGATAAATGGTCAAAGGATATAAACAGGCAGTTCTCAGAAGATGAAATTAAAGACATCTATAAGCATATGAAAAAAATGTTCCAAATCACTAGTGATTAGAGAAATGCAAATCAAAACAACTCTGAGGTACCATATCTTACCGGCCAGACTCACTAAGATGACAAAACAGCAAAATGATAAATGGTGGAGAGAATGTGGAAAAAATGGAACAGTAGTGCATTGTTGGTGGAGCTGCGAACTGATCCAGCCATTCTGGAGAGCAATCTGGAATTATGCCCAAAGGGCTATAAATAAGTGCATACCCTTTGAACCAGCAATACCACTTTTAGGGTTATATCCTAAAGAGGCCAGAGAAGTGGGAAAAGGACCCGTATATACAAAAATATTTATAGCAGCTCTTTTTGTGGTGACAAAAAATTGGAAAACCAGGGGATGCCCATCAATTGGAGAATGGTTGAACAAGTTGTGGTACCTGAATGTAATGGAATACTACTGTGCTATAAGAAATGATTAGCAGACGGACTTTATAATAACCTGGAGAGACTTATATAAACTGATGCTGAGCAAGAAGAGCAGAACCAGGAGAAATTTGTACACCATCACAGACACAACATACATGTGATGACCAATCTCAACAGACCAGGCTCCTGTCAGCAATACAAGGTTATAGGACAACTCCAAACGACTCAAGATTAAAGGAGATATCCACACCCAGAGAAGGAGATGCAGAGTCTGAGTACAGATTGAAACATACTACTTGCTCTGTTTCTTTTTCTTGTTTTGTTTTGTTTCTTCTTTCCCACTGATCATTCCATCAGTTACAATCCTTCTTTACAACCTGACTAATGATTAATGGGAAGATATTTGTAGATCCTGTATCTGAGTGCAGGCCGCCATGATGGGGGGTGAAAGGGAGGGGGAGAAAATCTGAAACTCAAGGGACTATGGAATTGAATTTTGTAAACTAAAAGTAAATAAACCAAAATTTAAAAAAAAACCGAGCTTATATACCAAGACTGGAGGAAAAATAGCAACCTTTGGCTGAGCTTTCTCCAGGTGCTGGAAAAGGGAACTTAGCTTCTGGTCAGTCTCCTTTTCTGCTAGAAAGGGCACTTAGACTTTTGAAAAACCTTATGATTATTTTATTCTTCTAAATTATCAGCTACCAAATGATAACTTCTTCTCAATCTGTCTATTCACTAAACCTATAGGCAACCTAGACTTGAGGAGCTATCTCTAGTAGTCTGGTTTAGCTCTTCTTAAAGAAATGAATTTAATCCTATAATCAAACTAAAAATAAATCCAAATAATAAATAATAGCTGATTTTCTCATCACTAAGTACAAAGGGAAGAGGTTGAAGATTCCAGAGAGGGATGGGGGATGATTGAGGTGGAAATCCACTGGAGAAAATGGGAGGAAATGGGATCATGGCAAGAAGGGTCAGGTCTTTGGGAGAGACCTGGGGAAAGGAGGAGAGAGTGAGAGATACTAACCAGGGGGTCACAGACAAAAAGAAGGGGAAAAGACAGAGCTCACATTAAATGGTCTTAATATTCTCAGTCTCATTGGAGATCAGCTGAGAGGGGAAAGAAGGAAGTATGGAAGGCTTTAGAGGTTTGAAAAAGCTTTTCTGGAAAATGAGATAGGGAATCAATTAAGGAGAAATAAAATTGGACAGTTTTGCTACAATAGGGGCCTGGTTGGGGCTGGATTACATGTATTTAAAATGTACTCAATCTATTTGGAAAAATAGGCAATGAAGGAATTCTATCAAATTCCTTTTATGACATAAATATGGTGCTGATACCTAAACCAGGAAGAGCAAAAACAGAGAAAGAAAACTATAGACCAATTTCCTTAATGGATATTGATGCAAAAATTTTGAATAAAATACTTGCAAGGAGATTATAGCAAATATATCACAAAAATCATACACTATGACCCGGTGGGATTTATAGCAGGAATGCAAGGCTGGTTCAATATTAGGAAAATCATCAGCATAATTGACCATAACAATAAAAAAAAACAACAACAATCATGTGATTATCTCAATAGATACAGAAAAAGCTTTTAACAAAATACAACATTCATTCCTATTTTTTAAAAAAATATCTAGAAAGCATAGGAATAAATGGCACTTTCCTTAAAATGATAAGTAAATTGTTGGACAGACTGTGGGGAAACAGACACACTAATGCACTGTTAGTGGGACCTGGAAATTGGTCTAGTGCTATTCTGGAAAATAGTTTAGAACTTTGCCCCCAAAGTTACCAAATTGCATGTCCTTGGACATAGTAATAACTGCTACAAAGCCTATAGCCCCAAAGAGATCAAAGAAAGAGAAAAAGGACCCATATGCCCAGTTTTGTTATAGCAAATACCCAGAAATTAAAGAGATGCTCACCAACTGGGGAATGGCTGAACAAATTCTGACAGATGAATACAATGGAATAGCATTGTGCCAAAAGAAATGACAAAACATGAAACAGCCTGCATGCTTTGAGGTAGAAGCACAGAGCTAGGAGAATGATTTATACTCTGCCATCAATATTATAAAGATAAACAACTTGGAAAGGCTTAAGAATTCTGATCACTGTAATGACCAAGCACAATTCCAGAGGGCCAGTGATGAATCCTGCTACACATCTCCTGATAGCAAAATGATGGAGTCAAGGCAGAGAAGGAGATGTGCGTTTTGGGGGCATGGGCTATGTGTGGGCTGGTTTGCTTTGCTTGATTAGGCCTATTTGCTACAATTGTTTTGTTTTTCTTTTTTTCAAAGCAGAGAGGGGAGGAAAATTTGCCAGAAAGTAGAAATTAGTAATGATATTGAAGAAAGGAAGGAACAAGGAAGAAAGGAAGGAAGGAAGAAAAAAAGAATCACTCAGAGGTTCCCAAAATTATTTGGCTTACCTCCTCCTTTAAAAAAAATGTTTACTTGGGGTGGCAGTGAATAGAGTACCAGCCCTGGAGTCAGGAGGACCTGAGTTCAAATCCAGCCTCAGACACTTGACATACTTACTAGCCCTGTGACCTTAGGCAAGTCACTCAACTCCAATTGCCCTGCCCTCTCTCCTCCAAAAAGCAAAAAAAAAAAAAAAAAATGTTTACTCAGCATCCCCCTGGAAATCTACTTTCTTTAACCCTTTAATGTTTTTTTATTGCTATTTCAAAAAAATAAATTTTTTAAATGATGCATCTTAAATGTACTAATTTATTGTAAATTTATGAGTTTTTCCCTGCATTGACATTTTGATGATGCAATATTGCATCATGTAACTGTGTAGTATCATACTGACACCCTCACCTGCCAACACCTGTTTGTTAAGACCTGTCAGTGGACTTGACCAGTGATAGATTATAGCTTGCATTTTGTGTGTTTATTTGGAGTATAATGTAATCACTACATTAACTCTGTTACACAACAGATGAACCATGCACAAAGGTTTTTTCAAAATCTTATCTTCTCTTTCCTTAAGCTTCCACTATCCCCTTATTTTTATTCAACACCCCCCAGTTGCACCCCAGTCTAGTACCATCCCCCTCATTGTTCCAGCACCCCCAACAGGCAGTTTCGCCCACTTTAACCTCTGGATCAGTGAAGCATTTTTAAATGCTCCAAGGCGAACAGAAGGAAGCTCAAAAGGAAATACAGACAAGCAGGACAGGTTTGAAAGCAGTATGCTGAATTAATTATGCAGCACCCACTCTGAGCTCGTTTTCTCAACTCATACTGTACTAGCAGGTTGGGTTCCCATAAAACAATGTCTTTTTTTTCCCTCATGGCTCTGTGTGGGATTGTGAAAGGTGGGAGGTTTCTAGTATTATCTGTCATGACCTCCCAACCAGTGTGCTCCCCTTACTTCATTGACTATTAATTAGCCAACTAGAGTTAGTTAAATTTTGGAAAGAGACATTTACTGAGCAGGGATTGAAAGAGCAGTTGTTGCAGAAACAATCCCCCCTAAACTCAGGATTATCCTCTCCCCCAGATACATACAGAGTCCTGGGGAAAGTGGCCTCAGGCTTAGAGACACAGATAGCAAAGGAATAATCTATAGTTCCTGCTTTCTGGTGGTTCTCTTCTCCTCATCAGGTTTCCCCTTGGTGTGGGCTCTGAGGGTCATTCGTTGACTTTGCAGAGCCTTGAGGTTGCTTTTCCTTGATGTGGCTTCCAATGCAGACCTGTCATTGGCAATTGCTATTCCAGGATCACTGCTATGGATGCCAATAAGAAGTCCAAATCTCCTGACCTTTTGAAACTCATACAGACTTAGTCAGAGACTCTCTTTCCTTCTCCCCTCCCTGAAACCTCCTAAGGAACTCTCTTTTTGTGGGCTTGGCTGGAACAGCTCCACCATTGGGCTGGCCTGCTATTGCAATGGTGGATTCTGAAATGGTTCATTGGGTCCACTGGGAGTTCCTGCAGTAGCACATGGCAGAGGCAGATGTGTGCTCACCCAAGGGGCTCAAGAGAGGCATTCACTCAGGAGGTCAGTTAAGCATGTATTTAGTGTTTACTGTATGCAAGAACAGGTGCTGGGGATACAAAGAAAGGCAAAAACACAGTCCCTTCAAGGAGAAGTCTCTTCATTCTAGCACAGCATAGAAACTACTACAGAGATATAAAATAAAGACAGAGTAGAAGGAAGGCAGGTAGGCGAAGAAGAGAGTGTTCTTGCACACAGGAGGGAAGAACATCAATTTCCTAAGCAGCATGATTCCAGCATTGAACTTTCTAGTCACAGAAGGAAGATTTCTTGGACAATGACAGTTTTAGGGGTTACTTCAAGAACAAGACTGAGACAGAGAGAGGATGATGGAAAGAGAAGACAGAGGTGGGCAGAGAAAGAGAAGAGAAGAGAGAGAGAGAGGAGAGACAAAGAGAGGGAGGGAGAGAGGGAAGGAGGGAGAAAGAGTATCTGAAAAGGAATGTGATTGACCATATAGCCCCTGCAGCTGGAAAGTGGCAGAAATTTAAGAGCCATACAATAAAGGAAAAGGAAGCTTGCCTCTCCAGCAATCAGAAAACCCGTATGGGATAACTAGGGAGTCACTGTAACAACACTGCTACCCTGATGGCAATCCCAAGTTCAGTTCCTTCCAAGGGTCCCTACTACTATGAATGATTTATTTTTGTATTAGTTTTGGGGGTCTTATGAATCCTTTGAGTGCCTTGTGTTTTATTCATTCATTGACAGACTCCCAGAATCCTTTGTACCTTTTCTATCAGATGAAATAAAGGGTATTCTCTACACAACATGCACTTATTACCCTGAGTGCTTATACATGAACTGGGATCTCTTTGACCTGCAGCTACAGAAGCCTAGGCAGGGGAAAAAAATCAAAGAGAAAATTATTCTCTTGGTTCAGTTCTTGAGATTGAATTTGACCTGAGTGACTTGAGAGTTTGGGGTGAAGAAGACCCTGAGGCCACAGGATGTACTTGGTATTTATGGAATCCAGTAGAATGTAGCACCCCAAGGACAGGGGCTATTGTCTTGTTTCCTTTGTATCCCCAGGGCGGAGCCCAGTGTAACATAGCAGGCACTTAATGAATTTTTTGCTTAAGGGAATTGAATCATCAGATGCTAAAGCCTAAAGGAGATCATCACATGTAGGTGCCAGCTCCTAGAGACAGGAGCCATGTTTGTGCCTTTTTTTGTATAACCAGTACTTGGATCAGTGCCCGGCACAGGGTTGGTGCTTAATAAATGCATCCTCTGTCTATCCAAGTTTCTCTATCTGTCCATTTCTCTTTCTCTCTTTATTTTTCTATTCATCCATCCATCTACCTCCAGCACCTACCTAGGTAACTAGCTAGCTAAATGTCTTATTGTCACCAATTATATGAGAGACCTGCTTATTCCCAGTACTTCGGGCTGTCTCACCATCAAACCTGTGGATAGGTACTCCCTGACTTCTGTGGCCTCCTTTCTTCCCCAGACATCCCACTCCAGTTTCCACTAGGGAATTTCACACTAGCTCCCAAGGCCAAGGCTAGAGCCACAGACCCTTGGGTCCATGGTCCCCAGCCCCTGCCCTCCTGCCCCAATCCCCAGCCCTGACCTGAGCCTCCAGCTGAGCTGGAGGACTGTAGATAGACAAGGACACATGGATGCTTCCAATTTGTTCCCCAAATGCCAGGCTGAGCCCTAAAACTGAATTATAGGCTTAATCTTCTGGCCAGAGACCTTCCTGGAGCTGGCATCTGGGAGGAAAAGAAAGGAAAAGAGAATAAGGAGAGAAGGCTCAGTTCAAGACAGACACCCTCCATCCCTCTGACTGCCTTGGTGACTCCAACTGTATGTACCTTGGGTCCAAGATGGACATCAGTAGCTTCCCAAGAAGGGATTGTCCCTGCAGCCTACTTTTCAAAGAGTCATCCCACACCTGGGAGAGGGACTAGGAGGAGAGAGACTGTGGGAAGACCATATGACTTGGCTTGTAACTTGGCCGATCAATTCCTATCTCTGGACCTTGGCTTCCTACTCCATAAAACAAAGGCTGCCCATCCCAGTTGCCCTCTGTTCCTCCCACAATGGTTGTGAGAGCTTTGCAAACCTTAATGCCAGGGTCCAGAGCACAGGAAGACCTGAAGATAACCTGCAGGAGCCGGGAGAAACCTGAGAGACTATCAGATCCAAGCCCCTCCTCTTGTGAAGTGAGACCCCAAGGCCTAGAGAGGAGAAGGGGGCCTCTAAAGCTCTGGGTCTCAGAATGAGGACTCAGATGTCCTGCATCCTTCAAGTCCCACCTGCTCCACTCCAGCCTGAGCTCCTTCCCCTCCCTTCTCTAAAATCGGGTCCCTGAGGCCAGAGACTGCCGTAAGGAATTCTTTGTGTTCCTTTTTGTACTTCATAAATGCCAGTCACGGTCATTGTCAGGCAGGCGTGAGCTCCAGGTCCATTGGCCAGCTCCATCTGATGCCCATTTTTTTCTTGGTACAGGTGGGATCAGGCTGCTGGAAGGCCTAACCTCTGCAGAAGGAAATCAGGAGCTAAGGAAACAAGGACTGGGTAGAGTTGGGGCAAACACACCAGAGGCTGGTGTTACAAATAGAAGCAAAAGAAAAGACATCCCCTACCCTCAGGAGGTTTACATTCTAATGGAGGAAGGGAACACACAGGCGGGAGCTGAGAAGGGGGTGAGGAGGGGAGAAGACCAAAGAGTGAAGACGAGAGCCAGGAGTGAAGTGAGTATGGCCTGGGCACCATAAAGTAGCACATGTATGGAGCAAGAGACAGACAGACACAGAGAGACAGACAGACAGACAGAGACAGAGAGACAGAGGAAGGAGAGACAGAGACCTGCCAACTGGAAGAGAGAGCCACAGGGAAGAGGTTTGCCCAGGGCAAGAAGGCTGCTCCTGGGGAGGAGAAGTGTGGCTATTGATAAGTGAAAAAGCCAAGAAAGAAAGACAGAGAGAGAGAGAGAGAGAGAGAGAGGGAGGGAGGGAGAGAGAGAGAGAAAGGAAGAAAGGAAGAAAGAAAAAGAAATAGCATGATGTGTGGAAAAAAGGTGCTATATTTGGGGTCAGAAGTCCTGGGTTTGAATCTGGACTCTGTTATTTCCTATACATGTGACTTGAGACAAGTCCTAGGAGCCTAGATCTGGATCCAGGAGCAATCTCAGAGGTATTATGTCCAACACCCTCATTTTGCAGATGAGGAAACTGAGGCTCAAGAAAGTGAAATGAGTTGCCTCATATCACTTTTGGCTTCAGTTTCTTCACCTGTAAAACAAGGAACTGGACACAATGGCCTCTAAGGTCCTTTCCAGTGCTGAATCTATCAGGAGTTTTTCCTTATTATTAAGCCTAAATGCATCTTTGCAACTGTTACCTTCTGCTCCTTGTCCAAACTTGACCTGAAGAACTGCAGCTCTAAGGTTCTCGGTCCAGAAGTTTAAATATTTTTACCAAGAGGAAGTGCTGTCTGCCACTTGCTTATAGTCTCCTGCTTATACTGGAAGCTATATGCTCCGCCCAACACCAGAGGTCACTCCAGGGAACTATCAAGTTCTCCCTGTTTCTCTGAGAGGTGATCACCTCTCTCTAGCTCTGCCTCTTTCTAGGTGCGTGTGTGTGTGTGTGTGTGTGTGTGTGTACGTGTGCACATGCACATGTGCACTCACACATGCTTCCCTGCACACATGGCATATGTATCTTGTATCAGGTTACCTGGAGGAGGGGAGGAAAAAGAGAGAGACAGAGACAGAGAGAGAGAGAGACAGAGAGACAGAGAGAGGAGAGGAGAGGAGAGGAGAGGAGAGGAGAGGAGAGGAGAGGAGAGGGGAAGGGAGGGGAGAGGAGGGGAGGGAGGGGAGGAGAAGAGAAGAAGAGAAAAGAAGGGGGAGGGAGAGGGAAGGAAGGAAGGAAGGTAGGCCAGTAGGTAGAAAAGTATTGATTAAGCACCTTATACAAAGGCACTGTTCTAAGCAGTGGGGTTACAATTACAAGAGAATAAGACATTTCCTATTGTCAAATATTCTCCTAGACTCGGGCTATTTACCCAAGCACAGACTGTATACATCTTTCACTTGTAGCCACAGCAAGAGGGACAAATCAAACATACTAAAACCACTACCATGCTTGGTTACATCCTAGAGCATTCCTAGCCCCCACACTGATCCTAACTGGTCCTGACTCCCTTGCTGGGCTCTTTCCTAGTGATGGCTAAGTTTCCATGGACACCCCACACAGCCCCCCCTCCCCTCCATTATCTCTGAATGGGCAGTTTCTGTTCCCTTGCAAATTGTATCTCACCTCATAGCTCAGAGGGCTTGGACATGGTAAGGCAAAGAGGAGATGGGATCTCTGGGGGTTCAGGGATGGGACAGCAGTAGGAGGGAAGTGATGAGAGCTAGTGGGTGGCCAGTCTCTGAAGCCAGGGAGCCAGGCAGGCTCTGGGAGCAGGAGGGTCCAAGTGCTCAGAGCCCCATCTGTGTGGCAGAGACCAAGAGAGGTTTTGCAACCTGAGGCCAAGGGCAAAGACCCCACAGCAACCCAGAAGAAATGACTGTCATTCAGCAAGATTTCTGGCAAAGGGCAAGGTCTGTTGTGAGCTGTCTTAGAATAAGGCATTGGAGTGTAAGAAGGAGGTTTAGGTCCCAGCTCTGGTATTATTCATTGGCCATTCCCTTCCCCTCTTTGGGCCTCAGCTTCCTCATGTGTAACCAGAGGGGGTATGATTCGATGGTCTGACTTGAATAGTGAGATTCCTGCCATTGGAGGTCTGCAAGCTGGGGCTGGACACTGAGGCAGCCACAGAGGTGCCTCCTTCCAGTTGGAGCTTTGTGTCTGGAGGAAGCATGCCCTACTTCAGGCCTGACTCCCAGCTAGAACTCTGGATATCCCACCTACTTAGTCTGGGAGGACAGGCAGACTTTAAGGCTTCTAAAACCCTTTCTAACTTTGATTCTTCAACCCTATGATCCTGTGATTTCCCCCAGCACATTTTGAATCAGATGAAGATCTCATTGGCACAGGGGACTCCCTGGGAATGATATTCAGTCTCAATACAGTGATAGGCACATGCCCTTAAATTTAAAGTCTTGGGGAGGCATTGGGGGAAAAGGACTTAGACATGAGTCTAAGTTCAAATTCTGGCTCTGGCTTCTACCAGCTGTGTGACCATGGGCAAGCCATTCCACTTTCTGGCCTCCATTTCTTCATCTATAAAATGAGGGGCTTGGAACTAAGGACCTTGGAGGTCCCTTCTGGTTCTAGACCTAGGATCCCCTGAGTAGTTCGGGGCACTGAATCATCTTACACCTAGACAACATTTGTCAGACAGAGGACTTTGAAGCCAGCCCTCCTCTGTTTACAAGGCCCAACTTCCTGATTTAATAAGAAACTCATGTATGTTTCTTGAATTGAACAGAAGTGATTGCCAGAAATACAAGGATTATGACCCACAATTTTCACTGAAACTCAACCAGGGAAAGAGACTTGCCCTGGGTTACACAGGGAGTAAGTGACAAAGTCAGGATTGGAACCCAAAGCTCTCCTTTCCAAGTCCAGGATTCTTTCCACTGCAAATAGGATACTGTGGGCCTGATGTGAGGCCTAGATTGTGCTACTTAGAAAGTGGAGTTTTTGTAATGTGGAAACAAGTGTAAATGCCAACTCTGCAATGGAGGCAACCCTATGGGGGCTCTTTTTGCAAACACAGAAATCCATCTGAGGGGCTTGCTTGCAATGAGGTCTAGCTGCATTACATTTCCAGGCCCAGTGTGGATGTTTGTCCTTGCTCCCCTCCACCCACAGGACTGGGCAAGGGCCACAGCTTCCCCTCCATGTCTCCCCTTCCCACTCAGGGTTTCCTGGAAGCAGAGGCTAAGCCTTCCTCTTCCTCTATTTCCCCACACAAAGCTCCTAGGTAAGGGCTCTGCCCAGAGTGGAGGGGGAGAGCAAGATGTCAGAGGCTGGGTCTAACCCCCAGAGGCAGCAGGATGGTCGCACTCTCCAGTGGCCAGGAAAGCCACAAATCCTGACACTGACCATGAGACCTTATGCAAGCAAGGCATGTGCTTCTCTGTGACTCAGTTTACTGCAAAAAAATATTCCCAGATGAATTCTAAGGGCCCGTCTAGCTTTGTATCCTATGATTGTGAGACATGTCAGCCCCCAGAAGGAAAAAGACAGGGACCCAGGCACCAATGGCCAACTCAGCTGCTCTCTCTTCAGGGAGGATCAGGCTTCCAAGGGAGAATCGGAGCCAGGCCAGAACCCAGAAGAAGAAGAGGGACGCTGCTGAGATGTCTGCGTCATGAAGCCCCAGACTGTGAGACCTCAGGTTCCTCGAGTGGAGTAACCAGTCTGGGTGGTGGGGTGGAAGGAGGGGAGGGATGTCTTAAGGCAGAACGGAGCCTCACTGGGGGCCTGGGATGGGGGAGGTGCCGCTGCTTCCCAGGAGCAGGGAAAGAAAAGGAAGGCAAGGGAATAAGGCACGTATGGAGTGAGACCATCCAGAGTCCGGACCACACCAATGCCCCCATTTTACAGGTGGGTAAACTGAGACTCAGAGAGGGGAAGGGCAAGTAAATGGAAATGGGAGGAACATTAGAATTCCCTTCTTCGGTTTCCCTTCAGGCTCACATTGGCAGTTGTATGAACTAAGAGCTGTGTAAACCAGCTTCTGGTTTACACAGCTCTTGTCAATGTGCCCTTGGGAAAGTCCTTTCCCCTCTGTAGAGCCCAGTTTCCTCCTCTGTAAGACCGATTCACAAATAGCTACTCCGGCTCCCTCACAAGGTGCCCAGGGGATCTTGGCCAGTGAGAGGAGGAGGCTCAGAGGAGCAGCAGAATCACAGACCTGAGGGACCTTGGTGACATTTGACAGAGAAGACAGGTTCGGAGCCAGGAACTGACTTGCCCAAGGTCACACAGCAAGTCAGAGCAGAGATGAGATTCAAACTCAGGTCCTCTGATTTCCAGTCCAGGGCACGTTCTTTCCACAACACTGGGCTGACTGAATGGAGAAAGAAGCCGGGATCCCGGAGGAATTTCCTGGGCTAAGCAGGATGGAGAAAATGAAAGTAAACACTTAAAGCCGCTCTAGGTGGAGGCCTGTCCTCCAGCGGTTTACAAAGCTCCCAGAGCCACAGGTTTCTGAGGAGGAGAGGAGCATGAGTGCCAGAGGAAATCTGTCTGTGCTGGCCCTGAAAGTCAAGGGCCGAGCCCAGGCCGGAGGCCTGATCTGCTATATTAGCATCGGCCAATCCTAGGGAAACCCTGTGCCAAGTGAAAGGACCCACCGAACCAGGCCTCTCCAGAGTGTGAGGGATAATTTATAGCGAAGTTTCCCCATTCTGAAAAATCAAATCTAGAATGGCTTCAGTATTCACTAGACCTAGGGTTAGGTCACCTGACCTTCAAGGAATCTGGGGCTTAGAGCAATGGAGACCCTCCCCCAGAGCCAACTCAGCACAAGATATGCCTAGTAAGGTTAAGACTACTTTCACTGGACACCCACATGTTTCCGGGGCCTTTGTCTCAAAGAGATTCCCACGCTTAGGTTGTGGGTCAGCCCCCCTACCAATAAGAGTGAAGGCCAGTTGGGGGTGTTGGGTTTCTGCATTGAAAGATTATATAACCATGGACTGGCTAATACCTGTTCTCTCTCCCTGCCGCCATGTGGGCGACAGGGGCAGAGTCCTTTCTCATGAGAAAGAATAAAGACCTTTTCTGACCTTAGATTCAGACTCTGAACTCTTTCATCTCACACAAGAGGGACGGGAGCCCAGGAAGCCTCACACAGGCTCCTGCCACTAAACGTCTAATCTAAAGTTCAACTCACTAGACACTTCCTAAGCACCTGCTACAGGCAGAGGCCCCATTATCAATCCTTGACAGGGACTGGAAGCAAACATTTATTAAGCCCCTACTGTGCATCTGACCAACAACCAGACAGTCCCTGTCCTCACGGGACTTAAATTCCATGGAGGACCTTAAGTAAATGAGAAAGAAAAGACAGAAAGAGACAGAGAGAGAGGAGAGACAGAGAAAGACAGACAGAGAGAAGAGAGAGGAGAGAGAGACCAAGAAAGAGAGTCAGACAGAGATACAAAGAGAGGAGAGACAGAGAGAGTCAGAGAGAGAAGAGAGACAGAGAGGAGAGAGAGATAGAAACAATGACAGACAGAGAGAGACAGAGAGAGAGGAGAGACAGACACAGAGAGGGAGAGAGAGAGAGAGAGAGAGAGAGAGAGAGAGAGAGAGAGAGAGAGAAGAGAGAAGAGAGAGGAGAGAGAGCCTGGGAAAGAGAGACAGACAGAGATACAAAGAGAGGAGAGACAGAGTCAGAGAGAGATAGAGACAATGATAATTAGAGACAGAGAGAGGAGAGATAGAGAGAGAAGAGACACAGAGACAGAAAGACAGACAGAAGAGGAGACAGAGCTAGAGAGAAACAGAGAGGGAGGAGACACAGAGGCAGAAAGAGGAGAGACAGAGACAGAGAGAGGAAAAAGACAGAGAGAGATAGAGAGAGATGATTAGACAAATAGATAGATGGATGGATAGATGGATAGACAGACAGATGGACAGATAGGCGGGCAGATAATAGAAAAAAGATGACAGAGAGATGACAGACGGATAGATGAAAGAGAGGAAGGAAGGAAAGGGAAAGAAGAGAATGAAATGTAGGTAGATAGAGCATTTACTAAGGACTTAGAAGAGAATCAGATACAAAGGTGATAGTGCCCTCCCCTCAAGGAATTTACGTTCTAACGGGGAAGAACACAGTAAAGTGATTTTAGAAAGGGGGAGGGGAGATGGTAGGCCAAACAGGGAATGATATGGAGTGACTAGAAGTGGCTTGGAGGTCTGCCTACATTGGGCCAGTGGCACAATACCTTATGCCCAAATATTTTTGGATCAGGAAGGCTCCCAGAAATCAAAGTCAGGCATAGATTCTCAAAGTGGTCGATGCCACCCCCTGGGGGTCACTGGACTGTTCCAGGGAGAGGGGAATAGCCTCAGGCGCAACTGGGGTTTGTTGAATAAAAATAAGGAGACAGCAGAAACATAAGAAGAGAAGAAAAAGTTGTAAACACTGTTTGTATATGTCTTACTTGTTGTGTAACAGAGTTAAAGTCATACTGATTACATTATTTTCCCAATAAACACATAAAATCAGCCCACTGATAGGTCTTACTTAACAAGCAGATGTTGGCAGGTGAATATGCAGAGAATTGTCAGGAAGTCCAGCATGCATTGGAAGGAATATGTGTGTGTAATGATTTGTTTACAATATGATACTATACATAACATGATTCAATATTGCATCATCAAAATTTCAGTGAAGGGAAAAAAACCCACAAATTTACAATAAATTATTAAGTTTGAGATGTCATTTAAAAAAAATTATTTTCTATTTTTTTGAAATGAAGTAAATTTCAAAAAAAGAAAAGTTAAAGGGTTAAAGAAAGTAGGGCACTGAGTAATTTTTTTTTAATGGGGCAATAGGTTAAGTAAGTTTGGGAACCTCTAAGTCAGAGGACTCAGGGCAGCTAGGTGGTTCAGTGGATAAAGCTACTGGCCCTGGAGTCAGCTTCAGACACTTACTAGCTGTGTGACCCTGGGCAAGTCACACTCTCTGTTTGCCTCAGCAAAAAAGAGTCAGAGGGTTCAAAGTTGGCAGGGGCCTCCAAGGGCCCCTAATACAACTCCCTCTTATAAAGAGGAGGAAATAGCCTCAGAGTGAGCAAACAGCTGAAGGAAGGATGGGGAGGGACTTGAGATGATGCTGATTTTTTTTTTCTTTTAAAAAAATCTTTGTTATAAGGGATTGCATTCTGGGAGGGAGAAGAGGAGGGATACAGGGAGAAGTCTAGATGATGTAAAAATCTATTTTTAAAAAAGGGATGGAATTTATTATTTCTGAAGTGAATGGAAGGGGATTAAGGAATTGGAGAACACTTCCTGGAAAGGGGAGTTGGGCAGGATTTTGCCAGTGAGGAAGGATTTCACTTGGCTATGGGAAAGGGCAGAGTCAAAGCCTGTCAGAGTCAACATGCACCGTATCTGGTTCAACCTCATCTTACCAAGAAGGAAACTAAGGCCACACAGGTTACTGTTAGCGGCAGAGCTGGGGCTAAGCCAAAGTCTTTGGACTTCAAAGCCAAGGACCGCTGCTGGCTCAGCAGATAATGGTGGAAGGGCCTGGCCAGGAGGAACTTCAGGGCTCTACCTGGGCTGTGCTTGCTCTAGTAACTTGGAGGCTGACCTTGGATAGGGTCTTGAGGTCTATCTCTGCCACCTGGGGCTCTGGCGCCCACAATCCCTAAGCGTCCAGCATCTGGCAGGCTTCCCAGCATTCAAAACCCCATCTCTGCATTCCCCCCAGTACAGAAACTTACTACAAATGAGATAATAATTGGAAAGTGTTTGGCACATAGTAAGTTCCATATATATCTTAGTTATTATTACTGTTATTGTTCCCCAATGATTAAATGATCAAAAAATATGAATAGGCTGTTTTCAGAGAAAGAAATCCAAGCTATCAATAGCCATATGAACAAATTCTCTAAATCACTAATAATTAACAAAATGGAAATTGATTGATCAAGTTGACAAAAAAGTAAAAGGACAAATGCTGGAGAGGTTGTGGGAAAACAGGTACATTAATGCCTTGCTGTGCACTGTGCAGCTGTGCACTGGTTCATTCATTTGGAAAAGTACTTGGGAACTGTGAGGGATAATTTATAGTGAAGTTTCCCCATTCTGAAAAATCAAATCTGGAATGGCTTCAGTATTCACTAGGCCCAAGGTCAGGCCACCTGACCTGCCAACTCAGCAGAAGATATGCCAAATAAAGTTAAGACTGTTTTCATTGGACGCCCACATGTTTCTGGGCCCTTTGTCTCAGAGAGATTCCCGTGCTTAGGTTGTGGGTCAGCCCCCCTACCAATAAGAGTGAAGGCCAGTTGGGGGGGTTGGATTTCTGCATTGGAAGATTATATAACCATGGGCTGGCTGATACCTGTTGCTCTCTCCCTGCAGATGCCACGTTGTGCGACAGGGGGCAGAGTCCTTTCTCATGAGAAAGAATAAAGACCTTTTCTGACCTTAGATTCAGACTCTGAACTCTTTCATCTCACACAGAACTATGCCTCCAAAGCTATCAAGCTGTGCAAACCCTCTGACCCAGAGACATCATTAGTAATTCTATATCCTCAATGAGATCAAATACAGAGGAAAAGGGCTCATATGTACAAAAATATTTATAGCAGGTGTATTTGTGGTAGCAAAGAATTGGAAACTGAGGGGGTGTCCATCCATTAGGGAATGATTGAGCAGGATGTGGTATATGAATGAGTGTAATGGAATATTATTGTATTTTCAGACGTGATAAGCAGGCAGATTTCAGAAAAACCTGGGAAGACTTGTATGGACTGATGCAGAGGGAAGTAAACAGAACCAAGAGAACAATTTATATAATAAACAACAATATTATAAAGATAATCAAAGATTGAAAGATTTAGTCGCCCTGATCAACATAAATGCCTAACTGCAATCCCAAAGCATTTCTATCCAACTCTAGATGAGAGCTTAGAGACACAGGATGCAGACTAAAGAATATTCTTTTTTTTTTCTCCTTCCTTCCTCCCTTCTTCCTCCCTCCCTCTTTCCTCCCTTCCTTTTCTTCTCTTTCTCCCTCCCTCTTTCCTTCCTTCCTTCCTTCCTACCTCCCATGGGTGTTGTGAGGATCCAACAAGATAACAGTTATAGAGCATTCTGCAAACCTTAAAACATTATATAAAATCATTATTGTGATGATTGCCTCTAGCATTAAATCCAAACTTCGTTGGCATTTCAATCCCTCCACAGCCTGGCTCTGGCCTCCTTTCCCAGCTTTGTCATGTGTCCTGAGTCCCGTGTCCTTCTTGCATGCCAGCCTCCAGTCTGACCTTCTTGCTCTCCTTATTAGGCTTTCACATTTCTGTGCCATAACTCTTTCCGAAAGCTGCGCCCACACTTGGAATACACTTCTTTCTCACCTCTCGCCCTTTGTTTGCTTCAAAGCTTGGCTCAAGCACCACTTTCTCTGTAAGGGCTTTTGTGATTCCCCACCCCCAATCACCTCGTATTTATTTTATGTATAAATATGGATAATTTATATATACATATCTTATGTTTGTAAATGCTTGTATGTAACTTACACAAATTTATATGTAACATATATAACTTACAAATGACACACACTTCATATATAATTCATATATCTTATATGTAACATATAATTTTATGCGTTATATAATTTACATATAACATAAATTTATATCTATAATATTTAATCTATATCTTACATATGACATACATTTCATATGTATCATATATAACATAAATTTATATATAACTTATTCATGTTACCTATAACAAATCGACACCTTCTATCTATCTCAAGAACTGCTCAGCTTACCTCTAACTAAAAATAGCCCAGCCCAGCCGGCTAAGCAGCTTTGCCTCCAACAGGAGCAGGATGAAGGGGAACTGGGGGCGGGGGAAGAGTTAGGGGGGCTGCCTCTCCCTCCCCACTTGGCCATGATGCTGTAGGGCAGAGACTTTCCTTTTCTGGCCTAGAATCAGAGTTTCTTGAGGGCAGGTGCAGTGTCCTTGCCTTTCTGTGTATCTTCACTCTCTGCCAAGCATCTGACACATCGTAGGTACATAAAAAATGCTCATTAACTGATTTTTTTTGTATCCCCGACATCTCGTATGGTCTCTAAGGCCTGCTCCATTGCTCAGGTTCTCTGAATCCCCGGGGTCCCATAAAGCTTTGCTACTGTCTATTGTCCTCACGAGCCTCCATGTCCCCTTCCCCCTGGTCTCTGTCCTCCCACGTTAAAGACAAAACTGATTTGGGGGCTGGGTGATGCTGCCGGGGCCTCCAAGCTGGAGCAGCTGCACAGTGGGATGGGGAAATGCCTCTCCTGGAGGGATTGGGGAGCAGCTGAGAACTGGGGGAACTCCACCCACCCAATTATCGAGTACCTGCTAGGTAGCCCCAGGCATGGTTCAGAGCACGTGGGATGCAGAGAAAAAAAGGAAGCTGACCCTGCCTTCTTGGTACATTATGTCCACAGATAAATACACTAGGTAGAGAGTGAAGGCAAAGGAGAGACCCAGCTGGTGGGGCCTTGGAGGGTTTGGGGCATCCTGAAATGTTGGGGCTGATACAGACCTCAGGGCTGAGGTCTCTGTCACTTGGCATAGCGATGCACAGAGACCCAGGGAGGGAAGCAAGGCTTGGGGAGTTACTTATTAGCAAGACTCAGCACTTGAACTCAGCTCTCAGGACCTTGGCTGTATTCACTGCACCCAGTGTCCTATCCCATTATTGACAGCTCTGAAGTGGGGGCAGGTGTCAGACCCCAGTGCCCTCTCCCCTTCCTCTGCCCAGGTGGCCGTGAGAACTCTCAACTAGCAAAGGAACAAATGAGTTTATGTCTGGGGTGGCTTGTAGCCCATCAAAAAACAAATGAAGTAACTGGTCTTCTGGGTAAAGTTTGGCCCCACAGAAACTTGGGAAGCTGCCAAGGGATGGCAGATGGTAGAGTGCTGGTCATTTGGCCAATGGGGAGAAATCAGAAGAGACAGTGGAGTGCCCAAAATGCATCCGCTGAGAGCCAGATCCAAAAGTTAGAGCTGAGAAGGACCCCTAGACCAAGCCCCTCATTGTACAGATGGAGTAATGTGTCAAGCGCCAGCCAGCTCTGGGGGCTGATTTGAAGTCTGACCTAAAGTCAAACTGAACATTTTTCCTGAGACACTTTGGGTCTGGGCTGGGGAGGGGGGAGGGAGAGATGGTGTTTCTGAGTGCTGGGAAATCTGCCAGATTCTGGACACTTGGGGAGTATGGGCGGAAGAGCCACAGGCAGCATAGACAGGGCTCAAGGTCTCCCAACAACTCTTCAAAAGGGGTGCTATTATTACACCCATTTTATAGATGTGGAAACTGAGGCAAACAGGGCTTAAGTAACTTGATTGGTGTCATACAGTTATTAAGTCTGAAACCGGATTTAAACTCAGATATTCTTAACTCCAACCCAGTTCTCTGTCTCCTGTGCCACCTAGCTGCTCCTGTTCTTAGAAATGTGTGTGTATGTGTGTGTCCACATATATACATACACATACATATATGTACACACACATATGAATATCTACACACATATCTTTATATACACACATATTTCTCTTATTTCCTTCTCTTCTAATTTTAGCTGCATTGGTTTGTACAGAAACTTTTTGATTTTATAAATCAAAGTTATCCATTTTACCTCGTGTGAACCTCTCTATCTCATAATCACAAACTTTTCCTTATCTGTAATTTCTTCCATCTTCCTCTAATTCATTTATAATGTCACCCTTTATGTCTAAATCACGTGCCCATTTGGAGCTTAAGTTGATATATGCGGGGTGAGATGTCAGTCTATGCCTTTGTTTGTTAAGCCCTTTTTTGGCAGAGACACTTGGAGCCATCTGCCATTTCCATCTCCAGCTCATTTTACAGATGGGGAAATAGGATTAAGATTAAGTGACTTGTCCAGTGTCACACAGCTATTACCTATTCTGATTTTAGCTCATGACGACGAGTCTTCCTGATGCCAAGCCCCGTACTCTATCCATGGCGCCATCTAGCTGCCCTAATCTATGCCTACTTTCTGCCAGACTTCCCAGTTTTCTCAAGTTTTTGTAGAATAGGTAGTTCTTGCCTCAGTAGCTGAGATTTTTGGGTTTTTCAAACACTAAGTTACTGCAGTCTTTTGCCTTTGTATATTATGTATCTAATCTGTTCCACTGGTCAACCTCTCTATTTCTCACCCACCAGCAGAACTGCTTTCGCGATTACCACTTTATAGTATAGTTTGCAGTCAGGTCTTACTAGGTTTCCTTCTTCTTTTGTTTTAAATAATCGTTTCCCTTGAAATTCTTGGCCTTTTTTTCCTCCATATGAATTTTGTTATCATTGTTTCTAGCTTTAAAAATAGTCCTTTGGGTTGTTTGGCTGGTATGGCCCTGAAAAAGTAAGTTAATTTACATACTTATCGCCATTCGTAAAATATTGGCTCAGTCTACCCATGAGCAATTAATATTTCTCCAATTATTTAGATATGCCTTTATTAGGTAAAGAGTGTTTTATAATAGGAGAAGAAAAATTGTGAGCAAGGTACCAAAGGAGAGAAGGGAGTGACCTAGGCATCTGTGGATGACAGCTACCAGAATTTTGATTGGACGATAGATGTGAGTAGTATGAACTTCAAAGGAAGAGAGGTTACTGAGGGATGGAGGAAGGGGAGGATGTGGAGAAAAAGGAATGCGATGAAGAGACCGAGTGAAGGTTCAGCCAGTACTGGAAGGGGTGTCAAGGGAGTCTGTGTTGCCAGAGGGGAGCCAGGTTTCAGGTCGATGGAAGAAATGGGAGAGGAAGATTTAGGATGAAGGGAAGTTTGTTGCCTATGGAACAGGCATCCCAGAGAGCACGATGGAAGCAGTGGGCGACAGGCCAAAACTCTGGGGTGGGAGGATTGTATTAGACAAGAATGAGGACTTGGGTGGCGGGAAGTTTGGAACAGGGTTTGAATGATAATATATAGGGGTCAAGGGATGCTGCCATCTGAAGGGTATGAGCAGGTATGAGAATGTTCATCACTGAGTGGAGGGCAACATCCTCTCCCCTCAAAGGACAGGAGCAGCAGGAGAGGCAAGGCCTGAAGTCAGAGGGGGGTAGTGCTCTTCTTTGCACATCCCAATAAGAACAATGAGCTGGTAACAGGAGGCAGAAATTGTTTTGCAGTGGCACAGATGGAAGTGGTTCGGGGGCAGATGGAAGACCCTTGGGCCAGTCCCTAGAGAGCGTTCCTCAGGGGACATCCTGCACCCAGCAGGAGACGGAAGGCCTGAGGTGTTAGCATGCATGGCCAACTGAGGAGGCTGGCTATGAAGTGAAGCAGGAGCAGCCCTTTGGGGTAGACAGATCTTAGAACCTGGGTTGAGGAATTCCCCAAAAGAATGGTACTTTGACTGCTGTGTTGAGGTGATTGGAACAAAAGAGAAGATGGGGGGTCTTAAAAGGGGGTTCTAAGATGTAAAATAGAAGGGGAAATGTATGGCAATGGCGTCTGTTTTCTCAGTAAAGTGGAAGATGAAGTCCTCTGCTGAGAGGGTGGGAGTGGATAGTGTGGGAGGGTGGAAGAGAGAAAGTCTGGAACAACTGCTGGGGTGGGGGTGGGGGAGTAGAGAATTAATTAGGGATGAGTAAAAGGGTTGCTTTGCCCATTCAGTGGCACACTGGGGGCAAAAAAGGCAGCTGGGATGGGGGTGGGAGAGGTAATTGAAGTTGGAGTGTGACGAGTTGTGATTGACTGAAGGCAGAATGAGAGACTCAAGCAAAGGACGGTGTAATGTACTAAGTGGAGTATTAAGGTGAGGAAGGAGGAAGGTGAGGTCAGAGCAGGAGCCAGTGATGGCCTGAGCCCAGATGGGCGGTTGAGGCAGGAGAGGACAGCAGACCTTGGGACCAAAGAGAGAAATGCCAGCATTCTTCATCATGAAAGTGAAGCCCTTGAGGACAATGAGGAGAGTGAGGGAGGTGACCATCTGGCCTTATTTAGCCCCTCCAAAGCATCCCCCTTTTTAGCCTGGCCTCTATGGGGCCAGATAAATCAAGACTACTCCCTAAGCCACATAACGGCCTTCAGACACTCGAAGACAGAGCCCAGCTGTGTCCTCTTCTCCAGGCTAAACACATCCAGTCCCTTCCGGTGACCTCTATGTGGTGTGGGAGGGGCTGTTCATCCAGCTTTGGGGGTCCACCTGTCACTCCACTCTCACCTGTGGCTCCAAGAATCTATAGCATGTGTGGCAGCCACACCCCAGTAAACCACCTTAGCAGACTGGCTAAACCAGAGTTCTTAAGCTTTTCAAAGATCTTTTGCGTTATGGTGGCTATTGTAGAAATAAACTCTTCTCCTAGTTTGCCTCATTTCCATGTGCATCAGTTCATCTAGACATTCCCAGATTTCTCCGAATCCTTCATATTTGTCACTTTGATGCCATAATTATATTCCATTACATTTATATATCACAATTTGCTTATCCATTCCCCAACTGATGCATCATCCCTTAGTTTCCAGTTCTTTGCTCTAAGAAAAAATGTTGCTATATTTTTATACTTACAGGTCGTTCCCCTGTACTGTTGAGGTAAACACCCAGTAGTGGCACCACAGAATTAAAGAATACAGTTTAGTGAGTCTGGGGGAGTAGTTCCAAATTCCCCTTCTGAATGGCTGCTACCCAGCAGTCTATCAGTATGCCTGTCCTGGGCTCTCCACTCTAGGGACCTTCGTTCTCCTCAAGGCTGTGCTTCTCTTTGGATTTTAACACTGTGCCTCACCCTAGGACCTCCCTCAGCACTGGGGCCTTTTCACCCTTCCCCTCCTCTCATTAATCACCAACTGTAGCATTGTCACCCTGGAACATCTCTCTGCTGTGCTGGCCCCCTTTTTCCATTGGTGAGTTCCTTCAGGAGCCTCCATTTTGGGGAGGGTCCCAAACCAGCCAACCTTCATTTCTTTTCTCTATGTTCATTCGATTCTCTGTATTTCAGCACTGTGTCCCCTGTGCCAGGTACCTTCACAGACCTCATCCCAATTTTTCATCTCCCTTTTGTGTGTTGACTTCCCTTTAGTATGGAAGTGTGTAGTATAGAAGTATGGAAGCTTCTGAAGAGCTGAGACTGTCTTTCTCTTTGCTTATGTCTGAATTCATAGCACAGTGCTTAGTACTTGTTTTCCCACAGTTTCTCCAGCAATGGTCGCTGTCATCTTTTGCCACCTTTGCAAACATGATTGGCATAAGCGGGACCTTTAAATTTATTTTGGTGTTCATTTTTTTTCATTTCTCTTATTGTTAGTGATTCAGACCGTTCTTTCATATGGTTGTTTGTAGTTTGTATCTCAATCATTCAGCAAACATCTTTAAGCACTTACTATGTTCCAGGCTTGGAAGTAAAAGCAGATCTCTGCCCCCGAGAAGCTTACAGTTTAACAGAGACACAACAAGTAAATAAATAGGTACATATGAGAAACCTGCAAAGCATGTGGAAGGTAATCTCAAGGAAAAAACTAGAAACTGAGGGGGGACAGGAAAGGCTTCCTGCAGAAGCTGAGACTTGAGCTGAGCTTTGAAACTGGGGAAGTCAGTGGTTGGAGGTGAGGAGGGAGAGCAGTCCAGGAAGGAGGACAGCCAGCACAAAGAGGAGATTATGTGTTGTATGAGAAGAACGGGAAGGAGGTCAACGTAGCTAGATCAGAGAGTACCTGGGAGAAGAGATAAGAAGTCTGGAAAGGTTGAAAGGAACCAGGTTAAGAGCTTGAAACGTCCATCAGAAGACTTTACAAATGATCCTGAAGATAATAGGGAGTTGCTTACATTGAGTGTGTGTGTGTGTGTGTGTGTGTGTGTGTGTGTGTGTGTGTGAGACACAGTAAGATCTACACTTTAGGATAATCACTTCTTTGATACTGAGTGGAAGATGGATTGGAGTAGGGCACTGAGGCTGAATCCTGCTTTCTGACACATTGAGCCATAGGTCTACATTTTATGGGTGAATTCATACCATCCACAATTGTGGTTAGGATGGTTAAGTGTTTTCCCCCATTATAACATATTATGTTTCCTCTCTTTGTCCTTCCTCTCCCCTCTTTACAAGGAAAAAACAAAGGGAAAGACTAGAAATGAGATCAATATTGGTGATCTATAATTGGAGCGATCTAATGCTATCCTGCTCTTCCCCATTTCACCACACACACACACACACACACACACACACACACACACACACATCAAAGGCTATTGCCCTTTCTCTCCTTTTAATGCTAACCAATTTATAATCAGTCTTCTACCTCTTAAATAATGAGCGGACCAAAGAACAAATCAGAAACAATGAATAACTATGTAAAAGAAAATGATGAAACAATATAATCAGTCTTCCGTAGCTGAAAAATTTTGCTTCCCTTTCCCTATCAGTTCTAAAACCTCCCTCTGTGTGTCTCCTTCTCTCTGTCTCTGTTTCTCTCTGTCTCTGTCTCTCCTGTCTCTCTCCCCCCTCTCTGTCTCTGTCTCTCCTCTGTCTCTGTTTCTCTCTCTCCTCTCTCTCTCCCCCCTCTGTCTCTGTCTCTCCTCTGTCTCTGTTTCTCTTTCTCTCCTCTGTCTCTCTCCCCCCTCTCTGTCTCTGTCTCTCCTCTGTCTCTGTTTCTCTCTCTCTCCTGTCTCTCCTTCTCTCTGTCTCTGTTTCTCTCTGTCTCTCTCCTGTCTGTTTCTCTCTCTCTCCTCTGTCTCTCTCCCCCCTCTCTGTCTCTGTCTCTCTGTCTCTGTTTCTCTCTCTCTCTCCTCTGTCTCTCCTTCTCTCTGTCTCCTGTCTCTTTCTCTCTGTCTCTGTTTCTCTCTCTCCTCTCTGTCTGTCTCTGTCTCTCCTCTCTGTCTCTGTTTATCTCTCTTTCCTCTCTCTCTCTCTCTTTCTCTGTCTCTGTCTCCCTCCTTCTCTCTGTCTCTCCCTTTCCCTCTCCCTCTTTAATGTATTTTGACACTAACCTCTAAAGAGGTTACTAAAACATACTAAAGTATGTCTGCTCAGCCTTCCTCTTCCAAGTTTGGATACAAGTGAGACTCATGAGCTGCTGCTCCCCATGACCGCACTGTCTCCCTGTTTGTATATTCCTCTTCTTCTGCCTCAGTAGTGAGAAATATTTATTCCCTATTTGCATTCTGTTCCTCCTCTCATTTCTCATTCTTTTAGGGAAAAAAAAAGAACAAAATCTTTCGCAGGCCTTAAGTGTGCTCCTCTTTGTTCTTTCATTGACCTCCGCACAGTTGGTGTGGCAGGGGATAGAGTCCTGGACCAGGAGTCATGAAAGGCTGAGACATTTACTCACTGTGTGATCCTGAGCAAGTCATTTAACCTCTTTTTGCTTCAGTTTCCTCAGCTGGAAAGTGGGGATAATACCAACCCCTACCCTGACGATTGGTTGTAAGGACTCAATGAGAGAATGTGTGAAGCATTTAGTGCAGTGTCTGGCACACAGTGGGTGATATATAAATGCTTACTCCCTTTCCTTCCCTCTTGGAAACAGCTGGGTTTGCGGTGGCTAGACTGTGCAGTGAATAGAGCACCAGCCCTGGAGTCAGAAGGACCTGAGTTCAAATCCGACCTCAGACACTTGACACACTTACTAGCCATGGGCAAGTCACTTAACCCTAATTGCCTTGCCTTCCCCTTCCAAAAAAAAAAAGCGAAAAGTAAAAAAATTAAAAAAAATAAAAATGGAAACAGCTGGGTTCTGAAGGGGATGTGGTCTCTTCTTTCCATTAGGAAGTAAGTGGTTCATTATTTAACCCCTTCAAGTAGCTTTATTTAGCTTCCTTGGTTTCTCATCTCCTATGTTTGTATTTCAAAGGGTCTACCCAATAGTTTTCACAAGAGAAATGCTTGGAAGTTTATTACAGATCTATTTTTTCCGCTGCAAGATCATACTCAATTTTGCTGGATATTAATCTTATTTATTGGGGTAGCTCAGTGGCACCATAGTGCATAGAGGGCCAGGCCTGGAGTCAGGAAGACTCCTCTTCCTGAGTTCAAATCCAGCCTCAGATACTTCCTAGCTGTGTGAGCCTGGGCAAGTCACTTAACCCTGTTTGACTTGGTTTCCTCATCTGTAAAATGAGCCGAAAAAGGAAATGGCAAACCATTCCAGGATCTTTGCCAAAAAAAAAAACAACAACCAAATAGGATCATAAAAAGTCAGACACGATTGAATCAACCGAACCGAAACAATCTTTTTTCATTTGGCTTTGTGATTATTCCAGGCTTTCTTTTCTCTTAATTATTGTATCATTTTGTGTGATTCTGACAATGGTTCCTTGGTCTCTTATTTCTTTCTGGTGGCTTACAGTTTTTTTGAACTTGGAAGTTCTCAATATTGACCATAGTTTTTCCAGGGCTGTTGAATTTGGAATTTCCTTCAAGGGGTGATCTATGTATTCTTTCTACTTTCACTTTACCTTCTGGTTCTAACACCTCTGGGAAGTTTCCTTTTAGGATTTTTTGGAAGATGATATCTAGGTTTTGGTGTACTGATTGTCAAGGAGTTCAATGATGATTGAATTATTTCCTCTAGTTTTCTTTCCCAGATCAGTTGTCTATGAGAGTAGATGGCTCATGTACTCTAATTGTTGAGAGTTTTGATTTTGTTCCAACATTTCTTGTTTTATTAATGAACTTCTATTTTCTACACTTTAGTTTTCAGGGTATCTAAGGTTTTCCACCTTCTGTTTTTTCTCCATCCCAGAGCTCACATGTCATTCGTTCTCTCACTTAAACTTTTCCTTTATTTCTTCAGTTCAGTATTGAGTTCTTGTAACTAGTTCACTCCTTTCCCCTGGGTTCTACTTATTACTATTGTAGAACTGTCTTCTGGAATTTCATCTTGTGATTCCCTTAGCTCATTTTATTTCTCCACTATGAGTTTTCTTCTGTTTACTCACGTGTGCAGCCTTTACTCTGCCCCCTGCTACAATTTAAGATAGGGTGGCTAGGCTGAGACCTTATCCCTTTCTGAAGTCCCAGAGTGAGATTCTGCTGCAGTACTAGGTATGGCCTCCTTCCCCTTCAGTCTGGATACCACTTCCTCATTGTAGCTCTAGAAGGACTAGTTCCTGGTCCTGGCTCCCCTACTGAAGTTCTTAGCTTCAGTCTCATCTGGCAACTCCTAATGTGGAAGTCATGCTTTGCCAAGGCTTTTCTCTGGGCATAGCCCCAGCATTATAGATCACAATGGCCTTGGTCTTTGTCTGGTACAGCCTTGATGGCCAATCACATTGGATTGAGGTCTTGTTCTCTGGTACCCCACCCCCATCCCCAAGTTGAATGTCAAAAGGCTCTGGCACATAGCGGATGTCCTATAAATGTGTAGTTCCTTCCCCTTCTGTTCCCTTTCCCCTTGGAAACATTTGGGTTCTGAAGGGCCTTTTCTTTCTTTGTTAGAAAGTAAGCAATTCATTATTGAGTCCCTTCAAATAGCTCAAAAGCATTTATTTAGCTTTCTCATTTCCTGTGTTTGTATTTCTTTTTTCCCCCTTTTTTTACTCCTTTTAAAAGCTTATTCCTAGTTTTCGGCATTTGCTAAATTTCCCCCCTCCCTCCACTCCCCCTTCACAAGATGGCATGCAATCTGCTATAGGTTATATGATCCTATTAAACGTATTTTCACATGTCATGTTGTGAAAGAAGAATCAGAACAAAAGGGGAAAACCATGAGAAAGAAAAAACAAAAAGCAACAAAAAAGAGAAAACAGTCTGTTTTGATAGCATTCAGACTCCATAGTTCTTTCTCTGGATGTGGATAGCATTTTCAATTATGAGACTTTGGGGTTGACTTAGATCCTTGCATTGCTGAGAAGAGCTAAGTCTATCAAAGTCAGTCACAGCACAATGCTGCTGTTACTGTGTACAATGTTCTCTTGGTTCTGCTCACTTCATTCAGCATCAGTTCACGCGAGTCTTTCCAGGTTTTTCTGAAATCTGCCTGTTCACCATTTCTTATGGAACCATAGTATTCCATTACATTCATATACCACAACTTGTTTAGCCATTCCTCAACTGAAGGGCATCCCCTCAATTTCCAATTCTTTGTCACCACAGAAAGAGCTGCTATAAATATTTTTGTACATGTGGGTCCTTTTCCTTTTTTTATGATCTCCTTGGGATACAGCCCCAGAAGTGGTATTGCTGGGTCAAAGGGCATGTAGTTTTTTTAGCCCTTTGGGCATAGTTCCAAACTGCTCTCCAGCATGATTAGATCAGTTTACTATTTCACCAACCATGCATTAATGTTCCAAATTTCCCCCATCTTCTCCAATATTTACCACTTTCCTGTTTTGTCATGTTAGCCAGTCTGATAGGTTTGATGTGATACCTCAAAGTTGTATTGATTTGCATTTTCTCTAATCAATAGTGATCTAGAGCATTTTTTCAAATGCCTATCAATAGCTTTAAGTTTCATCTGAAAACTGACTGTTCATATCCTTTAATCGTTTATCAACTGGGGAATGACTCATATTCTTATAGATTTGCCTCAGTTCTCTACATATTTTAGAAATCAGGCTTCTATCAGAGACGCTGGCTGTAAAAATTGTTTTCCAGCTTTCTGCTTCTTTTCTAATCTTGGTTACATTGGCTTTGTGCAAAACCTTTCCAATGTAATCGAAACTACCCATTTTGCATTTCATACTGTTCTGTTTCTTGTTTGGTTCTAATTTTTTCCCTTCTCCATAGATCTGATAGGTAAACTATTCCTTGTTTTCCTAATTTGCTTATAGTTTCACCCTTTATGTCTAAATTGTGTACCCATTTTAACCTCCTCTTGGTATACAGTGTAAGATGTTGGTCTATGCCAATTTCTGCCACACAGTTTTCCCAGCAGTTAATCAAATAGCGATTATTCCAAAAGCTGGAGTCTCTCAATTTGTCAAACAGTAAATTACTAGCCACTGTGTCTCACATACCTAACCTATGCCACTGAGCCATCACTCTTATTAGCCAGTACCAGTAGTTTTGATAATTGCTGCTTTTATGTCTTAGATCTAGTAGGCTATGCCACCTTTCCTTGCACTTCTGTTCATTAATTCCCTCCAGTGTTTGTATTTCAGATTCTATGCAATCCTAGTTTTTCACAACAGAAAGTTCTCTCTTCTATAGAGATCTCCTAGGGCAGTACTGGGCGAATAAAGGTTCTCACTGATGCTAATCTCTGAGGTGGTTTTCAGGCAAGCTCGTCTTGGTTGGAATTTCTCAGGTTGCCACATTTGCCAGAGGTCTCTGTGTCCCTTTAAATAGGCAAAAATGACAGCAGCAAATTCCCCATTCTGGAATTTGGTTGGTGAGCATTATCGCACCAGAGTTCCTCCCCACTTTCAGAGCAGGTTGGCTCTTTGGCTATCCCAGATTCAAGGCACTCTTTGTATTTATTCTGTATATATTACATATATCCTGGTCAGTCTCCCCTACTAGAGAGTAAGCCCCTTACAACCAAGGATTTTTCATTTTTTGTATTTGTATGCTCAGGGCCTAGCACAGTAGCCTTAATATTCATTGATTTATTGGATGTATTTATCTTTAATAGTTAGCCAGAGGACACAGTTAGTATACAATAGGGCTATTTGATGAAATGGTGTAGTAAGCAGTCACAATCAAACATATCCCCCCTAAACCTGAGTGGATCTGGGTAAGGAACACTCAGGGAGAGGCACCATGTTGAAAAGGTTGGGGAATCCTTCACTCAATGGGCTCTGTGCAGTCCCAAGGCAATGGGGAGGTGGGGAAGGGGAGACTAAGACCCCCACGGCCACCCTTTTTTTTCTCTCAGTAATAGCATGGAATGTGCAGGTATGGATTGTGGTCTGCATTGAAGATCATGTGATCTTTCCTCTAAAGCCCACCCTGGCTTTTCCAAACTTCTCTGTTGACGGAACCACCATCCTTCTCATCTCCTAGGTTCACCACTTCCTCAGCATCTTTGACCCCTCAGCTCTGTTCAGTTACCAGTGCCCTCTGATTGCTGAATCCTTTTTTTCTGAAATAGCTGAATTGCTGCTTTTTAGGCCCCATTCTCCTGCCTCTGACACTATTGCCCACTCGGTTCTGGGTACTGAAAATGGTCTTAGTGTGTCACCAGTAAAAACTCTCACTTGAAGAATACTTGAAAATTTGGATACAGAGCTCTCTAACCCTTCTAAAATCTTCCCCCCAAAAAGTTTCAGTGCATTTGGAACCCATTTGTGAAAAATATAAAAACCACATCCATGAATTGCTGCATCAAAAAGTTTTAAATTGAAATAAAACTGACTCTCTAAAAATATGATTGTTTATAATATTTTGGCGAGAACAAAATATTTTTCTATAGGGAACATGTGTTCAAAATGTTTCTCTCATGGGTGTGTGAGCCAAAGTCTGAAGACCACTGAAAGGACAGAGGGATGAATTTGTTTGGTCTGGTCCCAGAGGGCAGAAGGAAACCTTCCCCAAAACCTTGAGATGAAGACTGCCTTTCCTGGAGCTGTCCAAGGGCACAGCACCTGCCCCAGATGCTAGTGGGACCCTCGTATTCAGGGAGGGTTGGAGCTTGGAATCCCCCATACTCACCCGAGAGGCTGCTAGGCTGGGAAGGAGGGAGGAGCAGCTAGAAGCCAAGCTACATCATAACAGGGCTCGGCTTCCTGGCTAGAGCAGTCTCCCCCCTCCCCAAGTCCTGTAGAGCGGGCTCCTGGACCCCATGGTGTTGGCCCAAGGCACAGACTCTCAGAAGCCACAGGTTAAAGGAGATGATGGAAAGCATAAAAAACTAAAGCCCAAACCAGTCAATGGATATGCTTTTACTAAGTGCCTACTGTATGCCAGGCAGTAGGGAAACTATTAAAGCAGCTGCCCCAGCCTGAAGGTGCCTCCATCACACTTTGCAGTGGGTCAGGACAGGTTAAGGAGCCCTAGGGCCACCTTTCATCCCATACTGAAAAGCTTCCTCTTTGGAAAGATGGAATTACTCTGCCAAAGCCTCTTGCTGCTGTTCCCACATCTACAGGAGCCACCAAAGCGAATCACACCCTGGTTCCATCCTCTCCCATGCACTTGGACAAAGCACATCCATCCCTCCCAGCTCTTCTGGGGACTCTGTGCTGGAAATCCACAGGAGGACTGCAGGAGAAGGCGCTCAGGAAGCCAAATTGCTAAGTTAGCCTGCGTAACCTGCAGAAGTACATGGGTCCAAAATTGGCCCAAAGGATGGGGAGAACCAGCTCGCCCATGCGACACGATGGGAAGAAGGAGAAGGTATCCTGGAAGAGATGCCGGAAGTAGCTCAAGTCTTCCACCTGGACATTCATCTCAAACTGATTGGCCAGAATGTCAATGGCCCCGCCTACCACATACTCATTCTGCAGATGGGAGAGGGTACAAGTGGAATAGACTGCCACCCCTCCCGGCCTGGTGGCAAGGAGGCCAGCCCTGGAAGCAAAGAAAGGAAGCAAAGAAGGTTGAAGGCCCATCCTCTCAGGGAGTGCACTACTCAGCTCTCCATACGGTCCTCCTTCCCCAGGAAGTATCGCCTAGATTGATTCAAATCAGTACCAGCTTCCCCTCCCTGTGGCATCCCCAGTCTCTCCCAGACCCTGGCCAAGGTAGAGAGAGCTCATCAAGCTGCTGAAAGTCTCTGTTCCCTCTCTGTGCACTGGTTCAATCCTTTAGGGGCAGGGCTTGTCAGGAGTGGGGCCCACCCACAGCCAAAGCCTGTTCACCCCTCCCATCCTAGGGCACACCATAGGCCATTCTCACCTGCACTTGTCACATGGTTCTTGTCTGGTTTAGGTCCTTGTCACCTCTTCCCTGGCCTCTATTGTACGACCTTCTAATCAGCCTCCCTAACCCTATTCCCTCCTATACTCTTTGTTGTTCAGTCATGTCTGACCTGTCGTGACCCCTTTTAGGGTTTTCAAGGCAAAAATGCTTAAGTGTCCGCCATTTCCTTCTGGAGCTCATTTATTTGACAGAAGAGGAAACTGAGGCAGAATAAAATGACTTGCCAAGTTAGCCAGTGTCTGAGGGCAGATCTGAGCCGTAAGCCTATGCTCTCTATCCACTGAGCCACCTCGCCACCCCCTTATTCTACATCATAGCCAAAATAATCTCACTAAGGTTTAAGCATGACCACATCACCCCGTACTTAGAATGTTCAGTGACTACTAGATAAAATACTGAGCCCAGCAATCAAGGCCTCCACAGTCTGGCTCCAACCCACCTTTCCTACCTGAAATCCCATTCTAGCCAGTCAAGGCAAACTGGAAAATGTCTAGGCAGGGCTTGGGAGACCTTATGCCCTTGTACCTAAAGGGACACTCAGGGAAATATCTCTCCCCAGGAAGAGGAAGGAGCAGTGGCTGCCCAATTCCAGGGACGAACCCTAATGGTCTCTTCCCCATTGCTGGGGACCCAGTTTCCACTGGGGGTTCTGTGCAGGCTGCCCAGGGAGCCCCTGAAAACACAGCCAGGGCCTGAAGTATGAGAATAACCCGAGCTCTGGATGTGGTTGAATCCTTCCAATTTGTACTGCCTACGTCCCTGGACTGGAACCAATGGCCACACTGAACAGAGTTACAGCTTCCAAGAGGGCAGATTCAAATACACAGCATGCTGAGGATGTCCAGTGCCTCCAGCTCCCACTCGAGGGGTTCTCCTTCCCTGCCCTCCAGAGTGGTCTCAGCACCAGCTCCCAGCATGCCTCAGGTCCCGCCCACTTACACCAGGAGCTGCACCTGCAGCATGGGCAGCATCTGGCGCTCAGCCTTCCTTGAGCGCGTGAAGATGTTGTTGTCGTCCTCCATGACAGAGTGTCGGTCAGTGGTGCAGGGCACATCCACCAGCACCTGTTCCAAGGAGGAAAGGCCTGAGAGAGCAGCGGGCTATCTGCTGCTCCAGCCTGGTCCTCCCACTCCCCCCACCCCCCGGACAAAGGAGGGGGACACAAAGAAGAGAGGCAGCCCGGGGGTGCAGTGACAGTGACCCTGGGCAAGTCTCTTCACCTGCTTATAAAATGAGGACAATAACAGTAAGGCCTGAAGGTTTCTTTCCTTCCCTCCTCCTTACAGGCACCAGCCAGTGTAGTAAATGATCTCTCTCTCTCTCTCTCTCTCTGTCACACACACACACATACACACACACACACACACACACACACACACACACACACACACCCATACACGTGACTATAAAGCAAAGGACAAGAGGGCAAGGGACAATCTGCAGAGTGGGCCTGCTGCCCTGTACACTCAGGTCTAGGGCTCTGAACAGCTTCTGACCAAAACTCCCCATAAAGGGAGGCCCAGCTGTGCCCAGCTCATGTGTGGGCCCCTGCACTTACTAGATCTAGGCAACCTGGGACTCTGAGATCTTGGGGAACCAATCACTCACCCGGTCGTAGGTGCTCCTCTCCAGGTCTCCCCATTTCCTACCATCCTGGGATGTGACTCGCACCTGGCTCCTGTCTTGGGGTACATAGTTGTGCAGAACCTGCTTCAGCCTCTGGGTTCGGGAGGCAGAGATGTCATTAGCTGCCAAGTGGTCTGAGGGAAGGAAAGTGGACTGAAGAGAGTCTGCTGAGAAGCAGCTGACCAGGCAGGGCCTCACCAAGGAGAGGTGTGCTGGGCCCAGTCCCCAGATACAGATATTGAGGCCAAGTCAAGGACCTTCCAGGGCAAGCATAAGGTCTGGGTTCCATCTGCTGGCTCAGTGAGCACAGACTGGGGGTGGGAAAGTGACCATCCACAGCCTGGCTCAGCCCCTTGTAAGTCACATGATGTTGAGCAGGTAAACTCTCTGAATCTGTATTCTCAACTGTTAGAGTCAGTACAGTCCGAGGCACTCTGGAAAATATAAGGGAAGGGCAGTCCTTGTCTTGGAGGGGCTTCCTGATCTCAAGCAACGGGGTCTTATCTTTTCTCCCCTCTCCCTGCAAAGGCCACCCTTCAAACCACTGACATTCAAGTGACACCAGAAGGTTTCCTGAACCCTCCAGTTCCTTCCCTTGTGTGATTGTCTCTGCCACAGGGAGGGCTCTGCTGGGTAGAGAGAAATGCCTCCTGACAACCAGCCCAAGTGTGTCTCTTTGTCCCCTCTCCATCTCCACTTCACCCAGTCCCACCCTCTGGGGCCATGCAGAATGAGGCGAACCTTCCTTTCATGTGACCCCCTGAGGTGCCTCTTCCCTCAGTACAGAGACTCAAGGCCCTTCCCCTGGCTTCCCAGGACTCCAAGTGTGGTCAGACACATAGACAAACACATACACCCCTCTCTGTGGATCTTCATGATCACCACCATAGCAATAAAGTAAGCTTCACCACACAAGGAGGAAACTGAGGTTCTGTGTTGCCAGCGACAAGTGTTGGGAAGGATCTGCCCCTGGTTTTTGAGACTCTCCTCAGAGCTCTCTCTCCCACCTCAGGCTCCCTCAGTCATCTCAGAGGCCCCAGGCAGCTATAAGATTCTCTGACCCATTGCCCACAAAGTCCTTCTGAGTCTCCTCTGTTCCCCAGGAAGAAATGCTCCTTGCTTTCGGGGACAGTCTCACCTCTGAAGCCTAAGGGCCATCATTCACCAATCTTTCCCATCTCATCTGGCCCAGAAAGAGAAAAAGTGTCAAAGGAAGGTGGAACTGTGGGGCATCAGTGCTGGGGCAAGGAGGGAAGCCACCTGCTTGCCACCCTTCCCAAGGTGACCTTGATGCTCCCAAGGCAGGTGGGGAACAAAGAGCGCTCAACTGTTCTGCAACTTTACTTACTGCAGCAGCCGGTCAGGAGCAGCGCCAGTGTCTTCCCACCAGGTCCAGCACACAAGTCAAGTACAGTGTCACCTGGCTGGACACCCAGGGCCAACACAGGCAGCAAGGAGGAGGCATCCATGAGGTAGTAGTCAAGAACACCCAGGCTGCTCATCCTGGAAGAGAAAGCCAGAGGCTTCAGAAGTAGGAATGGGAGCCTAAGGAGGCCGAGACCCACAGCTACCAGCTCTGTTCCCCAGAGGTGGGCAGTGCCCTGAGACAGCAGGGCTTCCCCACCCCAGAGGACCCAGAGGCAGATGGGTGAGGGGCAGAAAATTCCATCTCTCTGCATGTCTTCCAGCAGAGACCAGATGGCCACTGCTGCAGAAGGATTTCCATTGAGGGGCAGTGTAGACACATTCCGGGGGTCATTTGACACTTGTGGATGAAGTCCTCTGGGCCAGGACAGACAGCCATGCTTGGCTTCTGGAGGTGGACTGAAGGCCTCCTTCCTACTTTTGGGGGCAGGAAGCCCATGTTCTCTCCGAGGTCACTTAATAAGTAACGGGACTAAGGAGATGTCTCCATGTCCACATGCTGCTCTTGGGAGCAAGGACCACCAGACCTGGGCCCCGGGACACTGCCAAGAGGCTCAGGGGACCTTGGGGTGGGCCACAAGTGTCTCAACCTCAAATTACCTTAAACTGACAAAGAGATAAAGACTACAGGGCTCAGTTGATCCTCGGCTATAGCTCCTACAGGAAGAACAAAGGTCACAGCTTCAATGGATCAGGGACCAGATGCCTTCTCACCCTGGAAGACTTCTTTCCACACCCTCCCATATATCCTTAGTGGAGGAAACACACAAAGAAGAGCTGTGTCCTTGTGTCCTTCCTTCCCTTTCCCAGGGGGAGACTGAGGCAGCTTCGCCTCTCCCCCTCCTTACAGGATAGCCCAACTTCCCAGGCCAACATGCCCAGGCCAACCTCCATAGTTGTTTTCGTCACGTGTAATTCCAAGTGTGTGATGGTGGTCCACAATCAAGAGCCCAGCAGTGTTTTATTCCAAGGGACCAAAGGATTTTCCATATTCAACACTCATCACAGTGGGCTCCAGCTATTCCGTGCTGTGCGACGTGTAAGGAATGCCTAGTGTGCTGATCATGAATGAATGGTGCTTTTTCAGTACCACCTGGGTGAAAAGTACCAGAGAGTTCATGCTCCCTAGAAGCTCCCAGTCTGATGGGGAGATGGCCCCTGGAGAATGTGTCAGCTGCACATCAAATGGAAATATCCTCTGGTCCAGAGGATGCAGCAGTCAAGCAGAGGGTCAGGCCTCTTTTGCCAGGTCCTTTCCACAGAGCCCAGACTTTGGTCTGCTCTGGGTCTCCAGTAGCTGTGGCTGCAGCCCCTGCAGGAGCAGCCCCCAGGTGGCATCTCCCCAGGGGCTGCTTCCCAGGAGGACAGCAGAGGGCGCTGGAAGCCTAGCTCCTCCCCAGGATCTTGGGTCTAGAGCTATGCCCACTAGTGTCATGGTGGTGTTGCAGGAAGCAGTCTGAACGGCCTGGTCCCTACACTGCCCCATGTCTCTCCCTGAGGATGCTGCTGCTTCAGCCAGGCTGCCTTGTGTGGGTGGCATTTGGTTGGCAGTTGATGGGGATGGCTGACCCCTTCTTCATAGGACTGATGTCCCCAGAACTGTGGTCTAGGAGATGCTGTTATACCCCTGGCTCCTGTTCCCATCTGACTGTTGGTGGCAGCTGGTCAGCAGCGGCTCCTGGTGGTGATGAGAGGATGGGTCCCTTCTTTCTCTAGAATAATTTCTTTCCTCCAAAGTTGGGGGGAGGAAGGTGCAGCCTGGGCTGGACACAGCTTTGGTAGCATGAGGTCTTCAGTAGTCTGGGGGGCACTGCTATTCCCAAGGCATTCAGTGTCCTGGGCTGTCCCCATCACAGTCTGAGGGAGAATGGTGATCAAGGTGGCAGTGGAACCTTCCCTGCCTGGCCCAGGCCACCTCCTGTCTCTTGCTCAGGGGCCCTGCTGCGTCAGCTAGGCTGATGGTCTGTGAAAGCTTGCCCGTCTCCATTACACTTACACGTCATGCTTCTAAGGCTGAGAGATGAGAATGGTACCCAGAGGCCTGGCAACTCAGCTATGATGGGTCATACTTGGAATCCCTGAAGCATCTTCAGGAGCCCCCATGGGTCCTCAGATGTGTAGCCTCAGGTCCACCACAAACAGGACCAGTGGTTGAGACGCAGGAACCTCAGGAAGCGGGGGAGCCGAAAATGTGGGGAGCAGGGTTCTAGACCTGGCATCCAAAGGATCTCAGGGCAGGAGTGAGAACAAGAGATTACTGGGCTACAGGGGCCCTAGGCTTGACTACCAGCTCTGCATCTTAATACCTGTGGAAACTTAAGCAAGCCATTTCCCACCTGAACCTTGGGTTTCTAACAAACAAAACAAGAGGGGCTGAACTCAACAGAGAGTGACGTTTCTTCCGGCTCTGGGTCCTATGCCCCCAACAGTTCTCTTTGGCAGCAGCACTGGCCACATTCTTGTTCTCAGCATTTTCCCCTCCTTCAGAAACCTTGGGAAACACCCTGTCAGTTCTCCAGCCAGATGCCCTCCTTTGAGCCCCAGTGACACTCCCATAAAACCTCACTGGTGCGACAGCACATGGGGGATGAGCTTTAGAGGCTGCAACGCACCTTCCCTCTCTCAGCCTGTTTCCTGAACTTGAAATTGGGGTCAAGGAGGCCCTAGCACTAAAGCTTTCACTCCTGCCTTCCCCCAAGCAAGGCTCAGGGCACTCAGCATATGACCTACCTGGATGGACGGAAGCGGCTGACGTCTCCTCTGCTAAATGTGTAACATTGTAGGTTAGGGCTGCAGGGCCAGAAGGCTGCTGGGAGGCTGTGTGTCTCCAGCTGTGGAGGAAGGACCGCAGCACTGGGTTTTTCAGGGAAAGCCTTCTGCTGCACCCTTCTCTGTGCCTCCATCACGAAATCTTTGGCCTTGAGCTGCTCTAACTCAGAGACAGTTTTGTCCCAAGTGGAGAAGTTGTTGACCAGAGCCCCATACTTCTGTTCAGAGAGAAGGCTGACCCGGATGGAGGGCCACAGGTCTCCAAACTGGACCTTGTAGTTCATGTCAAAATTCTGTAGAGCCATCCGGGTGGAGGAGAATTTTGGCTCTGTGGAGGCCTGCAAAGGTGAGAGAGAGTCCTCATGCTTTCCAAGCAGGTTTCCGGCGTCTATCCTGGACCCTGCCCATGCTTACTTTACAATTTCCATACACATCAGTCACAGCCGTTGAATTCTGTCTTTTGTGCTAAATCCTAGTCAAATAAGTGAAGCAATCTAAGAAATTTAAATTCAACACAACAAGCATTTTTGTCCACTCAATAAAACATAACACTAGAAAAACCTGGGTCCAAATGCTGGCTTAGTTGATCTTAGTGCCCCAAGTAACCCTCTAAGGCAGGAAGATTGCACTAAACTCCATGGCTGCAGTTTCCTTAGGAGTTCCATGTATCAAAGAAACCAAATCCAGCTCCTCTCCTTGGGTCTTTCTGCCCGACTTTGCCAGGGGCCCAGCCCTGGGCTCCTATTCCCTCTCCCCATTCTTCTCTTATGACTTGCGTTCCCCTATAAGGATGTGTACTCCCTGACAGCAGGGACTAGTTGGCTTATCTCTGATTTTATCTTTAACATTCAGCTCAGTGCCTGGCACACAGAGTAATGACCTGACCAGTCCTTGTCCTCAAGGAGCTCAAACAGATAAAGAAAACAAATTGTTGGACCCCACCCCCCAATTTCATTGTATTCACTTTGTATGAAGCCTGGGTAAGAATAATGCACGATGGAACTTTAACTGTATCACGAGTGAAAACTCTTGAGTCCAGAGCAGTACAGATCCTTTGAGGTATCACTATTTACACGGCCTTGCATTTGTTTTCTAGCAGCTAGGTATTGCAGTAGATTGAGCCCCGGGCCTGAAGCCCTGAGTTCAAATCTAAGCCTCGAACACGTGCTTAGCTGTGTGACCCTGGGCAAGTCACTTAATCCCTTTTGTCTCGGTTTCCCCACTGGTCAAATGAGCTGGAGAACGAAA
>CM053586.1:337817541-337841112 GCA_028646515.1 Pseudochirops corinnae
TATGTATAGGAGGGTGTTTGTGTATATAAATACATATGTGAGTACGTGTATATGTATACATAGACAGAGGGCACAGGATCAGTTGAATAGGAAGGAATGATATCTAAAAACTAAAATTAAGAGGTGAGAGAGGAATATATTGGGAGAAGGAGAAAGGGAGAAATAGATTAGGATAAATTTTCTCATATAAAAGAGGCAAGAGAAAACTTACCAATGGAGGGGAAGAGCAGGAAGGTGAAAGGGAATGGGTCAACCTTATTCTCACTGAATTTGGCTTAAGGAGGGAATAACATACACACTCAATTAAGTATCTTGCCCTACAGGAAAATAGGAGGGAAAGGGATAAGAGGGGGGAATGATAGAAGGGAGGGCAGATTGGGGGAGAGGGTAGTTAGAAGCAAACACTTTTGAAAAGGGACAGGGGCAAAGGAGAAAATAGAACAAGTGAGGGGCGGGATACGATGGAGGGAAATATAGTCAGTCTTTCACAACATACCTACTATGGAAATGTTCTTCATAACTACACATGCACAACCTATATTGAATTGCTTATCTTCCCAGTGGGGGTGGAGGAAGGAAAAAGGGAAAAAAATCTGGAACTCAAAGTTTTAAAAACAAATGTGTATTAAAAAGAAAGAAAAAGAAAAAGGAATCGACCCATTCATGGCCGAGAGAACTGTGGTGTCTTCGTTGTTTCTGTTGGTTGCTCTAGCCTTGCTCTGCTTTGCTGCAAGTATTTTCTTTTGCTTCTGGCCCCTAGGCCTCAGTTCTGGGATCAGCATGTTGTCCTCCACCAAGAGAATCCAAATATACAATTAATGGAGAGTGCAGCAGAGAGTTTTAATTTAACCAATTGCTGGATTTGTGGTGGGCCTCAAGGAGTGCTCAAAAGTTGGCCCTGGGTCCTGGCAACCGGCACCATTAAATCCTGCATGGGTTCTTAGCAGCCTGGATTATTTACTAGCAGAAGAAGGAGGTGTCTGTGGGAAGCTAAACCTTTCCAGTTGTTGTGTAAAAATTTATAATAATGGGGAAATAGTTAAAGATATTACCAAAACATCAGGAAATTAGCACATGTCCCTGTCCGGACATGGAATTCTCCCTTCAATACCTCTGGGATTTCCTGGTTTAATGGGTCCTGATGGAAGCAAGCCCTTGGGTTCCTCCTGATGGCTTTTAGTGGAATTATCCTGCTCCCAGTGTGTCTCCCCTATATGATGCAACTGATAATGAGAATAGTCAGACTCTTTGTCCTAGTTGGTGAAAATAGAAGGGAAAGGAGATATTAAATTGATGATTCTGAAAAGTCAGGGTTGGGTGCCAGTCTGAGATCACCCTGATGGGAATTCTCAAGGAGAATTAGTGGAAGAGATCTTCTAGCCATGGTGAGAGGAGTCTTTAAGTTGTGAGAAATGAGAAGTGGAGATTGGGAAGGATGATTTCTCAGAAGTGAAGCCTCCTCAAAAGGGTTAATAATTTTTGTATTGTTGAAACACAGATTACTCCCTTACGCAATAATATCTGTAGTTAGCCATGCTTTGCAACACAACTTAAACTGTGCATTCTTGCAAACTCTTGCAAAAATTCCCACCATTTCTTGTCTGCAGGCAAACTTTGTTCTTTGTTGCTGGGGAAGATTCCCACAAATAGATTGTGGCCCCTGAAGACCAGTCAATGGGATAAGGGGAAGGAGGTCGGGGGGGGGAGGGGGCTCGTGTTAGGGTACAAAGGGACCTTGCTTTCCGGAATCATTTTGTACTTCCCAGACGAGGGGGGTACCCTTCTCATGAGAAACCACTACCTTCATTT
This sequence comes from Pseudochirops corinnae, assembly GCA_028646515.1. NCBI lineage: Eukaryota > Metazoa > Chordata > Mammalia > Diprotodontia > Pseudocheiridae > Pseudochirops > Pseudochirops corinnae. Next base: position 337,819,351 of record CM053586.1, read on the forward strand.
CTGCTTTCAGGTATCTAAGTCTTTGTATTGATTTTTTTTGGTAGTGGTCTCTGTCCCACACACCTTCCACACCTGGCACGCTCGCTCTCATTATCCAGCCTCAGTTTCCCTGGCTTCCTTTAAGACTCAAATCAGTCAGTCAAGAAACATTTTTCAAGACCTACTATGTGCTCTGGGGATGCCAACAGAAGTGAACGACCTGCTGCCCTTGAGGAGCTTACGATCTCATGAGTGAAGAACACACACAAAAGGGACCTGGATGGGGAAGGGCAGAGAAGGTGCCATGCTTGGGGACTGGCCCACAACCTAGGCCCCCTCTTTAAATGGTGGTCATGGCTCACTCTATAGGAGCATTTCCAGGTAGAGTCTTCCCCCCAGTGGCTTCCCTCTGACATTGCCGCCCATTTACTCCTGCCCTAGGTGCCTAGTTATTCACCTTCAGTCCCCCGTAGACTGGGAGGTCCTTGAGGGCAGGGACCCCACAGGGCCTGGCATGTGGTAAGCACTTAATCAATGCTTGTTGACTGACTGCGTGATAACCCTTTGGTCCTGAGTCCCAGAACAGGCCAAATAAGTTGGGGAAAGATATTGTCCTGTTGACCTGTTCAATTTTCCATCAATTGCATAAGGCTGGAAGTGGAAGGACCAAGGCCAGCAACTCAGAACAGTCTCCTTCCTACCCCGAATCATCACTGGACTCTGGGGGCTGGGCTGGGCTCCTCCCCATGCCTAAATCTCTCTCTTTTCCCTGCTGCTGCCAGCTGTTCTCCTCCCACTGTACCTGCTGCATCCCTTAGTGGGGAGTGGGGGGCCCTTCTTGAACAGTAGTACAGGTAGCTGGCACCAGAAGGCTATGAGTTCTCCTAAATGCCAGCCTGGGGCTAGATGTCACCAACTCTAGCACTTGATGACCTGCTTACAGAGAGACTAGACAGCAGCGGAGGGGGAAGAATTAAGGATGGCCAGCAGCTGTCGGGGGATTGTCACCTGCAGTCCTTGGGGCTAGCTTCTGGTGGGGTCCACCCTTGGTGCAAAGTTCAGCTTGGGTGAGCCCTGATTGAGCCACTTGTTGGCAAGCATAAATGGGATGCTCAGAACCCTACCCAGGACAGAAGTCTCACTGCCTGCCTCATCATTTTCCCCACCATGGTTCCAGAACTTAGCCCCAGAGAATCCAAATTGTTAGAGCTTGAGGTCACTGGGTCCAACACCTGACTTGGGGCAGCTTGACCAGGAAACCCAGGGTAGCAGTAGAGAGGTTGGATAATCCAGGCAGTCCTGCCCAGCCTAGCCCAACCTAACCCAGACCTCTCTCTGCTGACTGGCTGCAGGATGTTGTACCAGGAAGGAGTCGCTGAGGAGCTCCAGAAGTTAGGCCAGTTCCTGCTCTCCTTCTTTTTAGCCCTGTTGGTCATTGCGGTTGGCACTTGTCTTTTTTGGAAATGGGTGGCCAAAGCCCAGGCCTGGGCCAAGATCAGAGAGGCCCAGAAGAGCAGAGAAGTGTCCCTGAAGAAGATGGAGGCTGCAACTGAATGGCTAAAGCAACAGGTAACCCTCCTGGGCGGCCCCACCCAGACACACCCACACTACCCTCTACCACCTCCCCCCTCCCCCCAGGCACTGGGACCAGCAGGGAACCTGGAAGGCAGACTCTACTTGGAGAAAATCTGTCCTCAAGGACAGGACCCTTCCAGATCCCCAGCAGCTTGGGGGGGATGTGAGAAGCTTTGGTACATAGGGACCCTCCAAGGAGGTGGGGGCCCTGTGCGCTGCCATAGGTATTGATAGTTCAACCAGAAATTGTTTCAGCTGGCAAAGACTTTGTAGACTACTTAGACCAAGGCTTTCATTTGACAGAGGGGGAAACAGAGGCCCACAGAGAGGAAAGGACACAAGGAAAATGCCCAGCTCCCATTTCTCTAGTATTTTAACTACTGACCAAACATTATCCTCACAATGGTCTCCTGAAGGAGATAGTGCAAATATTGTGCCTCTCTTTTGACTGAGGAGGAAACTGAGACTGAGGGGGCAAGGGAGTAGTCCAAGGTTCCAGTCCCAGGTCTTCTGACTCCAAGCCCAAGACCCTTTTTACCACACTTTCTCCTCTCTAGAGTAAATACACATATGGTTCTCAAGAACTTAAGAGGTGATGAATAGCATCCATCATCCTCGCTGGATCTTTAAAAAAAACCAACTTATTTAATGTTTTATTTTTCCCAATTACATGTAAAAATAATTTTAACATTCTTTTTTATTCAAATTTTCTGTTTCAAATTCTCTCCCTTCCTCCCCCATTGAGAAGGCAAGCAATTTGACATAGGTTATACATGTGTAGTCATGCAAAACACATTTCCATGTAACTCATTCTGTGAAAGAAAACACAAACAAACAAACAAACCTCCGAAACACCAAACCCAAGAAAAATAAAGAAAGCAAAGGATAAGTATCTTTGATCTCCATTCAGGCTCTACCAATTCTTTCTCTGGAGATGGACAGCATCTTTCAACATAAGTCCTATAGAATTGTCTTGGATCATTGTATTGCCGAGAATAGCTAAGTCATTCAGAGTTGATCATCATACAATGTTGCTGTTACTGTGTACAATGTTTTTCTGGTGCTGCTCACTTCACTCAGCATCAGTTTGTATCAGTCTTTTTAGGTTTTTCTGAAGTCTGCCTGCTCATCATTTCTTATAGCACAATAGTATTCCATCACATTCATATACCACAACCTGTTCAGCCATTCTCCAGCTGATGGGCATCCCTCCATTTCAAATTCTTTGTCACTCCTAAAGGAGCTGCTATAAATTGCCCTCGTTGGGTCTTGTCTACTATGCTGTTGTGAGCCAGGGGAAGGCTCATATCATTAGCCTTGTTTTGCCCAGCAGGAAGCCAGAGAGGAGGAGGATCTTACTGATGTCCCACAGAGAGTCAGTGGGGGTGCTGGCTGCTAGCTCATGGCTCCCCTACCCTAGGAGTGCACCTTCTGCTGAGGTCTGACCCTTGAAATCTAGTCTAGAGTATCTTCTTTCGGTCCCCAAGGACGAGTCAGAGGCAGTAGGCTCAGCTTGCTTTTTGGTGGGTTGAGGGGTTTTGATTCATGATCCAAGGGAAAATTGGGACATAAGGTCCTAGACATCCCTGGGGACCTTTGAAAGGTGTAGGGACGGGCAAGGATTGGCTGGGGTCAACTTGACCCTCCATGGAAAAGTCTCGGGCTTTACCTCACTCCTCTTCCCTACCTTGAACCTTCCCTAAGCTCCCCTTTTTCCTGTACTTAGGTGTCCTGTGAGTGGGTGGGGGGCAGGAAATAGAGTGGGGGAGGAACAGACCCAGACCTGCCCTCAAGGGGCTCCAAAAGTCAGGGATTTCTGGAGTTTCTGTAATAGTAGGAAAGAAGGAAGGAAAAATCATTGATTGTGCACCTGGCACTATACTAAGCACTTTACAGATAAAATCTTGTTTGATTCTTGCAACAACTCTAGGGAGTGTTACTATTAATTGTCCTCATTTACAGGTGAGGAAACTAAGTAAGGCAGGCAGAGATTAAGTGACTTGCCCAGGGTCACGCAGCTAGTGTCAGCTCAGATTTGAACTCAAGTCTTCTTGACCCCAGGCTCAGAGCTCTCTCCACCGTGCTACCGGTAATAGGGAAAGAGGAAAGTGCTTTGGACCTTTGCAGGGTTTGAACAAAGACTTGGAGGGAGTCATGAATCTGACATGTATAAGGGATGGGAATGATAGGGTCAACCTGGCTGGGGCAGAAGGTGTGTAAGAGGACTTGTCAGTGAACAAACAGTGGGAGATGAGACTGGAGGCAGACAAGGACTTGACTTCGTCCTGGGTCAGTGGGAGCCAGTAAAGGTCTTGGAGCAGGGCAGGGACATTTTCAGCGCTCTGACTTTGACTCCCCCCTCCTCAGTCAATAGAATGTGCCCCCAGCTCTTCTTGGGACCTCAGTTTGAAAGTCAGAGAGGACAGAAGACTTGTAATCTTGGGCTGCACTGCTTGTGCCACCCCCCCAACTCTTACCCACCCCAAAAGAGGGGGAAAACTGTAGGAAATACTTGGGATGTGTGTGAAGTGACAGAACATTAACTGCAAGAAGTCCCAGGGGGCCCAGGCTTTAACATGGGCTTTAGAGCCAGAAGGAACTTTGGAGGGCATTGGGTTCAATCCTCTGATATCATAGGTGAGGACACTGAGGCTGGGGGAGGGAATGATTTGTCATGGCTACACCAAAGTCAAGTTTCCAACCCAGATCTTCTGACCTCCCACCCAGGCCTCTCTTTTCTCCCCTGAGCCATCCTTCACACAAGGTCGATGGGAACATTCAGCTGGGCTGGGTTATTGGGGTCACATTCACAGAGTTCCAGAATCTCAGAGCTAGAAGGAAGGAACCTGAAAAGCCTCTGGTTCTGAGTGAGAATCCCCCCTAAGAACTCCCCTGACAAAGCCCCATCTGGCCTGTGCTTCTGCTTGGAGACCGCCAAGCAAGGGGAGCTCACCACTCCTCTGGGCCGCCAGATCTGATTCTGGATGTCTCTTATTGGTGGAAGTTTCTCCTGACGTCCAGCCTGAACTGGCTTCCTTCCCCCTCCCCTCATCACTGCTCCTGGTTCTGCCCCACAGCACCAACTGAAGCAGCCTAAAAGCGGGTCCTTGGGACTGTGCCTCAAAAAGGGAGGCCCCATCTTCCCTGCTCCCTCTCAGCCCAGCCTTCTTCTTCTGCGAACATGCTATTTCTGAGCCCTCATTTGCTGCAGTCAGATTGCCCTTGCCATTGGGGCGGCCCTCACCAGGTCTAATTCAGATCCTTCCTGCTGTGGTGAAGGCCCCTGCTGGCAGCCCCATGGCCTGTGGCCATCATTTATAACCAGCTCCATGTCCCTGAGGTGAGGGTGGCAGGTGGGGGCCCCAGAGGGCCCTGGCCCAGACAGAACATCGAGGGGCCCAGTGTCTGAGCCAGGTCCATGGAGCCCCAGGCCAGGAAGGTCGGGCTATTTCCAGCCTCGTGCTGTTGTCCCAGCCGGTAGCGTCACCAGGATGCCGGTGATGGGGAGATTGATTACAGCCAGGCCCTCCTGTCAGGTTCTGACAGCCTGGGAGAAGAATGTGTATTAATATTAATTGGGGCTAATTAGTTGGATAAATCAATCTGTCCGGAGAGACTGGGCTGTTCCCACCAGGATTGGAGGAGGCCAGACAGTTCTAATGAGGTTGTTGTAAGGAGTATGTTTCTCTGTGAGTGTGAGTGTGTGTGTGTGTGTGTGTGCGTGTTTGTTTGTGGTGGTGAACAGTTACATCTGTGCGTGGCGGGGCGCGGGGGATTGTGAATGTACATAGGAAAGAGGGTCAGCCTTGCGGAGGGGATGGAGCCACTGTGTGGGGCTAGGGTGGGTGGGGACCCTGGGTTTGCATTCTGCCTCTCACCCCTAATGGCTGTGACCCCGACCTCTGACCCTCAGTTATCTCAAGTGGAAATACAGGATAACAACAGCACTGATCTGCCAAGATTGTTGGGAGGGTCCAACGAGATAATATAGGCAGCCACGGAGGTGCGCAGTATGGTTGGGCTTGTTGGATGGCTGTGACTGTAACGGAATGTGGAGAGCAACAGGCTCTGAGTCTCAGGATTCTCATCTGGAAAGTGGGATGAACAATCCTCACATGACCCACCTCACAGGTTTGTTGGAGGAGAGCACTTTGTTGGGTCCATAGTTCCTGGCTCTGTCTCCCTTCCACCCCTCCCAATCCTGTTCCTGCAGAGCCCCCACAACCAGACCCCAAGTGAAAAGTTGTACAGTGTCCCTTGGGGCTTAGCCCACTGAGCTTTTTGCTGGATCCTCTCCCCGCCAGCCACATCCCCAGGATCTAGTCCTGTGCCAGAAGGAGATAGGAGGAGGGGAGGAGTGAAGCCTAGGTCTGGCCTCGAGGGCCTCCTAGTCTCTCTAAAGAGGTAGGACTTGTCTCTAAGGATCAGTGAGACAGCAAGGGTGATTGAATAGAGGGAATTCAAGATGCAAGAAAGGCCCTAACTCAGAGACTGGTCCCAGGATCAGCCATGCAGAGGAGATAGAATCCCCGTAGGAGGAACAGAAGAAAGTTGCAGGGTCTGGGTTCAAATCCCACCCACTGAAACTACCTGTGTGACCTTGGGCAAATCACTTACCTTTCCTGGGCCTCAAGTTTCTATTTCTATAACATGTAGGGGGTAGGACTGGATAATTTTTGGAATCCATTCCAACTTTATGTTTTGTGACTCTGAAGAGGGAAATGGAGATGAATGAAAATGGGGAGAATAGGGGTTCCCTCTGCTAGTATGTCCTGGGTCAACCTATCTGCTCCCTTCTCTAGGAACCAGAGGTCTCTCACTAACAGACCAGTTCCTCCTTACCTGGCTCCCATAGAATCACAGAGCATCAAAGTTAAGAGTTAAGTTAACTTCCCTTGTTTTTTAGAGGTGGAAATCAGCTCAGAGAGGGGAGGGAGCTTGCCTATAGTTTCACAGCCATTCAGTAGCAAAGCCAAGATTAGAATCCAGATCTTTTGATTTCCATCCAAGATCTCTTTCCCTCCAGCCCATTATGCTTCCTCCTGCCATCTCTTTCCCTCCCTCCCTCTGTCTCTCCGTCTCTCTGTCTATCTCTTCCTCTCTCTCTCTCCAACAGTTCCTGCTATTTGATGTACAGAGGGCTTCCCAGATGTGTTGGTCTATCTAGCTAAAGATGTACTAAGGCGCTTTGCTCGGTCTTAGATCTTGGCAGATGATCCCTGTGATTCGGTTATGAGGGCAAATGCTTTTTTTTCTTCCTGTCATTAGTTTTGTTTGACATTGCTTAAAAAGGTAATACCCAGAACAGGGCCAGTAGGATAGCAGCTTTTCTTGAAAACAAAAACAAACATGTCCATATGGTACTTTCTTAACAGGCAGCTGAAAGTCACTGTTGGTAACACTCTCATTGTGGGAAGTTAGGTAGCACAGTGGATAGAGTGCCATGCCTCAAACTGGGAAGACTCCTCTTCCCGAGTTCAATTCTGTGTGACCCTGGGCAAGTCACTTCACCCCCTTTGCCTCTCTTTTCTCGTAAAATGAGCCTGAGAAGGAAATGGGAGACCACTCCAGTGTCTTTGTCAAGAAAACCCCAAATGGGGCCACAAAGAGTCAGACAGGACAGAAAAACAACTCCCCAACAATCCCCTCAGCAGATAGAAGTAATGACCAGAAAGGTGCCTGTAGGATTAGGAATAATTCCTTTTTTAGACCTTCCTCTGACATAGCGTCAGCTAGGTGGTGCTGTGGATAGAATGCTTTCCTAACTTAGAGTTAGGAAGATCTGGGTTTGAAACCAGCCTCCCTACACTGGCTGGGTGACCCCAGGTAAGTCACTTAACTGCTGCCTGCCTCCATTTCCTCATCTGTAAAAACAATGATTAGAATAGAATAATAATAATAATAGTATCTGCCTTCCAGGGTTACTGTGAGGATCAAATGCGGTAATATTTGTAAAGTATCATGCAAAGCTTCAAGTGCTCTCTATAGAAATGTTGTCTATGATGGATAGGATGGAACTCCGGACCTGGAGTCAGGAAGACCTGGGTTGAGTCTTGCCTCATGAGACCCTAGGCAAGTCATTGTTTTCTGCCTTAGTTTCTTCATCTGTAAAGTAACAGCAGCTGCCTCAAAGGGTGGTTGTGAAGATCGCATGAGATGTGCTAAGTGCTCAGTGTTTGACCAGCCTCCAGGCACTCTCCGTGCTGTCTTATTGATGCTAGGCTGGCTGCCAGCCCATGTCACTCCCTCAACTGTAACTCACTGAACTGAGACTGGTCTTCTCTGTCAAAGGGAATTCCCCAGCAGGAGGAAATGTCACATCTGGGCCAAACAAAGCAGTAGGATCTCATTCTACATTATCCTTGAATGAAAGATCTGAATTGTTGTAACAACTCCAGTCAGTCAGTTAACATTTACTGAGCACCTACTATGGGCTAAGCACTGTGCGAATGCTAGGGTTACAAAGAATGCAAAAGACAGTCCTTGCCCTCTGGGGGCCCACAATCTAATGGGGAAAAACAAGCAAACACATATGTACAAAGAAGTTATATACAAGATAAATAGGAAATAATTAAGAGGGAAGGTATGATAAAGGAAGGGGTATGAGGTGGAAGATGGGAAAAGGAGTGGGATTAGGCTGTGAAGTCTTTGCACTCCAGAGGATTTTATACTGAGTCCTATGGGAGTTGCTGGCTTTGACTGAATAGGGGTGGGATGGGGCGACATGATCAGACCTGCGATTTATGAAAGTCAGTTCGGTGACTGAATGGAGGATGGGAGTGGGGAGAGACTTGAGGCAGGTAGACCCACCAGTGGCTAGTGCAATGGTCCAGGTGTAAGGGCACCAGGGTAGGGCAGTGTCAAAGGAGAGGAGGGGGAGTGTTGGAGAGATGTGGCAGAGATAAAAAGGATGGCCTTTTGCAACAGTTTAGATGTGGGGGCTGATAGATAATGAGGAGTCCAGGATGATGCCTAGAGTGTGAGCCTGATGGATTGACTGGAAGGAAGATGACAACACCTTGATGGTAAAAGGGTAGTTGGGGAGGGGAGGGTTTAAGAGGAAAAATAATGAGTTCTGTTTTGAATATGTTGAGTTTAAAATGTCTACTGGACATCCACTGATTAAAAGGAAGTTGGAGATATGAGACTGAGGTCAGCAGAGAGATTGGGGCAGGATACATACATCTGAGAATTGTCAGCACAGAGATGGTAATAAAATCAATGGGAGCTAATGAGATCACCAAGTGAAAATAATGAGTTCAGTTTGAAACATGTTGAGTTTAAGATGTCCCGTGTACAGACATGGACAGAACCCTGTGGTACACTTACAGTTAGAGGGCATGATCTGGATGAGGATCCAGAAAAGGGAGAATGGTCAGAGAGGTAGGAGGAGAATGAGGAGAGAGTAGTGATCCAAAACCGGAGAAAGAAGAGAAGAGAATATCAGGGAGGAGGGAGTGATCAGGTGAGACATACAACACGGAGAGACCTGCTCATGGAAGGTGTTGGTCATTGTGGTGGAGGACACCCAGCACAGATTGTAAATCCCTATAGATTGTGAGAATCTTGAGCTGCACATGTTTGGAGATAGTGGCATGTTGCATCAAACACCAGAACATAGCAGAATCTCCTGGAAGATATTTGTTAACACCCAAGAATTTGGTTTAACCATCCACACAGGAAAAAACAAGTGGATGAAGAATGTTTGTTGTCCAAATTATGACATACAGCTAGATGTTACATATATATGTACATATGTGTATATACATAGATACACATCTATAACGGACAAAATATGTTCTATACCTCTCTGCTCTCTCTTGCTAGCTCATTCACTCACTCTATCCTCTTCTCATTCCAGCAGGTACACATCTAGAATTTATTTTCAGGGTCCTAAATGTAACCCTGGTGTGGGAGGAGCCATATACTCATACCTGTTGCTCCTAACCAGGGCCCCACCAGTGTGCTTCTCTTTTGTTTAAATGAGTCACAATGACACCATTAATTTCTCCCCTGGGAATTTTATTCCACCCCTGGATTTCTCACATTGGAAGTCCTCTCTGCCCCTGTTGCCCCTTCCTGTTATTGATTAGTTCCTTCCAGTACAGACATTTTAAGGAAAGTGTCCAGCCCAGCCATGCTTTTGTTCCTCTTCAGGCTCCACTCTTGACTCTCTGGACTTTTTTTCATTATCCTAGATGTTCAGTCCAGCCCTGCATTTCTCTCACTGGAAGCAATCTCCCATACTCTACCCCGAGGCCCTTTCCTCTAATTGGATGGTTCCTTGCAGAACCCTTACTTTATGGAAATGCCCAAGTCAGTCACATCTTCTTGCTTCCTCAGGTTCTGCTCCTAACTTCCCAGAATTCCTCTACAATTCCCCCATTTGGGTACCTTCCCCCTTGCCTCCACCTCCCCAGTATTCAGCTTCCTTTTGCAAGTTGTCGTCCCCTATTAGAATGTAAATCCTTTGCTGTTTTAGAGCATTCCTTCTGGGTCTCTTTGCTCTCCCGCTGAATGAAGTGGCTTCTACTCTTCTTGGATCAGTCATGTTAAATTCTTTTAACCAATTGGCAGCGTTAAGCCTAGCATTTTCAGGGTTACCTAGGGTGTTCTCTCTTGGCTAGGTGCTGAGGCAACATTGAATTTGGTTTCTTTAATATTGCAATATGCAAAGCAGAGGAGTTTTTGCTTGAGGCTTTGAGGGCGTTTCTCACCTTGAGCCACAGAAGGAGGTTAAGAGTTATGTAGTGAGCTGATGTACCCTGTACAAAGTAACAGCAACATTGTAAGACATCAGCTGTGAATCGCTTAGCTATTCTCAGCAATACAATGATCCAAGACAACTCTGAAGGATTTAGGATGACAAATACTATCCATCCCCAGAGCAAGAACTGATGGTCTCTGAGTACAGATTGAAACAAACTTTTTTTAAACTTTATTTTTCTTGAGGAGTTTTTTTTTATCTATGTTTTCTTTTACAGCACATTAAGGAAATGTTTTACATGACCACACATGTATAACCTATATCAAATTACTTGCCTTCTCAGTGAAAAAGGGAGAGAATTTGGAAATCAAAGTTTTAAAAAGGAATGTTAAAAATTGTTTTTATATGTAACTGGGGGAAAATGAAATACCAAATAAAAATTTTTAAATGGAAAAAAGAGTTGTGTAGGCAAGCCTTTGAGGGGTTTCTTCTCTCACAAGAGAGTGAGGCAGCAATTCCCCCCAGATGGTTCTTCACCCATAGTAGAGGACTCTCTTTTCTTCCTGTTAACTTGTTCACACAACAGAAATTTCCTCCAATCAGATCATCTCCCCACATTAATGGCAGAACCTCTAGTTAGTTGACCTCAATGTCTAACAGTTTCTGAGTTTTGTTTTCTGAACTTCTGTAAACAGCTTCTCTCATGAGCTTCTCAGATCTCTTTTCAGCCCTCAGCTTTCTTGGTTACTGACTCCTGCTCTTCTGATCTTGATTCTTATCTGGCTGCTAATGCCTCAAGTCAGGGCCTCCTAATGTGTACTGACTCATCTCTGACTTAGGTTGAGAAACTCCATATATCTATAAATCTATATTTCTGTCAGACAGGGCATAAATTTTTATTCTACAATAGTCCCAAAGCATTTCTTTGGCACAGGTTCCCAGAAATAACCTTCAAAGTCCTGAAAATGTGCTCTAGACATTGCTACAATTGGTGTTTTTCTGTTTGAGTGCTTACTCATCCTAATTCTTTCAAAATTGTATTTGGAGTTAGGATTAGTCAGGGTTAGAAGTTAGTTAGGTGCCAAGGTTCTCTTCATGTGTTTCTCATGTGAATGTCTTATTTCTGTCCCTTTCATTAATAAAATATTTATTTAAGAAATAGGAAGTACTAGCTATCTATCTATCTAATCTATCTATCTATCTATCTATCTATCTATCTATCTATCTATCTATCTATCTACCTGTCTATGAAAGAGATACTCTGGATGCAATCATAGCAAGGACAGCTTCATTGCTCCCTCAGAGTTCTAGGGGTACCCCTAAAGGGTTAGGAGTGACTTTTTGTAGTGCTGGTAGCTCAAGCTTCCATTTCAGTGTGTTCTTAACACTGTTATCATCAATAATTAACATTCCAATTCTATTTAACCTTGGAATTAACTCCAACGAACACCCTCATTCCCTTCAACCAGTTAGCATCAGTTAACTTCTTTTTTTAAAAAATATTTATTTTTAATTTCCAGCATTCACTTCCATAAAATTTTGAGTTCTAAATTTTCTCTCCCTCCCTCTTCTCCCCCTCCCCAAGATGATGTGCAGTCTAATATAGGTTATACATATACATTCATATTAAACATATTTTCACATTAGTCATGTTGTAGAGAAAAATTAGGACCAAAAATTAGGAGAAACCATGAGAAAAAAGGAACAACAAAAAAGAGAGAAAATAGTCTGCTTTGATCTACATCCAGACTCCATAGTTCTTTCTCTGGATGTGGACAGCATTGTCCAGCATGAGTCTTTTGGAGCTGTCTTAGATCCTTATATTGCTAAGAAGAGACAAGACTATCAAAGTTAGTCATTGCACAATGTTGCTATTAACTGTGTAGCAATGTTTTTCTGGTTCTGCTCACTTCACTCAGAATCAGTTCATGTAAGTCTTTCCAGGTTTTTCTGAAGTCTGTCTGATCATCATTTCTTACGGAACAATAGTATTCCATCACATTCATATATCACAACTTGTTCAGTCATTCCCCAGTTGGTGGGCATCCCTCAACTTCCAATTCTTGGCCACCAAAAAAAGATCACTTAACTTTTCAAAAGGGATATTTACTTTAAAGATATAACAAGACCAGAAGTTACAAATATATTCCCCCGACACCTTGTGACACACTCTCTCCTATACCACATCAGGTCCTGGGAAGAGTAGTCTCAGACAACAGTGTTCCTACATAGCATTTGTCCCACCAAGCTTCCTTCCAAATGTGTTGTGGCCAATGGATAGAGGAATCTGCATCTCTGCTACATGGGCTAAGTTAAACAGGTTTCTCTGGTCTTCTCTCTTCACCATCTGGCTTCTGCCAAATCCAGGCATGGACTTCCAGGCTTTTGGTGGCTTTCTCTCATGACCTTTAGATGTTCACAAGGGCATAACGATATCTACCCTCCTTCACCTGAAAGCAGGAAAAAGAAAAAATAGTCAAAACAAACAGAAACAACAGAACCATGTGCACATGGGCTAAGTTGCCCTGGAAGGAGGGGAGGGGAGAGATAAAGACGTAGGGCTTAGTCCTTGCTTCCTCACCTGAGGGAGGCAACCAGTGGGAATGAAGACCCTCTTACCTCTTGACTTTGGTAAGTAAATGCCTTTGAGTCCACCTCACCTCTGACACACAGCTGATTGGCCATCTAACTTTTTTAATCACATAGTTAGTGGACCAGAAAACAGTTACAGAATATTTCCACATGTTCCAAAATGCAGAAAAGGATTGCATCAGTCACCCATTGTACATGGTCTTAAGGACTAGAATCAATGGCTAATCAGGTGCTTGTTATATTTTTTATATGCAGATCTTTATCCATATGCTTATTGAATTTAATTAATTTGACATGATCTCCACCCAATCTCTGCCTCCCTTTCCATGTTTTTCTCTTTTCTCTTTTCTGTGTCTCTCCTCTCTCTCCCTCCCTCCCTCCCTCCCTCTCTCTCTCTCTCTCTCTCTCTCTCTCTCTCTCTCTCTCTTTCTCTCTCTCTTTCTCTCTCTCTCTCCCCCCAGGCACCTAAACTGGACCCAGAGCAAGTCCTCTCACTATCCCTTAGAGAGTTGGCCCACCAGTTACGCCAGGGCTCCCTGAGCCCGGAAAGTGTCCTCTGCGTTTACATGGAGAAGGTAAGAGATCTTCAGGGCTGTGAGGTCAGGAGTGAATCACCTCACCCACCTCAATAATCTCACCCTCCCATGCCTGGATGACTGCATAGTCAGGTCCCAAATGTAGGGGGACAGGTCCATAACCTCAGTTTAAATCTCGGGGTGCTGCTGAGGAGTGGGAGTCACCTCTGTGTCTTGAGTGAGGCTTCCTGAAGAAAAGCTGGGAAAGACTCCTTGAGGGAAAGCTACCTCTTGCTAGTACCACTTCACAGCTGCCTCTCCTCCCCTCTGAACCTAGGCCCTGAAAGTGCACTATGAGCTGAATTGCCTCACCGATTATTTGGAGGATTGTAAGGTTCAGTTGCAGGAGCTGAAAAGACAGCCCAAGGGGAAGCGGGGCCTGCTCTGTGGGGTCCCTGTGAGCATCAAAGACCCCTATGATTACAAGGTGAGTCCCTACATTATGAAGAGAGGGCGAGATGGAACATGGGGGAGCAGGAAACGTCAGCTGGGGCTTTGCACAGGAAGCAGCTTCCTAAGGGTTTGGTGAAGGAAGAGAAGAAGGAGGAGCCATGTGGGTGTGTGAATGTATGATCCTAGAGAGCTGAAGTAGGAGTGTGTGAAAGTGTGTGTGTGTGTGTGTGTGTGTGTGTGTGTATGTGAGTCAGAGGGTGTGTGAGTATGTGTGAATGTGTGTGCAAGTGTGTATGTGTGTGTATGTGTGAATGTATGTGTGAGTTTGTATGAATGTGTTATGTATGACTGTGTGAATGTGTGTGTGTGTGTGTGTGTGTGTGTGTGTGTGAGTGAGTGTGTGAAGGGAGGGGCCTGCCCTTTGAAGCCATCAGGAGGAAGAAGACTGAGGGCTGGAGGTGCATATTGTCATGAACATTTATGTATAATTTACTTGGGGGGGGGGGTCCAGAAGAGTGGGGGAGGGACAATGAGAAGGTCCTGGGTCCCCTGAAGGCCAGGTCAGCTACATCATTGATGTTTCCTCTCCTCCCTACTCTTCAGGGCCATGATTCCACCTGTGGCATGGCCTATTTTCTGGGGAAGCCTGCAGAGAAAGATGCCACCATAGTGAAGGTCCTGAAGAGCCAAGGAGCAGTGCCCTTTGTCAAGACCAACATCCCCCAGACCCTGCTCAGGTCTGCAGTAGAGGTTGAGGAGCTGGTAGGGGTGTGGGTGGACACAGGAGGGGGCAGGGCAGCTGCTGGCCTGGGAGACCAAAGGCACAGGTCCCAGTCCTATCCTCTGGGCCTTTCCCTCCCCACTGGCCAAAGGAAAGGGCTGGACTCCACGGTTTCTGAAGTCATTTTCAGCTGATAGTTTCATCTAGCACTCCTTTATTGTGTGTGCTAGCAAGCTTTGTTGTGCATTTGAGGTCCCCTCCTGATCAACAATATATTTCAATGCTGTATGTTACATCTATAGCTATGGTCTAATGATCTAGGTTCTAAGCTCAATACTGTTTTAATGTTCTCTTTTCTAAGTTGTTTTTTCCCCCTCAGCTCTCACAATCTGGGATCCATTATATGATATGTTACATTTACTTAATGGAATTTTCTATTGTGCTTCCTACATCTGAGGAGCTAAGTTGGCTTCCTTTATGTAGCCTAGCTTCCATCCCTGGGAGAGATGGAAAGTCCCAGGAGTAGCTCCAAAGATGGAGCTTGAAGGTCAAAATAATGCTGATTCTGCAATGACTCTCGAGTGTGGAGAGGGAAAGGCAAGTCTAGGGCAGATCTGTGATTGACTTTTGGCTCTCTGCCTCTTTCTGAAGCTATGATTGCAGCAACCCTATCTTTGGTGAGACCCTGCACCCCCAGAACCCAAAGAAAACCCCAGGAGGTTCCACTGAAGGAGAGGGAGCACTGCTGGCTTCTCGGGGTTCTATCCTTGGCTTTGGCACTGACACTGGTGGGAGCATCCATATCCCCTCTGCCTTCTGTGGCATTTATGGCATTAAACCCACTGTCTTCCGCCTCAGGTATAGTTCTGGCTGGGACATGAATCTTCCTTCTTCCACTTAAGGCAGCACTGGGTCCTGTCCAGGGTATTGTGGAATAATGGAAAGAGGGTATGATTTAAAAAAGAGACGAGTTCACAGAATTCCTCAAATCCAGAATCCAAGAATCTCAGAGTTGGAAAGGGCTAACATTAGTCCAACCTAACCAGGAAAAAAAAGAATCCCCCATGTCTAATAGGGAGCCATTCAGTCCTTGCAGGAAGAGTTCCAATGAGGTCCTTTTACTTTGTTACTGCTCAAACTGTGAGGAAGTTTTTCTTGACTTTTAGCATCTTTGCACGCCTCCCTACCCACCACCACCTTCTTTGCTTCTATCTCTGTCTACTGGGACCAAACAAAACAAATCTCATTCTCCTTCCATGCGACTATTCTATGGGTCCATCCATTTAACAATTTGAGTGAATCTAGCCCCTGCTTCTCTATCTTTTCCGCAAGAATGGCATGAATGTCTATCATAAGTCTTTGCTAGAATGCTTTCACTAAGTCTACATAAGCCACACCCACTGCAGCTTTTGATCAGCAAACACAGTAAAAACAGTTAAAGAGGAAGGGGGGGTTAGTCTAGCATGATTTGTTCTTGCTGAAGTCATGATGGCTTTTAGTGTCCACTTCCTTTGCTAGGTGTTCCATAACCATCCCTTTAATTATGTAGTCTATAATTTTTACCAGGAATTCAAACCAAATTCACTAGTTGCAGTTTGCAGTCTCCTTCCCCTACCTTCTTTTGAACCTTGGGACAATATTGACTCTTCTCCAGTCTTGTGGTGCCTTTTCCAGTCTTTATAATGCTGCAAAGATCACTGGGTGATTAAGCAATCACAGATGATGATTGTTTCAGTATCCCCAGTTCATTTGGAAGAGATGCCTTGAACTCATCTTGGGCAACCAAGTGCTCTCTTCCAATCAGTCAACCAACACATATTTATTAAACTCCTCCTCAGTTTCAAGCACCAGACCAGTTAGTGGAGATAAAAGTACAATATATGAAACAATTTCTTCTCAATTCCTTATTGCCTGTTGTTGTTTGGTCCTTTTGAGTCCAAAGATCATTGTAAGAAAAACTTCTTTGTCAGGAGAAAGTTAGTATGGGTCATTATTGGTTCTCTGTAATATTGGTTGGTCATGTCATTAATCAGGGTTTGTCAGTTTTTTTTTTTTTTGTATAATGTCTTTGATATTATATATACATTGTTCTCCTGGTCCTGCTTACCTCACTCTGTATCAGTTCATGTAAGTCTTCTCAGGTTTCTCTGAAATCATTTCTTTCATCTTTTCTTTTGATACAATAGTATTCCATTCCTTTCATGGCTCATAGTTTGTTCAGCCATTCCCCAAATGCTAAGCATTCCCTTAGTTTCTTGTTCTTTGTCACTACAAAAAGAACTGCTATAAATATACTTATATAGAGAGATCCTTTCCTTCTCATTGGAGCATAGGTCTAATAAAGACTTTACTAATTTATTTTCAATGAACAAAATTCTACTTTCTCTCCCTACTGCATTCACCCTCTTTGGACAAAAACTTCCCAAACAAAACCCTTACAACAAAGATATATAGTCAGGCAAAACAAATTGACCATGTCCAAAAAAATTTCCCAATTTGCAGTCTGAGTTCATTATCAGAGTCTCTGTAAGGAGGTAGGCAGCACATTTCATTATGAGTCATCTGGAATTATGTTATTGGAATCATAGTTATTTTATTTATTAGAGTTTTAAGTTTTTCAAAAATTTTTGTCTCTATGATGTTGCTGTGTAAATTGTTGTTAACTTCTGTTCTGTTAACTTCACTGGGCATCAGATCATACAAGTCTTCCCATGTTTCTTTGAAAAAATCTCCATTAGGGCTGGCTAGGTGGTGCAGTGAATAGAGCACAGGCCCTGAAGTCAGGAGGACCTGAGTTCATATCAGACCTCTGACACTTAACACTTCCTAGCTGTGTGACCTTGGGCAAGGCATTTAACCCCAACTGCCCTGCCTTCCCCCCTCCAAAAAGCAAAAAAATAAAAAATAAAGAAAATCTCCATCATTTCCATACACTAGCATTCCATTCCATTCATATAGCGCATTTTCAGCCATTCCTCAAATTACAGGTACCCCCTTAGTTTCCAATTCTTCACCACTATAAAAAGAAAGATGCCATAAATATTTTTGTACACATGAGTCCTTTTCCTCTTTCTTTGATCTCTTTTGGACATAGAACTGGTAGTGGTATCAAAGGATACACACAGTTGAGTAAATTTTGGGACATACTTACCAATTTTTTTCCCCAATGGCTGGACCATCTCACAGTTCCACCAAATAGCACATTAATATCCCTGTTGCCTTACAATTCCTCCAGCATCTGTCATTTTTCCCCCCCTGACACATTTGCCAATCGATTAGGAGAGTGGTAGAACCTCAGAATTGCTTTAATTTGCAAGCTTCTAATTGTTATAGACTTGGATCACTTTTTAAAAAAATGGTTGCTGGTAGCTTTAATATCTTCCTTTGAAAAACTCCCATTTAGAGCAATTTGGAACTATGTCCCAAAGAGAGTCCTTCTGTCTCCCCAAACTATGCGTGCCCTTTGATCCAGCAATACCACTACTAGGTCTATATCCCAAAAAGATCACAAAAAATGAAAAAAGACTCACATGTACAAAAATATTTATAGTAGCTCTTTCTGTGGTGGCAAAGAATTGGAAATTGAGGGGATGCCCATCAATTGGGGAATGGCTGAACAAGTTGTGGGATATGGATTTAATGGAATACTATCGTGCTATAAGAAATGATGAGCAGGTAGATTTCAGAAAAAACCTGGAAAGATTTACATGAATTGATGCTGAGTGAAGTGAGCAGAACCAGGAGAACATTTTACACAGTAACAGCAGCACTGTGCAATGATCAACTATGATTGACTTAGTTCTTCTCAGCAATACAATGATCTAAGACAATTCCAAAAGACTCATGATGGAAAATGTTATCCACATCATGAGAAAGAAATAAGGGGGCTGAATGCTGAGCAAAGCATACTATTCTCTCTTTTTCCCCCATTTCTCATGGTTTTTCCTTTTGTTTTGATTCTTCTTTCACAACATGACTAGTGTGGAAATATGTTTAATATGATTATACATATATTCTACACATATATTATATGTATTGATATTATTATAATATTATATTATATATTTTATATATATTATAATATAGGCCAGATCAAATGCCTCTGAGGTCTTTACCCACTCTGGGAGAGTGAATTTGGGAGGTATGAAGGAAGGAAGGAAAGAAGGAAGGAAGGAAGGAAGGAAAGAAGGAAGGAAGGAAGAAAGAAAGAAAGAAAGAAAGAAGGGAGGGAGGAAGGAAGGATATATATAATATATAATATATATTATATTAATATAATATTATAATAATATTATATTATTAATATTAATATATTATACATATACATTATATACATATTATACATACATTCTACATCAGATTGCTTGCTTGGCTAGAGGGGAGGAGGGAGAGAGAAAGAAAAAAACTGCAACTCAATATCTTATAAAAGTGAATGTTGAAAATTTTACTTGTAATTGCAAAAAAAATGAAATACTATTACGTGGAAAAAAGAAATTATTGCCCTTTAAAAAAGAAAGAAAAAATGTCTATTTATATTCTTTGATCATTTATATTTTGGCCAACGGGTCTTTTTCTTATAAATTTAAATCAACTCCTTATAGGACTTGGACATGAAATGTTTGTCAGAACAACTTTCTGCAAAGACATTTTTCCAGTTAACTGGAAATTAAGTAATTAATAAAAAGTACTCATACTATTTAATTTGAATAAGGCAAACTCTTCCAAAATAACGTTCCAATCATAGGTTATATCCCACCAACTCTCTGTGATGCCTCTAAGGTCAGATTTACTTCTTTGAACTAAGATCTTCAGTTCATCTTTCTGGTTACCTCTCAACAGATGTAGGTATCATGAATTTATACATTCATATCCAATGCAATGGGTTTTGCTGCTGGCCCCTTTCTTGGTTTTGTTCAGTCATTCCCCCAACTGATAGACACTGTCTTAGTTTCCAATTCTTCGATCTTACAAAAAAAGAGTTGCTATAAATGTTTTCACACATGGGTCCTTTTTCTCTTTCTACATTATAGGTCTGCTTTATGGTATCTAACTTGGTGGCTAAGTAGGCAATTCACTCCACCATAACCCTTTCTTTTTAGTATAAAGTTCTTTGGATTAGGCTTGTAAGGCCACAGGCAAATACATTCTCTCTGGTCCTTGTTAGGTACCCTCTCTTCCTGGCCAGGATTCTATTGTTCCTACATTTTAAACTGTGTTTCAGAAATCCAAATTCTATTTTCAGGCACCATCTTCTTAACCAGGTGTTCACTCCCCACGTTTCTCTTCTGCAATCCTTGTCTTCAAAGAAAGCAGTGATGGAAACAATTCCTATGCCCCTAAGATGTTCAGTTTCTTTCCCAAGACTTTGTAAACTTTAGTAATGCTTTCTAGATTCCTCCTGAAAGTGTTATCTTTGTCCACATAAATCATTAGAGGTAGGTAATAGACATCTGTTCTGATGAGTCTTCAAGATTCTCTGCCACGACCTAAATACTTTCCCTAGGAAGACAGCAACAGACTTCTCTATTGTTGTTATCAGGTTGACAAATAGCTGCCTCCTTACTTCTGAGAAGGGGAGTGCCCATTATCACTGTTTGTTTCTTCTTCCGATCTTTACTCAATTGCCTATCCCCTGACAGTACCCTTGGAGCCTTTGTCTTCCTCCTCTTCATCCTCTCCTTCCTTACATATCAGTCTATTCAGAAAGTTTTCAAGTGGAGGCTGGTTAGCTATGTGTCAGAGACCATAGAATCATTGATTCTCAGAGCTAGAAGGGATTTCATTGGCATCTAGTTCTGAGCCTGAACAAGAATCTTCCTTTTGTCATTTCTGACAAGTGGCTAGCCAGTCTCTGCTTGAAGACCTTCAAGGAGGAGAAACTCATTACCTTCTTTTGGATGAGTCCACTGGCATCCTTATGTCTCCTGTTCTCTTGGTGGACAATTCTAATTATTGCAAAGATTGTCTAAGAGTCTAAACATCTTTCTCTGTCCCTCCCCCCATTCCCCTTCATTCCTCCTTTTTATGGCCTCCTGGGGCCAAGCAGGACAAAGCTCATATCTCTTCCCCAGGACAGCCCTTCAAAAACTTTAGCCACAAAGTCCCATTTCAGTTTCTATTCTCCAGACCAAACATTGTTCATTCTTCAATTGATCACCCCACCTCTGATCCACCACTCCTATTCTTGCACTCTCTATATTTGGGGAATTCATTCCATTTTGAGGTCAGGCTGGTTGTCTTTATTGCTTTACTGAGCCTACCCTGGGCCATGAAGATATTGGATGGATTCCAGTATAGAGGAACAACTGTTAGTCTAGGGGAGGGTAACTAGGGAGGGTCACAAGTCCATGCTTCCACCACTAATCTTAAGTGTTTCAATTTATAGTTCCAATGGCATCAACTCAGCTGTAAAGGGGAGGAAGTCAGGTAAGCCTTCCCTAGCTCTCTTCTCCCGGTCACTTCAGCATCCAAATTACCTTGTTGGTCAATCAAATCTGACCTGTGCACCCATCATGCCTCTCCACCCCCAGCCCTGGGTTTTGGTTCTGCCCTCTTGGGAAGTCCTTCTTGCTGTTTAGACTCATTATCCCCTGCTGTATGTAGTGATTCCTCTCCTGGTGGGAGCTAGGAGCATTTACATTCTCCCCATCCCTCCCTCCCTCAATCCTAGTAATGACTGGAGCTGGTGCCATGGTTCGAGATGTGGACAGCCTAGTTCTGGTCTTCCGACTGCTGCTATCTGAATACATGTTCCAACTGGACCCCATGGTGCCACCCATGCCCTTCAGGGAGGAGGTGATCATTGGTGGGGGATGGTGGGGAAGGAGCAGCCTATGAAGGATGATACCAGGCTGGGGCAGGAGGCCAGGGTTTAATTCCTGGATCTACTGCTGATCTCTGTGAGCTTACGCAGTGACTGAATCTCCCTGGGTCCAATTTCTCTAGTGCTCTAAGGGACAGAGTTCCATAAGACCCACTCCCTTCTCCCCTGTCAAGCCTGCTTGACAGATTGGACTGAGGAAGAAAGGAAGTAAATTGTGTAGGACTAGCTCTTTGAAAAAAAGTCTCTATACCTCCTGGTCATCATCATCAATGTCCACCTATCTTCTCTCCTTCCCTCCCTCCCTCCTTTCCTTCCTTCCTTCCTCCCTTCCTTCCTCCCTCCCTCCCTCCTTTCTTCCTTCCTTCCTTCCTTCCTTCCTTCCTTCCTTCCTTCCTTC
>CM053586.1:337841612-337866426 GCA_028646515.1 Pseudochirops corinnae
TGGAAATTGGCTCCTGACCTCCAGCCCCTTAACAAGAATAGTTAACTTTTATATATGATTTGCAAAGTACATTGTGTGTGTTAGCTCATTGAATCCACATAACAGCCCTTCGAGGTAGGTGCTAACTGTGTCCCCAGCTAGGAAGTGTTTGAGGTAGGAAGGGAGTCTCTCCCTACTGTGCTGCCTAGAGGGGAAGGGGAGGGGGATGCAAAGTCTCTCCCCTTTGACCTCAGCTTCCCTAAGGGGAGGGACATCATAATGGCCTCTCCTTCTGAGATCCTGACGCCCCTCTGGGGAGCAGGTGTCTCTCCTCAGGTCGGTTAACAGAGTCGGTAATAGTCAGTAAACAATTATTAAGTGCCTACTGGGTGCCATGGACCATGGTAAGTGCTAGAGGAGCTTAGAGAATGGTTGGAGGAGGTCCAGCCCAGGTCTGGTGGGCTGATGCCTCAGCTCTAAAAGGCCTCAGAAAGCATGATGCTCACTCAAAGTCCCACACTCAGAAATAAACTCGCCTACACAGTTACCAAAGTATGCACCCATACACGGAAAGAGGAGGACCTCACACCCAGATATCATCTTCCCCTCACCCCAATAGGGACACACACCTGCTCCCCGTGGCAAACCCAGACTCCCTCCCCGAGTACTTGAGCCAGTATGAGAGCCCTGGGGAGTGTGTGTGTGCGTGTGTGTGCCTGTGTTAGGCCGCTGCTACCTGGGGATGAACAGAAGTGGAGCTGAGCCAGGAGGAAACGCAGAGGAGAGCGCTAGAGGGGGAGCGACTGTGCTGGGTGCGGGGCGCGCACGGTGGGGTGTGTGTGTGTGTGTGTCCTGTGAGTGTGGCAGGGCTCTGCTACCTGGGGGCAGACAGGAACGGAGCTGAGCTGGGGGCGGGGGGGACTAGGATGGGGATGGGGGTAGGGAGCCGAAAGAGGGAGGCTGCGCCGAGTGCGGGGCGCGCACGGAGGTGCGTGTGTGTCTCAGGAATGGGGCGGGGGGAATGGGGCGGGCTCGGGCAGATAGCTGTGAGGGACGTTTCAATCTCGCCGGTTCGGGGAAGCCATTTCCAATCTGCTCTCTATCATTTTCAATATCATTAATCCCAACCACTCCATTTTCCATGCTTGCTAGGCCAGGCCCCCGAGTGCGCCGCGGCGTCGAAAGTGACACATATTCATCACGGCCCGGGCGGCGCTGGTACAATATTAGTGTTGCCCCCCCCCGCCCGGCCCCCGCCTCCCTCTCCCCCCATTCAGCGGCCGCGCAGCCCGAGATGGCCCGAATCCATCACCTGGAGACTGTCACCCTCCCCAGCCCGCCCATTTATTTGGGCACTTAGGAGGTAATTGGGCCCCATTAGCCGGGCGGCCGGGCGGGCGGGGGCCGCTTGGCTTTGGGGGGAGCGAACTAGGGGCCTGGGGCTGCGGGGGCTGTAGGAGGGGGGCGCTTCCTCCTGCCTCCTCCATTCTCCTTCTGCGCTTCCCCTCCCCGGCAGTGGCTCCCAGAGCCCTGACATGGAGTCCTGGGGGTGGCGACTATCCTTCCCTACCCCGGGAGGGGATCTCTCCCCAGCTTTGGACCTGGTCCTGTGAAGAGGAGAGCACCCCTTCTCCAGGAAACCTCTTCAGGCTATGCCTCCGCTCCTGGGCACCCAATGGAGATGATATGTCTGTAGGGGGCAGGGTCTGGGTCTGCACCAAACTGGAGGAAAGGGACCTGGTTTGAGGGGCAGACGCGCCTCTGTCTCCCGGGAGTCTTCGGGGTGTGGGTGGGGGGCGGGACAAAACAAGGTCGCCCATCTGGGAAGCTGACCACCCCCGGATTGCTGGAGGGGGTGACTGCTCTGGCCCCCTTAGACCAGGTCTCCTAGAATTGAGAGTTCTCAGAGCCCTGGGGACGAAGGGTGGGTGGTATCCGGCTGTATTAGGAGCTTACCAGTTTACTCATTGATTGACAATCAGAGAAAGCTACGTAGAGGGAAGGGAAATCTCTGAAACCAGGGTGAAATAGGGCGGGAGGTTAAGACTACACGTCCTGATCCTTCCCTTTCTCCTGAGCAACAAGGACCAGGGTATCCCAGGCGGTGGGCCGGCTGAAGAGAGGCTCAGGGCGGCAAGGATGGAGGGTCAGGGCTTAGGGAGGACGGAGAGCAGGAGGACCCGGGAGCAGAAGGACGGGGCAGGGGGTGCAGGAGGGCAAACGCTCAGCCCTCTCCCCTCTCCTCGCTCCAAGCAGGGGCTCCCAGGCCGGCGAACACCCATTAACCCCGTCAGCAGATAAATTGGCCACCTTGTCAAACTCCCATTTAAAATGCAAACGAGATTTGACAGACTCAACTGAGACGTGAGCCACGGGAGGCGCTAATCCTGGGAAGCTAATTACGCCCTGGTGAGACCCTGAGGCCCTGCCTGCCTGAGGCCGAACCAGGCTGTGCGGAGCTCCTGACCGCCCCGGCCCAGCCGATCCAACTGCCAGGCGACAGCCAGCTTCTCCTTGCCTCTCCTGCCCTGCCCTGCCCTGCCCTCTGAGTCCCTCCGACCACGCTTAGGCTGCTCTGGGACTGCAGGGCCAGAGTTTAGGAGTACTTGGCCCCGCCCAACCCCATCCGGCCTGACTACTGCCCAAACTGCTCTTCCTCCTCCTCTTCCTCCTCCTCCTCCTCCTCCCCCCCTTTCCTCTTCTCTTCCTCCTACTTCGCATCTTCCTCCTCCTCCCTCTCACCTCCTTCTCCCCCTCTTTCTCCTTGGATAGCCCTCACCTTCCTCAGCTCCTCTCCCATACATGTTCCTTGTTTATCCCAACTGACTCCAATGACTCAGTCAAGTAACCTAGTCACTTATGAACTCAGATGCCCCGGGGTTGGAGGGGGGCTGTCAATATCAGGCTGGGAGATCCTTCAGGACTACTATCAGAGGGTTATGAACCCCTAGAGTCCGGAGGCGTTCTGCCCCTGTTTCACTGGGTGGCTTTGGACCAGTCTTCCTCACAGAATCCTGGCAGGTCAGAGCCTGAAGTCCACAGTCTAGCCCAATTTGTACTTGGACAGAAATTCTGTCTGCAACACCCCCATCCCTACTTGAAGACCTCCCATGAGGGAGGTGCTCACCACTTGTGGAAGCAACCCCTTCTCTTGGAGAACAGCTTTGATTGACCTTGTTGCCCTTTGGGGTCTCAGTTTCTCCCTAATAGAATGGGGAATGTGTGTGTGCATGGATACATACGTACATACATGCATACATACATATATACATACATACACACAGAAAGACAGAGAGAAACAGAGACAGAGACAGTGAAGGAGAGGAGAGGGGAGAGAGAGGCAGAGAGAGAGACAGACAGACAGAGAGAGAGAGAGAGACAGAGAGAGACAGAGAGACAGAAAGAGACACACAGAGAGAGAAACAGAGGCAGACAGAGAGACAGAGAGAGAGACAGAGAGAGCAAGAACTGGATTTGGAGTTATAAGATGTGGTCTCAAATCTCTGCTCTTAAATTTATTAGCTGTGAGTCTCAGCTTCTTCCTCTGTAAAGTGAGGAAGACCATACTTTCACCCTCTTCCTCATTCATACCTAGTGAGGAAAGTGCTCTTTGTGAACCTTTAAGTTGAAATGGCAGTTGAGATTAATCATTTTTATCTCTGCTGCTCCCCCTCCTCTCTCCCATTCTTTCTCCCCTCCCTACTCTTTGGAGGATTAAAGCAGGAAGTACATGGAAAGCTCTTTGGGAGAGGGATAAATTCCATCAAATCAAAGAATTATTGTCTCTAATTAGCTATAGGATTCTGGTTCTGTGATGAGAGTAAGGGGGAGGAGGCCGCCTCTTTCTATAAGACAAGTAGTCCTTGAGGGATTTGGGGTTAGTTCAGGGCACCCTCCTCCGTAACCCTACCTCACACTCCTCCCTGCCATCCACCTGAGATTTCTTCAAACCTTCCCGGAGTCTGTTTGCCTAAGGCTAACCCTCCTACAATCATTCCCTGCCTCCTACCTACCCCAGTGCTCATGGGAGACATAGAGTTGACTTTTACCCTCTTACCTTCCAACTCAGAAGGGAATGAGTCTTGGGATAATGAGGTGGGAGGATAAGAAGTAGAGACCACTGAGTCCAGCCCCTTTCATTTTCCAAAAAAGGGAACTGAGGCCCAGAGAGGAAAGGGGCATGCCCAAGATCACACAGGTAGTAAATAGTGGACTTGAGATTCAAATACAGGTTCTCTGACTCCAAATCTAGTAGCCTGTCAAACCCCTAATTGTACAAATAGGGAAATTGAGTCCCATGCTCTTTGATCAGTGATGATGTGGCCTCAGTCTGCCCACCTCCACTTCTAGGTGGCCCTGAAGCTTAGTACTAAGAGCCCTGAGCTCGGAGTCAGGAGAACTGGGTCCAAGCCCTGTGAATCCTTCCTCTCTAACTCTTAGTGTCTAAGGCTTCCTCACTGAAATATCACAAGAGCAGCTCCTTATAAATCGCTCTGAGAGAAATGGAAACTGGGATCATTATTATCACTGTCCTTGGCTCTGGCAGATGCAAGTCCACCATGGGCACATCTGGGAGAGTTGCCTCCCTGACCCCAGACAAGACTCTGAAAATTCCTGGGATTTAAGAGCACCTCCCCAGGAGTTGGAAAATTATCCTGGTCAGAGGTGGCCACCTCTGTTGCAGAGAGGGAAGCAGCTTTAGAGTTAATAGCTTGGAGCTGGAGCTCCATCTGCCACCTGGGCCCCTGAATGGGTGGGGAAATCCTGTCTTTGGTGGACTGAGTGCTCTATGGGCCCAGAGGGCTTGGGTTTCAATTTAATTCAGTGAGTGTTTAGAAACTTTCACAGAACAGAGAAAGTCAGAACTGGGAAGGTCCTTGGAACAGAGTGTTAGAAAAAGGCAATGGAAGTAAGTAATGAATGCTTGTTGACTGACAGACCTTACAAGGTAGAACGGAGAATGTGAGAAATCAGGGAGGGACCTTGGGTAGATCAAACAATTTCAGAGCTGGGAAGAACTTTAGAACAGAGATAATAAAATGTCAGGCCTAGGAGAGATCTAAGAACCTAGAATAGGGAATAGCCAAACTGGGAGGAATCCTGGGACTCAGTCCACTTACACACCCATTATACAGAAGGTAAAACAGAGGTCTCTAAGGGGAAAAAATTTCCTCAAGATTATAAAGGAAGCGCATAGCAGAGCCAGGATACAAACATTTGTCAAATGGTGAAGTGTGTGTGTGTGTGTGTGTGTGTTCAGAATTCCATGACCAGCTGCCAGACTGGAGCCAGTTTTCCCTCCTCTAGGAAGCCTTCTCAGAGTGCCCCCTTCACCCCTTCAGCTCTCTCGTAGCCTTCCCCCC
The DNA here is from genome assembly GCA_028646515.1 of Pseudochirops corinnae. Lineage (NCBI taxonomy): Eukaryota > Metazoa > Chordata > Mammalia > Diprotodontia > Pseudocheiridae > Pseudochirops > Pseudochirops corinnae. Next base: position 337,846,955 of record CM053586.1, read on the forward strand.
CACCGAGATTATATAACCCTTCATTCTTACAGTTCCATCTCCTATAGGTGAGACCTGTCTCTTCTTAGTCTGGGAGCTGTCCCCAAGACAGGGCCTGAGCCTTCTCTCCCCTCACCTGTTTCACCCTAGAAGGTCAAGCTTCCAAAGGACTCCACACACATATATAGAGGCTCTGGGAAGACAGTATGATTGCCCATAAAAGCCCTCCTCTTAGGAGAAGCCTTGTTGAGGGAGACCTTTGATTTGCGTCCTTGTTCCTCAGGCCAGATGGACTAAGAACCATCTCAGATGTAGGGTGACCCACTTCTCTTGCAAGGAGGAAAAGGGAAAAGAGGAGAGAAGAATGGAAGAAGGAGGAGGGAGAAGAAGATGAGGATATGGGGAGAAGAAAAACACAAGGGACAGGAGTGGGGAAAGGAAGAGATGGAGGAAGAATAAGATGAGGGAGAGGAGGAGAGGGAAGGGGGAGGGGGAGAGGACAGAAAGGAGGCTTCCAGGATGAGGGCCTGCCATCCTTTCGAAGCCTGGCCTAATTCCCTCCTGCTGCCAGCCTGCCTGCTTGCCTCATTTCTTTCTTCAGGCTGGCGCTTAGGGAGCTGAGATCCCAGGGCTAATTCCTAAGAAAGTGGTGGGGGATTAGGAAGCTAGGGAGATTAGGGGCAGAGCTGGGGGGTGCTGGGGGAAGCGGGACCCTCCTCAAAAGAGGAGTCTAATTCCACTTAGCTCTGGAAGAAGGCAGCATTGCCAGCCACGGTTCCCTCAAGGTCTCCCCAGTGCCCACTGCCCCTGTCCAGCCCAGCAGGAGCTCCAGCCTCTATAGGAGATAGTGTTCTAACCCCATTCCCCCCACAGGAGACAGGACTCTGCCCTCATCTGCCCCTCCTCCCCAATATACACTACAGCATTATTTTTGTTGTTAAATCCAAGGAACAAGAGAATAGAGGAAGATTAGAGTATGTTGAGAAGAGGCTGGATTCCAAGGTAGATCTTTGCTCCTGGTCCTTCTGCCCAAGGAGAGATTGCTTTGCTTTCTGGGTCCCTGGTGCTGAGATTTGGGGACCATGCTAGGCAATGGGGGAGAATCAGGAACTGTGAGTGTGTGTATGTTGGAATGAGTGTATGGGAGGACTGGTGGTCTTTTTTGGTAGGTGGCCCCACTTAGGAAACCTGTGGTCTGGGAGATAGAGTAGTGAGAGAAAAAGCCGTTCACAGGGGAGCCTGAGAACCCACACCTAAAATCCCATGGAATAACCAGGGACTGACAGATATTGGGGTCTTGGACGGAGTCCCAGTTATGACAACATTTGGGGAGTTGTGTTCAGTGGAAGTTAGCGTGGGAAGCCTTCTGGTGGGAAGTAGCTATTACAGCAGAATTGAGAAGGCAGGGATGGGTCAGAGGGGTGTCCTGAAGTAAGACCAGAGAACAGCATGAGGCAGGGGGAAGCAGACAGGAGGGTGGAGAGAACCCCCACCCTGTGTGTGGCTACAGAGTAGTCAGAGTCTGGGTTCTGAAGATGGCTCCTGACTGAGGAACGGGGAAGGAGACTGACAGGCTTTAGAGACAGGATACCTGGTGCCTGGGGGGCAGTCAGCTGGTCTGGCTTAGCCTTTCCCACGGGCTGGGGACCAAGCTCCTGCAAAAATGGGTCCTTTTGGGTCTCCTTCCCTCCAACAACTGATACAAAATCACAGCTTTTCCTGGGTTGTTTTTTGGGGGAGGGAGGGAAATTTCTTCCTCTTTCTTATCTTTATTCTCCTCTCCTTTTTCTTCATTTTTTCTTATTTTCCTTTTCCCTTGACTCTCCTCACCCTCCCTTTCCTTCACCTACTACTACAAGACAGCAGCAGCAGCAAGAATAGCAATGATAAAGACAATGCCAGCTCCTGTCTCTCACATGCTTAAGGTGTCCAAAGCCCTGGTATAACAGCAATCTCTTGAAGGAGGCAGTAGAAGATTTTTTTGTACCCATTGTACAGGTGAGGAAATGAAGGCTTAGCAGAGAAATGACTTTCCTAAAATTCTGCAGCAGGAAGGCAGGGGGGCCACAATGCCAGGCCAAAAGGGCTCTTTGCCTTCCATCACAGTTTTCCTTTTTACTCTGGACTAACAGAAAGTTCCATGGAGCAGCCCCACAAGCATGGGCTAGACCAGGCTCCTCTGGGACCTTCCTCTTGTCTTTGGAGTCAGAAAGACTTGGCAAAAAAGACATGGGAGAGAATCTGGAGAAAATGTGTGAAGGGCCTGGAGGAGAATCTGAGGGCAACATGGTGAGGATGTGGGGAGAGGTATGGAAGGGAAATGGGGAGAAGAACCTGGGGAGAATCCTGGGAGAGACTGAAGAGCACCTGGGAAGATCAGAGAAGTATCCAGAGAAAATCTGGAGAAGATGTGGGGGAGGAGTCTAGAAAGATTCTGGAGAGCCCCTTAGAAGAATACAAGGGGAATCTGGGGAGGCCTTAGGAAAGAATCTAGAAAGAACTTGGAGGGAACTGGGGGGGGGGGGGTGTCATCCCTTTTCTGGGGGAATTGGAACCAAGAGTAGAACAGGGTCCTGAGACCCTGGACAGCAGCAGGATCCAGCCCTCTTTCCACACCCCAAGTCCTGCCTGTTGGAAGGTGGGGGTAGGGCGGGGCTGGGAAGGCCCCGAGGGGCAAGGCTGGGCTGCAGGAGGCTGGAATGCCGAGGGGCGTTTGTTTTTAGTGGAGGACGTTCCAATGGTCGATTTGAGGCCAGGGCTGGGGGCTAATGAAGCGGGACCTGGACTTGTCAATACTCTATCTGAATTATTTATCCCTTTCTGGTCAATCCCCGTCATGTCATTAGCATTTGTCTGTCTGAAGGGAAGGTGAGGGGTCCTAGACCTGACTGAGATTGGCTGGTTACTCTCTACCCTCCTCGCAGTGACCATCTAGGGACCTCTGGGGCCCCACAGCGGTATCTCTGGCAGTTCCCTGGCATCCAAGCCCCTCCTCCTTGAGTCTGCTCTGAGTTTCAAAGAATAGGCAGGGACTTGATCAGGCCCCTCAGGTATTGGGTGAAGATGAGTCCAGATCTTCTGACTACAGACCTGGGGCTCTTTCCAGCTCACCTCCCTGTTCTCTCTTATCCAGGCTGTCTCAGAGAGAAGAGCCTGGCTGGGAGTGAGGAGCCCTGGGCTCTGGTCCCAAGTCTGCTACTGCCTCACCATGTCTGTGACCTTGGGATTGTGAGTTCCCCTCACTACGTCTCAGTTTCTCCATTGGTAAAGTGAGGCAATTGGACAAGGTCTCTGAGTTTGTGGTTTCCTGCGTGCAGCCCAGAGACCACCAAGAGGCTCTTTAGCAGCCTCCCTCTCCTCACTCCACCCCCCTCTTCTCTCCAGGCTGGGTGAGATAATCACTCTAATCACGCTCACTGATCCCCCTTCTTGAAGACTTTAACGTGAACAAATCACTTTCCTTCATACGTCTCTGGGAGGGAGGGAGTGTGTACATGCAGGAGCAGCCATCCATGTTCTACTGAGGGGAAGACTGGGGGTAGGGAGTCAAAGGACCTGCTCACAGTCACACAGTGGGGAGATGTCGGAGCAGGGAGCACGTGCCTGCAGACGCCGGCTCTGGGACCCACTACCCCAGCCTGTCCTCGGCCACTCTCCTGGCTCACTGATGCCTACTCTTCAGTGCCTTGGTCTCTCCTCTGCAGGGGCTGATGAGTGGTGAGGATGGGCTCCCTTAGACAATGGGGAGCACTCTGGAAAGAAAAAAAGCACTGAACCAGGCACAATGGGGGGGGGAGGGGAGGAACTACAAGGAAGACAGAGGCTACATGTCAGGAAGAGCTACCTCACACTGAGCTGTCCCAAAGTGGACCAGGCTGCCTCCTAAGGCAGCAAGCTCTGCCTGGGGAGTCCTTAAGAAGAATCTGGAAGAACCCTTGGATCTAGGTTATGGTGGGGATTCCAGTCATTCCTGAGTTGGATTACTGGGTTCCCTCCCAACTCTCCCCAGATCCTGTCCCTCCTCTTCCCCAGATTCTTTCTGGATTTCCTCCCAGGTGTTCTCCCCCAGGTTCTCTCCAGGTTCTCCCCAGACTCTTCCCCAGGCATTCCCCAGATTCTCCCCCAGGCATTTCTGAGGTTATCATCCAGATTCTTCCCCAGGGTGCCTAGTTCCTCCCCAGCCTTCTTTGGGGGGGATACTCAGATGCACACCCTAGGCGCTCTCTCTGAGCATGAAGGAGGGGGAGGTCCCAGCTGCTCTTCTTCATCAGGCAGACACACTGGTGCACACTCACTCTCAGTCACATACCCTCCATCCTCCAGGTGGACGCATGGAGGCCTGGGGTGCTGTCAGTCACGGGCCTCCAAGGGAAAGCACACTCATTAACCGTTTGCCTTCATTTTGTCACATTGACGTCCAGGCAGAAGGGAAGGAGAGAACTGAGGGGGGCAGGGTCTGGGGAGCTGCCAAAAGGAGCTCCCCTCTTGCAGGGAGAGTGGGCATTGGATTATCTGCTGCAGTGGATTAGACAGTGGGGCAAAGGCAGGGGCTCAACATTATGCAAAGGCTCAAAAATTCGGCTGCTCAGCTCTTTTGAGATATAATAACTACACTGCCCCTTTCCATAGGACCTGAAGGCTTGCTAAGCGCCTTTCTCCCAATATGTCTGGGAAGGAGGACAGGGTTTTTAATCTCCCTTTGGCAGAGGAGAAAGAAAGAGACTTGCCCAAGGTCACACAGCTATTGGGTGCAAGAGGTGAAATTTTCTGGAACCACAGAGTTGGAGTCACAGACTAAAGCCCTTTCTTTCCATCCACAGCTTGATCCAACTTTGCGTGAATCCTGGAGCCATCTAGTCCCTCCTGGGGGAGCCTTGGTCTCCCTTCTAAAGCCCACGGCCAGAAGTTTTAGACACTGAACTGACACAAAGAAATGCTTAGAGGCCTGAAGGTCAGAGCTTAGAAAGACCTGAAAACACGGCACTAGAATGTCAGACCTAGGAGAGAGCTTAGAACAGGGAAAAGCAAAGCTGGGAGGGAGCTTAGAACAGGGAATGTCAGAGCTGGAGAGGTCTTAGAACAGGGAATAGAGAATGGCAGAGAAGAGAGAGAATTTAGGGCTCATGGAATCCAATCCATTTATTTCACAGATGAATAAACTGAGGCCAGGAGGAATTGTGTGATTTGTTGCACCATGTATCATCTATCATAGCAGATACCCCAGAGTTTCCGTTTTTGTTTAGGAATTATTCGGTTCTTTTCAAGTCCTCTCAGGATGCTCAGATCTCTCCCAGTACCCTCCAAAAGGAACAATCCAATGGGGGGAGTCTCCCCTAGCCCACCCCCCCTGCTGAGACCCTCTCAGGAGCCCCCAGGGTCTGTCGCAGTGGGAGTCTGACCTCTGGCTCTTCATGATATAATATCAGACCAAATTCTCACAGCCCTGAAGGGTTACAGGACACTTCCTTCTCAGTCAAGTGATGCATGTGGGTCACTTTTGCCAGGGCTTAGATTTGAGCTGAACTTCTCTCCCTTGATGACCAGCCCTTTCTCCCACCTCTATATTCCATAACACCTTTTCTATGCCTGCAGATAGTGCCAAGGGGCCAACAGAAGCACCCTCCCCCTTCACCCATCCATCCATCCATCCAACAAATATTTACTGAGTGCCTGGTGAGAACAGATGCCTTAACAGACAGGTCCCATCAATTCCTCTCCCCTACAGGGCCCTTAGGACCAGTCTATCTTCTTCTGACAGCTTGGGAGCCCAGAATGACTCTAGAAACAGGCCCTGGAATCCCAGGAACCTTAACTGTAGGCCAGGCCAGGGAATACTGTAGGAAAGTAGCTGCCCTACTTTGCCTGCAGTGTGGGGAAGTGGGAGAAAGCCTTGCCCACCCTGGCAAGCTTCTCTTCTCTCCATCTAGGGGTCTCTTCTTTCTTCCCAGGAGAATGTTGCCTTCTTGTTTCTCCATGATTCTGTGAAATTCCCTAGTCTAGGCCCTGGCCTTGGCCCCAGACCTGACTACAAAATATTCAACATTCATTTAATAGATCTTCCCTTACTACCCCTCCCCCCCCATGCCAGACTCTGCTAAGCTCTGGAGATACACAGACAAAAATGACAGAATGCCTGCCCTCAAGGACCTTACGTTCCACTGGGAGGACAGCATATACATACAAATAATTGAACGCAAAGTAATTTGAAAGGATCAAAACATTACCAACTGGGGTGGCTAGGTGGCACAGTGAATAGAGTTCCGGCCCTGGAGTCAGGAGGATATGAATCCAAATCTGACCTCAGACACTTAATGCTTACTAGTTGTGTGACCTTGGGCGAGTCACTTAATCCCAATTGCCCCTTGGAAAAGCAAAAAAACCAAAAACCCCAACATTACCAACTTGGGTTAGATGGGGAGAGGGAGAACAGGCAAGGTTTTAACAAGGAAAAACGGTGACCCCTGCCTGAGCCTTGAAGGAAGATGGAGCTTCTGAGAGGCCGGAGGGGCCAAGAGCAGTCACTGCTGCAACACTTTCCATGATGTCTGTTCTCTGCAGGTCTACAGTTTTACTTCCTAGAATCTGGGAGCTAGACGTGCTATATTTTCTCCCCTTAAGGAATATTGTTTGTTCTAGAATATGTACATACATTTACATTCTGTTCTATTAATAATTCACAATCCTCTTGTTAAGGTGTGCGTGCATGGGAAAGCATTCCCCCTTCCCTATGAACTCTGATCTAGCATTGCCCATGTAGAATTCCAAGGAGGAAAAAGAACCAACCCCAAAACCATGAGCACCAGTAGAGGGTCTTCCAATCCCCAAGAAAGGCCCCAAGGTCATTTCCTAGACAAAACGAGAAAGCTGAGAAGGCATCTCATGAGCTTCCTCACCATCACCCCAATGGGAACTCTGATTTGGAGGTGGGGAGCACCCCACTTCCATCCTCATTTGCTTGAAAGAATACCCTTTAATCAGTCATTCAAATACATAAGTGCTAAGCATGGGTTTCTTTTTCCCCTCCTGAGCAGGGATATGGTATTATTCCATAATCACTCATTTGGAAAGTCGTTTGCCACCAAATGAAGGAATTGAATTGAGCAGCAGAAACTGAAAAAGTCTTCTCATTTCAAAATTCCTCAGATTCAGGGCTGCCTGGTTCCTATTGCTGTCTTAAGTGGCCCTAATTTAGAGGCTTTGATGAGGATCAAGGGCATGTCAGGCATGGGGACAGCTTCTATGAATACATAGAGAGAAGGAAGATTAGGCTCAGGAAGTAATTAGTAGGTAGTTGGGTAGGAATATATTGTTCATAACGGTGACCAATGTGAAATAAGCTTTGGAAGGTAGATTGGGTTCAAATTTTGAACTGTCCTAAGTGACAGGACTTCAATTTGGTGTGGCGGTACATGCATATAATCCCAGTCTGTGGGAGGCTGCAGCTGGTGGATCTCTTAAGCTCAGGAGTTCTGAGCTTCACTGGATCGTGCCAATCTGGTGTCCTCACTACATCTGTCACCAATGTGGAGAACCTTGTTGAACAGGGGTTACCTGTTTGCCTAAGGAGGGGCAAATTGACCAGTATCTGAAATAGAGCAGGTCCAAATTCCTGTGCCAGTCTGTAATGGAATCAGGTCCCTTGCACTTCTAGTCTGGGTGAAATAGGGAGACCCAGGCTTTAAAAAGAAAAAGAAAAAGAAAAGAAACCAGGATGTTCTTGTGATTTATCCTACCAGTAAGGTAAAGGTTTTGAGTAGAGAAGCGATACCACCAGACTCGTACTTCAGGAAGATGATTATGATTTTTTTAAAATAGTATTTTATTTTTCCAATTACATGCAACGATAATATTCAACATTTATTTTTTATAAAATTTTGAGTGCTAAATTTTTTCTCCCTTCCATTCCCCCCTCCCCAAGATGACAAGCAATCTGATATAGGTTATACATGTGCAATCATGGAAACATTTCCACTTTAGTCATGCTGTGAAAGAAGAAACAGAAAAAAACGGAAAAGCTACAAAAAATAAACGAAAAAGTGAAAATATCATGCTTCAGTCTGCATTCAGACACCATAGTTCTTTGTCAGATGTGGATAGCCTTTTCCATTATGAGTCTTTTGGAGTTGTCTTAGATCCTTGCATTGCTGAGAAGAGCTAAGTCTAATAAAGTCGGTCATCACACAGTGTTGCTGTTTTTGTGTACAGTGTTCTCCTGGTGCTGCTCACTTCACTTAGCATCAGTTCATGTAAGTCTTTCCAGGTTTTTCTGAAGTCTGCCTGCTCATTATTTCTTATAGCACAATAGTATCCATTACACTCATATACCACAACTTGTTCAGCCATTCCCCAATTGATGGGCATTCCCTTAATTTCCAATTCTTTGCCACCACAGAAAGAGCTGCTATAAATATTTTTGTACATGTGGGTCCTTTTCCCTTTTTATGATCTCTTTGGGATATAGACCCAGTAGTGGTATTGCTGGATCAAAGGGCACGCACAGTTTTATAGTCCTTTGGGCATAGTTCCAAATGGCTCTCCAGAATGGCTGGGTCAGTTCACAACTCCACCAGCAGTGTGTTAATGTTCCAATTTTCTCACATCTTAGGAAAATTATTATGGCAGTGCAGTGGAGGACCCATTGAAGAAGAAAATGATTGGAAGCTGAGAGAGCAATTAGGAGGCTATTACAATAGGTCAGGGGAGAGGCTATTCACAGACTGACCCTTAATTTGGATCATAGACTGAGCCCTAAACTATATCCTCTCTGCTTTCTCTGACCCTCCAAATCCTGCTAATCCTCATTTAATCAATCAACATGGCAAATAAAGTGGGAAAAATGCACGTAGCATTCATCCATCGGGCACATATAGCACCTTGGAGAAGATATTCCCGACAGGAGCCATGAAGAGGCTGGGGCACCAAAGTGACCCTTGTTTCCAAAATCTTTTTTGTGAATCAAGAAGAACTGAGCTCTTGAACCCTTACTCCTGACACTAACCACATGACCAAGCCCTTAACCTCTTCCAACCTCAGTCTCCCCATCTGTAAAATGGGAATAATAAGAGCCTCTATTTCACAGGGTTGTTGTGAGGGTCAAACAGTATAACATTTGAAAAGTACTCTGTGCCTTAAAGCCCCTTGAAGTGCTCTGGAACATGGCACACAGATGAAGCTGGGGCAGAATATGCCATGTGAAGATAGCAAGATCATTCCTACCTTTATTATGTATATATGCTGGCAATAAAATCTTGAGTGTCTCCCTCCATGGGGAGGAAGGGAGGACCTAAGCTAGGGTAGCCTCCAAAGTGAAGGTCCCAGGGCCATTTTGACCAGCACTCAGTTGCTGGCAGCCAGTTCCTGGTTTCTCCTTCAAAGACCCCTGCCCACACCCTTTCCCAAGGGGTATAAGGCTTTCCACCACATCCCCTGGGGTCCAGTCACATGCTGCCAACTGGTTTGGGAGCCTTTGTGTCATAACTGGGCATGGAAGTGTGGGCACCAAGACAGCCAGGACCTTGAGACCAGATGGGATGACTCGGGAAGGTCCTGGTAGTGGCTGCCAGGAAGCAATGGGGGCAGGACTGTCCAGGGTCAGAGCCTCCCAAGATTGTCCTAGACTTTGCCCCCTTCCTCATTCTCAGTACCTAATCAGCTGCCAACAATGTTCATTTTATCTCCTCTACCTATTCCTTCAGCTGATACCACAGCCAGCCTCATTCAGATTCTCATCCCTTCTTATGTCAACTATTGCCAAAGACTTCCAACACCATGGTCTCCCTGCTTACAGTCTCTCCCCTCTTTAATCCATCTACCATATAGCTGACAAATCAATATTCCTAAAGCCCATGTCTGCCCAGGTTACCCTCTCACAAGAAACTCCAGCAGTTCCCTACCACCTCTAGGACAAAATAAAAATTCTTCTGCCTGGCCTTTAAAGCCCTTCCTAATGTGGGTCCCACCTACCTTTCCAGGCTGCTTATACACTATTTCCTCTCATGCCCTCCTGCTTGCCTATTTACCCATATGCTACATTCCTCTTTCCAACCTTTGCACAAGCCATAGACCCAAACTGGAATACTCTTCCTTCTCTCCTGGGCTTCTTGAAATGTCTCGATCACCCTTTAAGGCTCACCTCAAGGGTCACCCCCTATAGGAGGGCTTTCCTGATTCCCCAATTGTTAAAGCCACCTCCCACCTCAAACTCTTCTCCCCAACCCCTATGCTGAATCACTGAGTTTTTATTTTTGATATTTTAGAAAAATGTACTTATCTATGAACAGGTTGCGTTGCCCTGAGGAGAACATGAGCTCCCTGAAGACAGAGGTTGCTTCGATTTTGTCTTTGAATTCCCAGAACCTTGCTTTGTGTCTGGAACACACAACAGACATTTAATAAATCCTTGTTAATGGATGGATGGATTGATTCCTATTCTACACACTTTACCATCCATTTTATCTACAGGAAGGAATATCCTGGAGCAAGCAGATGTCTGAGTTGCAGGATTTGGAGTTAAAAAGGGACTTTAAGGGCTCATCTAATCTAGTACCTGCCATTTTACAGAAGAGAAGATAGGTCCAAAAAAGGGAAAGGACTTATTTGTTGGAGGTAACTCTGGTAGTAAACACAGCAAGAATTCAAACCCAGAACTCTGACTCCTAATGGAGGGTTCTTTCCACTCTCTTGAATTCAATGGCACCCAGGGAGCAAAGTGTTTGGAGGAGAGGACCAAAGATACAGATTTGGGAATTGTGGTTCAGAGAAGGACTGAGTCCTGGGAGGTCGGAGCGTGGAGTTGGGAGGAATGGGGAGGAACCGGTCAAGATTATCTCCCAGTTTGGGCATGGCCACCTGAATGGGGTGTGAGGCCACCTTGGTTTCAGTTCTACCACAAGCTTTTCCTCTGTCCCCAATCCCTCTTCCATCTACCCCCAGCCTCAGTGGAGTTCTGACTGAGAGTCACAAGGACCCCAAAGCCTTTCTGTCTGAGTCACAGGGTTACTCCTTGGTTCCAGATCACTCACACCGCTGCCCCAAAGCCGATAACTCCCTTGAAGAACATTCAGGAGCTGGACCTCCTGGCTGCTTTTTTCCTCCTCCACACCCCATCAAAGGTCCCATAGAGAATTCCTTCCCTTGCAACATTGAAACCATTTTCTGTCTGTCTCTGGATCCCACTTTTACTCCACAGTCCCCATCATCACTAGGTTACCTTTCTCAGGGTCCCAGGTGGGCTTTCATTCTATAACCCACCATGCCAGAATTCTATGTCCCACCTGCCAGAAGATCTCTTATCCAGGCATTCATCTCCTGACTTGCCTTCTCTTAACACAACCATGACAACAAGAACAACTGGCATTTATAGAGTGTTTTGGGTCCTCACAACAACCTTGTAAGATAGATATCCCATTTTACAGATGAGGAAACTGAGGCCAAGAGAGTTTTGGTGACTTGCCCAGGATCAAATAGCTAGCAAATTTCTGAGGCAGGATTTGAATTTGGGTCTTCTAGACCCCATTTCTAGCACTCTGTGCTCCCTCACTGCCTTAACAATGGAATACCTAAGGGTTAATAACACTGTAATTATTCTGACCCCTCTTCCCTCATCCCCACTTTTTGGGAGGAGGAGAGAGAATTGGGGAATTGTTGAATGCATACTTGTTGGGGAAAGGCCTTGACCACATCCCCTAGCATGTGTGGGAGATTGGGGGAGCAGGACCCTAAGAAGCGCCTTTAGGCTTAAATTCTCTGCCACCAGCTCTGCATTCCCAGTTCCTCAAGTCCCCAGTGCTTTTTTCCTCCTCCACTGTCTCCCTCTCGGGAGAAAGGTCCTGATTCTGCCTTTAGATTAACTTCATGGCCTTTGGAAAGCCCTTCCATCTCTCTGGACTCAGTTTCCACCACCAAACGAAGGAGTTGATTGTGGTTGGACTCTCAGCCCTTCCTATAACCTAGCTGTAGCTCCATGAGTTTCTCCCTCTCTTCCTCCCCTTCTTAGTGGGTGGGGGGAGGGGAGAGAAGCTGGGGGAGCTCCCCACCCCCTCCCAGCCCATCTAGGGAAACCATTGATTCCTCCCCCACTAATGCTCTCTGCTGCTGCCTCCTCCTAACACCTCCCTAAGCTGCAGCCACTAAGCCTCATCTCCCAGGCTCTAATCACCAAGTCTTACTTCTGATCTACGGAAATGACAAGGAGCCTTTTTTTGGGGGGGGGGGAGGGGGATTTGGCAACGCTGGGGGAGCTGTCAGCTAAAGCTGTCCAGGAGATATGTGGAGAGGGGGAGCAAAGAGGGTTATGGAGCTCTTCCCACTCAGCCCCATCACTCCAAAGAGATTCATCCTACCACACTCCCCACCCACCGGAAGTGCTAGGACCCAAGCTTGTTCCGAGACTCAGTCTGGCTGTGAAGGGAAGGGGGTGGGGGGGGGATAGGAGCAACTCTAGGCACATAAATGGAAAGAGTCCAGTGTCCAGAGCAAGAGCTGCCCTCTGCCCTTAGTCAGTCCATTCATAAATCAACTGACAAGCATTTATTGTTGTTCAGTCGTCCAACTCTTTGTAACCCATTTAGGGTTTTCTTGGCAAAGATACTGGAGTGGTTTGCCATTTCCCTCTTCAGCTCATTTTAGAGATGAGGCAAACAGGGTGAAGTGACTTCCCCAGGGTCATGCAGCTAGGAAGTGTCTGAGGTCAAGTTTAAACTCAGAAAGATGAGTCTTCTTGACCCCAGATGCGGCGCTCTGTCCACTTTACCAACTCTCCACCCTAAGCGTTTATTAAGGGCCTATTATATGCCAGCTGCCATGCTGGGTGCTGAGCATAAATAGTCCCTGTTCTCTAGGAGCTTGTATCCTGCCGGGAGGAACAATACATATATGGAGCAGTATATACAATATATGTGAAAAATGACGATATAATGTGGGGAAGAGAGTGCCGGCAGGTGGGGGACAAGGATAAGGAAGGGTGTCATATTGTACTTGAACTGAGTTTTGGAATTTATTAGTGAGTCTAGGAGCTTGAGGTGAAAAGAAAGTAAATGCCTTGGGGGGGGGTGGGGGAGTGGGGGAGAACCATTGCAAAGGCACAGAGATGGGAGATGACAAGATGACAAGAAAGGGCAAGAAGGTCAGTTTGGCTAGACCATAGAGTTTGGGCAGGGTGGGAGAAAACCAACGTTTATTAAATGCTCAAGTGATTTGTGCAGGTTCACATATTTGCTAAGTGTCCAAGAGCAGATCTGAACTCAGAGCTTTCTGCTTTCAGTTCCAGCGCTCTGTGAACTCTGGCGCCACCTAGCTGCCCTCAGGGAGGTTATGAAGGGCTTTAAAAACCCAAACAAAAGTGGTATAGGTGATCCTAAAGGCATTTGGGAGGTACTGGAGTTTTTATGAGGGGGGAAGTGATTTGCTCTTTGGAAAAACTGCTTCAGCAGCTATGTACAGGGCAGAATGGAGAGAGGAGAGTCTTATAGCAGGGAGGCCAGTTAGGTTATGAAGCTGCTTCAATAGTCCGGATGAGAAGTGATGGAGGCATGGACTGGAGTGCAGCTGGTGCTGCGGGTGGAGTAAAGGGGGTGGATATGAAAATAGTCATGGATGTAAAAATGACAAGATACAGCAGCTCATTGGATATGAGGAAGAGTTGAGGATGAGTCCTAGGGATCACTGGAAGAATAGTGGTGACCTCTACAGAAATAGGGAGGCTTCAAAAGGGATGGGTTTGGGGAAAAAGATAATGAGTTCTATTTTAGAAATGTTGAGTTTTAGGTGCCAGTGGGACACCCAGCTGGAGATATGTGATAGGCAGTTGGAGAATCAAGACTGGTGGTCAGGAAAGGGGCGAGGATTGGATATATCTTTATAGAAATATAGTTAAACCAATGGGAATTGATGGAGTCAACAAGTGAGAGTGTAGAGAGAGAAGATAAAAGGCCCCAGAACAGAATCTTGGGATCCATTGAAGGAACTGGGAATATTTATCCTGGAGATGGGAAGGCTAGGGGAGGGCAGGGCAAGAAAGCTCTCTACAAGCATTTGAAGGGCTAGCATAATGGAAGAGGGATTAGATTTGTTCTACTTGGCCCCAGGGAGCAAAAAGAGGAGCCACGGGTATTGGTTGCAAAGTGGATGAAATTTAGGTTTGATGACCAAACTTACAAGCTATGGAAATACCCCAGAGGGTACTGGTTTCCCCTTCACTGGAGGCCTTCAAGCAAAAGTTTGGATGGCCACTCATAGGAAGCATATCTGTTCAGCTGTACCAACCAAGAAGGAAAGGTGAAGAGAGGCCCCAAGCTGCAGATGGATATGTTCTTGATTAGGAGTCAGAAGACAAAAAAAAAGTCATAAGACCAGTCTAACGTGTTATTTACATGTGTGATTCTAATTCAATTGAAGAAACTCTCACTATATATAACACTTCTTACTGTATACCCACTTTTGTATTTATTACTCAAAAAAGGAATTACTCCCCTCCCCCCCCCCTTTGTTGTTTCATTCCTAGAATGCAAGCTCTTTGAAAGTCGGAACTATTCCAGAGCTGTATTGCCAGAGGACGAAGAGTGCCTGGCACATAGTCAGTGGTGCTTAGTGTTGTTGATTAATTAATGCTAATTAATGATTAATTAAGAAGGAATTCTTTGGGAGGTGGAGTTGTGTTCTTCCCACCCCAGTCTAATCCGGAGCTTCTCCAGGTTCTGTCCCAGGCTCTCCCCCAGCCTAGCCCAGGTCCCATCCCCAATCCCAGTCCCAGTCAGACCCCAGCCTACTCTCATCCAAGCAAGTCCTAGAAAAAACCAAACCAGGGGGATAAATGTACAGGACAGTCACTCCATTCTGTGTGTGTCTCAGTATCTCCAATGGTTTCTGACTGGATCAGCTGTTCCCCTTTTTATGTGTTTCCTCCATCTGTCTCTCTCACTCTTTATCTCTGTCTTTCCGTCCCTGTCTCTGTCTCATCACTCTATATCTGTGGATCTCTTTCTCTGAGTGCATGCCAAAGCCAGGGCAGAGGGTTTCTCTGCTGGTGAGATGCGATCTAGGATAGATAGCCCTGATTTGGGAGTCCCTCATAGAACCTTCCGTTCAACTAGCTATCAGCTGGGTCACCCTGGCCAAGTCCCTAGTTCTCTCTGGACCTCGGTAAGAACCAGAGGTTGGACCACATCATGACGGAGACCCTACCACCCCCAGTTCCCACGATTCCCAGCCAACCTCTTCCGCGATAGGATAACACCGAAGTTGGCCCCCAGACTCCCTTTCCCAGAAGGGCTCCCCAGACCCTGAGGCTAGGTTGGGCTGGAGGGAAAAGGAGGCCAAGTCAGACTAGGGAGACTCCAGGGACTCGCCGGCTCCACAGGCAGTCTGGGAGGCGGACAGGCTCATCTCTCTCCCTGCAGGAGTGTAATTACAGCGGAGGCAGCGGCGGGGGGAGCCCGCGCGGTTAATGGCGTCTGAGGGTAATCAGGAATTAATTACGCGTTTCCCGGGAATCCCAAGCTGGGCGGGGATTCCAAGGCCCAGCTCAGGCTCAGGCTGTTAGAAGAGTTGGGGGTGTGCAGACGGGGCTCTGGCCCAGGGCGCACGGTCACTCCGTGTGGGTCAGTTATAAGACAACGGGCACCCGCCGCAGCTGGCTCCTGAGCAATAGGAATTCTGTCGGACTGAGGAAGGACACCTCTGTCACCCCAAGTGCCTACCTGGGTTCCCAGAAGGGGGACTGGCTGCGATGGGCCATTCCCCTCTCTTCACCAGATCCCCTTCAGTCTTGTAATACAAACAGCTTTTACCTACGAGATGTGCCAGGCACTCACGCCAGGGAATGCAAAGACACAGGTGAACCATTCTCTGCCCTCAAGGAACTTACATTCATTTGGGTGTGTGGGTGGGTGGGGGGTGGAGTGGACAGCTGGTTCACAAAGGAGCCAATACAGAGTCTTTTCAGGGTAGAGGGTTCTCTGACCACCAGAAGTGTGGAGATCAGGATGGGTTTCCTGGAAGAGGCGGTTCCAGGAGGATCCGAGCCTGGAAGGATTCCATTAGGCAGAGGAAAGGCGAGTGAATGGGGATGGGGTTGGGGCAGCAGATAGTTTGTGTAAAAGCCAGGCGTGGGAGAGGAAATACAGAATTTGGGGAATCATTAGTGGTCCAGGCTGGCTAGAAAAATAGCCTGTGGAGAGGGGTCGGGTGAAATTGGTCTAGAAAGCTGTGAATGGCTTGGAATGCCAGGGGGAGAAGTTGGCATTTCATAGGAGAAGTCATAGACTCCAAAGCTTTTTGAGCAAGGGAGCTACATGGTCAGACCCACCATCTAGGCATATAGATCACTGTCAATTTGACTGCTGAGGGGAGAGGGGGTTAAAGAGGGCAGAGGCTGTAGGAAAGGAGACCAATTCAGAAACTACTGCAAGAGGTCAGGCCCAGATGATTAGGGTTTAAAGAAGGTGGTGATGAGGTGGCTGTGACTAGACAGAAGGGAGAAACTATGATTGTGGAAAAAGAATCAATAACATTTGGTTCCTGGTGCAATGTGGGAATGAGGGAGAGTGAGGAACATGGGACAACTCTGAGGTTCAGAACCCAGATATCTGGAAGGATTGATGATGCCTTTGACAGAAGTGGGGAAGTTTGGAAGAGGTTTGGGATTAAGGGAGGGAAGGAAAGGGTAATGAGTTCTAATTTGGATAAATTCAAGTCATGTCAACACATATTAAACACCTAGTGGTATGCATCAGGCTCTGTGCTAAATGTTGGGGATACACAGAAAGACAAAAGCAGTTCCTGTTTTCAGGGAGCTCACAGTCTAATAGAGAACCTGAGAATGACTATGAATATAGGAGATACATTCAGAATGAATTTCAGATAATCTCAGGGGAAGGCTGTAGCATTCATGGGGACCAAGAAAGGCTTTCTGAAGAAGGTGGGACTTTAGCCAGGGAAGCCAGGAAGTAGAAAACAAGGACGGAGAGAATTTCAGGCTTGGGGGACAGTGTGACTGGATTGAAGAATACTTGTCAGGGAAAGCAAGTAAAGTGTAAAAAGACTGGAAAGGCAGAAAGGGACTAGATTATTCAAGATTTTAACAGTTAAACAGAAATTTTCATATTTGATCCTGAAAGTAATAGGGAGCCACTGGGGTTTATGGAGTTGGGGGAGGGATGGCATGGTTTGATATGTGCTTTAGGAAGATCAGTTTTACAGCTGAGTGGAAGATGGATGGAAGAGAGGAAAGATTGGAGTAAGGACGTTAACTCGGAAGGCTATTGCAATAGTCCAGAGTGAGAAGTGATGAGGGTCTTCCCTGGGGCGGCAGCAGTGTCAGAGGAGAGAAGGGAATGAATATAAGAGCAATGTTACAAAGGTGAGCATGACAGTGCCTGGACGTGAGGAGGAGGTGGGAGAATGCCGATGATGTGAGCCTAAGGAGTAACCTTGGTGGTCTGGAGGATAGTAGTGCTCAGGGAAGTTAGGAAGAGGGAAGGAAAGCTAATGCATTCTGTTAGGGCTAAGTATTGAGTTTGAGATGTCTGTAGGGTATCCAGGTAGAGATATCCAGCTGGAATTCAGGAGAGAGATTTAGGATGAGTATCTAGATTGAGGATTCATGAAAAGAGATGATAGTTGAACTCATGAAAGCGGGTGACATTAGTAAGAAAGAGTGAATAAAGAGAAGGCAGCCCAGGAATGAGACGTGCATATCCCTCTCTCTCCCCATCCCCCATCATTCTTAATGGTTGGGAGAAGGAGGATGATCCAGCAAAGGAGACTGAGAATGAGAACTCATAAAAATCTATGGAATTTAACAGTTAAGAGCTTCCTTGGAGTGAGAACCAGAGGAGATAAAGGACTAGACCAAGGTCTCACAGCTAATACCCAAAGTATCAAAATCAGAATTCAAACACAGGGCCTTTGACTTCAAACTGAGCCAGTCTTCCCCTATACTGTGCTGCCTTTCTGGAGACAGGAGCTTTTCCATATTCTGAAGAAGGCTCGGTGAGGAGCCTTGCACATAGTAGGAGTCTGATCAATGTTCATTGAACTAAATTGCAGCTGGAATATGGCACCCATCCCTGGCAGCTGCCAAGAGTCTGGGCCTGTGAGCCAGCCGATCTGTGGGCAGCCCACACCACCCCAGCCAGCTCTGAGATTCTCTGTGGGGCCCTGGGCTTTGGGAAAACCTGTTACTACTAAGCCCCATTCCAGCAGACCCTGAAAGCTGGCCAACTTTCCTCTTTCTGCTCTCTCTCTCTCTCTCTCTCTCTCTCTCTCTCTCTCTCTCTCTCTCTCTCTCTCAGAGACAGGGCCCAGACCCCGGCCCCCTCACTGCCCCCACCCCCCCAGCCCAGCCCAGCGCTTTGAAGTCCCAATCTGGCAAATAGAGTCAATCAATTATGAAGGAGACAATCTGCTTAGCGCCTTCGGGCTGTGGGTGCGGAGCAATCGGAGGGATTAGGGGGAGAAAATCAGGCTTAGGCTTCCCTAAGTGACAGGGAGAGAATCGGCCCCGAGACTGGGAGAATCCTAAAGCGATTATGCAAATCAGCCAGCCTAGAAGGGAAGGGAAGAGAAGGGAAGGGAAAGAGGAAAGGAGGGAAGGAGGGAGAGTAAGAGGGAGGGGGGAGGGAAGCAAGGAGGGAGGGGGAGAGAGGAGAAGGGGGGGACACTGCTCCCTGTTAAACCAGCCGGTGTCTCTACTTTGCCCAGCTGGACCCAGCTTGGACTCAGGTCCTGCCTGGCCTGGCTGGAGAGACCACCCCGCCTCTCCTCAGGACTTCTGCAAATGGGGAAGAAGCTCAGGAAAACTTTATACTGAGTTTCTCCTTTCTCCTGAAAGTATGTCAGAGGTTCATACCCTGGGGGAGGAGAGTGGTTAAGGCGTGGCACATTCACTTGTTCACAGACTGTCAGAGATGGTAAGGGCAGCAGAGAGGGCATGGCATTCAATGCCTTCATTTTACAGAAAGGGAAACTGAGGCATCTCCCTCTTCCCCAAGGAAGAGTATGTAAGCTCCTCAAAGACAGGGCCTATTTTCATTTTTGTACCTGGATCCCCATCACCCAGGACAGTTTGTGCCCAGCATACAGTAGGTACTAAATAAATGCCTGTGGATTGATTATTGTTGCTCAACTTGCCCCAAGGTTTGGAAAGGAATAAAGAGCATAAACAAGACCAGTTTACCTGATCCCAATCTAACAGCTCTTCTCACTTCCAGAAGCTGATGCTGAAAATCTCTGTCTCTGTCTCTCCACTCCCCCCCTCCCCTGCCATCTCTGTTTCTGTCTCTTGACCTCTCTCCCTCCTTTTTTTCTCTTTTTCATTCTCTCCCCTCCCCCTCCTTCCACCCCCTCTACCTCTGTCTCTTTTTTCCTGTCTGTCTTTGTCACTCTCTCTTTCTTCCTTCCCTTCCCATCTTTGTGGGTCTGTCTCTGCCTCTTCCTTCCTTCCTTCCTTCCTTCCTTCCTTCCTTCCTTCCTTCCTTCCTTCCTTCCTTCTTCCT
>CM053586.1:337866526-337915484 GCA_028646515.1 Pseudochirops corinnae
ACACACACACACGCACACACACAAACATGGAGACAACATATGGGAGGGGGTCACTCTAGGCTGGTGGCTTGAGCCTTTTCCAGGCTGAAAACCCTTTTGTACCTTCACAAATGCTTGCAGAATTAAGGCTGCTTCCACCAACAGAGACCAGCAAAACACTCACTGGTCAGAGTTCTAGGATCTAGGGGCACAGACTCCCCTCCTCTAAAAAAAGAGCAACAGGGCAGGCTCCCCCTCCCACAGATCACTTCCAACTACTTGATTGGTATCTGCTCATTGGTAAAATCCCAGACTCCTTCAGTGTCTCTGCAATCCTACTGAGATCCAGCCTTGATATTAGGTTTTCTAGGACCTTCTAGGTTTGGGATTGGTAGGGTTTAAATCATGCATGGTGTTTATACACAAGGACCTGCTTCCTGGAGACAGGCTGGCTACTGAGGGGATCCATTCCTGTTCACCCCCAAAGAGAAGTTCCCACTTGGTACTAAAGGGACAAGGCCCAGGACCTAGCACTGGAACTTCTGAAGGGGAGGTAAGACTTTATCCATGGTCTCTGTTGTGGGGCTGGGGCCAGGAAAGGACAACAATTCCCATCATCCAACCTCTGAAGCTCCATAATGACCACACAATGGAAAAGGCAAGAGGATCAGAAGAAGATGCAGATGTTTCCAGGCCATGGGGATGGGCAGGGAGAGAGCTGAAGGGTGTGGGAAGCTGGGGGTGAGGGTACAGAGGGCTCTTTAGGGCTCTGTGGGCCTGAGCAGTGAGACATCCTCATAGCCAGCAGGAAAATTGGCCCTCACACTGTTTGTATCAGGGGCATCTCTGGGTCCCAACTATGGGACTGGCAGCCCTAAATACCCCTTCTGTGCCTTGGACTGGGAGTATGAAGAAAGATTCAGTGAGCAAAGGGACTGCACAGAAAATAGGGAGAAACAGCGGCCTTCTCTGTCCTTATGTGTGTATGAAAGGGTCTATGGCTTGGAGCTAGGGTATCTTCTGTATTTGTGCAATTGTAGGTATGTCAGTGTGAGGATGTGTTTGTGCATAAGAGTGAGAGGAGAGAGAGAGACAGAGAAAGTGTGTTTGTGTGTGTGTGTGTGTGTGTGTGTGTGTCCCCTCCTGGGGCTGCAGTGGGAACTCCTTAGCAGTCTTTTATTAGCTGTACTGGCAGCCTGGCTCTCAGAGCCTGCCTCCTCCCAGCCCCCAGCCCCCAGCCCCCAGCCCCCAGGCTCCAGAGAGGGAAATCGATAGCAGGCAACCTCAGTCCCCAGAATAGCATGATGGAGCTGCCTGCAAGGCCAGGCAGGCCTGGGTCAGGGGTCAATGAGTCTTTAGCAAAAGAGGCTGCTGGAGCCCTGACCCTGGGGCCCCCCCGATCCATCAGGCCGGGCTGCTTGTCCCTAATGGCTGGGGAACTGTCCAGGCCCAGCCAGAGCTGGGAGCAGATACCCAAGAACAGGAGCCTACAGACTACCTACACTCCCAAGGTTCCTGGTTCCCCGGGTCCAGCTGCTGACCAGACAGGCTTGTGAAGAGGGTCCAAGAAGATAGATCTCTAAGCATCTTTACCCCCTAAATCCTCCTCAGATATTTTGTTGCTCCCCTTCAGGCCCTAGTTAGACGAGCAGGGAGGATATGCTCTCCAGAAGGCCAACCTGGGACAACGCTTGAGTGTTATCAGTGACTGAGAAGTGCCCTGGGCTTCTCGACAGACTTTCCTATTAGTACAGTTAATGAGTTGTCAGCCTGGTAGGCTCCAGGAGCCAGAGAGGGTCTATGGCCAGAAATGGAAGTGTCCTGGTGAAGGGATGGGTGGGAGGGAGCCTGCCCTCTTGGTCTTTTTCAGAGGAATGGGGTCCGAGCCCCTAGTTCCTCTGCCTCTCCCACTGAGTCTCTTTGGCTGTCCAATATTATACTGGTCTCAGTGGGTGAAAGCAAGAAGACACTGTGAGATTGAAGAAGCCAGGGCTGGACACAGCAGGGGCTTTTAGGTTCAGAAGGATATGATTCTATCTACAGGTTTGCCCAGTGTCCACCCAAGTCTTTTTCCAGGTAGGGTTTGACCCTGTCTGGACTCCTGTCTGATATGCTGGAAAGGGGCTAATGGAATTGTTATGACAGGCTGGGTGTGGAGCAATGAGGTTGGGAGGGTGGACTTATGAGGATAGGAGGGCTTAGGACGGAGATCAGAGAGCTGAAGGGATGGGTGGGGAGGTCACAGGGATGAAAGGCAGAGAAGGTAGGGAGAGATGTTAGAAAGATAGCACAGAAATGGACTGAAGGGTAGAGGTCAAAGGGGGTTGAGGCAAAGGCTAGAGAGTGGAAGTCAAAAGCTTGGGGTGGGAATCTATCTGACTCCCCGCTATTCTGGTCCTTCACAGCAAGCCTCATGACAAAGCTGCTTGCTGAAGTCCCTATGAAATACTCAGATTCCAGCTAGGTAGGATTGCATCACTTCTCAGGCTGATCCCCAGGTGAGTACAGCTTCAGAGAGATACAAGCCGAGACATAAAGAGAGGATGACAGAAAGAATGGCAAAGTTAGGGAGAGAAAGATACCTAGGTATGCCTAACATCATTCTCAGACTTATGCCTAGAAAAGCAGATAGACAGATGGGCAGGGAGACACAAAGAGAAACAGAGCGGTGACTGAGATAGGGAAAGGAAAACATGAGGATACATAAGGATAAAGAGACAGAGAGAGGAAGAGAAAACACTTTCCCTGTGTGCTGTTTGCAGTTTCTCTCTGGGATCACTTTCCCTGAGCGGGGTTGTTCTGATTTGTTTGAATGGGCTTTCAAGGCTTCCGCACTGGGGATGGGGAGGAACAGTTAGATGATAGAATAGGGTCAATGAGAGACTGCTGGGACAATTCCATCCAAAGCAGGGTGGGGGGGTGGGGGAGAACACTCAGAGATTGCCAGCTCTGGCTGGTTGCCTTCACTCTTTGGGCTCTTAACAAGTCAGCCTGAATCACAACCCAAGAAGTGTAGCCTGGAGGCTGCCTGTAGGTAAAGCCTGGGAGTGAGGTCTTGTATTTCAGCTACCGGGGCTAAACCTGGGAATAAAGATAAGTAAAAAGAAAGACAACCCCTGCCCTCGGGGACTTTACATTCTAAAGAGAAAAGATGTGCACCACCTGCTTGGTGGCGAAGTCCACAGTGATAGAAAAGAAATGAAGATTGACTGCTTGGGCCCCTCTTCAAAATGTAGTTTCTGGGAGTTGCCATGGGGAGAAAGGGATGGAATTTTCCAAGGGGGAAGAGTTTTCCAGGAAGGTCCAACCCTGTGGCGGAGATCACGTAAGTGCCAACCCCATTTTCTCAAGGAGGAACGTGAGGACCAGAGATGAGAAGGGACTTATTAGTGATTGCACAGTTGGAAAATGTCAGTGCCAGGTTCTCTGACTGACTCCACTGACTCCCTGAGGATGGTTTGGTC
This sequence comes from Pseudochirops corinnae, assembly GCA_028646515.1. NCBI lineage: Eukaryota > Metazoa > Chordata > Mammalia > Diprotodontia > Pseudocheiridae > Pseudochirops > Pseudochirops corinnae. The sequence continues at coordinate 337,869,970 of CM053586.1, forward strand.
AGTCAACCTTGATTCTTCCTCCTCCCTCATCTCATGTTCCTTCAGTTAAGTCCTTCAGTTTCTTCCTTCATATCTCTTAGCGGAAAAGTCTTCCTTCCCTTCTCTCGCCACCATACACACCTCTCTCCTGGACCACCTCTCTGGTCTGCCTGCTTCCAGTCTCCAATCCATTCTCCTCACAAAGTCAAGTGATAATCCTAAAGCTTACTCAGAGGTTTGCTAAGTACTTTACAAACACCTCATTTCATCCTCACAACAGTCCTGTGATGGAGATGCTATTATAATCCCCGTTTTCTCAGAGAAGCGAAGCTACTTACCCAGGGTCACACAGCTAAGTAAGTGTCTGGGGCTATCCTCCAGCACAGGGCTTCATGATTCCAAACCCAACACTGCACTGCACCGACTAGCTGTCTCTATAGTGTCTCTATCACTCTCTTGAGAACTTCCTGTGGCCCCCTCTTACCTCTATAATGACAAGCTGCTGCTGTTGTCATTCCATGCTCTTCTAAGCCTGGCCCCAGACATATTCCTCCCCTGTGATCAAGCATCTGGTCTGCTTGTTCTGCCTTGAACTTGGCATGCTATCTTCCTCTCTCCCTGTCTTGTTACAGATGTTACCAGATATCTAGATGGCACCCCCACCTGACCCTGATGTAGAAGGCTTTCTCAGCTTGATCACATAGGGTGGAACTAGGAACAGAGGGGCTGGAGATGGGGGAGGTTGCCAAGTAATTAGTGGTAAATTAAATGTTCTGTGGTTCCGTAGCAACAACTAGAAGCTGAATGTTACTCCTTGGGCATGCTAGGGAAGGTATTTCCCACCCCCATAGACCCAGTGACCCTCTAAGACCCCTTTCAGCTCTGAGGGGATGGTATGCTGGGCTCCTAGGGTTCTCTGGTATGGGACTAACCAGACTTGGAAGGAAAGACAAGGCATGCTATAAATCCTCTAAGTCTCTGGAGAGGCAGTGGGGAACTAATAGAAGGCAGCCCTGGAACTGAAGCCACAACACCTGGGTTTGAATTTTGCTTACCTATGTAACCTTGGGCTAGTCATTCCATCGCTGCAAGACTCAAATCCCCTTTTCCCCCTTTAAATTAAGGGCATGACCAAGTAGACTTGCCAGCTCTAAATTTATGACCCTCTTGCAAGGTTCCCTCCCCTCCCCTACCCCTAGAGGTGAGTGGGAGTGGGCAGAGGGAGAAACTGCCTTTCCTTTGGGCAGGGCTTAGGGTTCCAGTGAGCAGCAGCCCGCACTGGTGGGTGCAGAAAACTCAAGCAGATGCCCCTCTAGGGGTGCTGGATGGGGGAGGGTGCTTAGTGCAGGATTTCCCTTCCTTCTTCAGCCAAATCCAGGTGCCTCCTCCCCAGGGAACCCTGAGTCCCAGAGGCCAAGGTTATGGCTGGCCAGCTCCAGTCTCTCCCAGGGTAGGGAAAAGATGACGCCTCCTGCCTTTTCCTCTGTCTGTTATGTCTGGGGCTGGGAGAGAAATACTTTAATAGGGATCGGGCTTCATCTATCCTTCCTTGCCAGTCCCATCTCTGGCCCTATTATCAGCCCCTATCATAGGCAGCAAATGACACATCAGAGAATCTTGGCTCCAATTTGCTTCATGGTCCCTGCGGGGCTGCCTGGGAGGCTCGGGCTGGGCTAGGAGGGGCTGGGGGGGGGAGATCTCAGATAATAAGATGTGGCCAGAAGCGTCCCAATGTCTATTAATGCTGCTGCAGCCATAGCCTGACACCCAGGATGAAAGCCCCTCCCCCTGCTGGCTGTTAGGCTCAGGGACCAATCTCTGCCTGCTGCCCCTCCCCAGGCTGCTTTCTAGGTCTGTCTCACAGCAGGGATGCCTCTGACTGGAGGCTGGGGATGGGCTGGGAGAGCTGAAGCATTAGAACCTTGGCAGCTATACTCAAAGAGTAAGGACCAGAGGCTTACCCACAGGGCTAGGTCTCCCAGGAACGTACCTGGGGGAGAACCTGTAGGAGAACTCAGAGAGAGCCGGAGGGAAAACCCTGGTGAACCTGGGGTCCTCATCAGTACATCCCTGAGTGTGCAACCAACTGGGAGCTGAGTTTTTGGACTGTCAGCCTACACCAGCTGAGGGAAAGAACACAGACAGGGAGGCAGTGTGGTCCAGCGGCCAGAGGATTGGATTATAAATTAAGGGGTTCATGAGATCCTAGGTTCAAATCCTGATTCTTCCATTTAGTACCTATGTGGCCTTGGGGACTAAATGGCCTGCCTAGCTGATTTCTAAGGTGTCTCCTAGCTCTAAATCACTGGTGGGGACTTAGAAGCTAGCTTATTAGGATTTAGAACTGGAAAGATTTAGAACTGGAAGGGAATGTTAAAGACTACCAAATCTAATCTCCTCATTTTACAGGTTGGTAAACCGAGGCCCATGGGGGGAGGGGTTTGTCTGGACTCACATACCTATAAGTAGTAGATAGGTATGAACTCAGATTCTCTGATTCCAGAACCAGTGCGGGGCTGGAGGGAAGAGAGGCTCCTTCTCTTTGCCTGGTTTGGGGGGTGGGTGATCTGCTGTCTTCTTAGGATGAGGAAGACCACAAGCTTGAGCTGGTCGTTAGTGGTTGGGGGGGGGGAGTACCTGAGTGGGGGGGGGGGGGTATTAGCCATTGCAGTTCCCTTGCTCGGCAGCAGGGGGCTCCCAAACCTAGGAGACATTTGACCAATTAGAGATTTTTGAAAATCCATTTGGTCTAATCCTCTTGTTTTACAGCTGGGACTACTGAGTCTCAGACAGACGTGTCCAAGATTGCACTGTGAGTCAGGAGGCAGAGTCCACAGATGAATTTTCCATGGAGGAAGAGGAAGAAACAATTATTCACAAAACAGAACCAAAATTTATTTTGTCACAACACAGCAAGGTGCCTAAAATCCCATCATTAACACTACATGTCTTGAAGGTTCTCAACCTTCTTTGTGTCATGAACCCCTCTGGCAGTCTGGGGAACCCTATAGATGGACCCCCTCTCAGAACGACTTTTAAAATGCATAAATAATGGAAAGAAATGCTAAATGTGAGTTGGAGGCTAGTCCAAATAAAGACATCCAAGTTAACAGACCTTCTGAAATTTATTCATGTCCCTCTTGAGGGCTCTCAGAACCTGTATGAAGAACACATGGCATCAGGCATGGTAGGCATCTGGTAAAAGGCAAGTGCCACTAAGAAGGTCACACCTGAAGCCCTTATCCAGCCATTCCTACTTCTGTGGCAATGAGTTTGGCAAACCTTGGCCCCAAAGGGTTGTGGAACAGGGTGAAAGTCAAATATGGGAAGGAGCAACAGGACTGAGGGAAGGTTAGTTTGGATTAGGGAAGGGAGAAGAGAATACAACAAGACATAATCAGGGAGTTCTTGGCAGATAAGAGAGAAAAATGCTTTTGGCATCCAGCCTCTGATGGCAGACCAACAGAAACCCACCACCTCGGGAGGCTGTCCATGCAGTGTTTTTGTAGCTCTACCTGTTGATAATTTTTCCCTTGGCCCCTGGCCTCAGTCTACCTCTTTGTAATTCCTCTCCTTTGCCGCTAGCTCTACCCTCTACAGCCAAGGAAAACGAATCTAGTCTCTCTCCCATTTGACAGCCTTTCAAATATTGAGTCTCCCCTTCTCCAGTTCCTCCAACTGATCCTTCTAAGGCATGGACATCAGACCCTTAACCACCCTAGGCACCCCCCTCTGGATTTCTTCCAACTGATTCATATCCTTTCCATATCATGGCATCCAGAATTGAATGAAGGACTCTAGATGTGGTCTAACCAGTACAGAGGATGGGGGAATTGTGATTTCTAGGGTCTCTCTTTCAAGACACATGGCATCTCTTATACTTTGAGGGGGCTTTCATGTCCCACTCAATTGATATAGATCTTTCAGACTTTTTTTTTTTTTTACAAATGAACTACCATCTAACCATGTCTCTCTCATCTTGGACCTATGGAGCTGTGTGTGTGTGTGTGTGTGTGTGTGTGTGTGTTTAATTAAAATGTAAGACTACACTTATCCCCATCACATCAGATTTGACCCACCTTCCTAGCTTCTTGAGACCCTTTTTAGCATTCTAATGGTATGATGACTGAGCCTATATCTCTTCATCTTTTCCACAGAAAAGTCAGAAAAGTTTTGTGAACATGGATAAGCCCTCCCCCATAGAGAAGGACCTTTAGAAAACAACTTATTTCCTTTGGAGAAATTTTAATTGTTGGGTTAGGGACTTTCTAGGCTCTCTGTTCCTTCCCTGTCTCTAGTAAGAGGCAAAGTAGATTTTGCTTCCCACCTTTTCCTTGGTCCCAAGCTGTGTATTGTCTACCTCTAACCTATTATGTGTCTGAGGATGTGGGGGAGAGGTATTCTAGACTGGCCTTCATGTATTATCTTCCTCCCCTACCCCCCTTCAAATGTTCAGAGGTCACTTGTCTGGTGTTAAGTCATGTTGGGGCCTGTGTGTGTGTGTGTGTATCCATCAGGTTTAAACTTCTCTTTTTTCATATGTAATTCATACTGTATAGGTAAACAGCTTTGTAAATATGTGTTCCTCTCTGTGGCTATTGGTGCAAATTAATCACATTAAGAGGAAGAAAGGAATGAATGGAGGGAGAGGAAAAGGAGAGAAAGGAGGGTGGGAAGAAGGAAAGAAAGGAAGAGAAAGAGAAAAAATAAGGAAGGAAGGAAGGAAGAAAGAAAGAGAAAGAAAGAAAAAAAGAAAGAAAGAAAGAAAGAAAGATATTGGATAGTGAGATTGCTGAGGCCCCTGTTGACTCCTTGGGTGCTATGAAGGAGGAAACAGCAAACCTGGTTTAGAGTCCCTGATCAATTCACTTCAGTTCCACAAACCTTCCCTATGTGCTGGGCACTGTAGGAGGCCCCAAGGATGTAAAGACAGAAATGAAACTCCACCTGTCCTCAAGGATTTCATGTCCTTCTGGGATCCACTGTTGACTTGCCAAGTAACTTTGGGCAGGAGGCTGAAACTCTGTCTTGGCCTTAGCTTTCTCAGTTGTAAAATGGAGTGATACCTCCTGCCCTTTCTTTTCCCTGGGGCAGTTGTAAGGATCAAAGGAAGCTGGGTAGCTTGTAAGGCCTTACCCATTGGAGCTGTCAACATGTTCTCCAGACTGGCATTCTGGGTAATTTCCCCCCAATACACACACACACACACACACACACACACACACACACAACTTCTCTCCACACTTCTTTTTTCTTAGGACCCACAGTGGACTTCCCTGGTGCCAAGTGCTGGCTGGAGGCCCAGGGGCATCATTGGGTATACTCAGCCCTTTAAATTGGCCCATTGTTCAGAGGAGATAAGGATCAGGGAGGGACCAATCATCAGCAGCAGTGTCTGATTCCAGAGTTGGCATCCACCCCATGGCACACGCCATCCCTGGCCCTCCCACCCCTCCCTTTTTCATCTGCCCGGTACCCAAGCAGGCTTTAGGGTATTCTCTGCAATGATTGACTTCTATTAGTCCCTGCTTACCATTGTATCCCCTCCATGGATGACTGACTCCACCTTCAGTCCAGGAGCTCTTCAGTGCACCCACTTGCTGTGGGAATGACACCATTTGGCTTTTGAGGTAGAAGACATGGTTCACTTAATAAATGTTGGTTGATTGATTAATTACACTAATTAGCTGTGTGTCCTTGGGCAAGTCTCTATCCCTCTCTGGGTCTCAGTTTGTTTTTCTGTGAAAAGATAGAGTTGGACTAGATATCTTGAAGGCCCTTCCTGACTCTAATATCCCAGGATTGTCCTTCCCCCATCCCCCCACCCCCACCTCCGCTCTGAACCACACACTTGTGTTACCCTATTCAACTCCCCTACTCAAGAGTGATTGTGCTGTGTGCAATGAATTGGGAAGGGACAAATGGGGAGGGCTGCTATGTGCTATGAGCATGTGCTAGTCTCTGGACATTACCAAGGCTCTGAGTCAGGGTACTGTGTCTGCTAATGGGTCAGGTCAAGGAGGCTTCCTGGAGGAAGAGGTGAGAGATAGGGCATCACAAATACAGAGCTCTATAATCCATGCAACCCAATCCTGGAGCCCAGGTCACTAGGGGGAGGGAGGCGGGCCTGCTACCTGGGGGCCCTTGAAACACCTTTTATCCATCTCCTTTGTGTTGGAAGAACACAAGCTGAATTCCTGGCCTCCTCCGGGTGCCGGCAGCCACCCGCCCAGCCGCTCACCCAGAATGGACCAAAGGGAGGATGGTAAATATCGTAATAAGATTAGTGGTCTCTGGGGGGGGGGGGGCGGGGGCGGGGAAGTGTCCTTATGTGGGCCCCCACCCTGGCCCTGCCCAGTCCTGCCCAGCCCCCACTGCAGCTCCCCAGGGAGGCAGAAGGCTCTATTCTGGACCCAGGCTTCTTCCAGTACAGGTTCCTTCAGGGTCACTGGCCAGATTAATACTAGTCCTGATGGGGGTAGAGCCAGGCTGAGGGTAGTCAGAGAGAGTTACCTGAAGGAGGTAGAAGTGAAGGTGAAAGTAACCTATGAAAGAGACTGATTTGGCTTGAGGGAAGTAGAGGGAGAAAAACTCATACCCTTGAGCAGGGCTTGGGAGAGGTCCCAGCAGAGCAATCTGGAGCCAGGGGCTCCATGGATATGGGTAAAGAGGTGACTTCTACTTCAACCCTGACAGTCAGGCCCAGTTGGCATCCAGGGAGCTTTCTTGGGCATCTCCAGACCTCCCTGATCTTGATCTGTTCCAAGGCCCCCAGGGGCCTCCCTCAAATCCATGACCAATCATTTCCATCATCACCGAGCCCAAGACGTGGCTTTGAATTCTGAACACTTACTAATTCATGTCCCAAACTGAGCTCATCTTTCCCCTCAAGCTTTCCTCTCTTCCTAACTTCTGAATTAATGTCGGTTAATGCCATCCAGTCACCCAGGCGTCACCTTTGACTCCTCCGTCTTCCCTCTCTGACATGCAATCAGTTGCTCTTTTAATTTCCATTATTTCTATCTCTGCAACATCTCATATACACTCCCTTCTCTCCTCTAACACCGACACTACTCTGGTGTAGACCCTTACCATCTCACCCTCTGAGATCCCAGCTAAATCCCTACCTTCTGTAAGAAACCTTTCCCGATCCCCAGTGGTGGTGCTTTCCTTCTGAGATTAGCTCCAGGTTAGCTGCTGTCTTAGAAACACACATTGTTGTTTTAATGTTCTTCCTCCCATTGTACTAGGAGCTACTTGGGGGCATGGACTGGTTTCTTGCCTTTCTTTGTTTCCCCAGTTATCAGCTGTGCTTGGTGTAGAAAAGGTATTTAATAAATGCTTGTTGAGGGTGTGTCCTGAGCTACTACACTTCTTTTAGGGCCTTCAGGTTCCTCACCTATAAAATGAAGGTCTGGAGTAGATGAGCTCTAAGGTCCCCTCCAGGGCTAACAATCTAGGGTCTAACATTCTTATTAGCTGTGACTTCTGGGACCAAGTCCTGCCTCCCTAGTCAGAAAGTGCACTCCCCATGGGGGAAGGCAGGGCTAGACCCATGTTCTCCTCCTCCTCCTCCTCTTCTTCCTCCTCTTCCCATTTGTTACTCTAGCTCCTTCTCTTCCTCCTCTTCATCTTCCTTCTCCTAGTGCCTCTTCACCTCTGTAGAATGATTTAGGTCAGAGCCTATGTGTCAATTCAGAGACTGGACCTGGGGAGATGTGAGGTGTGGGGAGTTGGCAGAGAGAATCCTCCCCTCCAGCTCTCTAGAAGACTCTTTAGGTTGAGCTGAGAAGGGGAGAGGTCGTATCAGAGTGGCACTCACTCTTAGTGGTCTTCTATCCATCATATTGTTTGGGTGAGCCCCACTGTGCCCAGGGGGTTAGGAGACTGGGAGGTCACAAGACTGGTCCTTCAGATGAGAGGTAGAAGTGGAAGGATGAGAAATAGGAAAGGGATGAGGGCAAAGGACCAGAAGACAGGGGCCAGCAGAGAGAGAGTGGGAGGGAGAGAGAGAGACAGAGAGAGACAGAGACAGAGACAGAGAGACAGAGACAGAGAGAAACAGAGACAGAGACAGAGAGAGAAACAGAGAAGAGAGAAAGAGTAAAAAAGGGAGAGAGACACATCATCTCTCTTTAGGTACAAGTTGGGTCAGATGCTCTGAAAAAGCTGGTTCCTTTTTAATTTGGGAGGTCTGTAGAGAAGAAAGGGAAAATTTGAAACAGTAGAGACAGACTGAGAGTGAAGGAGTGAGTGAGGAGAGAAAAAGGGAGAGAGACAGAGAAATGGAAAGAGGAATATGTGGGAAAAGTAGAGAAATTAAAATGCATGAAGATGAATAGAAAGATGAAATAAAAGAGAAATATAGAAAGATAGGAGAGAGAAGGGAAGATGTAAAAATAGCTAAAAAGAAGAAAGAATGATAGAGAAAAACTGAGTTAAAGAGAAGAGAGACAGACAGAAAAGAAAGAGAAGATGAAAGAAGGAGAGAGAGATGGAAAAGTGAAAGAGAAGCAAAAGGAGAAGCAGAAAGAGACTAAAGAAAACAGAGGGAGAAAGACAAGTAGAGAGACAGATTCAGAAAAGGAGAGAGAGAAAGAGAAAGAGGAGAGAAAGAAGGATGGAAGGGTACAGGGAGGAGCTGAGGGTCTAAGGGAGCTTCCTTCCCTTAAGACAAGCTGGAACCCAAGTTAGGGGCTAGGGCAGGGGCAGGGGCAGGGGCAGGGGCCAAGAGGGGGAGGGGATGAGTGAAGGGGAGGGGAATTTAGGCCTCTCTTTTGGGGGCTGTCAGAGCTGGTTAGACTCTGGGGAGATTGGGCCTTGGGATCATCTTCTTAGGAGCTCCCCCGCCCCCAGCCCGGCCCCTTTGCTGCCCTCGGCTTAGGGCCAGCTTTGTTTAGCTAAAGCGGAGGGATTATCGTCCCTGGTCCCTGAAGTTGTGGTTTGATGGGGCTTTCATCCCTAAAGCCGGGATGCTTTGAGCTTAGGCCCACACAAAGGGGTCCCTTGTGCTCCTGCAGAGCATGGGAGAGTAGGGGAGGGGGGTCCAGGGAACCCGTCTCACCCACATCCAAACTTTAAATCCACTTATACAAACTTCTCTCTGGACATGTCCGGATGGGTGGCTTCCTGGAGGTTGGCCATCCTCCCCCAGTTGCTCCCTAGCCTCAGTCTCCAGGGGGGCTCTGCTAAGAGGCCACACCTGAGTTACCTGAGAGGGGAGGAAAGGGGTGTATGTGTGTGTGTGTGTGTGTGTGTGTGTGTGTGTGTGTGTGTGTGTGTGTGTGTGTCTTCCCAGGGCCTCCCCAGGAGGGCCTTGTGGAGGATGAGGTCAGTAGGTGAAACCAGCCGGGCTCTGGGGAGAGTCCAGGCAACCTGGAGGGCCAGATTCTAGGCCCAGGCTGGCCACTAACTCACTTTGTAGCCTTGAAGCAGCTTTGCAAAGAGCCCTGGTCTAAAAGTCAGAGGAGGCAGATCCAAATGCTTGTTCTGTGTCTGTGTTACCTGAGTGATCTTGGGCAAATCTCTTCCTTCTTCTAGACCATTTTCTTCATCTGCAGAGGCAGGATGGTCTGCTGTTGTCAAAAGAAGAGGGACTGGACACAGAGGCAGCAGAAGCCTGGGTTCAAAGCTTGGCTCTGACACTTACTTGTGAATCTCTCCCTTCTATGGCCTCAGCTTCCTTCTCTCTAGAGGAGATTGTCCAGAAGCCATCCCCCTTACTTGAGAGCCTTCCAGGATCCCAAAGTACAAGGGGATGGGGCTGGAGTGGGGTTGGGGTGGAAGCTGAGAGAGGTACCCAAAGCAACCTTTGTCTCTCTATAGTAGTGGAGGTGATATGGGGCATTTATGGAACACGGTCCCTGAGGAAACCTTGGCAGATACTAAGTAGCTTTAGAATCTTGACAAAATGTCAGAAGCAACAGGGCCTTAGAGATATTTAAGCCAGTGCTCATTTTACAGATGAGGTAGCTGAGATTTTGAGAAGGAGAAGGGACTTATCCACCACTTAACTTTACAGCAGGAAAAAGTAGAAGACCTGGGATTCAGGCCCATGTTTCCAAGCTCTTCACCTGTCTTCCTCTCATATCAGGCTGCCCCATGAGGAGTAATCATTTTCTTTTTTCCTGGTGGGTCTGGAGAAGAGAGATTTTCAGCCTTGGACCTGGAAGCTAGAGTTTGGTTGTCTGAAGAGGAGGGATGACACAGAATCTGGGTCCTCATGTGGGGTATTGGGGGGAGGAGGGCCAGAGAGGGCAGCTCCCTGGCTGCCCCTAGTCCCATTAGCTTCACCAAGACTTATGAGAGGGGGAGGGGAGGGAAAGAGCCTGGCGGCACTTGGTCGATAGCTGGAAATTTCTTCCCATCTTCTCGGCTGTAAAATGTTTGTGGCCAACACATTGTGCAACATTCCCAGAGAGACCACAAACATCCAGGATCAAGGCTGGCTTGGCCAGGCCACATGTAACACACTGAGCCTTGGGCTCCTATGGGTTTTCTCACTGGTTCTGGGGGGAGAGAGAAGGGTAAGGGTGGGGTGAAAAACTCAGAGGGTCAGAGTGAATTGTTTGGCAGTGGTACTGACCTGAAATGTTGGCACAATAGAGCTGTTCTGAGTATCCTGGGTGGTGGTAGGCTGCTGGAGAGACTGGGAACTGCCCATCAAAGGTGTAAAAGCTTATCACTCAGTCCAGCCACACCAGTCATGGAGGGCCTAGTGTGAGGCACTTGGACTATGGTGCCTCAGATGGGCACCAGGGCAATTAGGATCTCTCTACTTCTCACATTGTGGGCTGAGAACAGGGGAGTACCCTTCAGATAGGGAGGGTCAGCATCTCCTCTCCTATCCCTGTTGAGGATGCTATTAGGGAGTGTGATGCTATATTAGGGAGCTGCCTGTTCACAGGGGTACCAGAAAGGTCTCCTGGAGTCCCTCTGGTCTCATTTATAAAGCATTAATGCCTCCCTGAGGCTGGCTTTTAGAGAATCTGAAAATCTCACCTTGACCTTTAGCACCTATTATTCCCCTTCACCCTTTAACCCCACAATGATTAACAGCTACCTCATAGTCTGGGAAGACACCCACCAATTTGGTCTTTAAAGAAGAGAGGAGAAAGATAGAGAGACATACAGAGAGACAGAAAGAAACAGAAATAAATCAAGAGATAGAGAGAGACAGACAGACAGACACAGAGAAAGAAAAAGACCCAAAATTGCCTCATACAGAAGCCAGGACTCACTTCTCTGGGTTTGGGGATTGTATTAACGTCCTGATTCCCTTCTTGGTGGTAGATAGGGCTCTTCTGTCTTTACAGTTGATTTTTTTTCTGGGCTGAAGAGCTTTGGAGGAGTGGATGGGAGTAGAGGGTTCTCCTACCAAGATTCCTGAGCGTCTACCTTAGAGATGCTGGCTCTGTCCCCACTTCTGATCATATGAAATAATATTCTTAATGTGCAAATGCTTAGCATAGTGCTTGGCACATACCAGATACTTAATCAATGTTTGTTCCCTTCTCTTCCCTTTAGGACCAAAGATCTGGAGGCTTTGATGCTGTGAGTCGCCTTCCTTTGCTCAGAGCCTCCCCTGCCCCCACCTTCCCCAGTTCTAGTCTGCCTGCTTCTTCCCATGTCCTACTCAGCCCAGGGCATGAGGAGGGGAAAAGGATAGAGCGAGGGAGATGGAAGCTGAGTTAGGGGATGAGGCTGGGGAATGGCAGCTCAAGGGAAGGGTGGAAACTCAAGTGGAAGTGAGTCAATGGGAGAAAGACGGAGGCCCAGTGATGGAATAGAGGTTCAGTAAGGTGAGGAGAGCTCAGAGATCCCATCATATTTCTGGCTCAGGAACTCTTCTTTTTCTAATGAGACCTTCTAGCCCTCTGGGAAGGATGTTGTCCCATGTGCCTGACTCTTCCTGGAGCTCTGGGAAAAGTGAGAGTCTGTTGGAAGATGCTGGCTTGACATAAACTGGCTTCCAGTCTTCATCCTATACTCTCTTCCCACGCCCTCAGCCCATGGAAAAGGGATCATCATTTGGGGAAGGTAGACAATGCAAGAAGACCAAATTCAGTGTGTGTGTGTGTGTGTGTGTGTGTGTGTGTGTGTGTGTGTGAGTGTGTGTTGGGGTGGGATGGGAATTTGTGCTGGGTCCCCCAGTATCTGTACAGTCTCTGTGTTTCTCTGAGTATAAAAGTGAATGCGCTAGAATGTCTGCTTTTGTGAGTGAACATCTGTGGGTATGAATGGATGTGTCTCTGCCTAAAAGTGTCTGAGTGTGTGTTATTTCATATACATGTGCATGTATATGTGCATGTATATAAACACATGCCTACATGCCCACGTGTATGTGTGTATCTCTATGTGAAGGGGTCTGTGTAGGGAAAACCCACATTTAAGTCAATCAATGGGTTAAGGGAAGGCAGGCAACTCCATAAGTCTTAATCACAGCTTTGCGGGCTTAGCCTGGTCCCCCTGTTGAAAAATGTTTCAAAAAGCAAAATAAATGGACTTTGAGTAACCGAAGTATTGATTTCGCCCACGTCCAGTAATAAAGAGCAAGTCACCTGTAGGTAAAACTCTTGTAAAATATATTTTATATCCTAATAGTCTGCAGACAGAGTCCCTGCCGCCACCCGCCTGGTCCGCATGACAAATCGCCCGCAGCCCAGCACCCGCCACACTGAAACCAAGCCCAGTCAGGCATATTTCACAGGCCAAGAGATCTGCTCTCCTGCCTTTGGGGGAAGAGGCCAGAAAGTCCCGCCTGGGAGTGGGGAGGGAGGCAGGAAGAAGCAGCCATTTTGCCTTCCCCACTTCATCCTGGGCAGGCTTGAATACACACGCGTGTGCACACACACACATATGTGTGTGTATGACTCCTTCCAGACCCAATGGCCTACCCTCTTGAAAAGCCTTCACATTTTCCATTCCACCCACGGGGATAGATTGTTCTGTTTCTCTGCATTCCCTCTATAACTTATGCCAGGACTGACAGAGACTCCTCAATTCCACTTTCCTGCTTTTTGGAGTGTCTCAGGTGCTCAACTTCAAGGTCCTTGTGTCATCCTTGGGTTGAGGATCCCTTAAGACAGGCAGAACTGCTCTTTCTGTAAGCCCATGGCTTTCCTATTTCTGACCAGATTTCTGGACTGCGATAGGGTTGCATCCTTCCCCTAGATCAGCAACTCAGATCTGAGCAAGGCTTTCTGGGAGTAGAGTAGGGCTGTGCTGTCCTCACACCAGACGTTCCCTAAGGTTAGGGTCATGTCTCCCATATGGGGGATCCCTCAGGACAGAGATATCTCCCTCTCAGACAAGACATGTTCTGAAGGCAAGGATGTTTACTTCTCAGCCCAGGGGTTCACTGAAGGCAGGGCCTTCCTGGTCTCTCTACATCAGGAGACAATTCTTGGCTTGATTCTGAGATTCTTCCTTCTCTTTAATGAAGAATAAACGAAGTGTAAATTCTTCTGCCTGACATTCAGAACTTTCCCAGCCAGACCTCACAGGCTTGGCTCACAACAATTCCCTTCCTCAACCTTTACACTTGGTCCAGGCCAGGCTCCTCATTGATACTAGCCAGAAAAGCCCTTCCTTCCGGTCTTCCTCTTTTGCTCCCCTTTACTTCACCCAAGAGTCCAATTTCTCCTGATTCTTCAAGACCATTCTTAAGTGACTGTCCCAACTCTCAAGGACCTCTCTGTCTTTCCTCTTCCAATAATTGCACATAGCACTTCCTTCCCATTAGTACTTTTTTCACCTTCTAAATATTGGAAGGTGGAGAGGCAGTGAGGATGGGACAAGGTAGGGTTGTGGAGGGAATGTGGACAGACAGGGCATGAAGCATGAGGAAGAGTGAGCTCTGAGCAACTTTTCTCTAGAGACAGAAGCTATATTCCCTATTCCCCAAACCTGGGGCTTCCAGAGGCCAGAGGTTGACAGTTGGCGTGGGGACCAGAAAAAATGAAGAGGAAGCTAAGGCCCAGGAAGGGATGAGCAAAGAGACAAACCTAGTTTCTCTGTTGGTGGATTTCTGGTGACATTGAGATCACCTTGGGACTTGGGGTGGGAAGAGGGAGGAACCCCAATTTCCCAAAGATGGGGAAGAGGATCTCCAGCCCAGCTCAAGAATAAAGATTTCCAGGATTATTGGGGAGGGAAGATGGTGGTTAACCTGGTGAATGTGTGAGTATGTGTATTAAGGAGCGTGTGTGAGTGTGCTTGGCGGGCTGTGAGCGCGAGTGTGAGGTGGGGAGAGCAGCGGATAGGACTAGAGGAAGCTGGAAGGGGGTTAGGAGGGGCGGGTGGGAGCCGCGCTAATGGCCTGTCCCGGGGAGGGCTCCGGGCAAATTGCTTTCTTGGCCTTGTCAAACCCGTCCCCGCGAAGCCGGAGCTGCCGCCGCCGCCTGCAGATCCCAATGATTAATCGCCACTAAATGAGCAGATGCGGGCGCTGCCCTGGGGGCTGATGGGGGGAGGAGGTAGGGGATTGGATTATCCGTGGGGCTTGGGGGACTGGCTGGCAGGGACTCCGCTAATTAGCTGGAGGCTGGACCGGACTCTCAGGCCACCCTTGGGGGCCAGAGAAAGGAGGTAGGGAGGAGAGGGGAAGGCACGTAGTCTCCTCTTTGGTCCGATTCCTGAGTGCACAGAGGTGGACATGAGAGGGAGATAAAAATGGAGTCAGAGAGAGAGGCAGATTTGGTTGGGTTCGATGTCCGCAGGAGACTTCCTAATAATTGGAGCTATTTATATGTGAAAGGTGTTGCTTCCTCTACAGCTAGTGAACTTCTCCTCACTGAAAGTCTCCAAACAGTCTGAGTGATGACATTTCTGAGTTGTTCCAGTGTAGCTAGGGCTAGATGCCTATGGATTCTGACCAGCGCTGAGCATGGGATTCAAGGAAGAGAGAGGAAGAATTCCAGAAGAGGAAGGATAATAGAGCGAAGAGGAAGGAGGAAAAGAAGGAGAGAGAAGGGGAGCAAGGGAGGGGGGAAAGGGAAGGGAAGAAGGGGAAGGACGAAGAAGGTGGAGGAACGGAAGAAGAGAGATGGGGAAGAGGGAGGAAAAGAGAAGGAAAAGGAAGAGGAAGACCAGAAGGAAGTAAAAGGAGGAAGGAGGGTAGGAGAGAGGGGGAAGAAGAGAGGAAGGAGGAGAGGGAAGAGAGAGGAGGAGGAAGAGGAAGGGAGAGGGAGGGGGCAGCCCAGCTTCTGAAGGAAACTTTTAAATCCGGCTCCGTTTCCAAAGGAGATTACGGGAGCCGTGTCCGCACCGCTGCCCGTCGGTCGGTGGACCCAGCTTCGGCTGAGGCTGGGCTGCCGACTGCCCGCGCCCGGAGCTCAAAGCGGCTTTGCTCTGCCGAGGGGGAGGCTGGGGGATGGGGGGAGGAGATCTCGCTTTAATCGCTGAAGCCTCAGAAGGCCTGGCTACCAAGTTTCGAGTTTTCCAAAGCTCATAAATTAATCCTTCCCCAGCTCCCTTCCCCTGCCTCTGGCCCATGCCACAGCGACAATGGAGTTGAGCCAGGAGACACACTTGTACATAAACATACCGTTCCAGGAGCACCCTCAAGGAAACACACTGGGAGATACACACAGACAAATGGAGCCACAAAGACACACTAGGATACATTCACATACTTGGGATTCTCAGACACCCACTGGCAACATCGAATTGATCACAGACATGCATGCACCGGACACACAGAAGCCCAGTCTGTCCTCCTTCATTTCCTCAGCATTCAAAGTTCTCAAGTGGTTTAAATCAGACCATCTTAAACCTAAGTGTTTGAGGAGACCCTGAGTATATACAATATCCTAGGGGGAATGCAATCCCACATTCCCACCCATCATTGGGGTAACAAACAAAAGGCTGCAGAGATCCCCCTAAATATCCTTCCTTTACTGGGGCCTAGAACCAGTTGCTTGTCTGGAACCTTCCATATGGAGAGTCCTTGGAGATCTCAGAACAGGTGGTACTGTCTGCCCTCCACCCAACTTGGCACAAATTCTCCTGGGCCTGGGGCCCAAATAACTGAAACCTCTGATGATTTCCTCTCCCCTTCCACCTTAGTACTCCCAGGAGAGTAGCAGGGCCTAAAAGCAGAGAAGGGGAATGGAGCCTGGATTGGCGTGTGTGTGTGTGTGTGTGTGTATGTACATGAAGGGGCCAAGAGTCACCTATCCAGTTGCCTAATGTTGAACATCCAGGGTGATGACATACAGACATGGCAGTCAGACTCACTAACACACACTTATGCACATCGAGGGTCAAAGGTTTGGAATGGGGTCTGGTTCCAAGAATTAGATGTTCAAAAAGAGTGGTGAGCATTAGATTCCCCTAGAACTCTCTTCTTCCACAGAACCTGAGGACTAGGGACTTGCTTTTTCTTCACTGGGCTCTCCCCAAAGGAGGAAAAAAAAGTTTGTCCTAGAGCAAGGAAATAGCATGGAGGGACATCTACCCAGGATGTCCAACAAAAAGAGGGAGACCCTCATTTCATCTCATCCCACTTTCCTCCCATACCACCCAAAAGTAGGTCTGCATTTCTCCCCCCCACCACCACTTTTTTGACTCTAGCTCTAGGCCCCAGTGGATCTGAGAAAGCCATGCACAGATACTTGGGGTGCTATACTAGAGACCCCACCCATTCTCCATCCCCTTCCACAGCCAATCCTCTCTGATCCAGCCCCAAGCCTTAGTGGATCTCCATTCTCTGGAGTTTAGAGGTAGCTTCACATAGAGGATTTCACCGCAACCCTTCTTCCACTATAGTCCCAACCATCTATCTGGTCCTTTCTCTCTCAATTGGTTAGTTCTGTACTGTTTGGGAATCATAGATTTCCAGAATCCCTCAGACATCCTACCCACACCAGTACAGTAATCCCCTCAAAACCACCCCCTGAAATGGGCCAGGGAAGTTATCCACACAGAATTGTATTTAATGTATTAGGATCCTGGGTGAAGAGGAGGCTCCCAGTGGTGTTGGATTGAGGGGCAGGTCATAGTTCTGTGAGTGAAGCAACCCTTTCAAACCCTTCCAAAAAGGGTGTGGGACTAATCCAGTACTGCTAAAACCCAGAACTGGAGCAAGGAAAAAAGATTGAGAGTGGAAGAAGGTATAGAAAGGGTTAGGATTTAGCAAGGGAAAGGGTCACTAGTGAAGTTCACCAGGAAACAGTACTTGCCTTGGTTCAATATTTTTATTGATGAGTTGGATAAAGGTATAAGTAGCATGCTTATCAGATTTGAAAAAGGCACAGAGGTAAGAAGGATAGTTAAAACAGGATAAAAAAACATCTCCAGGATCAGATGAGCTCAGTTAAGTTGGAGCACAACAGATCTCAATGTGAAGTCCTTCAACTGGATTCAAAAAATCATATCACAAGTACAGAATGGTGGAGGTGTGACTAGTCAGCTGTTCCTGTGAAACAGATCTAGGGAGTTTGGGGTGGGGGGAGGGAAGGAGGTTTAGTAGACTGCCAAGAAAGAAATGTGAATTCAGGCTTCGTTAAGAGAGACACAATGTCCAGGAACAAGTAAGTGATAATCCCCTTGGTCAGAACTCATTTGGAGCATGTCCAGGGGAGGGCATGTGGAAGAGAGAAGATCCCATCTGAGGACCTACATATTCATGGAACTGCAACAGTTTAGTCTGGAGAAGAGGAGACTTGGGGCTGGGGGAGAACACAAGAACTTTCTTCAAGTGTCTGAAAGGCTGTCATGTGGGGGAGCAATCAAGCTCACTCTTCTTAGCAATGGAGTAGGGGCAGTTGTGGGGAGGGGAGAGGTGGGGAAGAGGGAGATGGCAACTGAGGTTGGATGTTAGGATAAAGTTTCTTCCATTTAGAGCAACTCTCAAGTGGGAGAGACCCACTGGAAGGCTTTAAGCAAAGGCTGGATATAAGCATTGATGGATTAGATCACTGAGGGGTTCTTGCTTGGGTATGGGGTAAGATTAGATCCCTCAGATCGAAGGCTCTTCCAACTCAGCTTCTGGGATTCTGGGAGGTGGGCTAGAGAAGATGAGGGCTTGCTCTGAGGGGCTCACATTCCTTCTCCAGAGCTTGAGGTTTGCTTAGGACACACTTCCACGCTTTCATTCTCCATGGAGCTCTCTTCAGCTTCCACTGTAGTCCTATGGAATCCAGAGCTGAATCAACCAGGCTGTTCTCAATGCTTCTTCCTCTGCCAGCTCTGAGGCTGTCTGCTGGGCCCCAGTCTTAACTGGTCACAGATTTTCCCTAGTAATGGTGGGAGAGGGGCTTTGTCCCCTAGTGGATCCTGGGTCAGTGGTGAGAGGCAATGTGGAAAGGGAGGCCCTCCTTCTGACTAGGGCCTCCTTCTCCTCCGTGAATCAACCACCCCCCCACACACATCCTATTTGTCCCTGCACCTCCCCTCAGTCCCTTTCCTCCCTCCCTCCCTTTCTGCGGGTCTCTTGCCCCCTCCTTTCCTTCCCCCTCCTCCCCCTCCGTGCAGAAGTTAAATTAAATGGTACTTTAAAAAGCCCCTCCCTCTCCCCCTCCTTTCTTGTCCCTTTAATTCGGGTCTAAACGGTTTTGCTTTGGGAGAAGAATCTGGGGAGGGGGAAAGAAAGAAAGAAGAAAAATCCTTCCCGAAGAGAAGAGAAGGGGAGAGAAGAGAAGAGAAGGGTATTATTGCCCTAATCCTCTTAGGGCCGTCAGCGCAGACGGGCCGGCGGGGCTGAGATGGCCACTGGCCCTGGCCGTTCCCATCCTCCGTGGGGCGGGGCTGAGGCAGCGGCTGCGAATGCAGCCTGGCCCCCTGGCTCCCTCCCCGTCCTTCCTTCCGTCTCCTCCATCGCCCCTCCACTTTTCCCCTTCCTCCCCCGCCTCTGTGTCCCCTTTTCTCTGTCCACAGCACACAGATGCACAGTCACATAAGGTCACACACACACAGGCACAATGACACACACAGAGCTCTTTCCTGGGGCTCAGAGTAAATCTGAAAAGCAAATACTATCCCTTGCCCCCGCCCTAGGGAGGGGGCTTGGGTCGATGCTGTGACCTGCAGGCTTCCCAGATCTGGGACATCCAGGCATGTTCGAAGACAGGTAGTGAATTTCACTACCGGGCACACTCAAGGGATGAGCGTTTCTCCAGTTTCACGCACTGGAATGAGGCCCCAGACACATACCGTTACATACATTCCCGGAATAGGGTCCCGCAGTCAGAGGCTTCCTTGGTCATACACAGACATTCTAGCACACAGTCACTCATACCGTCACACACAGAGTCACCGTGCGTTTCCATCCTATCCTCCCTCCAGGCCGTAAACCGAATGATCCCAAAAGACCGACCACGCAAAGGCCAGGGCTCCGCTGCTGCCCTCAGGTTTGTGGGTTGGGCCAGTGACCTCTGGCTACCCCTCCAGGCCACGGTCTTTGCTGATCGGGCCCAGATTGGAAGATATGGCCCAAGGGTGGAGCCGCTCTTCTCTTTGTCCCCCTGCTCTTCCCCCAGACCCGCCGCAGCCTCTAAGCTCCCCTGCCCCGAAGCTTCCCCGGGTGGGCTAGAAGTAATGGCTTCGCCAATAGGCCCTCAGGTCGGTACTAGCCGCATATGCCTGCCCGGGGCTTAGTCGGCCAGGCCTGTTCGACTGCAGGCCTTTCGGTCTCTCTGAGTGGACACATGCGTCTTTGGCCTCTCTGAGCAATAGGTGTTGTGTGCCTACGTACATGTGAGTTAGCGTGAGTCCGCGCCGGGGGCTAGCCCCTAAGTGTCCCCGTGTGAACGAATCTGTCCGTGTGTCAGTATATGGCCTTGTGTGTCCAGGAGTCATTGTGTGACTCCTGCTTAAGGTGTCGGCCTTACACACCTCCAAAGTCTCTCTTGGCTGGGGCTTTTTGCGGAGCTCAGGAGGAAGTCCAGAGCTGGGGGGAGGGTGTGCCAGGTTCGAGACCCAAGCCGCAGTTCCCATTTCCTTGCCTCCCCAGCTGCTGAGGGCCCTGGATAACTGGACAAATCTTGGAAGGGTTATGTAGGGGAGCCCCTCATCTGCCTCCTTGCTCTGCTTTCACTGGGAGGAGCAGGAACATCTGAGGCAACCTGGCCGGCCCAGTAGTAGTTGGTGCAGGAGGTGGGGGTGGGGTAGGGAAGAGGGCTAGCTTTATGGCAGTGGCTCAAAGGCATACGTGTCCCCACCTGCGTCCCCTCCGACTCCTAAGGACTCCGCTGCCGTCTCACAGGCAGGCTCACAGTAGTAGCAAGTTCACTCCTAGTTCTCATCCCTATGCCCTACTTCTATGGCCAATCCCACAGCCCCCTTGTTAGCAAAGTCCCTCCCAAATTCCGCCAGCCTGGGCCCCTCGGTCTTACAGACTCAGCTCCAGAGTTCTTTCCTCTGCACCCCCAACACTGCCCCCATGCACTCCTCCTCTCAGCCCGGCTGGAGCCTCAGTCGTTGGGGAGAATTATTTTCACCTGCGAAGGTTTGGGAGGGGTAAAGGGTGGGGAGAAGGATCCGGGCGCGCTGATTGACAGGTGGCGGGGCCATTGGGGAGCTGAGGGCTTTACTGGGCTCTGGGACAATAGCCTTTTAAACATCCTCCTGGGCTCCCCACCTCTGTCTGTGGCAGAGGTTGCGGACCCACGCACAAGTTGAGGGGAACTGGAGCCCGGGAAGAGCAGCAAGGAAGAGGAGAAGGAGAAGGAAGAGGTAGAGGAGGTGGAGGAGGTGGTGGTGGTTGTAGTGGAGGAGGAGGAGGAGGAGGAGGAGGAGGAGGAGGAGGAGGAGGAGAAGGAGGAGGAGGAGGAGGAGGAGGAAGAGGAGGAGGAGGAGGAGGAGGAGCAGCAGCAGCAGCAGCAGCAGCAGCAGCAGCAGCAGCAGCAGCAGCAGCAGCAGCTGTGGTGACGGTAGTAGCGGCAACAGCAACGCTGCCCGCCGCGGTAGGAAGAGGCAGACAAACGGCTGGAGCGCGGGAGATCACTGGCACCGCACCTCGCCCCAGGCGTCCTCAGCGCTCCCACATGCTCTGCCTGTGTTAAACAGGAGGCTGCAGCCCTCTGGCCCGGGCTCGCGGAAGCTGCGCGCGGTGCTCACCCGCTGAGGTAGGAGGGCACCAGCTATCTAGGGCTAGGTGCTGGAGGAGGGGTAGAGTCCCCTGGGGAGGGAGAGGACCTCGAGACCCCTACCAAGAGCTTCAGCAATGGGTCCCTGGCCGACTGAGCTGGGAGGGAGCCTGGAACACTGTGAAAGTTTTTCAGAGCTCTGAATGTCGTAGGCTCAGCTTCGCAGGGTACATAGACAGCAGAAACATGGAGATTGGGGGTGGTGGGTGTACATACACGGAAAAAGAGAGAAAAAAAAAGGATGACGCGGAGATAGAGACAAAAAGAAACAGAGGAGAGTCAGCGACACAGAGAAAGAAATAGAAACGGGAGGTGAGGTGGGAGGCAGAGAGAGAATAGACCAGAGACTCAAATCCACAGAGCCACTTGGAATCAGATCAGGGGTCAGAAGGACAGATATCTTCAAGTTCCTCACGGTCTGGCGTCCCTTCCTATCTCCCTCCTATCTTCCGTTCTTCCCTCTTTTCCTCCCCTACCGCACTCTCGTACCCTTCCCTTTGGCTGGAATTCCTGTGTCCTGAGCTCCTGCCGAAGGAAACCTGGGGAACGGCAGTGAGTTCAACTGAGTCACATCTCGCTTCAGAGGAGCCCGGTGGGAGACTGGGAGAAGGGGCAGGGAATTGGGGCAGATAACTCCAAGATGTGAGCCCCGGGAGGAACGAGAATCATCCAGATGTCTTGTGGAGGGAGGGGATAGAAGAGAGAGGGAGAAGGTCCGGAGTCTGGTTCGGACTCTGCGTGCCTTGCGCCCGTTCTAGCCTCTGGGGCCCTATGCGGCCAAGAAGTAGCAGCCTCTTCCGCCAGTGTAGAACAAGACCAGTTCGTTTCAGGGAGACCTCTGTTCCTCTTCTCGCCGTCCCTCGTTACCCAGAGAGAGCAGCCGTAGGACTGGCACGGAATTTGGTTCTTACCATAGCTCTTTCCCTGTTCGTACGAATAATCCAGTTGGTAAACTCACGTAGCCTGTGGCGACCTGCGTAGACGTGCTCAGAGTTGAGTGCCGTCAGACTGCTGGTTTCTGGCCAGTTAGCCCGAGCTCCAGGAATTCGTTAGGTTCTTGATTGCCCTGGACCCGGATCAGACGAGCTGCGTATGCAGCACAATAGCTCCCAGCTCCTGCTTCCTCTCCTTGCTCCCAGCTCTCGGTTTTGGAATCGGGTTCCCTGGCAGCTTCCCCTCCGTACTCACCAGGACAATCCACATCAGCCGCAAATTCTCCCCAGGACAACCGGGGCCGAGCTGGGGATAGGGCCTTAAGTCCTGGGGACCGCCCACGGAACACACTAGTACTGGGAAATGAGGTCGGGGTCCGGAAAGATGGAGGGTCAAAAGTGGACCGAGAGAGGAAAGAGAACAGCTATGTCTGAGGCCGAGGCCATAGTGGATATAGGGAAACGGAGGGTCACTCCACACTGGAGAACAGGATCAGGACTTAAGGACGAGGACCGCTCCTTGGATAGGGGCCGTTCCAGGTCTAGGTCTGAGGCCCCTTGGAACCTAGAGAAAGGAAAGGAGATCTGGAAAATAGTGTGTGTGTGGGGGGGGGGGGGCAGGGCTAGGCAGGGCCTAGACTGACCTGGGGGAAGGGACGGGAGTCCAGGGACTGAACCTGAGGAAGAGGAAGGCAGCTGAGACTGGGAGGCAGAATCTAAGAGTAGGCTGAGGGACAGGAGACCAGGTTTCTACAGTTATGGGACTAGCTTAGGAAAAGTGAGGAGTTATCAGGAGTGAAGTTAGGGAGCAGGGATAAGGAGAGGGACCAGCCTCTGGGGCTAGAGTCAGCTTGGGTCGCAGCTCGGGAGTTGAGTCACCAGCCTGGGGTTGGGGCATGGCTGAGTCTGACCAAAAGGTCAAGAGTTCCTGGGAATAGTGGTTGAGCTTATGAAGAGGGTCTGAGGGGAGGACAAGCCCGGAAAAAAAAAAAGCAGGGAAAGAGCAGGGGGCTGGAGCAAGGAAGGATTTCGGCCAGGCTCCGGCTGCCCAAAAGAATGGAAGTCCCTGGAACAAGGACACTGGCATCCTAGGCCTATGGAAGTTGTTCCGAAACTCACAATCCTAAATGAAGGGTAGGGAAGGAATCACCTGTCCTGACTGGGGATCCAGGAGTGAGGGTTTGGGTGGGGTGAGTGATACAACACTACAGATTTCCTTAGTTTTCAGCTGAACTCTGAGAAAGAAGGGTGATATGAGATGCAGGTTGATACCTAGGAGTTGGGCCAGGTTTGCAGTCGGGGTGAAGGGGTAAGGGTCCTATTCCATTTTTCCTCAAAAATTCAAGATTGAAGAAGAGGGAAGAGGATGCTAACAGGTCACAATAGACAGCAATTTCCCGACATTAATAATACAGTGAGGAAAGGGCGATCAGAACGGGCCTGCTTTCCTTTTAACGAAGTGTGTGGAGACACGTGTGTTTCCTTATCTTCAGAGGTTCCTCTGTGCCTTCCCTTTTCTCCGAACCGAAATTAGACATTAAGCATCCGTGGGATGAGGGAGGCCTTCAGCCCTGATCGCTCACGGGTGTGTTCCTGTGTGAGTTTGTGTGTGTGCATGTGTGTGTGTATAGCAGGGCTCCCTCCCTCGGCCTGAGGGAGCTAAGGCTACCCAGGGCTGTTCCAGGGGAGATTGGCGCCTCGCAGGTTTACGAGTCAGAGTCCAGCGGAGCACAGGAATCCAATGAACTGGAGATCAAGAATGACAGCGAGAGAAGAGCGCAGAGTCAGTGTGGCTGCGGACAGACTCAAGTGGACTCTTCTGCTTTCGCACCCTGGTTCATCTACCCGGGGCCCTCAGGAGAGCCTGAGGAGGAGCTGCAGGCTGGAGGGATCCTTCGTTTTCTCCTATTTCCATCAACCCGAGCTCGCTCCAGTTCGCCAAGAATTCCCACTCTTGACGCACTGATCTTGGGTGGTTCGAGACCAAGTTTGTGGGGCATAAGAAGGACGCTGGTTTTCGGGCGAATGAGGTTCTTATTCTACCTGCAACCCCACCTCGTTGGGATCCCTTCGGACTTCGGGGAAAGCGGCAGAGACCACACCTGGACCCAATCTCGACTGCCGAAATCAAGCAGAGAATTCGGTGCCTTCTCCCAACCAAAGTATCTACTGCGTGGAGATAGGGCAATAGTTTCCTAAGGGCCGAATTCTCTTGTTTGGAAGTCTGTCTGGATCGAAAGGTCCCGAGAATAGGCCTAACTTCTTTTCCCAGTATCGGTGTACTGGCAATGCCTCCGAAGGTCCCCGGTGTCTTAAGGGCTAGAGCTAGGGAGCGGGCTTGGGGAGCGAGAAAGGACGGTTGTGCCGAGAGCCTGAAAACTAATTCTCTCTCCCTTTCCTTCCCAATTTTCCGTCTGCCATTTCCCATCACCCTCTATCCAGGACTTCCCCTCCTAAGGTACCCGGTCAGGTCGAGACTAAAGACTCCCTAGGAGAAAGAAGAGAAGCAGGGCGAGGTTCTTCGTCCTCCTTCAGGCCCACACACCTCTCGTCAGTTTCCTCAGAGAAATGGGTTGGGTTCCCCTCCTTTCCCCAGTATCTCTCAACCCAAGTGTCTGGGGGTGAGAAGAGGACCCCGGTATCCGGGCCCAGACCTTTACCCTCCAACACATCTAGCACACGCTTACAGCCCAAACCACAGCAGATTCCCCCTCCCCAACAAAAACACACAGTCTAAGATACCTATAGCACTCATTCGTAATACACCCTCAAATGCCAGTCGCTATATGAACCCACGCAATACAACCAGCCTTACACATTCGGTACCCACAGGAACCCACAGATTCACAAGGACTCTCGTGCATTCCGAAACCCACCTTCCCCCCTACAGATAGACACACCCTCTTGCTCTACCTCCTTCTTTCCGTCTCTTTTCCTCTTTCCCTCATTCACGCCGCACGGATTAGGGCTCTCTCTCTCTCACTCACACACACACATACACACACCCCGGAAAGTCCAGCTAAAGCCCAAAAGTTTTCCCTGAAATGCACTTTCTTGAAGCCCTACTAAGCTCCTTTGTGTCCAAGCCATAATGCCATTTTCTCACTCGTGGTTGCCCTCTCGGCTTAGTCAGCACAGGGGCTTGGGAACTTCGGAACCTGACCGGGGGCGGCGGTGGGGGGTGGGGAGGAGGAGGGGCGAGATGGTCGGTAGCAGTTTACTCTGAAATCTCTCACCATTGTTATCTTTATTTTATTACTTAAAACCTTTCGAAGAAGTGTGCTCGTCCTCACACCAAGGGCTAGAGCTGCAGCCGCCCCAGGCCCTCGGCTCAGTGCGTAGCGACAGCCTACCTCCACACCAAAGCGAAGGCGGCTCCGAGACCGACGAACCTATTCTCCTTTGCGAACCCGTACTGCCCCAGCTGAGGCTACCTCCCAGAGGACACCCGGGAGCTGGCCTGGGTGTTGGACCTCAGGAGGGGGGTACCGCTGATGTTGTCCGGACTGAGCCGGGCTGGGAGTTTGACCTCAAGTGGCGGGCGCGGCGGCTGAGCAGGTTCTGAGCAGGGCGGAGGGAACCGCTAAGGCTCTAGGTGCTAAGCGGCCCCTGGCCTCTGACCTCTGGTGGCTCGCGCAGCTGATCCTCTCCGTACTGAGTTGGGCTGGACCCGATACCGGCAGTTGGGTCAAGGTTCCCACTCAGAGGTGGGAGCTATGGAGCTCTGGTTAAGGGAATGCAGCCTTCAAGAGAGGACCTCAAAATCCACGGGGTCCCGCCACTAAGAGGGGTCGAGGGAGGACGTCAGTGGAGGACTCGGCCACCTGGATCCTCAAAATAAGAGATACAAATGATTCTTTTAATTCCAGGATTCCAGGGTCACCCCCCCCCCCCCATCTCAGTCCAAGATTCCCGAGAAGCCCCGCGTCTGCTTTCACGTTCTAATAATCAGTCCCACTGTTCGTTCGATAATCCTTGGCAGTGATGATTCCTCTCTCATTTATAGAGAGTGCAACCGGCCGGGGTGGTGGGCATGAGGAGGAGAGTGTGCACAGTAAGACATTTGAAGGTAGAGCATTTTGGGAGCCTGAGCTGCGGACCACAAATCGCGAACTGGGGTCCAGGGAAGGAACAATTGTGAGGAGTGAGAGAGATCGTCACGGAGGGGGAATGAATTGGCAACTGGGGAGAAGTAGTCGAGGTTTGGGGTAGGGGGTCTAGGCCTCCTTCTCCGACCGTATCTCCAGAGGCCTGAGGGACTGACGGACTGATGGACTGCAGGCCCTCGGACGGCCTCAGATAGGAGGTCTCTGGGGCCCAGCCTGTTGGGAAATGCGGCTTCCCAGGCCAGCCGACGGGACTCAGCGGCCCAAACCCGGGAGCTAGACAATAGTTCCTTCTCTTCCAGATACCCAAGTTTACACACACACACACACACACACACACACACACACACACACACACACCACACACACACACACACTGGTACTCTTGCGCGCGCGCACACACGCAAGCATGCTTACACATCGGATCTCGGGACACAAGCACATACACTCCCAGGTTCCTAGATGGATTCACACAAGTATGACCTCACACGTACACCCACATTCGGGAAACGCATAGACCTCAACATTCTCGGGGACACAGATACACATAGGCGCACACACAAACACAAACAGGAACAAACCCATGCAGGCACACACACGTCGATGCACCCAGACACTCAGAGACAGACACCTCCCCGCCCTGCCCCCTTTCCCAGGCCCGCAGACCAGGCCTTCTAGAGACGTCTCTTTCTTGCCGTGTCTGGGCCAGTGGGGCTCGGGATCCTGTTCTTTTCCCTTCCCTTCTCCACCGCTCCCCCCTCTTGAGGGTAGGCGCCCTGCCCTGGGGGCCCCCATGTAAATGACCGCAATAAATATCTAATCAGGGCCCGGGGCAATGCGGACTAGATCTGGGAGTGTGGGAGCAAACCCATTAATGGAGGCAGTGAAAGCAGTCGGAGAGGGGCGGGGGAGATGCGGGGAGGCTGGACACCTGAGTCCCGGTCTTAGCTCTGTCCCTGACCCACTGTGAGCCCTTATCCGCCTCCTTCCCTCTCTGGTCCTCAGTTTCTCCTTCACAGGGACTCTTAATCCTCCAACTCTTCATGCTGCAGGCTTGTGGGGCGTAGGGTGTGTTGGAGATGAAAACACCCAGTCTCGGGTTACAAGGGTCCAGCTTGTACCCTCCCTTCCAGACCTGAGGACTCCTCGGCTGTACCTCCAATCTATCCTACACTTGCCCATCTCTGTCTTTTCATCTCAGTCTCATTGTCTTTGTTTCCCTGTCTTCTGTCTTTCTCTTGGTTTCTGCGTCAAATAGTAGGTGCTTAATAAATGCTTAGTGTTGTATTGATGAACTTTCTGCCTGTCTATGATTTTCAGTGTCTCGGTCTCTGGTCTCTGCTCCTGAGTCTGAGTCCCTGCATTTGTCTCTGTCTCTCTCTGTCACATTCCTCCTCTATCTCTTCACCTCTCCATTTGTCTCTGTGTCTCTCTGTGTCTCTGGCATATTCTCTGAGTCTCTTTCTCCAGCTCTCTCGTCTGTCTCCCTGCTTCTGTGTCCAGTGGGCCCTTGTCTGACCCGAAATCTCAGGATCTGTTGAGATACGCGGCACTCCGGCGGCAACGGGAGGGATGGGATTCGGGTCCCTCGATCCCCACCTAACTGTTCCAGTCTTATCAGGGACTGACTGGGACGGGATCCTCGGAGGTTAGGGTGAAGCGTGGCTGCATCCTCTGGCTCTCGCGCCCCGCCGCCCTCACACCCCACACTGATTCCGGTGGAGTAGAGAGGTTGTGCCCTACCCGCATCCACTGTCTGTTGCTCATTTTGTCTCTGTCTCTACGTTGTCTCCCGCCTTCTAAGTATCTGCCTCTGCCTTGTTTCTTTAATTTTTGCTTCTCCATCTCTTGGAACCTGTGAACCCGACCCTCTCTGAAGCTGTTTCTGTATGTCACTTGGTTTTTTTGTATCTCTCAGCACAGTTTCCAGCCTTTCTATGCCCGCTTCCCTAATGTCTCCTAGGCAGCGTCTTGACCAGTGTACGTTTTTCCTGGATTTTTCTCCCGAGCTCTCTCTTAAAATGCCTCCCTGTCTCTCTCTATCGTCTGTTTTTTGTGCGCCAGTTTCTCTGGGAATGTCTTAGCCCGCGTCTCTGCATCCTTCAGTAGGCATCTCTGCCTCAGGGTGAGTCTCTTTCCCTCCGGCCACTGAACTTCAGATTTCTATCTATTGAGTCCACCTCTCAGTGTCTCCCTGAGTCTGTCTCTTTTCCTCAGTCTGCGTCTCTCTTACTCTCTCTCCGTTTCGGCCCATTTTCATTACTCTCTGGCTCTTGTCTCTGCCTATTGCCTCGAGCTCAGTCTCAGTCTCGGTCTCTCAGTTTCTCTGTCCCTGTCTCCAGCTGCTTCTGTTTCGGCAGTGAAGAGGAGAGTCAGGCAGCGACCCAGTTAATCCGGCGCGCGTAGACAGGGGGTCTGATCAGCCCGCCCCAGGAAGTTTGGGATGGACATTATCCGGATAATTAGTTCAGTCTCACCCTCCACCCCCCGTCGTATTTTGCTGCTTTTCTAAACTCGCTTCAGGTTTTCCGATTTTCCGATGCCGGGGTCTATGGAGGTGCATATACCTTTCACATACGTTCCTTTCCATTTCAGTACTGAAAACTGGGGGCCAGATAAACCGGAGAGGGGTGGAACGGTGAAGAGGGACTGGGCTGGGCTGGGAGCAGGGGCTGGGCCCAGTTCGCACCACGGCATCCACCCCCACTGGCCCGCCCCATTAGCCGCGGGGAGCTAATTACCCCAATTAGGAGGCTGATTTATAATTAATGGCTCGGACCGAGTGATAATTGGATGTTAATGGATAACTGGCCCTGTGGGGGAGGGGAGCTCCAAGCTCTAGGCCCCGAGCGGGATCGGCCTCAAGCCGGAGCTTGCCCACTGCAGCAGTAGCCCGCGGACTGGCCCCAAGACGCCGGTAGCCGAAAGAAAATTAATCTGTCATTAGCGGGTGCTAAAAGGGGAGGGAGGGCAAGAGGAGGGAATGGCTCCCGCAGCCGGGGAGCATAGCCCGGAGGGTGCCCAGGCCAGCTGGGTTCTAGCCAAACCTTTTCCAACAGTCTTTCCTCACTTTGGACACCAAGTGTCCCACTCCCTTCCTCACCTACAGTCCCCACTGCTCATCTGTGGCAGGCCAACTGGTCACGTGGGAAGAGCATGATTTCTGCCTGCAGAATCCCTGGGTTCCAATCCCACCCACCCCTAACTCTCCTTGTGTGATCTTGAACAAATTATTTAGCCACCTGGATCCTCGTTTCCTCATCTGTAAGGGAGAGGAAAGGTCGAACTAGATGGTTTCTTAAGTTTCTTCCAGGTTTAAATCTATCATGCCTCGCCCTACCTCATAGGGCCACCCAGTTTGAATCCTTCCACAACACCTTTTTCTCCCTCCCCCACACAGGCTGTGGCATCTGCCCTCCTATGAAGTGTTTCCTATTTCCTCTGCCTCGGGACACAATAACCCGGGCTGCGCTGCCTCATCCCCTAGCCCCACTCCTACCCCTTTGGACACAATGCTTGTGTCCTTTCTTCCTTCTTCACTCACCTTTGTCGTTTATACACAATTCTTAGTCTCCTGTCCTCGCTGGGCTTTTCATGAGTGTGCTCAGGGAATGTAGACTCCAAGGACATCAGTCAGAAGGCCTATTTGTTCTTATTATATAATAACAGGCCTGGGGCTGGGATTTCATTGATGTAGGGAACTCCCAGATGAGGTTACACCTCTCACTAATTCAGGAAGGCACCGTCTCTGCAACTTAGAGAGTTGGCTGGGGCTATGGGACTTTTAGTGACCTGCCCAGAGTCACACTGCCAGCATATGTGAAGCTGGGTGTTTCTGACTTCAAGGTAATGTTACCTCTATTAGATATGTTATATTATGCCATGGGCAAATATATCTGTATTGGATATGTATGGATAAATATAATAGTGGTAACAAAGATTATTCTTCTTAAGAATAATACTAAGGATCACACTGCAATATGTCACCCATTTCTTTGTGGCTTAGGTTCAGCCTCTCCCCTGTCCATTGCCAAACACAGCCCTATGAGGGAAGCCAGACAGACAGATAATTGTCCCTTCCAGTGAGGGAGTAAAAAGTTATTGAATACAAGAGAGCTTTAATAGGGGCTTGTCCGGGTCGGGAAACTAATTTGTTTCTGTGCTAGGATTTGAATTCTGAGTCCTGCCTCCCAGCCCACTGCACTAGGCTGTTTCCTCATTTGTCCCCATAGTATGACCAATCCAAGAGCCTAATAGACTCCAGGGAGAGAGGAGGGACCAGAATAAAGGGTCTGAGAACCCTGATACTCTGTACTCTAGCCAGAGGACTGAGGCCCCGTGGTTGCTACATTTTAGGAGGAATATTGGCAGACTGACTCCTCCAAAGTTACCCAGTGTCAGTCGTGACCTGGGCTCTTGCAGGCTGTGGCAGCAGCTACATGATTCAAGTATGTCTGTCAATCAATGACTTAAGGTACTAATCAAAGGTAGGTTGATCACTGAGTCCAAATTCTATAGTAGCTGAGAGACAGAGGCTTCTAAGAAATCCACACTGTTTAGACTGAACATATGTTAATTTAGCTAGTAGTACTCAAAATGAGAGATTTGGGTTCGACAATCAATCAGTTAGTTTTTGGGTGAACTGAAGCACACAAATACTGACATTCTTTCTATAAATGTAGATTCTGAATGACTCCATCACATGTGGACTCCAAGAAAAGTGACCCCACCTCCAAGGTACTCCATGGGTCTCTATTTACTTAAAATTGTAGCTTGTGAGGTCATATTTTCACTCAGAGGTCAAAAGTAGTTCAAAGAAAAGGCATTTAATGATCTAGGTAAGTAGGCAACATTATGCTAGAATTGCTCTGCCCTTCCCTGGCCTACAGATCTGGGTCCTATTCTCCCACAGATAAACACACTATCAATTTGAAGACTGGATATATACAGGCCCCCAAATTTGGAACACACATATAGGAATACCTTTGGTGATTCATGGCTGATAATGCTTTTGGGTGGAGTCATTGTACTCTGTCAACAAACAGAAGGGTTACCTCTCCCCCATAAGAGGACTTGGCTCTGCCATTTCTTTTCTTTCTAATCAAAGAAAAGCTAGTAGCCCAGAGGTTAAGCTTCAACTCTTTCATTTATTTTTAATGTTTTACTGAAGTACTTTTTCCTTTTTATAAAAACATTATAAACACTTTCCAATGACCTCTCCCCCAACCCTATCTTGTACAAATAAGTACAGTTAGACAAAAACAGATAATTAACTTGACCAAGTCACATTTTGAAAACGTACGCCTCATTCTGTACCTATAGTTCACCTATCTGTCAAGAGACAGCCTTCTTCTGAAGTCATGATTAGTCATTGCCTTGATGAAACTTCTGAAGACTATCCATTGTTTTCCTTTCTATTATTCTGTACATCATGTCCATTGTTCTAGTGGTTCTGCTTTCTTCACTATGTATGCAACACATAAAGCTGTCTATGATTTTTTCACATTTGGCAGTTTTAACAGTGTAATAATATTCCACTGTGTTCTTATACTACAACTTGTTCAATCATTTTTATATTGTTGGGCATCTCTGTTCCAGTTATTTGTGCTTTAAAATAGGTTTCTTATAAATACTTTTGTACATATGTGACCTTTGACTCACTTGAGGTATATGCTTAGTTATGGCATCAAGGCGTCAAACAGCATGAATAGTTTAATGAATTATTATTATTTTTAGTATCTCCAGCTCTTTTTGAAAGGCAGAACCTTTCACACCCAGTTAATAGACTAGAGAAAGGCAGCTTTCCCCCTCCATAAGGAACAAATCCTGACATATCTTAGAAGTTAAGCAGTTTTGGAACACAGAACAACCATGTAGCTAATTAGAGGTATAGACCTTTAAAATATCTTTTGAATGTATTTCCTTCTGCTAGTAGTATACATATTCTCATTCCAAGTCTCTCTCTGACTTATGGTTAGAAAGTACTCTTTAACCTCAGTCAATTCATGACTGAATTCCCTCTCCAAATATTTAATGGAGACCGCGTGCCAACACAACAATAAAGGACTGGGGGGATCTGAAACACTGCAGCTTTCTTTCACCTGCCAAAATAATCTCTGAATTTGCCTTGAAAAATGAGCAAGAACTAAAAAGGCACTACCCTCTCCTTCAAGCCTTCCCCCTCTAGATTCTTACCTTTCCTATGCCAGAGTGGCTAGTGTCGGAGGATTTAAGCCACCCTTCACCACGGAAAGAAAACCTGTAACAGTTGCAGTCAAGTGAAAGGGTCATTCAGGAGTAAAGGACTTGGGGGAGTCAATTTCTTTATGCATTCAAAAGCAACCACAAAACATTGCTTCACAGGTTCCTCGCTTACTTCATTTTACAGCGAGTGTGCCAAACATGAGCAAAAAGATGGGCATTAAGATGATTACACTAACCCTGAGGGCTGACATCTGATACAAAGGGTGAAGAGGAAGAGAACTGGGAAAGGAAGCTGACTGTAGCATCCAGAATATAGGAAAGTCCCATTTGGGAAGAAGAAATCAAATCAAATGTTGTAGGTTCCTCAGAAGTCTCAAACCTTTTGTAGATGAGTATTTTCTTAGAGGGGATCAGAGAGTGTTGGCCCGGGAAAACCCCATTATCAACAGTATTTATCAAGTACCCACTCTGTGCCAAGCACTAGGCTGAATGCTAGAGATAAAAATCCACAGAATGAAATAATCCCAATTCATAAGGAGCTTAAAGTCTGACGGAAAAGACTATGAGGGCAGGTGTGAGTATAGACAATCCAAATGTACCCAGATAGCATCTCTTCAATATTATGACCAATCTGTGGTCTCAGCAGTTCCCTCTCTCAGTATGCCTCAATGCATCTAGATCTTTTTAGTCTTTGTGATTCCTATTAATCAATTAGTCAGCGCATTTATCAAATACCTAGTGTGTATCAGTCATTGTGTGAGTTGCTGAGGTTAGACGGTCCATGTTCTTCTAAATGTCATTCATAGAAAGTTCACTGTATGTACTTGGGCCTTTCTTCATAGTTTTTCTCCATTTCTACATCAGTGGTGTCACCTTCTCACCTTGTGTCTGGCCCACTTCCTATTCCAGTCATATGTGACCTCAGTATATCACTTCTTCCCTTTCTGACATACAAGGGATTTTTGGCAATATTCTGTCCCATTTCCCCTTAGGGTCACTCATAATTTCAGTTCTTTGACAAGATGAATGAATAAAAAAAATGTATTCAATACTTCTGTGACAAGATTCATAGCAATCCACCATCATTGGGAGACCGTTTGTGTTGAGAAGATAGGCCTTTGTGCTGTGGAGGCAGAGGAGAGTGGTTAGCTTGGGATCCTGAAAAATGCTGAGTAATTTCCTCAATAATCCAGGCTGCTATGTGCTCTTAATCAATTCTGGGTCCAGCTCATTATCTTTCAGTAATGCTTGTCGTAGATACGTATACTGGTAGACTAACAAATGGATTGACCATTCAACTGAATATTATTGTTTGGATGGCTACCATTTTTCATCCATTTATGGTCCTTGATGAGTGGTCCCTGTAGGGTCCTGGATCTTGTTGCCATTGGCATGATACTATTTGGAGGTTCTCATCCTCTGTAGAGAATTCCTCTTTCCTCTGTACATTGTAGGAAGTAACCATGATAAAACTGAACATCTCTGTCATATCACATCTCCCTGTTTTGTGCTTTGCCTGATGGTAGTCAGCTGGCTGCTGAGTCCAATTATCTCTCCTTTTCTTTCATTTGCTAGTGAATTTTGTATGACCTTAACACATGCAGGAGGAGCTCCTTGTTGGAGAAAAGCTTTAAAGGTAAAATTTGGTAATTAATGAACAAAAGTACAGTTGGATGTTATATTCACTAGATTTTCTGTCAATTGTGTGACTGTCATAATGTGGCCTGCTCTAGAGAATCATTTACAGGAGCCTTTCTATCATCAAGGATTCCCATACTTTCATCAAGGAGGCCCTTGACACATGTGTAGATCATTCTCATAAGGATTTTATGATGACCTACCTTGGGAGGTAGTGGGTAGTTTGTTCCCTTCAATGAAGCTTTTCAGGCAAGGACTGAATAATCAGTCATTATGTCTTGTGGAGATTCTCTTTTGGGTATGAGAACAGAAGACTTCTGAAGTCCCTTAGAACTCTGCCATTAATTCTGAGATGATAAGTAAGTTCACAGGTTGACAGAGATCAATAACATCTCAATCTTTTTGGAGAGTAACATTATCAGCATTTCCTCTCTTTCTTTCAGCACCTTCTCATCCCTAAGAAAAATTGTTTGTAGGTCCTGTGCCAAGCTTACTGTAGACCTGGCTTCTGCCTCCTTTGCTGTTTTATGAGGATATACTGCCAATAATTTCCTCCATAATGTTTTGCAAATGAGTTTGTACCTTAAATTGGTGTTGCCCTTGGATGCCTTGTCTCTCTTGGCAGATGGATCAATGTCTACTGACAAAAAAATAATTTCTAGACATTAGCTTAACTTTTGCAGAGGATGGTTATAATTAAGATCAATATTTTTATTTTTTACCATTTCAAAGTTGTGTTTTTTTTTTTTATCAATGGTTCATTTTAATAGATCAGATTGAATCCACTGGAATGGTTTGCAATATCTTCTTATCTTTAACTCATTTTACAATTTGTTGTTGATTTTGATGTTTGTTTTAACCAGCCTGTGGTCTAGCTGCACCTCACCATCACACAATTCCCATAGCAATTTTCTGTCTGCTAAGATATGGTCAATTTGATTTTTTGTTATGTGGAATGCTTACTCTGCCTATTACCTTGTGCCTCTTTTTCTTTCTGCAAGGATTCATGGTCTAAAGACTGCCGAATAATTTACAAGTCTCTGGCTTCTTTGGTTTCTCAACTCTGAGTTCTATTTCTCAATGTATAATATCATTGTCACCCACAATACTCCCCTTTGAACTGAGATCACCAAGTAACGACTTGGTTTGGAGAATCCTCTCAAGTATTTCCATAGTATATCACTATCTCTTTAGTTGCTGCCACAGAGGTTGGCGTATGAGCTGCAGTTACCTAGCTGGTGGTCTGGGGGCTTATACTTATCATGATCCCTCAGTGAGAAGATTTCTAGGTAACTGAATTTGTGTTGAGTTTTTTTGGTAGCCTTTTGGACGTATGATAAAGACAATTTGGATAGCTCCTTCATTTGCTTTGCTTTAGTGATCTTCTAATCGATATAAAGCATGAGGTTATGCTCACTAGAGGTGTTTGTCTCTGTCATGGAGGATGTCCAGCCTGGAGCACAAATTGCTGAGGGAGTCTCATGGATAGTGAGGACTTTGGAGACACTATTGGTCTAGGTATCCTGAAGGCTGAGCTTCATTTGGTTTTCTGGTCACAGCTGAGCTGCTCGATGGTATCAAAACCCATCTTTTCAACTCCCCACTTCTCCCAGTGATGCCATTTATGAAGTATCATGACCTAAAAAGAATTGGAATTGTGAGTAATCCCAAAGGACAATGGAAAGGTGCATGACAGGTGGGAAGCTGGTTTTAGCCAATGAGCCAAGTACCAGGAGGAGTGTAAGAGACAGTGTCAAGGATTTGACCAAAAAGGTGGACTGGTTGTGGACTCAGAAGATGGATAGTTCTCTTCATGTTCTTAGTGGCAAGTTCAGCTCCTGGGACATACTAGGTACCTAACAAATGCTTATTGATTAATTGCACAGGTGTACATAAAACATCCAAAAAGCTAGCTAGATCTCTAGTACATTAACTTCCAATAAAGGAAGGCCATGACAAGAGTCACAGGATAAGAAGGCACAGAAGAGTTGCAGTCTGCCCTGGTGGAAGGAGAGCTCCACACTGATGAGGTCATAGGTCCATTGAAGTATATTGACAAGATGAAGAATGTTGAAACAGAGTGACCAGGATGATGGGAGATAAAGCTATATATACAAAGATAGGCTAACTCAATCAATAATCAACAAACATTTATTAAGGCAGTTAGATGGATTCAATGGAGAGAACAATGGGCCTGCAGTCAGGAAGATCTGCATTCAAATATGGCCTCAGACACTTCCTGGCTTGTGACTCTGGGTAAGTCACTTAACTACTCTCTGCCTCAGTTTTCTTAACTGTAAAATAGGCATAATAACAGCACCATCTCCAAGGGTTGTTGTGAGGATCAAATCAGATAATGACTGTAAAGTCCTTCACCCAGGGCCTGGTATATAGCACATGCTTCCTAACTTATTGCTTCCTTTCCCTTTCCCCTATGTGCCAGGTGCTAGGGATACAGAAATAAAAAGGAATTGGCCCCTGCCTTCAAGGAACTTGCATTCTACTTGGAGAGGCAACATGTATGTACGTAATGATATAAACATAAAACACAAGATCGTTTTAGTGGGGCACCAACAGCTGAGGTGATAAGAGAAGACTTCATAGAGGAGACGGCATTGGAGCTGAGCTTTCAGGAGGCCTCTTCATTCAGCAGCCATTTATTGAGCACTTACTATGTGCAAATCCCTAAGCCAGGCTCCAGGGATACAAGTATGTGGTACAATTCCTGCCCTCCAGACACTTGCTTTCTGCTCAGGGGAGGTTGGGATGCACACGATAGGTTCTCAGGAAGTACGCATGAGGTGGCAAGTGATGGGGACTAAGGAGAGTTGCAGACAAGAGGTTTTAGAGTAATTGGGAAGAAAAGAGAAGGGTGAGAGAGGAAGATGGGGGGAGACAGACAGAAAGAGAGAGAGAGAGAGAGAGAGAGAGAGAGAAAGAGAGGGAAAGGGAGAGGGAAAGAGGGAGAGAGAGGGAGAGAGAGGAAGAGAGAGGGAGAGGGGGGAGAGACAGAGACAGAAAGAGAGGGAGAGAGAGAGGAGAGACACAGAGACAGACAGAGACAGAGAGACAGAGACAGAGACAGAGACAAAGACAGGAAAAGGAAGAGAGGGAGAAGGAGGGAGGGAGGGAGGGAGAGAGAGAGCTTTAGTTGCTAGCACCAGCCTCCTTGCTGTGGGGAAATCAGAGAGGATTCCCTTGAGGAGGCAGCCCTGGACGATTGCATTATATGCAGGTATGGACAACTTGGTAGAATGACACCTTCTCTGCAAAGCCTTCTCTAGTCCCTGCAGCTGAAAGCACTCTTCCCCTGGACTAAAAGACTTGGCCTCAGAAGCCTGATGGACCTCTCCTCCACTCCCTTCCTCCCTAGCTTGTATTATACTTATCTGTGCTCAAGGCATACTTCCCGCCCCCCCCCACCCCCCCAACTCTCCAGTAGGAGGAGAAAGTAGCACATCAAATTCAGGGAACAGACCATAGTCCAGATTGGGTGGGTTATTAAAAGCATAAAATAATGGAAGTTGTGGAAAGTGAACCTGAAAATGTAGATTGGAGCCCAATTGTAACAAATATAAGATAAAGATATTTGTGGTTTTTCCTCAAGGCGATATTGAGCTATCAAAGGTTTTTGATCAAGGGAGCAACACGGTCAGGCTCATGCCTTAGGAAGATGATTTTGGCAGCTGTGTTGTGGAGAAACATTTTACAGTTTGGATGAGGGACACCCAGGAGAGGAAAGAATCAGGGATTTCTCCAAGGTTTTGCACTTAAGTGACTGGGAGGATGATGATGTCCTCAATGGAAAATCAGAAGGAAGAATAGGTTTTGGGGAAAAGGTCATGAATTTTGTTTTAGACTTGATGAGTTTGAGAGGGTTCTGGCACATCCTGATGAAGATATCGAGCATTGGAAATGTGGTCCTAGCCTTCAGAGAGAGATGAAGGCTGGAGGTGTAGATCTTGGAGGCATCTATTTAGAGAAGAAGACTAAACCCATGGAAATGAATGAAATCACTGAAAGAGTGGAAGGTAGAAGATATGGTTGTAGCAGAGAAGGGAGCTCAGTTTTGCTTTGCTTGTCCCCAGAGGGCAGAACCAAGAGGAATCGGCAGAGTCTGGGACAGGAAGTAGTTGTAGGGAGGCTAGTTTAGGCTGATGTCAGGAACAATCCCTCACGATGACAGCTGTCACAAAATGACGGTCATAGGTCCTTCTTCTGTATGTATTTCTATATGTATTTGTTGACTCCCTCATTAGAATCTAAGATCTTTTGGAACAGGCATTGGTGCAATCTTTCTGTTTGTATCTTCAGTGTTAGCATGGTGCGAGGCACAAAGAAGGTGATTAATCAATGCTGGTTGCATCAGTAACTGATTGATTCAGGCAAAGACAGTCATTTGTCAGAGATGTTGTAGAAGAGTCTCTGTGGGGCACCTCTGAGGTTCCCCTCTAGTCTGAGATTCTGGGAGCCAGAGGCCCTCACTTTGGATAGTGTTTTCCCATCCATTCTCTGACATGTCTCACAGCCCTGAGGAGGCAGAATCCTTATACCCATTTCACAGAGGAGCAAACTCAGTGCCAGAGAAGGGAACTGAATTATCCAAGAACATATAGTAAGTCAGTGACAGAATCATGACCCAAACCCAGGTCCAAGAATCATTCTTGTGACATTGTGAATTCCTTTCCCATTCAGAATCTTGGTCTCCCCCCTGACAAAATAAAGGGCTTGGACAATGTGACTTCCAAGGTCATTGCCAGCTCTATGCTCTATGACCCAAGAGGAATGAGCAGAATAGGGTTGGGGAGGATGAGAGTGGGCATTGATCAATGGAAGGAATTCAGGAACAGAGTTCAACCCCAGCAGGAAGGGAAGTAAGGCCATGGTATCCCTTTGAGTTCCCTCCCAAGAAGATTTGAGCCCCATGTGAGGCTCAGGAAGGTGAACACTCTGGCCTAAGTCTAGGGCAGCTAGGTTTTGTGGTGGATAGAACACTAGACCTGGAGTCAGAAAGACCTGAGTTCAAATCAGCTTTCAGATTTGACCCTGGGAAAATGACTCAATCTTTTTTTCCATTTCCTTGTCTGTAAAATGTGATAATATCACCTGTCTCCCAGGGTTGATGAGGATCAAATGAACTCACATCTGTAAAGTGCTTCACAAATCTTGTATAAATTCTAATTATTTTCATTTTTATTATTAAAAAATAGTGAAGTCATATTCTACAATGTGACCCCCACCCCCTGCCCTGAAAATATCTCCTCTCCTTCCTCTCTTGGAACCTGAAGTGCCCCTATCATCTCTGCACAATCCCAAACTGCCCAATCCTTCCTTTTCCAGCCAACTGGGGGGGGGCAGTGCAGGGAGAAAGGCAGGGCAAGGAGCAGCTATTTACCTGGGTTGACAGCGTACTAAGGTTTAGCCTTATTGTCTATTGTCTCATGTGGATTATCTGTAGTGTGAGATTTCTGTACTAGGGACTATCTGAGATGTCTATCAGCTCAGTGGGGATTACTCCTGGTATGGTGGATGGGAGGAGGAGGGGGAGAGGGGGAAGGGAGAGGAGAAGGGGAGAGGGAGGAGGAAAGAGAGAAAGAGGAGGAGGAGGAGTAGAGAAAGGGGGAGGGGGAGATAGAGGGAGGGGGAAGAGAGAGAAAGGAGGAGGGAGAAAGAAAGGGAAGGAGGGAAGGTGGAAAGGAGGGAGGGAGGGAGAGGAGAGGGGGAGGGAAAAAGAGAGGGAGGGAAAGAGAGAGGGCGAGAGAGAGGGGGAGGGGGCAGGGAGACAGATAGATACAGTCTTGACATAAGAAAATTTGAGTTTAAAGACCTGCTCTGCCACTTCCTAGCCATGTGATCCTGGACTTCTCTGGGACTCAGTTTCCTCCTCTGTAAAATGAGAGGATTAGATTAGAACATCTCCAAGGTCTCTCCCAGTTGACATTCTGCACTTGTGCCTCCGACTGTCTGTGGTGCTGAGTCCTTGTGGTGTCTCCTAGGTTTGATGCTTAGTAGCTGAGTGATCCCGGAAACTCACTTCCCCTGTCCAGGACTCAGTTTCCTTCCTTGTTAAAAGGGACTGGCTTGTCAGATTGTTGTGGAGGGAGCTCACAGTGCTAGAGATCTGGGACCTGTCATTCTTGAACCTTGATTCCTGGCAGGGTGTGGATGATCCATGTCTGGGTTATCCCATCTTCGTGCTGCCAGCTGGTGAGGGGCAGCTTGGCCATACCAATACCAGGCAGCTGTGAGACACTGATCCTGCAGGGATTGGAGGCTGAGGAAGAACATGAGGACGGGGTTACCCATGTCGGGGGTGGTGCCATTTCCTGGACAGGTGCTGCCCCAGAGCTTGATTCTCTCACCCCTGCTCCCCTTCCTGGTTTCCTTCAAGATTCAGCTCTAAATCCCTGACCCTCCCCTGCAGGTGGCCCTTGCCCATTTCCTCCAGCTCCTAGTGACATTCTCTCTGAGTTTACCTCCCATCTACTGTCTATATCCTCTATGGAACGGGAGGTCTTCCCCATTCAAATATGGGCTTCTAGACAGCAAGGTTTGCTTTCCTTTCTCCAAATGAATGTATGAGCATGATTAATGTGTGCAAAGGATACAGGAACTCCTCAGAATAGTGTTTTGCATGCAGTAATCACTTAGTGAGTGCTCATACATTCATTTATTCAGTTTGGGAAAAGCTTGAATGGTACCTGCTTTCAAGGAGCTCTCCTTCAAATAGGAGAGAAAACACTTAGAAGGGACCCCAGTGGTGATTTAGATAGAAAGGTGCCAGGTCCTTAGGGTGCAGGGGCAAAATACAGGCTATGGCATCTTCTCTGATATTGTTTCCATGGATTAAGCCATATTGGTTTCTGATGTTGCCCCTCTTGGCAGTGCCAAGGATGTTGGGGGTGAGAAATTTCTTCTCCAAATCTTCAATGATTGTATTTGCTGAGGAGGTAGGGCTGTAGCTCCCACAGAAACAGGTGCCAGGTCACATCTCCATGGGGATAGCTTCCTGATTTGATGACTTGATGGGGACTGGGATGAAAGCCAGGTGATCTGGGGGAGGGGTGTTGCCACTCTCATCCCTCTTGGGCTTACATGACTTTTGGTGGTAAT
The DNA here is from genome assembly GCA_028646515.1 of Pseudochirops corinnae. Lineage (NCBI taxonomy): Eukaryota > Metazoa > Chordata > Mammalia > Diprotodontia > Pseudocheiridae > Pseudochirops > Pseudochirops corinnae. The sequence continues at coordinate 337,911,031 of CM053586.1, forward strand.
TGGTCAGCACTTGGTTTTAGTGATAACTCAGTGGTAGTCATAGTGGTTTTCCCTGGGGGTGGAACTAGAAGTACAGTTTATGGTCTGGAGGTTGTGAGAGAGTTGCAGTGAGGAATATGGGATTAGGGAAGTCCCAAACTCCTCAGATATCCTGAGAACCTCCTAGGGATGTCTTGACATACCCTAGAGTTGACTTAGGCTCTTCATACTCATGGATTGTGGGACCTGTAAATTCCAGACTTTTCAGCTATAATTATGTGGAGCAGGACTCTCCCAGAAAAACAAGCCTTCCTAGAATTTCTGAGGTTGATCCTGAGCCAGTAGAAAATGCAAAATGACCCCATCTTCCCCACTCCTTCAAAGATATAAGATCTGCCTGGGTAGCCTTTCCAGTGGTAGAGAGAGAACATCTTCCTGTAGAATAGAGGATTTTAATTGAAGGCAACGAGGGAAGCCAGAAGCAGAGATGAGGAGGGGAGAGCATTCCAGGCATGGGGGAAGAGACATTGAAAATGCCTGGAGCTTAGAAATGGAGTGTCTTGTTAGTGGAAAATCAAGGAGGTAGCCATATCTGGAGGCTAGGGGCTCTGGGTAAGGGTTCCTATGGAATCCTTCTGTAACTTGGAGCACTTGAGCTGATTCTTCCACCCTAAACCTGTTCCCCATTTTGTTTGGGGTGATACCAGTCACTGTGTCGATTAATCAGCAAGCATTTATGAGGCACCTGCTGTGTGCAAAGCACACCATGTTAAGCATGAGGGAGACAATGACAAGGGTGAAGAATTTCTTGAGCACTTTTAGAATGCTCTTTGCCTCTTCTTTCTCCCTCATCCCTCATGTCAGTTTGTTTACTAAATAATCCCAGAAGTGGAAGGGATCTAGGAGGCCTCTAGTCTAATCCCTGTGCAGATGGTGGCTCAGGAAGACGTGAGTTTGAATCCTGCCTGAGACACTAGTTGTATGATCCTAGGTAACTGACAAACTCTAAGCCTCAGTTTCCTTATCTCTAAAATGGCATAACAATAGTGGTGGGATTGCTGTGAGGCTCAGATGACATTATACATGTAAAAGCCAAACTAGAATCCTCTCTACAATAGCCCAACACATGGTTACCCAGCCTTTTGGTGAAGACACCCTTCAGGGAGGGGGAGCCCCCCCTCAACGTAGCTCGTTCATATCTAGGGAGTAATCGTGTGGGACTTTCTCCTGTTGTGAATCCTGGACTGGCTTTTTTATAGCTTCCCCCATTACTCCTGGCTCTTTCCTTTGGGGCCAAGCAGACATGGCTGAGTCATCTTCCATGACAGCCCTTCACCTCTTGTGTCCCTCCTGAGTCTTCTGTTCTCCAAGCTAAACATCTGCAGGACCTTCAATAGATCCTTACATGGCAGCAACTTGAAGCCATTCAATATTATGGCTGTTTGCTCTGAGTACTCCATCCCTCCTCAGTGACCTCCTGACTGTTGGGCCTAAAACTGAGCATGTCTGAGCCTGGCAGAGGACAGCAGAACTATCCACCCCTCCTCTTTCAGTCTCTTTCTCTCCCCTCCTCCCCTCCACTCCCTTTCCCTCCTCTCCCTTCCTCCTTTCCCTTCCCTGCCCCAGACATTTTTGGATACAATAGACATTTCCCAACACTACATTCCCATAGTATAAATAACTTTCTAATAAAAAGAGATGACACATTTATAGGAGAGTGGTGGCCAAAGAAGAATGAAGTCAAAGGGATGGTGAATGGAGCCATAGGATAACACAGTGATGGGCCCCTTCCAACACATGAGCACTTTAGCTTAGATAGTAGGGCACCAACACCATCTGTTGATGGTTGATGAATTTTGACAACATTTAGTGTTGTCTCTATTTGTGTCATTGTCCTTGCACACGTTGGAGGATTGGGGTGCACAAGGGGGAGAAAAGGCAAAGATCAGCTCCTTCTCAGGCATCTGAGTTCTCTTTGGAGAGTGGGCTCTTCTCTGCTGTCAGGGGTCACGCTCCACAACTATTTCCTGCCTCCACTGGATTGACTCATTGACTCCTGAGAGTCCTCTTGCCTCCACTGTCTTCCTAGACAAAGAATGCTTCCTTTTTAAAAAGGCCACTGGCCAGAGACCTTCACACTTTGTAAAGGAGATAATAAAATACAGACAATCTTTGCTCTTAGTTAAATACAGGACCAATCCCCTTCTCTTCCTTGCACCTTGATTCAAATCATTCAGAAAAATGTAAGTCAGTACAGAGCCAAGCACAGATCCTTGGGATAGTCTACTGGAGGCCTTCCAAGGTAGTTCTCAGATTTATTGGTCCAACTCTAATCTCTGTTCTGACTTCCAGTCTCTAATCCCCAGCTACCACTGGATAATTTGAACTGGATGCCTCATAAGCATCTTCAACTCAACATGTCCAAAACTGAACTCATCCCCCCCCTCCCAAACTGTTCACTCTTCTTAACTCCCCTATCATTGTGGAGGGTGCCATCATCCTTCTAGTCACCCAGGTTCCCAACCTATTGCCATCCTATCTCTTCATTCTCACTTTTTGTCTTCTTGTCCTCTCTACCTTTGTAACATCTCTCCAATATCCCTCCTTTTCCTCTGACATCACCATCACTCTGGTGCAGACCATCATCAACTCATGCCTAGGCTATTGTAATACTAGCCTGCTGGTGGGTCTTCCTGCCTCAAGTCTTTCACCACTCCAATCCATCTTCCACTCAGCTGCTAAAGTGTTCTTCCTAAAGCTCTGTCATCACCCACCCTTCCCACTCAATAAATTCCAGTGGTTTTCATTTCCAGGATAAAATAAGGAGTCCTCTGTTTGACATTCCAAGCCATTCACAACCCAAGCCATCTTTATCTTTTTTCGTCTCCTTACATCTTTCATACCCTTCCACGTATGCAGTGAAGTGTGGAGTGACACTGGCCTCCTTTGCATTCTTCTAACATAATATTGTATCTTTCAGTATCAAGAATTTCCTCTGTTCCCTCATGCCTGGCTATGAGACCTTGATGCTCTAGGAACTGGCAGGAATCGTATCCCTCAGTTCACATAGGATCAGAGATTGAGAGCTGGGAGGGGCCTTTGAGGCATTAACTCCACCCCCTACCCCTCATTTTACGGATGAGGAATTGAAGCATAGAGGTCAAGTGACTTGTTCAGGGTCTCAGAGCAAGTGTCTCATACAGGATGCATATTCAGGTTTTCCTCACTCCAAGTTCAGGACTCCATCCACTCCACCACCCTGCAGGGCCAGGGGACTTAAATTTATCAAAAGTACCTTGATGATGTCTTACTCTCTGATTACTTATCCTGGGCATAAACTCCCTGCTAGCCATTGTTTTTAGTATAGAAGCACCTTAATGACTTACTCCTTTCCTTTGGGAGTTAGGGTCACTTTGGGGTTTCCAAAAGAATCTTTTTTGAAAAGGGGATTTGAGTAGGTTCTATTGTCCAAATCCCTGCCTACACTTATTGGCAACTGCTCCGTAAATGAGTCATTCTCTGGACAAATTAATCACCATATTTAGAGGAGAAAGGAGCAAGTCATAGGCAGTTATGTGTCTGAGGGAGGCTTATTGAGGGCTATTTTTGTGTAACCAATAGAAGTCTTAGGAAGGTTGCAGATAAGATGGGATTCTCCTCAGACCTATGTCTTGAAATGGATCTCCACTAGCTGTCTTAGCAGGGAAAAGGTGTGTGTGTGTGTGTGTGTGTGTGTGTGTGTGTGTGCGCGCGCTCATGTGGTATTGTTTTGGGTAAGTGTGTATGTGTGATCATTTTCCCCAAGGTTCCCATCTTTCTACTTTAGCAACTAGCTGTTGGTCTTGATTGGTCAGACTGAAGTCTCATTGTCCATTCTTTTATGTTTTGAAGAAGAAATAATTATTAGGGGAAGTTAAGAATTTTACTAAGATCTCACAGGCTGTATCTTATTTAAAGTTTTATCTCCTCCAATTCCCAGCCTGGATGGGAAGGAGGAGCCTGAGCAAAGCAGGTACCTAAGAAGTGAGTTTAGAGGGGTCTTTATTGACCCAGAAGGCCAGCCTTGGGGACCATAGGTCTAGAATGAATGAGCTGACCTTGATGACTGTGTCAATTCTTTGATTTTGTGATTTCAAGTTTAATCCTTATAATTCATTGAAGTATCAATGTGTGATGAGTGGGGTTGGGGGTGAGATCATATGTTCTGTTTAGGACATGCAGAGGCAGAAATGCTTTGCCTTTTTTTTGAGGGCAATTGGGGTTAAGTGACTTGTTCAAGGTCACATAGCTAGGTTTTTGTGTTAAGTGACTTAGGCTGGATTTGAACTCAGGTCCTCCTGACTCTATCAGAAGTAGAGATTCTTAAAGGACATTTGAGGGATGTGTCTAGCACCTGTTGGGGCTGGAACCAGAAGAGTAGTTGGTTTGCAGCAGTGGGTCCAACTGCTTCCAGGATACTGATTAGCCTTTACTCT